>OX451739.1:217380099-217980099 GCA_948472305.1 Vicia faba | reverse complement strand
TAACCTAACCAATCTTTTTATACATGTTTTAGCCTCAAGATTTCGTGCTTGTACCAATATGCAAAGAATTGGACTGATTAGATCATGATTTGCACAAAAGCACATGGAAAAATATTTGAAAAAGATCCTAGAAAATCAATTTTCAAAATCAATGAATGCAATGGATTTGATTGATTTTTCTTGACCTAATAGACTCAATACAAATGCCTGATCACAACCCTAATGCAAACACACGCGCAGCAGCTCAACAAAGCCATAACCAAACTTGAAATTTTCTCTTAAAAAGTCAATTCTGAAAACTCCCTTTCAAAGCGATTCAAGGCAGAATTTTTATTCCAATAGCTTCCTTGGAGATTACTGAACATATTCCAATCAAAAACATTCACTCAAACTCCAAGAATCGGTATACAGGGTTCAAACTGTTTCAAAAAAAATTCATAATCGTGCATCATGATTTACGCATCTTTTGTAATTTCTAATACTTGATTCATGTTCATTATGAAGTTCTGAAGCTAACCAATATGATTAATTGCGTTTTTATGCTGTGTACGCGATTATGCCATGTTTATGTTCTAGGGTTTGCAGGACCTCAAAATTAGGGCTTTTGTAATGGGGAAAAATTAGCCCTCAAAACCACCGCCATTAGAATCATCATGGCTGGACGAAGAAGATGCCATGCTCGCGCCTAATTTATGGACCCTCTAGACCTATTCGCTATTTTCTGGTAGCATGCCTAAGAAAACGTGTATAAAACTGTTGCCTCATGTTTTTGTATTTCAGGGATGGTGAAGACGATGACGTCGTGGCTGCCAACGATTGGCAGGTTTAAAATTCGCGCGCGTTTGTGGCCACTAACGTTTCTTTCTTTTATATTATTTATGCGTTATTAATATATCGAATGCGTAAACTGGCTCAACTGGCAAAGTGTAGTGATGTTAACCCTCATGACCTGGGTTCGAATCCCAGGTCTACGTTAATTTCCATATTATTTTGCAATACATATTCCTATGCAGTTTCAAAGGTGGAGCGCACCATACACTCCCAAGATCCAGTCATCCACGCGTTGGTTACATCAATCAAAAGGTTCAGATTTAAGGCATATGGTAGACCCTGGTCAAAGGTGCCACATGGTGTCTGGAAAAGTCAATGGACCTGAAGGTCATTGGGCTCAAATTCATGGGCTACACCTCCACTTTGGGGACTACCACCCCCCCTGGTTTGCAAATTCTCTATATTTTTAATTATTATTTTATTTTCTTTATTGTTTTGATTTAATTAATTATTTCTACAAATCATAAAACACATAAAAATCAGAAAAGATAAAAAAAATATAATTAATATTTTATTTTAATATTTCTTGTAAATAAATGCATGTAAATTAATTAGTTTAAATTAGGGTTTTAATTTTAATTTCTTTCATAACAAAAATCTAAAAAAATATAGAACTAGGTTTAATTAATGTTTTACTCCTTTTTTTTCCTTTTCCACAATAATATTTATTTTATTTATTTTCATAATTAAAATTGTATATAAAAATTAGGTTTAATTTAGGTTAAATTTTAACGTCTTCTTAATAAATTAAAATAAAATAGAATTAGGGTTAGCGTTTAATTGCAATTAATTTTTTCTATTAAATCCTAAAATATTAAAAAATACCAAAAACATCTTTTTTTAATTTTTATTAATTCCTCATTAATTTTAAATTTTGCAAAAGGGTCCAACGCCCTCGTTTCGTTCTTAATTTTCTTATTAATTCACGTATTTATTTTATGTCATTTAAATAATTATGTACCTCTCCCAAAGCCTTGTAAATACCTCTCGCACTTTTAATTCTTTTAATTTCTTTATTTATTTTCTGTCAAATCGGGTCCTGGTTAATTTTGGCGATGTGGACCCGCGCCTTTTGTAATAGCTTAGAATTTACTTTTCCCGCAAATATCTCAACTGTTAAACAAAGCATGCAAGAATGAATGGCCTTAAATAAAAACAAGCGTAGAACACCAACGACATGATAAGATAAATGCAAATGAATCTGACACACGAATCGCACACACCATCCCTAGGGTACGCCTCACTGTTGCCTTGCCTCGAAAGGTGATCGTCGAGTAGAGGACGTTTTAGTAAGTCCTCATGATCCAGGAACCTGGCATGAGGGTAGCTTCTAAGGTGTCTTCCCATTACTCCGGTGATCACACTGTTGCCCTGTCCCTCGAAACGTGGCCGTCGACTATAGGACGTCTTTGTGAGTCCTTGTGTCCATTTATCTAGTTGCCTAAAACAAAGTTGCCTCGAATAAGTTGCCTCGGAACGGTTGCCTCGGAATAAAAGATCAATGGCATAAGGGTAGCTTCTAAGGTGTCTTACCTTTGCTCGGTGACCACAATGTCCCTAAACTCGAATTGACCCGAACACCTCCAACGGTGGTGCTACCTACCTCTCAATGGTGGGATGGCACTACTTTAAAGGACATTTACACAGACGAATTCCTTAGGGTAGGTAGGTTCTCGTAGATACTTGCTCTAATTTCAAAACAAACTCAAAAACTCTTTTCACACCAACACTTTTCAAAAAGCTTTCGAAAGCAACTTTTCAAACACTCTTGAGGATCGATACAAGAGTCGAACTGGAATTTTCAAAGAAACTTTTTAAAAACCCACAGTTGAAAAGCAAACAAACCATTTTTGAAAACACAAGTGAGCAAGTATCTAAGAGCCCATGGATAACCATGGATAGAAAGGGTGCTAACACCTTCCCTTTCTATAACCTACCTCCCGAACCGAGAGCAATCTCTTTAAGGAATTTTTCTGTGCTTTTGTCCTTTCCATTTGGAGAAAATAAAAGACGGTGGCGACTCTTGCTTCCGCGACATTTCACGAACCAGCGTTAAACAGTCAGTTCCAGATCCACCGATCACAGAACTGGCGACTCTGCTGGGGAACAAACTTAAAGTGAGGTGTACCTTAGGACTAAGTTTATAACTGTGTTTTCAATTGTTTTCCTTGTGTGCTTTAAATTGTGGGTTGCTTGGGAGTTCTATAGATCCTAACCCGGATCTGGGGGATACCTTTCTTAGAAAGTAGCAACAAGGCTGTGAGGGAACTGTGCGGGGTATACCGACATGGTTGAAACAGTCTGCTACGTTGATGTGGCACTTTGGTGTGTACCGGTAACCCTTGAGTTCAGTCAAGGAGAGTACGGGGCCTCCGCGTGGTGTCATGAAGCATCAACAGACCTTAGGAACCTTAATTGAACTATCTTGGCCTCTTTAGGGTAGTGAGATAACTGACTTTGGTGCAGTCCGAGGTTGGTTGATACTCGATACTACACTCAATTGAGGGTTGCTTTCCTGGAATATTTTGGTCGCCAGTTCAGTGGCTAAATCGAAACGATGAACAATGAAAGCAATCCCGTGATATTGGGAACCTTAGAACCCGGTTACTTTGATTAGGACAGGTTGAACCCACCAACTTCAAGAGGGTACTACCCAGACCCCATGCTGGCCTTAAACCTTAAGGGCTTGTCTTGTGTGCCTTGTGTGCCTTACATGTTTGTCTTTGTCTTTATCTGTGGTGTGTTTAATCATAGCATCATGACATCATCCAGCATCATATGCATTGACTAACCATTTCAGGGGTTCGAATTTTCATCTTTGTTCTTGTTTTGTAGGACATGGAAACTGTTCGTAGAAAGACAATTCAAGTGAGCCTTGTAAGGATCCCTCCTCAGCTTAAGGAGCTTATATCCAGGATTCCTGAGAACTCTTCATTCAGTGAAAGACATGGAAGCCTCATCAGCTTGGTCAACACCAATATTGAGGAAGACATGATCAAGGTCCTGTTCCAGTTCTTTGACCCTCTGCATCACTGTTTCACCTTCTTGGACTATCAGTTGGTACCTACATTGGAGGAGTTCTCCCGGCTCCTGAAGATCCCTATCCTTGATCAGCTACCCTTCAACGGTACAGAAAAGGAACCTAAGCTTGAAGAGATTGCTAAAGCCTTGCATCTACAGTCATCTGACCTCAAGGGACATTGGGAAGTTAGAAGTGGTATCAAAAGGTTCTTAGCCAGGTTTCTGTTGGAGAAGGCCCTTGAATGTTGGAACTCCCTTGACTTGAAAGCTTTTGAAGAAGTTGTGGCCCTCCTTGTCTATGGTTTGGTGTTGTTCCCTAACCCAGATCAGCTTATTGATATCAGTGCTGTCCAGATCTTCATGTCCAGAAATCCTATACCTACGTTGCTAGGGGACATCCTTCACTCATGTTACACTCGAACCATGAGAAAAAGAGGTGTCCTTATGTGTTGCACTCCTCTCCTGGGAAGGTGGTTTATTTCGCACCTTCCACAATCAGTCTTGAAGAATGAGCGGGGTTTGAGATGGTCACAACGGTTGATGACTCTTACACATGCAGATATACATTGGTGCCCTAGGTCCAGAGAAGATGTCACTATCATTGATCGTTGCGGGGAGTACCCTAATGTTCCTTTACTTGGAATCAGAGGAGGTATTACTTACAACCCATGCCTGGCTTGGAGACAGTTTGGTTATGCTCGGAGGGATGGCCCTCATGACATGTTAATTCCTGACGTAGTTTTCGACTTCGACAATGATACTCAAGGACTTCGCCAGAGATTTATCAGAGCCTGGAGGATGCCAAGTAGGATAGACAGCAAGACACTAGGGCACAGGAATTCCATCCCATTGGAACCTTATCTCAAGTGGGTACGAGCCCGCTCCCAGAAATTAGTGATGCCTTATCCTCATATGCTCCCAGTAATCAAAGAGCCAGTCTTGGAAGGAGAAGTGTCCTACACTATTCAGCACCCTAATATGCCCACATCCTGGGAAGAGATGCAGAAGAGCTGGATCCAGCTTAAGGAAGAACGGAATTCTCTTGAGACTAGTCTACATGCCAGTGAAAAGAAGGTCTTGGAACTCACCCGCCTGTTGCATGAGGAGAGGAATCTCAACACTTACATAGCTCCAAAGAGGATGCGTAGCATATTTTGGGATTGATTTGATTTTTGTATTATTTTGCCCATGAGGCTTTGATGTATTAAACAATGATTTCTTTAATGATAACGTGTGTTCCTTTTTGTTTACAACAAATTTGAACTTTCGAACCCTTGAATGCATTGCATAAACACATATCATTCATCATGTGCATAGCAGGTTTTTCCTCTTTTCAGGTTTGCTTACAGTTCTTCGCTGTTTATTTCAGCATCATGAATCCCGACTATGCATCAACTGAGACATCAATCAAGGCTCTTCAGGTGCAGAATGCACAATTCCAGGAATTAATCAAGGGTTTGGCTCAGGGCCAAGAAGAACTGAAGGCTATGCTCCTGAAGAAGGAGAAGAAGAAGAAGAGAAGAACTGTTCTGTTCAACTCGGGCCGAAGGTTTGGTAATACTCTGCAGCAAGAAGAGGCTGGTTATTCTGTTGGCAAGAGTAGTCCTCAGGCAGAAGCAAGGGTTCCTAGTCCGGTAGTCTCCGACAACGAGACAGATTTTGATGAAGAGCAGTACCCTCCTGCAGACGACAAATACAAGCAACTGGAGGATAGGTTGAAAGCTATGGAGGTTCAACAGGTACCTGGGCTGGATTTCGGAGATCTGGGTTTGTCAACTGGTGTGATCATCCCTCACAAGTTCAAAGCACCATCCTTCTCTAAGTATGACGGGGCGTCTTGTCCCAAGCTGTATCTAAGGTCCTATGTTCGGAAAATTCAGCCGTACTCTGCGGATAAGAATTTGTGGATCCACTTCTTCCAGGAGAGTCTTTCAGGGACTCATCTCGAATGGTTCTATCAGCTGGATGGGACCAAGGTTCGTAACTGGGAGGAGTTGGCTACTGCTTTCTATAAGCAGTATCAATATAATGCCGACCTTGCCCCTACACGTACCCAGCTCCAGGGTATGTCGTTAGGTGCAAGCGAAGGTTTTAAGGAGTACGCTCAGAAGTGGAGAGACCTGGCTGGCAGGGTGCAGCCACCATTGACTGACCGGGAGTTGGTAGACATGTTCTTGGGGACCCTATCTGGGCCGTTCTTCAACCATCTGATCGGGAATTCTTCTGCTGGGTTCACTGATTTGATTCTAACTGGAGAGAGAATTGAGGCTGGGCTGAAGTCTGGGAAGATTCTGAAGGGTGCATCATCTAGTTCTGAGAAGAAACCCTTCAAGAAGGAGGCTAGTGCCGTGTATGGTTCCAAGAGATCAGAGAGACCTGAGCGCCGCCAATCTGTCAGTGCGGTAATGATTGCTAAGCCTGCTGCCGCTCCTCGGCCGACCAATCCTCAAAGGGCTGAAAGACCCCGGAGGGAGTTTACCCGGTTAAGCATGACCCTATCGCAGATCCTGCCACAGTTGCTATCCACCAATTTGGTGACTGTCAGGGAGGCTCCGAAGTTCCCCAATACTGCATCTCCTAAGTACAACCCGAACGCTCGTTGTGCTTACCATTCAGATAGCCCGGGGCACTCTACCGATGACTGTTGGGCGTTAAAGAGTAAGGTGCAAGACCTTATCGACGCGAAGGAGATACAGTTCGAAGCGCCTGAGAGGCCGAATGTAGTTACTGCTCCTATGCCTCAACATGGGGTAAATGCTGTTGACGAAGACGTTTATGCTGTTTCTGTGGATGATCTAGCCACTCCTCTGAAGATTGTCAAGAAGAACCTACTGCAGGCCGGTTTATTTCCGGGTTGTAGTGAGGGTTTCCTGTTCTGTGCTGTGTCCCCATCTGGTTGTCCCTTGCTGAGGTTAGGCATCCAAAGCCTAATGGATAGCAAGGAGATTCTGTTTAAGAAGTCTGATGTTCGGTTGGTTCCAGTGGAAGAAGTTTTTGTGGTGACTATCTTCAATAATCCGATCCCGGCTCTCCCGAAGAAGCCCGTTCAAATCATGACCGTTGCACCTGTTATTATCACTGTTCCAGGGCCCCTGCCCTATGTATCTGATAAAGCTGTCCCCTGGCATTATGGGGCAGATGTATATGTAAACGGGATTAAACAAGAGTTCAACGTTGGCGCCAGCATTTGTGACATCACTGGCCCAGCCAAGGTTACCCGCAGTGGCAGGCTCTTCTCGCCTGACATTGCACCGCCTGCTGCCCGAAGACCGCTCCTGATAACTCCTACAAGTATACATGTTCCTGCTACTGATCCAATTGTTTCTCCTGCTGCCGAGTCATCTAATGCTCGGGGCAAAGGAGTTGAGGTTGAGCCTGCCCAGATGGAGGCACCTGTACCTATAACTGCTGAGGCCTCCCAACAAGAGATGGAGGAGATTCTAAAAATTATAAAGAAGAGTGACTTCAATGTTGTGGAACAGCTGGGGCATACGCCCTCTAAAATCTCCATGCTCTCTTTATTGCTGTGCTCCGAGGCCCATGCCAAGGCCTTAATCTCATTCCTCAAGACGGCCCATGTGCCACATGAGACATCTGCAGTCCAGTTCACTGATTGCGTAGCAAATCTGACGACAAACAATGGCTTGGGTTTCTCAGATGCTGACTTGACCGCAAAGGGAAGAGACCATAATGATGCTCTGCATGTCTCTATTGAATGCAGGGGCACTACCTTGGCACATGTGTTAGTGGATACTGGTTCATCTTTGAATGTGCTACCCAAGAAGGCTTTGGACCGTCTAGATTGTGAAGGCCTGGAATTAAAACCCAGCAATATCATCGTCAGGGCCTTTGATGGTTCAAAGAGGATGGTTCATGGAGAGGTTGACATTCCGATTCGTGTGGGCTCTCAGGTGTTCGACTCCACTTTTTATGTGATGGATATTCGTCCATCTTACTCTTGTCTATTGGGTCGACCTTGGATACATAAGGCTGGGGCAGTGACCTCTACCTTGCATCAGAAGCTGAAGTACCCCGTCAGAGGGAAGATCGTCACTGTGCAGGGAGAGGAGGAATATATGGTGAGCCACCTGAACTCCTTCAGATACATTGAGATGGATGGGGAGTTTATTGAAACCCCCTTTCAGCATTTCGAGGAGGTGCTTCCAATTACAGCAGCGTCAGAAACAGCAGAAGAAATTGTTCCTTTGAAGATGGCTTCCCTAAAGGATGCCCGGGCTGTGGTTCAGAAGAGTGAAAGTGCCAACTGGGGCAGACTTCCAGACTTTACTCAGAAGACTGATAAATTTGGGCTGGGTTTTACCACAGAAGGTCAGAAAGCTATGAGGAAAGCGAAGATCGGAAGACCTCCGGTATTCATTACAAGTTCAGGAGTGAATGCTGTTGGGGAAGACAATGGAGTGGATGAGGCTGAATTCAATAGCTGGATCTATCCAACGGCTGAAGGCGGGTTGAACAATTGGATTGCTAAGGACCATACTCCTGTTACCTTTGTGACGCAGTAATAAATTTCTTTGTTTCGTTATTTTGTAATAAACAATGATAAACTCTATGGCCTGGTGTCTTACCCGAGGCACCGTGGTTCTATTTGTGAGGGCTTATAAATTGTCATGTCATATATCATGAATGAAAATCTTGGACGTTTTCCCGCATTGCAAATATTGTGCTCCTTTTCTGTCTTTCTTTCCTTTTCATATATTTCAAAACAGCTGTATTTACACACACACTCACTCATACAGGTTCCAATCCACTCTGGATCTTACTGATAACCACTCTGCTACTGCCAATTATGACTTTGAAAATCCGATCAACTTAGCCGAAGACGAAGGTGAAGATGATTGCGAAGTACCTGGCGAGCTTGCAAGACTGTTGCTTCAAGAAGAGAGGGCAATTCAACCCCATGAAGAGCCGGTGGAAACAATAAACTTGGGTACTGAAGCAGACAGGAGAGAGGTAAAGATTGGTGCCAACCTAAAGCTCAGCGTGAAGCAACGGTTAACCAAGATGTTACATGACTACATGGAGATCTTTGCTTGGTCCTACGAAGACATGCCCGGGTTGGATACCGATATTGTGGTCCATAACTTGCCAACTAGAGAAGACTGCCCTCCAGTTAAGCAAAAGGTCCGTCGGATGCGTCCAGAGATGTCGGAGAAGATCAAGGCCGAGGTTATGAAACAATTTGATGCCAGGTTTCTTGCAGTGACTTCTTACCCTCAGTGGGTTGCTAATGTGGTGCCGGTACCTAAAAAGGATGGTAAGGTCAGAATGTGTGTCGATTACAGGGATCTGAACAGGGCCAACCCCAAGGATGACTTCCCTCTACCTCACATTGATGTCCTTGTTGATAATACAGCTCAGCATAAGGTGTTCTCTTTCATGGATGGCTTTTCAGGTTACAATCAGATCAAGATGGCACCTGAAGACATAGAAAAGACTACATTCGTTACTCAGTGGGGCACCTTCTGCTATAAGGTCATGCCATTCGGGTTGAAGAACGCTGGGGCAACCTACCAACGTGCCATGGTTGCTTTATTTCATGACATGATCCATCATGAGATAGAAGTGTATGTTGACGACATGATCGCAAGGTCCCAGACTGAGGAAGAGCACTTAGATCATCTGCAAAAGTTGTTTGACCGGTTGAAACTGTACAAGCTGAGATTGAACCCGAACAAGTGCACCTTCGGAGTAAGATCTGGAAAATTACTAGGCTTCGTGGTCAGTGATAAAGGCATTCAAGTGGACCCTGCTAAGGTCAAAGCTATTCAAGAGATGCCAGTTCCTAGGACAGAGAAGGAAGTCGGAGGCTTTTTAGGACGCCTGAATTACATTGCTCGGTTCATCTCACATCTGACTGCTACCTGTGAGCCAATCTTCAAGCTGCTGAAGAAAGATCAGGTAGTACGTTGGAATGATGAATGTCAGGCTGCTTTCGACAGAATCAAAGAGTATCTCCAAGAACCACCCATCCTTATGCCACCGGTTGAAGGGAGACCTCTGATACTATACTTGACAACTCAATGGGGTGTGTGCTGGGGCAGCATGATGAGTCTGGCCGAAAAGAGCATGCCATTTATTACCTTAGCAAAAAGTTTACCGACTGTGAGACCCGATACTCACTGCTTGAGAAAACTTGCTGCGCTTTGGTATGGGTTGCTCGCCGGCTGAGACAGTATATGCTAACTCATACCACCTTGTTGATCTCAAAGATGGATCCTATAAAGTACATATTTGAAAAGCCTGCTCTGTCTGGGAGAATTGCAAGATGGCAAATGATCTTGACGGAATACGACATTCAGTGTACAACCCAGAAAGCCATCAAGGGAAGTGTATTGGCAGACCACTTGGCACATCAAGCTGTAGATGACTATCAGTCCATGAACTTCGAGTTTCCGGATGAAAGCATTATGATAGTGACTGATTGTGAAATACCTGGACCGGATGAAGGACCTGAACCAGGATCGCGATGGTCTATGCACTTTGACGGAGCCTCCAATGCTTTGGGAAATGGTATCGGCGCCATCATCATATCTCCTCAAGGCACTCATACTCCGCTAACCGCCCGTCTGTGTTTCAACTGTACCAACAACATGGCGGAGTACGAGGCGTGCATCATGGGTCTTCAAGCTGCGATCGACCTAAGGATCAAATTCCTGAGTGTCTTCGGAGATTCCGCTCTTATGATCAATCAGATCAAAGGAGAGTGGGATACGAAACATCCAAACTTGATTCCTTACAGAGAATGTGTGTTGACCCTGATTCCCCACTTCACAGAGATAACCTTTGAGCACTTTCCAAGAGAAGAGAATCAGTTAGCGGACGCGTTAGCTACAATGTCTTCTATGTTCAAGGTCAAATGGGATAATGAGGCTCCCCGAATCATCATCTGGAAACTAGACGAACCGGCATACTGTTGTGATCTCGAGACTGAATTGGTAACTGAGAAGCCTTGGTACCATGAGGTGAAGAGATATCTGGAAGCTCAGGAATACCCTGAAGGTGCATCAATCAATGATAAGAAATTCCTGAGAAGGTTCGCAGCAAAGTTCTTCCTTAGCAACGGCATCTTGTACAAGCGAAACCATGATTCAACCCTACTGCGTTGTGTGGATAAAACGGAAGCAGAAAAGATCATGGAAGAGCTACATGAATGGACCTTTGGTACACATTCCAGTGGACACACTATGGCTAAGAAAATCCTACGGGCAGGATATTACTGGTCCACCATGGAAGCTGACTGCTACCAACATTCCAGGACATGCCATAAGTGCCAGATTTATGCAGACAAGGTGCATGTTCCTCCAGTTCCCCTAAATGTTCTAACTGCGCCTTGGCCGTTTGCAATGTGGGGCATAGACATGATCGGTGAGATTAAACCTACGGCATCTAATGGGCATCGCTTCATCCTGGTAGCGATTGATTATTTTACGAAGTGGGTTGAGGCAGCATCCTATGCTACGGTAACCAAGACTGTTGTGGCACGGTTCATTCGGCATAATCTGATCTGTCGATACGGCGTCCCAGAGAGAATTATTACAGACAACGGTACCAATCTGAACAACAAGATGATCGCTGAGCTCTGCGAACAGTTCAAGATACAGCACCACAATTCTTCTCCTTACAGACCGAAGATAAATGGGGCTGTAGAAGCAGCGAATAAGAACATCAAGAAAATCGTGCAGAAGATGACAGTAACTTATAAAGACTGGCACGAGATGTTACCGTTCGCTCTACATGGGTACCGTACCTCAGCTAGGACGTCAACCGGGGCAACTCCTTTCTCTCTGGTTTATGGCATGGAGGCAGTCTTGCCGATCGAAGTGCAAATACCCTCTCTCCGGATAATGAAGGATGCAAATCTGAACGAAGATGATTGGATCCAGACACGACTTGATCAGCTCAACCTCATTGACGAAAAGAGACTTGCTGCTATCTGTCATGGTCAGACGTATCAGAAACGGATGATCAGGGCATTTAACAAAAAGGTCAGACCACAGGAATATCAAGTCGGGGATCTGGTGATCAAGCGAATCATCCTTCCTCAGAGTGATCCAAGGGGCAAATGGACCCCTACGTACGAAGGGCCATTTGTGGTTAAGCATGTGTTCTCAGGAGGAGCATTGATATTAACCAATATGGATGGTGACGACCTTCCTCACCCCGCCAATGCAGACATAGTAAAAAGATACTACGCATGAAAAAAGACCCGCTAGGCTGACATGCCTAGGCAAAAATTAGGGCTTCCCGTCGAACCAAAAGGGTTCGGGCAAATGAAGGGATGAAAATGAAAAAATCTGTACACCTGGCAAGTCGAAAACCTGAAAAGGCGGCTTGGGCAAAAATGGGTATCCCGGTGGACTGAAAACCCGAAAGGGCGGTCCAGGCAAAAATTAGGGATAAAGCGTAATACTATGTCTCATTGGATCACTTTGCATCCAGAATCCGGTATCTACATCAAGTTCAGACGGCATCGATCAGTCAGCTTCACCTTTAACCAAGGTCATCAAGTGATGAGACGCTCGGAGTTATAAAGGCAATAGCAGAGTTGAAACCCAGTGGATCATTCATATTTCACACAACTGTTTTATTTTCTTTTGTACAAAATTTGTATAAACTCTCTTGTTCGGCGGCGTTCCTCTTACTAGGACGTCAGCCTCTTGTATACAAAACGCCTATTCACAGGCCATTCAAAATCAATACAAATATATTTTCAGTTAAACGTGCCAAGTATTTTTCTTTTTTCTGTTTTGTTTTGCGAAGAACGTCCAAGGTTCAATTTGTGATATATGCATTGACAATAATGTGCTAACTCATAAATATTTGCATACGAAACAAAGGAATTAATTGCAGGTGACACTAGAAACAGGGGCAATAAAAGAGTTGTCTGAACAATCCAATTGTTCTGTCCTCCAAGGTACCAAGGTAGGTTCAGCTAAAGAACATGACCAATACATCTTAATTCCCCAGAGAGTGATTCAGCAAAGCAGTGCATTCTTCTCCAGGCAGAGTTATCAAGTCTCAAGGAAATTGGGTATCCTCTAGCAGATCCCAACATTCCCCAGCAGTATACATATATTCTTAACAAGCATCCCCGGCAGTCTTGGTCTAAAGATTGTTCCCCGGCGGCATACCAGATATTCAAAGGAATCATTTCCCCCGCATATCAAAACTTCCCCAAGAAAGTCCAATCCAGTTCCCCAGGAAAGTGGAATCCATCTCCCCAAGCAGTAAGCTTATCCCCAGTAGATTCTGGAAGCTTATCCCCTCGCAGAGCACGAACGCGTCGTCCGGCTTGATTTAAAGAGTTATTTCCTTAACAGGATATAACTGGGTTATCCTCAGCCAAGAGCCACGGAAAGAGTGTCCTCGACAAAGTCTTCCTATCCCCAGCGAAGTCTATCAATACTTCCAACAACAAGGGTATCCCCAGCAAATTATTATCAACACTCAGCAAGGCATCCCTCTTCCCACAGAGTATTGCTTCCCAGCATGGTCGCTAGAGTATCTTTTCTCCCCACAGAGTATCACTCCCCAGCATGGTCGCTAGAGTATTTTTCTCCCCGCAGAATCTTCCATTTGCCAAGTTTATTCCGCAACGGAGTCATCTTCTCCTACCGGTGTTCTTGCAGCTATCATCCCCAGCGGAAGCGAAATCTATTTCAGCCCAGGAGTGACTTCCCGGCACCCGTCAAGGATTTACTTTCCTAGACGAAAAACACATACATAAACATCACATATATCATTATAGCATGCATAGACGCATTATATCATACAAATCTCATTTATGTTGAGAACATCATTGCTTGATCCATATCATGCATTGCATATGACTGACCGTTACCTTTCAGGAAAGATGCAGTTAAAATTCTCAAACATATTTCAAGGCCTTCTCTAGTCCAGCTAAATCGATGCCCAACAGATTTTTCTGATAAAGACTCAGCAGAAGTTATTCCAGATTATAATTTCCTATTGGTTCTCTCTCCGACGGTGCATGAGATTTCCATTTTAGGGTTTTCTTTAAGATTATAATTTTCAGATGTTTCACTCTCCGACGGTGAGTGAGGTGATAATTCCTTTTCCTATGGTTCCCTCTCCGACGGTGAGTGAGGTGATAATTCCTTTTCAGATGGTCCCCTCTCCGACGGTGAGTGAGGTGGTAATTCCTTTTCAGATGATTCCCTCTCCGACAGTGAGTGAGGTGATAATCTCCTATGGTCCCCTCTCCGACGGTGAGTGAGGTGGTAATTCCTTTTCAGATGTTTCCCTCTCCGACGGTGAGTGAGGTGATAATCTCCTATGGTCCCCTCTCCGACGGTGAGTGAGGTGGTAATTCCTTTTCAGATGGTTCCCTCTCCGACGGTGAGTGAGGTGATAGTCTCCTATGGTTCCCTCTCCGACGGTGAGTGAGGTGATAATTCCTTTTCTTATGGTTCCCTCTCCGACGGTGAGTGAGGTGATAATTCCTTTCAGATTATAATTGTCTATGGTTCTCTTCCCGATACTGCAAAGATGGTAATTCCCACCAAGATTTTCTCAAACGAGCGTTGTTGAAATTAAAATCGCCCAAGGTTCTCTTACCATTCATGCTAAGGTAGTAACCATCCCTGGATCATTCATCATATTTTGAAGCTCCAGACTCAGCTCCTGTAACCAGTCAGGACATATCTATGCCAAGCATCTGAAATCAACTCCTGCAACGTGTCAGGTACTCATTTTTCTTTTGCAGGTATACAGGTTCTCGCTAAGGAACCTCCTACGCGATCAACATCCAGATGGAATCTATAAGCCCATCATCCTATTCATCAACCTCTAAATGGCATCTGTAAGCCCATTTCCACCATCACTGCTACTACGTGAGCGCAAATTTCTGGGCACTCTAGTGTTCAATCATCTTCCACCCTCGGATTACGAAAGGCACGCCAGCCAATCTGCATCCTCAGGTCTAAGAAGATTGAACAGGGGCAACTGTTGTACCCCAAAATTTGCCCTCCCATATTCTTCAAGAAATTGCCAAATCAAAGCTGCAAAATTCCCCAGGGTTTGCACAGTGTAAAGGTCTCCCATACAGTCAAGATTAGGGTTTGTGTTCTGATCAAGAAAATGAAGTTTCCAAAGGTCCAATCAAGTCTCACATGCCTATAAACATGGTCAAGCATCCTCATCTCAAGTTTCAAGACATTCAGCTCAAAATTGCACAGTCAAAAACCCTAATTGCACTACAGTCAACTGTAGGGGCAAAATGGTCATTTGGCAGTCAAAAGTTCAAATTTTTGGTCAACATATCATTTTGAAGCCACAAACATCATTTGATCAATGCTTGATCATGATTCTCAAAATTTGGCTCAGAAATCATCGAGATGCAAAAGTTTCCTTATTTGGACAGTTGAAAAAAGTCAACTGAAATTGACCAGGGCATAACTTTCACATGGATTATCAGAAAAATTCCATCCAAAGCTCATTTTGAAGAGAAAGACATTTCCTACAACTCATCTTCATACTTCAAGTCCAAGAAATGCTCTCACAAAAAGTTATCAATTTCAACATTATAGGTCATTTTCAAAAGTCAACAAAAAGGGACTTTAAGTCAAAGGCCATAACTTGAGATTGGTAAATCAAAATGACATGGGACCAAAGAAATTGGTTAGAGGACTCAAAGACCTTTCCAAAATGTCCAAGAACATGAGAAAAGCTTAAACATTGAGCATGTTATGCCTTGTGGAAGTTGGGAAATTTTTGGATATTTTGAAAAGTCAACATTGATTCAAATGACCTAAAATTGCTAATGGGCCCATTTTTCTTCCATAACTCATCATCCATGACATGTGCACGACCACTTGGCCCAAAGGGAAGTATTTTCTCATTTTTTATTTATTTATTTGAATTTTTATTTATATTAATTCATTTAAATCATTTAAATATATGAAAAATATTTAACTTAACCTAACCAATCTTTTTATACATGTTTTAGCCTCAAGATTTCGTGCTTGTACCAATATGGAAAGAATTGGACTGATTAGATCATGATTTGCACAAAAGCACATGGAAAAATATTTGAAAAAGATCCTAGAAAATCAATTTTCAAAATCAATGAATGCAATGGATTTGATTGATTTTTCTTGACCTAATAGACTCAATACAAATGCCTGATCACAACCCTAATGCAAACACACGCGCAGCAGCTCAACAAAGCCATAACCAAACTTGAAATTTTCTCTTAAAAAGTCAATTCTGAAAACTCCCTTTCAAAGCGATTCAAGGCAGAATTTTTATTCCAATAGCTTCCTTGGAGATTACTGAACATATTCCAATCAAAAACATTCACTCAAACTCCAAGAATCGGTATACAGGGTTCAAACTGTTTCAAAAAAAATTCATAATCGTGCATCATGATTTACGCATCTTTTGTAATTTCTAATACTTGATTCATGTTCATTATGAAGTTCTGAAGCTAACCAATATGATTAATTGCGTTTTTA
Organism: Vicia faba; assembly: GCA_948472305.1. Taxonomy (NCBI): domain Eukaryota; kingdom Viridiplantae; phylum Streptophyta; class Magnoliopsida; order Fabales; family Fabaceae; genus Vicia; species Vicia faba. The sequence goes on along the minus strand of OX451739.1, from coordinate 217,963,750 downwards.
TGCTGTGTACGCGATTATGCCATGTTTATGTTCTAGGGTTTGCAGGACCTCAAAATTAGGGCTTTTGTAATGGGGAAAAATTAGCCCTCAAAACCACCGCCATTAGAATCATCATGGCTGGACGAAGAAGATGCCATGCTCGCGCCTAATTTATGGACCCTCTAGACCTATTCGCTATTTTCTGGTAGCATGCCTAAGAAAACGTGTATAAAACCGTTGCCTCATGTTTTTGTATTTCAGGGATGGTGAAGACGATGACGTCGTGGCTGCCAACGATTGGCAGGTTTAAAATTCGCGCGCGTTTGTGGCCACTAATGTTTCTTTCTTTTATATTATTTATGCGTTATTAATATATCGAATGCGTAAACTGGCTCAGCTGGCAAAGTGTAGTGATGTTAACCCTCATGACCTGGGTTCGAATCCCAGGTCTACGTTAATTTCCATATTATTTTGCAATACATATTCCTATGCAGTTTCAAAGGTGGAACGCACCATACACTCCCAAGATCCAGTCATCCACGCGTTGGTTACATCAATCAAAAGGTTCAGATTTAAGGCATATGGTAGACCCTGGTCAAAGGTGCCACATGGTGTCTGGAAAAGTCAATGGACCTGAAGGTCATTGGGCTCAAATTCATGGGCTACACCTCCACTTTGGGGACTACCACCCCCCCTGGTTTGCAAATTCTCTATATTTTTAATTATTATTTTATTTTCTTTATTGTTTTGATTTAATTAATTACTTCTACAAATCATAAAACACATAAAAATCAGAAAAGATAAAAAAAAATATAATTAATATTTTATTTTAATATTTCTTGTAAATAAATGCATGTAAATTAATTAGTTTAAATTAGGGTTTTAATTTTAATTTCTTTCATAACAAAAATCTAAAAAAATATAGAACTAGGTTTAATTAATGTTTTACTCCTTTTTTTTCCTTTTCCACAATAATATTTATTTTATTTATTTTCATAATTAAAATTGTATATAAAAATTAGGTTTAATTTAGATTAAATTTTAACGTCTTCTTAATAAATTAAAATAAAATAGAATTAGGGTTAGCGTTTAATTGCAATTAATTTTTTCTATTAAATCCTAAAATATTAAAAAAATACCAAAAACATCTTTTTTTAATTTTTATTAATTCCTCATTAATTTTAAATTTTGCAAAAGGGTCCAACGCCCTCGTTTCGTTCTTAATTTTCTTATTAATTCACGTATTTATTTTATGTCATTTAAATAATTATGTACCTCTCCCAAAGCCTTGTAAATACCTCTCGCACTTTTAATTCTTTTAATTTCTTTATTTATTTTCTGTCAAATCGGGTCCTGGTTAATTTTGGCGATGTGGACCCGCGCCTTTTGTAATAGCTTAGAATTTACTTTTCCCGCAAATATCTCAACTGTTAAACAAAGCATGCAAGAATGAATGGCCTTAAATAAAAACAAGCGTAGAACACCAACGACATGACAAGATAAATGCAAATGAATCTGACACACGAATCGCACACACCATCCCTAGGGTACGCCTCACTGTTGCCTTGCCTCAAAAGGTGATCGTCGAGTAGAGGACGTTTTAGTAAGTCCTCATGATCCAGGAACCTGGCATGAGGGTAGCTTCTAAGGTGTCTTCCCATTACTCCGGTGATCACACTGTTGCCCTGTCCCTCGAAACGTGGCCGTCGACTATAGGACGTCTTTGTGAGTCCTTGTGTCCATTGATCTAGTTGCCTAAAACAAAGTTGCCTCGAATAAGTTACCTCGGAACGGTTGCCTCGGAATAAAAGATCAATGGCATAAGGGTAGCTTCTAAGGTGTCTTACCTTTGCTCGGTGACCACAATGTCCCTAAACTCGAATTGACCCGAACACCTCCAACGGTGGTGCTACCTACCTCTCAATGGTGGGATGGCACTACTTTAAAGGACTTTTCAAAAAGCTTTCGAAAGCAACTTTTCAAACACTCTTGAGGACCGATACAAGAGTCGAACTGGAATTTTCAAAGAAACTTTTTAAAAACCCACAGTTGAAAAGAAAACAAACCATTTTTGAAAACACAAGTGAGCAAGTATCTAAGAGCCCATGGATAACCATGGATAGAAAGGGTGCTAACACCTTCCCTTTCTATAACCTACCTCCCGAACCGAGAGCAATCTCTTTAAGGAATTTTTCTGTGCTTTTGTCCTTTCCATTTGGAGAAAATAAAAGACGGTGGCGACTCTTGCTTCCGCGACATTTCGCGAACCAGCGTTAAACAGTCAGTTCCAGATCCACCGATCACAAAGGGCATCCTTTATAAGCGCATCCATGATTGCGTTTTACTTCGTTGTGTGGACAAAGCTGAAGTAGAGTTCATCATGACTGAGATACACAGTGGAACATTTGGCACCCACTTGAGAGGACATATGATGGCTAAGAAGATTCTAAGGGCAGGCTACTACTGGTCTACTATGGAAGCTGATTGTCATCAACATTCCCGCACCTGCCACAAATGCCAAGTTTATGCCGACAAGGTGCATATCCCTCCTGTTCCTCTCAACATTCTGACAGCTCCTTGGCCATTCGTAATGTGGGGCATTGACATGATTGGAGAGATCAAGCCTATGGCATCCAATGGACATCGCTTCATCTTGGTGGCTATTGATTATTTTACCAAGTGGGTCAAGGCAGCTTCATATGCCTCAGTTAGAAAGAATATGGTTGCCCGCTTCATCAAGCAGAACCTCATATGCCGATATGGTGTCCCCGACAAGATCATCACAGATAATGGTACAAATTTGAACAACACTATGATCACCGCTCTATGCGAACAGTTCAAGATTTATCATCACAATTCATCTCCCTATCGGCCGAAGATGAACGGTGTTGTTGAAGCCGCGAACAAAAATATCAAGAAGATCATTCAAAAGATGACAGTCACCTACAAGGACTGGCATGAGATGTTACCGTTTGCTCTGCATGGATATCGTACCACGACACATACTTCGACAAGGGCAACCCCATTTTCTTTGGTGTATGGCATGGAAGCTGTTTTACCTATGGAAGTTCAGATTCCTTCCTTAAGGATTATGAAGGATGCTGGTTTGAGTGAAGATGATTGGATTCAGACCCGGCTTGATCAACTTAATTTGATCGACGAGAAGCGACTTACTGCTGTTTGTCATCGTCAGACGTATCAAAAACGGATGATCAAAGCTTTCAACAAGAAAGTCAGACGCCAAGTATATCAAGTCGGAGATCTTGTAATCAAGCGGATCATCTTACCGCAAAGTGATCCCAGGGGCAAGTGGACTCCTACTTACGAAGGACCATTTGTGATTAAGAGCATATTTTCTGGTGGGGCAATGATTTTGACCACCATGGACGGCGACGACTTGCTGCACCCTGCGAACGCAGACATAGTCAAAAGATACTACGCATAAAACGACTCGGAAAGTTGAAAACCCGAAAAGGCGACTTGGGAAAAAAAGGGTTTCCCGGTGGGTCGAAAACCCGAAAGGGCGGTCCAGGAAAAAGTTAGGGAATTAAAGCGTATGACTATGTCTCGTCGGGTCACTTTAGGAACAATCTCTTTACCAATAAGCTCCAAGCTTCTGATTAATCCAGTCATCGGCAGACGAAGCGGCGAATGGACAAGATATTCAGAGGTTTGAAGGCTATAGCAGAATGGGAATCCCATGGAATTGTTACACATAGCCATCTTTCTTTTGTATAAATTTTTTTAATTTTTACGACAACATTCTCTTACTAGGATGTCTGTCTCCTTTGTACAAAGATACTCACGAAAATTAAATACAAAGATATTTCAAAGTGTATAAATTTGCTTGCCTTTCTTTTCTTTTTTACACTTATGTTTTATTTGAAAACGTCCAATGTTTTGTTAAATAGGCATATGCATTTGAATATAATCACGACTTACAAATAGAACGAAATTGAAAAAGGATAATTACTGATAGATTGAAGGTGTAGGAATATATCTTTGTGCCATTTCCAAGAAATCCCCTACGATACATCATTCAGATCCTCAACGAAGCTAAAGTTTGGAGTATATTTCCCCAACGGAGTTAGACTTCAAGATCCTCAGCGGAGCCAGTGCATTCTAAAAAACTTGATTCCCCAACTGAGTTAAGTTTCAAAATTCCCATCAGAGTTAAGCTTCAAGATCCCCAGTGGAGCCCGAACACCCTGAAAATCCTATCCCCAGCGGAGCCAGAATAGTGAACATTCTCCCCACAGAGTTATCTTCCAAAAGGTTGAAGATTCCCGGTCTCATTTCTCCAAGCAGAAGCCTCCAAGGTTTCAATTCCCCAATAGAGATTGTTGTACCCCAAAATTTGCCCTCGCATTTTTCCACCAGAAATCTCAACTTCAGGCATTTCCTGACTTTTCAAGCTGGCTCAAGAATCGGACAAACGGACTTTTCTCGTCAGTCAAACAAAAATTAAGGTTTTATTGATTTTTAGGGCTCTGGATTGCTTCAAACAATTGGCTTAGGGTTTTGGTTGATTTTGGCTCAATTTTGGTCAGACGAACGTTATTTGGCATTTAATCAGGAATTAAGGGTTTTATGGGCATATTCTCAGAAAGGTTAAAATTCCACAGCACTTTGCAAGTTACTCCGAGATTCGGGTCGAATTCGCATTGTTTTTAATTTAATCAGTAAGAGGAGGCAGTTGGTTTGAATTCACCAGTCAAAGGATATGCGCAGTGTGGAATTACAGTGTTTGTTGAAAATCAGTGAAAAGAGAGAACGCGCCTGATCAGTGTTTTGATTAACTATTGATTCGCTTTGAAGATACCAGGTTTAATTGATCAACGTGCTAAAGTATTGTTTATTTAAATTATTTATTATTCTAAATTAAGTGATTGAAATTTATTTTTTCAATTATTTTAATTCAAAGAGTTTTAAATAAATAAATAAACAATAAAGAAAGAGGAATTAGAATTGGTTGGATAATAAAGACTTTTATTGATATTTGAATTATTTGTACAAATATTGTTTATAATTTAATTACAAACAATGGTTTACATTAATTTAAATATTAAATAAAAAAGAAAACTATCCTATTTTTCTAATTCTTCGGTCTTCATTTAGTACCCCTCCATCCATTTTTATCTGCAAAAGAAGAAAAGTCAGTGACTGATAATTAATTAAAGACAGATAAAATTGCATTCATCATTAAGGGTCACTGATTGGGATCAGTTAACCCTCTCTGCAAATCACGGGATTTCTCCCGGTTCACAAAGAGGGACGAGTTTATTGAATGCACATACAGTTCAGAAAGGAGGCAGAACTTTCAAAAAGATACAAGAAAATATAAAAAGACTCCCCACTGCATAAAAACGAAGACAGAGATACAAACTGCCTCAGCATAAAAACCTGTCCAAAACCAACAAAACAAAGAGAACCAGAAGCTGCATTAGCCAAGCCCTCAAACCTGCCAGGGCCATCAACAAGGAACACACAAGCCTGTACCTTTAACCCTCAAACCTGCTGAGCCTCAAGAACTCAACCAAGTCCTAACCAAAAGCCAAGCCTGCTGAAGCAAATAACCTGCTAGGCCTCAAGCCTGAAAGGTATCAAAACCATAAAACATACAACCAAAATACCTCCAAACCATCAAAACCTGTAAAAACACCTAAAACCTGAAGCACAACCTGCCTGAACCATACTAAAACCTGCTACCTGCATTAGCCTGAACCTGCATTAGCCAAGCCTAAACAGAACCTGCTACCAGAAGCAAAACCAGTTACCAACCCAAAAACCTCAAAACACCTAAAACCTGAAGCTCAACCATGCCTGGAACCAAAACAATGGCCTAATAAACCAGTTCAAACCTCAGGCCTAACCTGTCAAAGGCCATCACCAAAAAGAAAACTATACCATTCATATACAAGCTAAGCCTGTACCTGCTGAAGCTTTACCGGCATATGCAAAAACCTGAAACAACATGCTAAGGGCCTAAACCATAATACCACCCAAACATCAAGCCCTCAGTGAATACATCATTGGGCAATAAAAGAAGCTAGTCAAAATAGCATTTCAACAGTAGCAACTCAACATAAGCAGAAGCTTTTCAAAGAACCAGAAGAAAATATCAAAGCACACGATTTCCAAACCCCAACAAAGGCAACTAAACCCTAGGCCCTCAGAACTTTGAATTCCTCATAGGGCAACACAGGTAAAAGGCTCAACAGTCTCAAAGCAACAATTCAAAGCAACAAATCAGAAGAAAGTCAGGGAAGCATCCAAAGGCATCATAAGCAAGCATCACATTTCAACCAACACAAAGGGGAAAAATCAGAAGAAGAGAGGGACGTTCAAGGCAACATGCAGTAGAAGAGAAGAAGAAAGAAGAAAGAGGGTTTTCAGTGCAAATCATCATAAAACCCTAAAAATGGCAACAAGATAAAAGATACCGGGAGTTCAAAGCGCGAACATCAGCACCCTCCGCTCGTCAAGCCTCCTAAGGACCTCCATCCTCCTTCTTCCCCTCTCCAGTAAAAGTAAGACCCTTTCTTTCATCTCACGTACCTCCATTAAAATCAATAATAAACAGCATAAGAAATCAAATCAAGCAATTAAATCAAGAGGAATACATTGACCCATAAGCATGTAAAAGAATCAAAGCCTAAAAACGCAAAATCGAAGAAGAACAGAGTTACCCTCTTGTGCGTTTCCCTGCTTCAAGGAAGAGGGGAGAGGAGTTGAAGGTCGCTGGTGGCTGAGGCAGAAGGCTCACGCTGGGCACCAAAGACGAACGGAGAAGACAACGAAACCCCAAGACGCGCCGCTGTACAAACCCTAAAGCCTTTGTCTCCAAATGAAAACGCCAAATGCAAACCCTAAAAAATGTTTGTAACAATGGGCCAATGCGTTTCTGATACCATCTAAAGCCCAAGACAATTCCCCATTCATACCCCCTTATGCCAATTCTGAGTTGGGCCTTAAACACTTTCCTAAGCCCGCTTCTCTTTTCTATTCTTCCCTTTATTTCATTTTTCTACAAACTAAATTTTATTTTGACTTAACTCTTTTGAAAGAAATATATACTAACATAATTAAACAACACAATAAAATGTAAAAACTTTTTTCTTTTCTTTTAAGAAAATACCTTTCTTTGTACATAATTTTTAAAAACGCTTAATTTAAATATAATTTTGTACATATCATACATTTTTTATCATATAGTTAAAATTGAAAATATCCTTTTTCTTTTAAGTATATATTTGTATATAAATAATAAAATACATTTTTTATCATATAATTAAAATTGAAAATACTTTTTGTTCTTTTAATTAAAATATATCTTTGTACATAATAGATAAAATACATCTTTTTTTCTTAAACACTTAATTAAAACACTTTTTGTATATAATAAACAATGGTACATTTTATACATAATCTAATTAGAATTTAATGCATTTGATTAAAACATTTCTTTTGTACATATTAAAAATATACAAATCAAAGATTCATTAAACACATATCTAGGTCAAATACCCTAATCCACATTAATTTCGCATTGTCGCACCTGTAAATAATCACATACTCATATACTTGTACACTTACACAATACATTCACATTGCTCCTACATACTTGTTTATCTTATACATTGATATTCGTCATTTACATTTGATCGCAAATTCGATTTGGTTGTAACTTATTGGATACTATAAGTCTCATCCCCATTCATACACTTGTACCCCCACTCCCGGATACTAACTTTGTAATAGCGTAGATTTTACATTCCGCAATTTACAGTTTTCAATTATACCATGGTTAGACCTAGGGTTTGCATGTACATAAAATCAAACGCTAGATAACCTAATACAAGACAAATACATGAAATCAATGCACAATCACACTTGCACCCTCTAGGGTAATCCCACATGTTGCCTTCCAAAATGGGCCATGCTTGCACGTCGAGTATCTTTGGCAAAACAAAATCAAAATGATCATAAGTCCCTCAAAATGTTGCCTAAACAAATGATCGAGTCCCTCAAAGCAAATTGCCAAAGACACTTGGCATCATTGCATTCGTGGTCCATACGATGACCTGTGCCCGTCCCGAATAAACTTCCTAAACGCAAGATTGACCATCAAATTCAATGGTGGAACAAAATTGTTAAAAGGGGTTAAAACATAACAAAAACCTTTGAGTACAATAGGGTAGATAAAACTCTTAGTTACTTGAGATCGACTTGCAAAAATACTTGCCTTTTTTTTTCAAAAACCACAATCCACAACACTTTCAAACAAACTCTCAAAAACATTTGAAACATCTTTTCGAAAAGATCCACACTTTTGTAAAACACTCAAACACGAGTCAAATACATTGGTCGCCTAAGACAATGCATCTCTTCAAAAACATTTTCAAAAACACATACACACACACCATTTTCAAGCAATCGAAAATCAAGGCAAGTGATAAAAAAAACCAAGTAACTAAGAGCCCATGGATAACCATGAATGAAAAGGGTGCTAATACCTTCCCTTTTCATAATCTACCCCCCGAACCCACGAAATATCTCAAAAGGTTTTTGCTGTGCTTTTTTAACCTTTCCTTTAGGATAAAATAAAAAGTCGGTGGCGACTCTTGCTCAACCGCACAAGTGCGAATACGAACGCAAAAACACTAGTCAGTTCTCCCACCGTATCACAGAACTGGCGACTCTGCTGGGGATAGGAATAGAAGTGGGGTTACCTTAGGGTTTAGATCACCTTTACTTTCTTGCTTTGATTGACTTGATTGCTTTATCTTTTGGGTTCTTTGTTTGGGTTTGTTGTAAATCCTACACCCGGATTTGGGGGCACCTTCTTAGGTAAATAGCAAAAAACTGCGAGGGAACTGTGCGGGGTATACCGACATGGTTGAAGCAGTAAGCTATGTTAGTGTGACATATTTGTGAGTACCGGTAACCCTTGAGTAGTCAAGGAGAGTACGGGGCCGCTGTGTGATGTCATAAAGCACTAACGAACTCTTAGAACCTTAATTGACCATCTTAGCCTTTTTAGGGGTAGTGAGATGACCGACTTTGGTGCAGTCCGAAGTTGGTAGATACTCGGTACTACACTCTTTTGAGGATTGTTTTCTTGGAATATTTTGGTTGCCAGTAAGTGGCTAAACCGAAACAATGAACACAGAAAACAATCCAATGATATTGAGCTCCTTAGAACCCGGTTACTTTTGATAGGACAGGATGAGCCAACAAACTTCAAGAGGGTAGTACCTGAACCTCATGCAAGCCTAAACCTAAGGACTTGTTTGCTTTGTGTGAATGTTTGTCTGTATATACACTCACTTGCTTTTCTGCATACATGTACATAACATCATGACATCATACCATAGCATTTTCAATAACCATTTCAAGGATCTCGAGGGTTTCTGTTGATGCAGGGTTACGTTGAACCAGACGTCTACCAAGGGGCAAGAGGTTTCTCCTCTAACCAATATCAATCAAAGTTCAAGAACAACAACTTGAATCAGTGGTTATGACCCACTCGACATGGTGAGCTTGGTTCTCGTGGAAGGACATCCACCGATACAAAGCTCTCCAATCAAAAGTTCAAGAACAACAACTCGAATCAGTGGCTATGACCCACTTGACATGGTGAGCTTGATTCTCGTGGAAGGACGTCCACCGGTGCAGAGATCTCCAATCCAAGAGCGAAGTTCAACCTCTAACATTTTCTTGTGTTTACCCCAAGAGATCCTTGAAAGCATGCATCCACATATCATGCATTGCATTTTGACAGTCTTTCCTTTTTCAGGTTTCCTTACTCTCCTGCTGTTTATTTCAGCAAGAGATGGCGCTAGAAAGGTCTGTCAAAGACATCCAAGATCAGACTGCTCAACTGCAAGAGATGTTCCTGAACTTGTCTCTGGGGCAGGAAGAGATGAAAGCTCTCCTCACCAAGAGCTTGGAAAGTTCCAACAATGCCAGGAGTGATCAGATTGCGGAGCTGCAGTTTGATCTGACAACCCTGAGGACCCAAATTATGGGACAATTGGTGGGCCAGATGGCTCTCATCCAAGACCTATCTCAAAGACAAGAGGAACTCAGAGTTCTTGTCCGCCAACTGCTTCCAAACAACCAACTGGGGCAAACATCTGAGGTCGAAGAGCAAGTCACCGCTCAGCCTCCATCTACTCAAGAAGATAAGGGGAAAGCTCCTTTGCTTGCTTCAGGGTCACAAACCCGTCAACAACCTCGCCAGCGTCAAAGGGGTAATCGGCGTAAACAAAAAAAGTCGGGAAGACAGTTCACGGAGACTGAAATACCATCATTCTTTATACTGAAGCGTCTGTTGGAGGTCAACTTGCTTACCGTAAAGGACCCTCCTCAGAAGCTCAATACCTCCTCTCTTCACTATCATCCCGACGCATTTTGTGTTTACCACTCCTACAGCCCGGGACACGACACCAACGACTGTTGGGCCTTGAAGAATAAGATTCAAGATCTGATCGACATTGGGGTGCTGGAATTCATGCCAGACGGCGAGATGAAAATCTTCCGTTAAAGGGTTCTCCACTTGAAGTGACGAAGTTCAAGCTGAAAGACTTTTGCTTCTTTATGAATTTTCAAAGTTGTAATCTCTTTTGCTGTCAAACAATTATCTGTTGATGTTAAACTCTGTTTTCGTTAATGCATTGCATATGTTTGTCTTGAATTCATCCATTCGTTTCACTACTCTTACGCTTTTCTTTATGATATTTGACTCTTGATAAAAAGATGTAAGCCTTTAGAGGGAGGATGACGAAACAATACCATAATCTCATACAGTATGCTTTTGAACAGACCTTGCTGATGATGTACAGGCATTTCTTTCAATTCCCAAACACTGGAGTTATAAGGAAGTTAATCCCTAGTCAACCCCTTTGAGCCAAAGAAGTAGGAGTTTTCTGTTCTAAGCGATCAAAACCTTTGATATAAACCTGGGGCAGGGTAGTATCTCAGTTAATTCAAAAGAAAATGCGCATTGAAGTTGCAAATTCTCAGTTCGTAATACAACGAACGACGTCGAAAAAGAAAGCATTCCTTTAGAATCAAAAGACAAGGGTGGTTCCCTATCACATAGACAGTCAATCTCTCAAAAGAGAAAAGCCCGCTGAGCCAAAACCTATAAAGGAGGCTTCGAAAAGCTGGGGCATCCCGCTGACAGTAATTCCGGAAAACGGTAACAGTCAGGCAAAAGTTAGGGATAACAAATCAAAATCAAAATAGTGAGGTCATTACAAAATCCTCAACAACATGAAAAAACGTTGAAAAAGAAAAAGGAGATGATGACTGTCTCCCCAAATTCAACTGGTGAACCATCGCCCAAAAGTCGTTCCAAACTCAAAACAGAGTATGACGCAATTAACTGAGCTTAGGTTGAAGGACATCACGAAGAGCGGGTGGGTACAAATATACTTTGAGCCTTTATCCTTTGTTTCTTAAACCGTGAACCAAGCCACGTTACAACCCTTCAAAAGTCCTAATTGAAGCATGGGTTAGTTCGAAAGCATACTGTTACAAAAGGTATCCTGACTCCTGTAGGGCTTTGCTCTAAATCTTGTGTTGACTTGTCTTATGAAAAGTTTTCTGCTAAAAACGTATTTTTCAAAAACTTCGAGACAAACATAAACTTTGCATTGCTTGAATACCACTGTCTGCATTTGGCTTTTTGTTTGACAGTGAAGAATTTCATACAGCGAATGTTCGGAGGAACGAAAACTCTCTCAATGAGCAAAATCACTTCAAGAGGATAACACTCCCATCAAATCCCCTATCAACAAGGGGCATGGCATGTCACAATTCAATTAAACTGGGGTAGTCCAGTCAAGGTCCAACAGATCTTTCAAAGTTCAGTTAACCTGGGGCAGTCCAGTCAAGATTTCAAGAAATCTCTCAATATGCAGAGTAATCTGATTCAAGACTCCTTCTTCACCACTTGGGGCATTCGAATGTCAAAAGTGTTCAACAAGTCAACTATTACATTTCCAGACTCGATTCCTGTATCTAGCCAGGGCACGTCTGAAGAGTTTGAAGATTCGATTCCTGCATCCAGCCAGGGCATATCTGTCAACTATCACCTTTCCAGATTCGATTCCTGTATCCAGCCAGGGCACGTCTGAAGAGTTTGAAGATTCGATTCCTGTATCCAGCCAGGGCATATCTGTTGACGACTATTTCCAGATTCGACTCATGTATCCAGCCAGGGCATATCTGTTGACTACATTTCCAGACTCGATTCCTGTATCTAGCCAGGGCACGTCTGAAGAGTTTGAAGATTCGATTCCTGCATCCAGCCAGGGCATATCTGTCAACTATCACCTTTCCAGATTCGATTCCTGTATCCAGCCAGGGCACGTCTGAAGAGTTTGAAGATTCGATTCCTGTATCCAGCCAGGGCATATCTGTTGACGACTATTTCCAGATTCGACTCCTGTATCCAGCCAGGGCATATCTGTTGACTACATTTCCAGACTCGATTCCTGTATCTAGCCAGGGCACGTCTGAAGAGTTTGAAGATTCGATTCCTGTATCCAGCCAGGGCATATCTATCAACTATCACCTTTCTAGATTTGACTCCTGTATCCAGCCAGGGCATATCTGTTGACTACATTTCCAGACTCGATTCATGTATCTAGCCAGGGCACGTCTGAAGAGTTTGAAGATTCGATTCCTGTATCCAGCCAGGGCATATCTATCAACTATCACCTTTCCAGATTCGATTCCTGTATCCAGCCAGGGCATGTCTAAAGAATTCCATATCAACACCTGTAACAACCCAGGAAAACATCTGTGAACGACCGATTGTAGACCAACACCTGTAATAAGCCAGGAATTTATCTACATCACCACTTGGGGCATTCGAATGTCAAAAGTGTTCAAAAACCGATGCAGTTTTACACGAGCTCATCATCGGGAAACCCTACACCGGTTCCTCTTCAAGACTTCTGAAACAAGTTTACGGATTCTTCCCAACAACGAATGTTAATCTACCAACTTGTTCAGACTCTTCTCAACCGTTGAAAACAGTTTACGGACGCTTTCCAACAACGGACGCGGCTCTATTGCTGATTCAACTTCAAGACTTCTGAAAACAGTTTATGGATTCTTCCTAACAACGGATGTTAATCTATCAGCTTGTTCAGAAGCAACCTTTGAAATTAGTTTACGGACGCTTCCCAACAACGGATGCGGCTCCATTGCTGATTCAATCTCAAGATTTCTGAAAACAGTTTACAGATTCTTCCCTACAACGGATGTCAATCTACCAACTTGTTCAGACTCTTCTCAACCGTTGAAAACAGTTTACGGACGCTTCCCAACAACGGACGCGGCTCTATTGCTGATTCAACTTCAAGACTTCTGAAAACAGTTTATGGATTCTTCCCAACAACGGATGTTAATCTATCAGCTTGTTCAGAAGCAACCTTTGAAATTAGTTTATGGACGCTTCCCAACAACGGATGTGGCTCCATTGCTGATTCAATCTCAAGATTTCTGAAAACAGTTCACGAATTCTTCCCTACAACGGATGTTAATCTACCAACTTATTCAGATTCTTCCAGAGGCTAACTCCACTCAGAGTCAAGCTTCATTATCTCCAGCAAAGCTAAAACTTCAAATTATCAATCCCCAGTGGAGCCAGACCATTGAACCTTCTCCCCACAGAGTTTTGGAGAGGGCAAATCTTGAGTTCCCCAGTGAAGTCGCCAGAGTTACTTCCCACCGAGCTGAAGATTCTCAATCTTACCTCCCCAGAAGGAGTCTACTAATTTGGAACTTCCCAGTAGAGGTCATCAGGAATTCTCTTCCCCAGCAGCAGCCAAGGATTTATTTTCCCCGGCAGCAGTCAAGATGCTTTTATCTTCAGCCATCTCGGATTCATTTATCCTCAGCAAGATAGCTCATCAGCTTGCATGCGCATTCATCACATTCATGTCATAAACATTGATGTCACATACATTGCATCATGCATCATAACATTGCATACAACTAACTCTTTACCTTTTCAGGAAAGATCATTCGGCAGACAAAGATCATCTTCCAAGTTTACTCAGATGTGACCCAGACACGGCGACATTCTGATACTTATTCCAGATCCATTCAGACGCATTATCAAGAAACCCTACACCGTTTCCTCTTCAACTTCAAGACTTCTGAAAACAGTTTACAGATTCTTCCCTACAACGGATGTCAATCTACCAACTTGTTCAGACTCTTCTCAAAACAGTTTACAGATTCTTCCCTACAACGGATGTCAATCTACCAACTTGTTCAGACTCTTCTCAACTTTTGAAAACAGTTTGCGGACGCTCCCCAACAACGGATGCCGCTCTATTGCTCACTCAATCTCAACTCCTGAAATAGTTTACAGATTCTCCAGACATGGACGTCAATCTGTTGCTTATTCGGACCCCTGATTCAGAGGTTCCGAAACAGGGATGCCTTTCTGATACTCGTCCACTCACCATTGACACACAGTTCAACATAACCAGATGGCATCTATAAGCCCATCCTCCTACCAGCAGTCACCAGATGGCATCTTTAAGCCCATTCTCAGATGGCATCTCTAAGCCCATTCCCCGACAAGATTCTATCGCACCAGATGGCATCTTTAAGCCCATCACCAAATGGCATCTTTAAGCCCATTCACTTCTACCATCATATCACCGAGTGCAAATTTCCTGGGCACTTTAGTGTCCAATCTTCTTTTACCTTCAAGTCGCGAAAGGCAAACTTGCCAATCTAACTCTTCAGGTCCAAGAAGATTGAACAGGGGCAACTGTTGTACCCCAAAATTTGCCCTCGCATTTTTCCACCAGAAATCTCAGCTTCAGGCATTTCCTGACTTTTCAAGCTGGCTCAAGAATCGGACAAACGGACTTTTCTCGTCAGTCAAACAAAAATTAGGGTTTTATTGATTTTTAGGGCTCTGGATTGCTTCAAACAATTGGCTTAGGGTTTTGGTTGATTTTGGCTCAATTTTGGTCAGACGAACGTTATTTGGCATTTAATCAGGAATTAAGGGTTTTATGGGCATATTCTCAGAAAGGTTAAAATTCCACAGCACTTTGCAAGTTACTCCGAGATTCGGGTCGAATTCGCATTGTTTTTAATTTAATCAGTAAGAGGAGGCAGTTGGTTTGAATTCACCAGTCAAAGGATATGCGCAGTGTGGAATTACAGTGTTTGTTGAAAATCAGTGAAAAGAGAGAACGCGCCTGATCAGTGTTTTGATTAACTATTGATTCGCTTTGAAGATACCAGGTTTAATTGATCAACGTGCTAAAGTATTGTTTATTTAAATTATTTATTATTCTAAATTAAGTGATTGAAATTTATTTTTTCAATTATTTTAATTCAAAGAGTTTTAAATAAATAAATAAACAATAAAGAAAGAGGAATTAGAATTGGTTGGATAATAAAGACTTTTATTGATATTTGAATTATTTGTACAAATATTGTTTATAATTTAATTACAAACAATGGTTTACATTAATTTAAATATTAAATAAAAAGAAAACTATCCTATTTTTCTAATTCTTCAGTCTTCATTTAGTACCCCTCCATCCATTTTTATCTGCAAAAGAAGAAAACTCAGTGACTGATAATTAATTAAAGACAGATAAAATTGCATTCATCATTAAGGGTCACTGATTGGGATCAGTTAACCCTCTCTGCAAATCACGGGATTTCTCCCGGTTCACAAAGAGGGACGAGTTTATTGAATGCACAAGTTTAAAAAATGCACAATTCAAAATTGTCAAAATTGCATAAAGTTCAAATCTCAAACAGCATGTTACAAAGCAAACAGCAAGTCCAAACCAAAGGTCCAAACTCAACTTTCTGCCAAATATAAAGCAACTATCCAAAAGGCTACTCAAAGCTATCAAAGAGGAAGATTTTGAAAGATATCAAAAAGCACAAAAGCTGTCAAGAAGAGATAAATATGCAGAGAAAATCTTTTATGCAAGAAACTCTTTTATCATCATTTCTCATCAGAGAGCCCTTTCAGAAAAAAGTACAGAAAAGAATCATATTATAACATATCCAACTGTACTATAGAGAGAGAAAAAGAAGAGATAAGATGCAGGTTTTTAGGCTTTAGGCAGGGATAGATAAAAAAGATATAACACACAAGAACACATACAGTTCAGAAAGGAGGCAGAACTTTCAAAAAGATACAAGAAAATATAAAAAGACTCCCCACTGCATAAAAACGAAGACAGAGATACAAACTGCCTCAGCATAAAAACCTGTCCAAAACCAACAAAACAAAGAGAACCAGAAGCTGCATTAGCCAAGCCCTCAAACCTGCCAGGGCCATCAACAAGGAACACACAAGCCTGTACCTTTAACCCTCAAACCTGCTGAGCCTCAAGAACTCAACCAAGTCCTAACCAAAAGCCAAGCCTGCTGAAGCAAATAACCTGCTAGGCCTCAAGCCTGAAAGGTATCAAAACCATAAAACATACAACCAAAATACCTCCAAACCATCAAAACCTGTAAAAACACCTAAAACCTGAAGCACAACCTGCCTGAACCATACTAAAACCTGCTACCTGCATTAGCCTGAACCTGCATTATCCAAGCCTAAACAGAACCTACTACCAGAAGCAAAACCAGTTACCAACCCAAAAACCTCAAAACACCTAAAACCTGAAGCTCAACCATGCCTGGAACCAAAACAATGGCCTAATAAACCAGTTCAAACCTCAGGCCTAACCTGTCAAAGGCCATCACCAAAAAGAAAACTATACCATTCATATACAAGCTAAGCCTGTACCTGCTGAAGCTTTACCGGCATATGCAAAAACCTGAAACAACATACAAAGGGCCTAAACCATAATACCACCCAAACATCAAGCCCTCAGTGAATACATCATTGGGCAATAAAAGAAGCTAGTCAAAATAGAATTTCAACAGTAGCAACTCAACATAAGCAGAAGCTTTTCAAAGAACCAGAAAAAAATACCAAAGCACACGATTTCCAAACCCCAACAAAGGCAACTAAACCCTAGGCCCTCAGAACTTTGAATTCCTCATAGGGCAACACAGGTAAAAGGCTCAACAGTCTCAAAGCAACAATTCAAAGCAACAAATCAGAAGAAAGTCATGGAAGCATCCAAAGGCATCATAAGCAAGCATCACATTTCAACCAACACAAAGGGGCAAAATCAGAAGAAGAGAGGGACGTTCAAGGCAACATGCAGTAGAAGAGAAGAAGAAAGAAGAAAGAGGGTTTTCAGTGCAAATCATCATAAAACCCTAAAAATGGCAACAAGATAAAAGATACCGGGAGTTCAAAGCGCGAACATCAGCACCCTCCGCTCGTCAAGCCTCCTAAGGACCTCCATCCTCCTTCTTCCCCTCTCCAGTAAAAGTAAGACCCTTTCTTTCATCTCACGTACCTCCATTAAAATCAATAATAAACAGCATAAGAAATCAAATCAAGCAATTAAATCAAGAGGAATACATTGACCCATAAGCATGTAAAAGAATCAAAGCCTAAAAACGCGAAATCGAAGAAGAACAGAGTTACCCTCTTGTGCGTTTCCCTGCTTCAAGGAAGAGGGGAGAGGAGTTGAAGGTCGCTGGTGGCTGAGGCAGAAGGCTCACGCTGGGCACCAAAGACGAACGGAGAAGACAACGAAACCCCAAGACGCGCCGCTGTACAAACCCTAAAGCCTTTGTCTCCAAATGAAAACGCCAAATGCAAACCCTAAAAAATGTTTGTAACAATGGGCCAATGCGTTTCTGATACCATCTAAAGCCCAAGACAATTCCCCATTCATACCCCCTTATGCCAATTCTGAGTTGGGCCTTAAACACTTTCCTAAGCCCGCTTCTCTTTTCTATTCTTCCCTTTATTTCATTTTTCTACAAACTAAATTTTATTTTGACTTAACTCTTTTGAAAGAAATATATACTAACATAATTAAACAACACAATAAAATGTAAAAACTTTTTTCTTTTCTTTTAAGAAAATACCTTTCTTTGTACATAATTTTTAAAAACGCTTAATTTAAATATAATTTTGTACATATCATACATTTTTTATCATATAGTTAAAATTGAAAATATCCTTTTTCTTTTAAGTATATATTTGTATATAAATAATAAAATACATTTTTTATCATATAATTAAAATTGAAAATACTTTTTGTTCTTTTAATTAAAATATATCTTTGTACATAATAGATAAAATACATCTTTTTTTCTTAAACACTTAATTAAAACACTTTTTGTATATAATAAACAATGGTACATTTTATACATAATCTAATTAGAATTTAATGCATTTGATTAAAACATTTCTTTTGTACATATTAAAAATATACAAATCAAAGATTCATTAAACACATATCTAGGTCAAATACCCTAATCCACATTAATTTCGCATTGTCGCACCTGTAAATAATCACATACTCATATACTTGTACACTTACACAATACATTCACATTGCTCCTACATACTTGTTTATCTTATACATTGATATTCGTCATTTACATTTGATCGCAAATTCGATTTGGTTGTAACTTATTGGATACTATAAGTCTCATCCCCATTCATACACTTGTACCCCCACTCCCGGATACTAACTTTGTAATAGCGTAGATTTTACATTCCGCAATTTACAGTTTTCCAATTATACCATGGTTAGACCTAGGGTTTGCATGTACATAAAATCAAACGCTAGATAACCTAATACAAGACAAATACATGAAATCAATGCACAATCACACTTGCACCCTCTAGGGTAATCCCACATGTTGCCTTCCAAAATGGGCCATGCTTGCACGTCGAGTATCTTTGGCAAAACAAAATCAAAATGATCATAAGTCCCTCAAAATGTTGCCTAAACAAATGATCGAGTCCCTCAAAGCAAATTGCCAAAGACACTTGGCATCATTGCATTCGTGGTCCATACGATGACCCGTGCCCGTCCCGAATAAACTTCCTAAACGCAAGATTGACCATCAAATTCAATGGTGGAACAAAATTGTTAAAAGGGGTTAAAACATAACAAAAACCTTTGAGTACAATAGGGTAGATAAAACTCTTAGTTACTTGAGATCGACTTGCAAAAATACTTGCCTTTTTTTTTCAAAAACCACAATCCACAACACTTTCAAACAAACTCTCAAAAACATTTGAAACATCTTTTCGAAAAGATCCACACTTTTGTAAAACACTCAAACACGAGTCAAATACATTGGTCGCCTAAGACAAGGCATCTCTTCAAAAACATTTTCAAAAACACATACACACACACCATTTTCAAGCAATCGAAAATCAAGGCAAGTGATCAAAAAAACCAAGTAACTAAGAGCCCATGGATAACCATAGATGAAAAGGGTGCTAATACCTTCCCTTTTCATAATCTACCCCCCGAACCCACGAAATATCTCAAAAGGTTTTTGCTGTGCTTTTTTAACCTTTCCTTTAGGATAAAATAAAAAGTCGGTGGCGACTCTTGCTCAACCGCACAATTGCGAATACGAACGCAAAAACACTAGTCAGTTCTCCCACCGTATCACAGAGATCATCAGAGTTTTCCTCATTCCCCAGGAAAGTCATGAAGGATTCTCACATCCCCGCAGGAGTTGTCAAGGGCCTTGTTAATCCCCGCAAATCGCCAAGGATTTTCAATCTCCAGCAGTGGTCCCAGGATTTCCCCTTCTCAGCAATCAGAGATCTTTAATCCCCAAGCAGTCAGCAGTCAGCAAGGATTTCTCATCTTCAATAATCAAAATTTTTTGGAATCCCCATCATCGGTCAAGGATTTACTTTCCCCGACAGCAGTCGAAGATTTCTTTATCTCCAGTTATCAAGGATTTATTTTCCTCAATAAGACAGCTACTCAGCTTACATGCACATCCATTACATTCATATATCATAAACATTGATGAAATACAGTTCATTGCATCATACATATCATACAGCATAACTTTGTGTTTTAGCTAACATTTTACCCTTTTCAGGATAAGATTAAAAGGCTATTATTAACAATTATTCAGATACAGTATGGATACACCCCAGACATGGCGGTCATTCTATTACTCATTCAGAATTTCAAGTCAAAATACAGTACAGATACACCCCAGACACGACGGTCATTCTACTACTCATTCAGACTTCAACAATCCGATACAGACTAGATACGCTCCAGACACGGCGGCCATTCTATCTCTCATTCAGATTCAACTATCGATCACAAGTTCAGACACGCTCCAGACGCGGATGCCATTCTGACCTTTACACCAGCAGTTTGATTCTTCCCAGTGCAATCGCCACGGAAGTCATTCTGCCACGTGCCCAGATCCCAGTTACAGTACAGATACACTCCAGACACGGAAGTCATTCTGCTACTCATACATATCTCAACTTCAGATACAGTCCAGACACGCTCCAGACACGGTTGCCATTCTATCACTCATTCAGAAGTTACCCCCAACCCAGAGATGCTCCATACACTGATATTTCTCTGTCGCTCATTCAGAATTCAGATACAGTACAGATACACTCCAGACACGGCAGTCATTCTGATATTCATTCAAAGTTCAAATACCGTTACCGCTCAGATACACTCCAGACACGGCAGTCATTCTGATATTCATTCGAAGTTCAAATACCGTTACCGCTCAGATACACTCCAGACACCGGCAGTCATTCTGATATTCATTCGAAGTTCAAATACCGTTACCACTCAGATACGCTCCAGACACGGACGCTATTCTTTTGCCCATACAAAACCAGTCTTCAAGATACAGTTCAAATGCATTCCAGACACGGATACCATTTTAATACTCATTCTTATGACCTACCACATTGCAATTCAACGAACATTCTTGGATGACATCTTTAAGCCCATCTCCAGCAATATTCCACCACCTCCAAATGGCATCTTTAAGCCCATTCCCACATCTATATTTTGACAAGTGCAAATTTACGGGCACTCTAGTGTCCAATCCTTTTTTACCTTCGAGTCGCGAAAGGCAAACTTGCAATCTAACTCTTCAGGTTCAAGAAGATTGAACAGGGGAAACTGTTGTACCCCAAAATTTTCCCTCTCATTTCATCAACATTTCTCATCACAAGATTCTTGGAACTCAGGATCAAGCTAGGGTTTGCTATGCTCAAGACACCTCCTGGCACTGTTGGCCTAAATTAGGGTTTGAGTTTGCACAGTGATGTTTTGACATACAATTCCCAAATTGACTTTCATACTTCATATTTGACTCACAAGTTTGTCCATACCAAGTTTCAAGCCTTGATTCAATTTTTTGCCCAGTCAATTGGACAGTTGACCTAGAAATCAGCTGTGTTGGGGAAAAAGTCAATTGTGGCCAATTGACAGTCAAACCTCATGAATTTTGACCCACATCAACATTATAAACTCATATGAACCATTTGATCAAGTTTGGATCATAATTCCACAAGAAATTTGATCAGATCATCAAAAGGGCAAAATGGTCATTTTTAGGGTTTTGACTCTACAAAGGCAAATTTTGATTGTTTGACCTAGCCAATGACAAATCAAGATCAACCATGGACTCAAGGACTCAATGACATTGTCTTGACCCATTCAACAAGTTCAAAAGATCTCAAATGCATAGGATTGACAAATGAATTTTTCAGTCAACCGATCAAAATTTAACAGTATACTGAAAAGTCAAACTTTGACTTTTTGGTCAAAATCAAGTGCCAAAGGTCATTTTTAATCAAGACATGTCAAATTATGAAACTTGTTCATCAAGAAACCCAAAAATGCAAATTAGGGTTTAAAATGGAAAAATTTCATGACTTAGAATTTTTCTGTTATAAAATTTTCTTATTTTTCCTAACTTTGTCCCATTTTTCCACCAAGATGCAAATGTATTCAAACAAAACTTGCAACATGAAAGTTGTATTCCATCACAAAGTCTACAACTTTGATTCACAAAGTTTTCTCAAAAGAAGCTTGTATCTCAAGTTATGATTTTTGGAACAAGGGTGCCTAAAACTTTTAACTTAGAGAAATTTTGCCCTAGTTTAGGCAGGATTTTGACCCATCTTCTTGGCCATTTTTCACATAGTTCCACTTGGAGTTTCAAGTTTAATTTCAAATATGGATTATATTAAATTTTGCAAGCTTTCCAAATTGTCCAAGAACTCCTCAAAAACCTTTGTGGTTAGGGAGAATCGAATGCTTGAAGTTGGCAAAAACTCACTTTGATCCATGGCCAATACATATTCATACCAAGTTGCAAATCTGACCAAGATAGCTTAATACATGATTACAGGCCTCTAAACCAATTTACACTCCAAAATTGAATGCAAATGCATTGGATATTGCCATTGTTCTGATCAAGAGAGCTTTGTACAATGAACATTGCCATTTTAAGCATAAAGGCCACACTTCCATTTTCATAAAGGGCACTTTATGTCAAATTGCTTTTTCTTGAGCCTTGGACTTTCTTTCTTTGCAGCAAACAAGCTCCACAATCTCAGGCATAGTACAAGAAGTTGGTGCATGCTTGGAGATAGCCTGTACAGGCCTATCACACTTCACTTCAAACTTTGCTTTCAAAACAAGTAAAAGGGCAAAAAGCTTATATCTCTCATATCTGATAAAACCAACAAGAACAAAGTTGTAAAACAAGTTTTGCAGATCCTCACAAGTCAGAAACACGAACTCTTGACCCCTTAAACCTCCTTGTACACAAAATCACTGTTTTTCTGCAAAACAGGGCAAGCCCTACAGAACCACCTCCATCTCCACTTTCCCTCGTGCGTTTTGCCTCAAATTTGTTCCAATATCTTCCAACCAACACACCTGAACTATTCCAGACCTCCATTTCTAGCTGTAACACCATTAACACACATTGCCATTTTTGTTTCAAAGCTTTGCAGGTTGAGTTCTACAGCACGATTCAAGCTACTTCAAAACAAACTAAGCATTGGGAAAGCTTCATTGGACATCAGGCAAGCTCAAAAGAACCTCAAGCACCCTTGGAAGTTGCTGCATTGACCAGCTCGAAGTCAACTGAAACAGGTATTTCATGAACTTCTATCTCTCTATTTAGGAATAGTTAGACTTAGGTTTGTGAATCAAAGATGTTGTATTCATAGCCCTGAAACCATACATGTGCTTAGTTTTCATTTATATTAATCGTGCTAGGAGAATTTTGTTCATGAACTTTCTGAAAAAACTAGGTTAAGAATTAGGGCCAGAGAAATTCTCTCTGGTCTTTGAGAGTTAGCTTGAGTTTTTTATATGGTTAGATTCGTTATTTGATGCTCTACAAGTTTCATGTTATGAGTTTTGTCAAAAAAGCAAGGAATAAGGAGATAGCATTTTGTGTACAAAGCGCGCGTTTTGTTTTGAACTGAGGAAGAAGATGAAGTTGATTGGGCTGGGCCTGGTTGTTTTTACTTATAACACCTGCCTTTTCAGTTTACACCCCCCTGACCCATTTCTTTGTATATTTGTCATTTTTGTATTTTTATTTTAACTCTGACTTATTTTATGTCCAAATATAAAAAATGCCAAAAAAATATTTTTCTATTTTTTTCATATTTATTTGATATTTATTTTTATTTTACTAGTATAAAAATGTTTAAATATTTTATATTCTTTTATTAAAACTTAAGAAAATAATGTAAAAAATACTTTTATTTATATTTATTATTTGTATACATTCAAACAAGAATCATTACAAAGGTTTCCACAACGATGGCCTCTTTTCAAAACATCTTTCAAAACCACACACAAAACACCATTTCAAACAATTGAAGAGCACCATTTCAAACAATTGAAGAGCACCATTTCAAACAATTGAAAAGTAAAGTAAGTGATCTAAGCAAGTAACTAAGAGCCCATGGATAACCATGGATAGAAAGGGTGCTAATACCTTCCCTTTCTATAATCTACTCCCCGAACCCAAGAAAACATCTCAAAGGTCTTTCCTATGCTTTTTGACCTTTCCTTAGGATAAAATAAAAAGTCGGTGGCGACTCTTGCTAAACCGAAACATTTGTAAACACAAACGTAAAATCCCAAGTCAGTTCTCCCATCGTATCACAGATACCATTGCTCAGAAAGAACTTGGCAGAGAATCTCCTCAAGAACTTTTTGTCATTGACTGAAGCTCCTTCAGGGTATTCTTGAGCCTCGAGATACCTTTTGACTTCGTGAAACCAAGGTCGGTCCACTATTTCTTCGGTATTAATCTCGTGACAATGTGCAGGTCCATCCATCCGCTCAATGGTGATTTCGGGAGCCTTATTATCCCAGTTAAGTTTAAGCATGGATGACATTGTAGCTAGAGCATCCGCTAGCTGATTTTCTTCTCGCGGGAAGTGCTCGAAGGTAATCTGCTCGAAATGAGGTAACAATGTCAAGACATGTTCTTTGTAAGGGATGGGGTTTGGATGTTTAGTATCCCACTCTCCTTTAATCTGACTGATGACAAAAGCTGAGTCCCCAAACACAACCAAAGATCTGATTCCCAGGTCTATTGCAGCCTCGAGACCAAAGATACAAGCTTCATACTCGGCCATGTTGTTGGTGCAGTTGAAGCAGAGTCTAGCTGTGAAAGGTGTATGACAACCTTCTGGTGAGATGAGTATCGCGCCGATACCGTTGCCAAGTGCATTGGAGGCACCATCAAAGTACAGGGTCCATCGAGATCCTTGTTCAGGTCTGTCATACGGTCTGAAATCTTTAACATTGTCCAGTGTCATGATATCCTCGTCGGGGAAGTCGAACCTCATGGATTGGTAATCTTCAACAGCTTGATGGGCCAGATGGTCAGCTAGCACAATCCCCTTTATAGATTTTTGGGCCGTGTACTGTATATCGTATTCCATTAGGATCATCTGCCATCTAGTTATTCTTTTAGATAAAGCAGGCTTCTCAAAGATGTACTTGATCGGATCCATCTTAGATATCAGCAAAGTGGTATGAGTCAACATATACTGCCTTAGCCGGCGAGTAGCCCATACCAAAGCGTAACAAGTTTTCTCGAGCAGTGAGTATGGGGTCTCACAGTCGGTAAACTTTTTGCTAAGGTAATAAATGGCATGCTCTTTTCGGCCAGACTCGTCATGTTGGCCCAATGCGCACCCCATTGAATTATCCAAAACGGTCATATACATGATTAGCGGTCTTCCTTCGACGGGTGGCATCAGGATAGGAGGTTCTAGCAAATACTCCTTAATTTTATCGAAAGCAACTTGACAGTCATCATTCCATTTAATCACCTGATCTTTCTTCAACAACTTGAATATTGGATCACAGGTAGATGTTAGGTGAGAAATGAACCTTGCAATGTAGTTTAGGCGTCCCAAAAAACCTCTGACCTCCTTCTCAGTGCGAGGAGCGGGAATTTCTTGTATAGCTTTGACTTTGGCAGGATCAACCTCGATGCCTTTGTTACTGACAATGAAACCCAAGAGTTTACCGGATCGGACTCCGAACGTACACTTGTTTGGATTCAGTCTGAGCTTGTACTCCTTCAACCTGACAAACAGCTTTTGCAAGTGGTCGAGGTGTTCTTCTTCAGTTTGTGAACAGGGCTATCATGTCATCTACGTAGACCTCTATCTCATGATGTATCATATCATGAAACAAAGCTACCATGGCGCGTTGATAGGTTGCCCCGACATTCTTCAGTCTGAATGGCATCACTTTATAGCAGAACGTACCCCACTGTGTAACAAAAGTAGTTTTCTCCATGTCTTCAGGTGCCATTTTGATCTGGTTGTAACCTGAAAATCTGTCCATGAAAGAAAATACCTTGTGCTGAGCTGTATTGTCAACCAAGATGTCAATGTGTGGTAACGGAAAGTCATCTTTAGGGCTAGCCCTGTTTAAGTCTCTGTAATCCACGCACATTCTGACTTTGCCTTCCTTTTTAGGCACGGGCACAATGTTAGCAACCCATTGTGGATAGGAAGTAACAGCAAGAAATCCAACATTGAACTGCTTCATAACTTCTGCTTTGATCTTTTCAGACATGTCGGGCCTCATGCGGCGGACTTTTTGTTTAACTGGTGGACAGTCTTCTCTTGTAGGGAGACGGTGAACCACAATATATGTATCGAGTCCCAGCATGTCTTCGTATGACCAGGCGAAGATCTCAACATATTCATTCAACAGCTGAACTAAGCGCTTCTTGACACTTGGCTCTAGGTTGGCACCCACTCTGACTTCTTTTCGGTCTTCGTCAGTACCCAAGTTGATTGTCACTAACAACTCCTCATGAGGCAGAATAGCCCTTTCTTCATGTTGTAGCAGTCTAGCTAATTCTCCCGGCACCTCACAATCTTCATCACCTTCGTATTCGGTATGGTAGACCAGATCTTCAGAGTCACTGAAGGCCATAGCAGAATT
Organism: Vicia faba; assembly: GCA_948472305.1. Lineage (NCBI taxonomy): Eukaryota > Viridiplantae > Streptophyta > Magnoliopsida > Fabales > Fabaceae > Vicia > Vicia faba. The sequence goes on along the minus strand of OX451739.1, from coordinate 217,937,366 downwards.
GTTACCCATGGAATCCGGAATGGAAGGGTACCTGTATTTCTGAGTGTGGGTGTGTGTAAGGGATAGCCACCTTTAAACAAAAAAGTGTAAAAGGAAAGACAATTAACACAAAAGTTTATATATGAAAACGTCCATGATTCATTAAAATGGCATATGAAGATGAAAAATCAAACCCTTACAAATGGACCTATGTGCCTCGGGTAAGGCACAAGGTTAAAAGTGTACGAATTGTTTGAGAATTATTACAAACCAACAGAAATGTTTGAAAGATAAATTACTGATTTATGAAAGTAATCGGAACAAAGTATTTTGCCTCCCATTTGCACAGTCCTCCGTCAACAGTAGGGAAAATCAAGTCTTCCAAGTTGCTCTCCTCTTCAACATCCTCTAAAGCATTGACTCCATGATGGGTGATCTTCACCGGTGGCCCTCCGGCACGGGAGCGATGCACAGCCTTCTGACTATCTGAAGTGAAACCCAAGCCAAATTTATCTGATTTGAAAGGAAAGTCGGGAAGCTTCCCCCAAATTGTGCTTCGTCCTTCTTCAATCACATCCTTTGCATCTTTGAGGGATGACATCTGAGACACAGGTCTTGCAACTGCAGGTACAGGAGACACTGTCTTGGTTGCTGCAATCTCCTCAGAAACTTCCTCGAAGTGTTGGAAAGGGGTCTCTATGAATTCGCCATCTAATTCCACATAGCGGAAAGAATTAAGATGACTGATCATATATTCCTCTTCACCGTGAACAGTTACAATTTTCCCTTGGACAGGGTACTTGAGTTTTTGATGTAGAGTAGAAGTGACGGCTCCATCATGGTGAATCCAGGGTCTTCCCAACAAGCAAGAATAGGAAGGACGGATGTCCATCACATAGAATATGGAGTCGAAGGTTTCAGTTCCCACTTTAATCGGGATGTCCACCTCCCCGTGGACCATCCTTTTAGAACCATCAAAGACTCTGACAATGATATTGTTGGGCTTCAGGGTTAGGCCTTCACAATCCAACCTATCTAAGGCCTTCTTCGGCAAGACATTTAGTGAAGAACCAGTGTCTACCAGTACGTGTGCTAGAGTAGTCCCTCTGCATTCCACTTAGACATGCAAATCATCATTATGTTTTCTACCTTTAGATGTTAAATCGGCATCGGAGAATCCTAGACCATTGTCAGCCGTTAGGCTAGCTACACATTCCTGGAACTGATCCGCGGAGGTTTCTTGTGGCACATGGGCCATCTTCAAAAATCTGATCAAAGCTTTAGCATGAGCTTCTGAGCAAAGCAGCAAGGCCAACATAGAGATCTTTGAGGGGGTTTGTCCCAGTTGTTCCACAATGTTATAATCGCTTTTCTTGATTATTTTTAAAATCTCTTCCATTTCTTTTTGAGAGGTTTCAAGGATGACCAACGGCTGAGCCCTCGTCCTGACAGGCTCTTCTTGGATCCCTTTCCTTCTATCATCAGCAGCAGCAGAGGGGACAACCACAGGAGTTACAACTTCTTCAATAACTGGAGTTCTTGCAGATATGTTGACCGGTACAGGAGTAACCTTAGGAGAAATTGAGGGTCCAAAGATTGCCTTTGGAGGGGCAATCTCTGGAGAGAAAATCCTTCCACTGCGGGTGATTTTGCTCGTTCCAGCAATGTTTCCAATGTCATAAGTCTCTTCATCAAAACTCTCTTCAATTGATTCAATTTTTTTAATATCGTGGTAGTAGTTCTCTCCACCATAGTTCCACGGTATTAATTTGTTGGACTTTTACGGGATAGGCCCCGACATGGTTATCTTCAAAGGTGCAATCTTCGGATCGGATGTAATCTTAACAGGTCTTTTGGAGACCTTGGAAAGATTGGCGGATATGGTAATTATTGAAATATCATTGACATGATTCGGTGTAATAGGAGTCTTTTCAAAAAGGATTTCTTGGTTATCCATTAGGCGTTGGATGCCTAACTTCAACAATGAACAGTCGGTTGGTAAGGAGGAACAAAGGCATCAATCTTCTTCACAACCTGGGAAAATCCCAGCCTTCAGCAAATTTAACTTGATTATCGATAGCGGAGTCATCAAATCATCAACAGTAGCAACAAAAAGATCCTCTTCAATAGCATGGGCATTGTGACCATGCTTTGGCATTGGAGCAGAGATTACATTCGGCTTTTCAGGGGTGTCGAATTCAACTTCTTTAGCATCTATCAAATCCTGAATCTTATTCTTGAGGGCCCAACAACTGTTGGTGTCGTGCCCCAGGCTGTCTGAATGATAAGCACACTTGGCGTTGGGATGGTAGTGTGGTGACGAAGTATTAGGGTTTTTAGGGGCCTCCCTTAGCATGGTCAGATTCAAATTCAAGAGATGAGGTAAGACTTGAGCGGGAGTCATGTTTATCCGGGTGAATTGTCGTGCAGGCCTTTCCACCCTTGTTTGGTTGGTTCTGGGTTGATTGTTTCTGGGTTGATCAGCTGCAGACTTCTGAATCATTACGGCCCCCACCACTGGCCGGCGCTTAACTCTTCCTTGACCTCCTTGGGAGTAGACAGCTGAGACTTCTTTCTTTGCTGGAAAAGTCTTTTTGATGGCAACGGAAGCAGATGCATCTTTTTGAATTTTCCCGCTCTTGATTCCGGCTTTAACTCTCTCTACCAGTTAGAATTAACTCGGTGAACCCCGCAGACGAACTTTCTATCAGGTGATTAAAGAAAGGACCTGACAGAGTCCCCAATAACATATCTACTATCTCCCTCTCAGATAGAGGTGGTTGTACTCATCCCGCCAAGTCTCTCCATTTCTGGGCATACTCTTTAAAACCTTCATTCGAGACCATGCCCATACTCTGTAATTGAGTACGGGTTGGTGCTAAGTCTGTATTATATTGATACTGCTTGTAAAAGGCAGCAGCCAAATCCTCCCAATTATGCACATCAGACCTCTCCAACTGGTAAAACCAATCCAGCTGTGTCCCTGAAAGACTGTCCTAGAAGAAATGAACTCACAGATCTTTGTCAGAAGAATGTGGTTGAATTTTCCTGACATAAGACCGTAGGTGCATCTTGGGACAAGACAACCCATCGTATTTAGAAAACAGAGGTACTTTGAATTTAGGAGGGATTACAATCCCAGAAACCAACCCTAGCTCTTCAAAGTCCAGCCCATGTACTCTTTGCACTTCCATGGCTGCCAGACGTTCTTCCAGATTCTTGTATTTGTCATCTGCAGGAGGGTACTGCAGTTCAGAATAGTCTTCATCCTCTTCTTCCTCAGCTTCAGAATCAGAAGGCGCTGCAACTCCTTTACCTTTTCCTTCTCCTTCCTCAAAGGTTGATGGAAAATCTAGGACCATTCTGGTTTGACCTTCAAATCTTCTACCCAAGGTAGCCACAACAGCCCTCTTCTTCTTCTTTTTCTCTTTTTCCTTTTCTAGTAGAGTCTTGAGCTCCTCCTTCCCCTTGGCTAGGGTCATGAGTAGCTGTTGGAACTGTGAATTATGCACTTGCAAGTCTTTGACCGTCTGCTCAATATCCATCTTGCTGAAATAAACAGCAAAGAGATGAGGAAACTTGGTGTGAAGACTTGTTTATGCATATGATGAATGATATGTATTCATGTAATGCATTCAAGGATTCAGAAATTCAAATTTGTTTTAAACAAAAAAGAAACACACGTCATATTAATAAGATAGAATTTGTTAGTACATCAATGCCCCATGGGCAAAATAATACAAAATTCTAAGGTAAAAAGACGTTGCGCATCCTCTTTGGTGCAATGTAGGTGTTGAGAGTCTGCTCTTCATGAAGTTGACGAGTGAGTTCTAAAACCTTCTTCTCACTGGCGTAGAATTGGGCTTCAAAAGTATCGCGTTCTCCCTTGAGCTGTATCCAACTCCTTTGTAAATCTTCTAGTGATGTTGGCATGTCAGGATGTAGGAGGGTGTATGGAACCTCTCCTTCCATAACAGGCTCTTTAATCACAGGGAGAATGTAGGGGTAAGGCATCATAAGACTTTGGGCGCGGGTTCGTACCCACTTGAGGTATGGATCAAGAGGGATGGAATTCTTATATCCCAAGTGTGATACGGTGGGAGAACTGACTTGTGTTTTTGCGTTCGTATTCGCACTTGTGCGGTTAGCAAGAGTCGCCACCGACTTTTTATTTTATCCTAAAGGAAAGGTTAAAAAAGCACAGCAAAAACCTTTTGAGATATTTCGTGGGTTCGGGGGGTAGATTATGAAAAGGGAAGGTATTAGCACCCTTTTCATCCATGGTTATCCATGGGCTCTTAGTTACTTGGTTTTTTAGATCACTTGCCTTGTTTTTCGATTGCTTTGAAAATGGTGTGTGTGTGGGTGCTTTTGAAAATGTTTTGGAAAAAAGATGCCTTGTCTTAGGCAACTAATGTATTTGACTCGTGTTTGAGTGTTTTACAAAAGTGTGAATCTTTTCGAAAAGATGTTTTCAAATGTTTTTGAGAATTTGTTTGAAAGTGTTGTGGATTGTGGTTTTTGAAAAGAAGGCAAGCGTTTTTGCAAGTTTGGTCTCAAGTAACTAAGAGTTTTGTCTACCCTATTGTACTCAAAGGTTTTTGTCATGTTTTAACCCCTTTTAACAACTTTGTTCCACCATTGAAATTGGTAGACAATCTTGCGTTTAGGAAGTTTATTCGGGACGGGCGCGGGTCATCGTATGGACCATGAATGCAATGGTGCCAAGTGTCTTTGGCAATTTGTTTTGAAGGGACTATGATCATTCCGTTTAGGCAACACTTTGAGACTTATGATCATTTGATTTTGTTTTGCCAAAGATACTCGACGTGCAAGCATGGCCCATTTTGGAAGGCAACATGTGGGATTACCCTAGGGGGTGCAAGTGTGATTGTGTATTGATTACATGCATTTGTCTTGTATTAGGTTATCTAGCGTTTGATTTTATGTACGTACAAACCCTAGGTCTAACCATGGTATAATTGGAAAACGGTAAATTGCGGAATGTAAATCTACGCTATTACAAAATAGTGTCCGGGAGTGGGGGTATAAATGTACAAGGGGATGAGACTTATAGTATCCAATAAGTTACAACCAAATCGAATGTGCGATCAATATGTAAATATCGAATGTACAAATATAAGATAAAATGTGTGTAGGGCAATGTATTGTGTAAGTGTACAAGTGTATATATATATGAGTCGTGTAATTATGTACAGGTGCGAATTGAAACGTATTAGGGTTTGACCTAGAGAAATGTATTTTAATGAATCTGTGATTTTTATCTTTAATTATGTATAAAAGAAAAAGAAAGTGTTTTGATTTAAATGTTCAATTTTTAATTGGAAAAGTATTTTAGTCCAAATGTTTGTGAATTTTAGAGAAAACAATGTATTTCTATTGTTATGTACAAAAGTAAATTAATTAAAAGAATAAAAAAGTATTTTCAATTTTTAATTACATGATGTGTACAAATGTATTTTTATTAAAACAAGTTTCCAAGTTAATTATAAAAAATGATATGCATTATTTTATATACAAATATATTTTAATGTGTATTAAGAAATATTTTCAAGTTAATTATATGATAAAAAGTATTTTGTTATTTTTATGTACAAATATCTATCTAAAAAGATGTTTTAATCATATGATAAAAGATGTATTTTAATTAAATTAGTGTTTTACAAAGAAATAAAAAGGTAAACATTGTTTGTAAAATACAAGGGGATTAGTGTTTTATAAAAAAGAAGTAAGTATTGTTTAAGAAATAAAAGAAAGAAAAGGGTTAGTGTTTAATGGGCTTTGGGGTAAGTGAGGACGGGTCAGGCCCAAGCTTGGTCTTGAACGAAATTTAGGGTCCGCGTTTGTTTTTGACAGTCAGAGCGAAGGTTAGGGTTTGAGCGGCGCCGTTTGTGCATTCGTCTTCTCCGATCATCAATTTCCTGAACGCTTTCTCCGGCCACCAGCGCTACTCCTGTACTCTCTTCCCTCCAAGGCAAGAACTCCACATCCTCTTGAAACAAGGTTAGCTTTTGTTGTTATGTTTTCTTCTTCTTTTCTGGATTCGCGTGTTTTGTTTTGAGTTCTTATTTTTTCGTTTTTTATGAGGTGAAGGAGAAGAGATAGAAGGCTCGTTACCTGATTTTTGGAGATGGAGGAGAGAAGAGGGGTGACGCTTTAGGAGGCCGGAGATTCGGTGATGGAGCTTTGAGCTTGCTTGGATGAATCTTTGAGCTTTTGATGCTTTCCTGGTATTTTCGTTCTTTTGATATATTAGGTTTTGATGATGATGTATGCTGAGAAGCCCTAATATGTTCACTTCTTTATCTTCTCTTCTGTGCCACTGTGTGTTGATTGCCTGAGTATTTGCTTGAGTATTTGCTTGAGTATTGTTGAATGGTTGCTTTGAGATCTTTGTCTCTTCCACTTTCGTCCCTTTGAATTGTTGAATGCTTTCTTGAACGATTTTGAACAGTTATTGCCTTGGACTGGATGCCTTTTTGAGATTTAATGCCCAATGATGCTTGTACTGAGGGCTTAGGAATTGGTTTCGTGCTTGACAGTAGGTTTTGACAAGTTGTGCTTTTGAGTTGTTGTTCTGAATGATTTGGGTTGCTTGCCTAGAACTTGGCTTACATTGCCTCGAATGTTTTGCCTATGATGAGGAAAGAAAAGCTCTGAGGCTTAGTGTTGGTTTGAAGGTTTTGACATGCTTGGGAGGTTGGTTTGGATATGCTTGAGAGGTTTGAACTAGACAGGCAGGTTGTTGGTATTTCTGAGTTTTGTGTTTGGGCAGGGTTGATGAAGTTTGATGGTTATGGCATTGGTTAGATAGTATTTGGTTATGACAGGGTATTGGTGGTTTTGGTTATCAGTTTTGAAAAGTGTTTGATAACTTGTGAGGTTTGTAGGTACTGTGTTTGGTTGTTCACATGCTTTTTGGTTTGTGAGGCTAATGGTTTTGGTAGTGCTATCAAAATGAAAATCTCTTGACAGGGGTTAGTAGTTCTGGTTTTTATGTTTGCCTGATGCAGGCAGCAGGTTATCAGTTGGAAGCTTCAGGTTGTGACTTTTGCTTATGCTGAACTGAGTTTGTATATCTTTTCTTCTATCCTAACCTCTCTATTCTGAACTGTCTTGGTATTGGCTTCTGGATCTTTGTATTATGCAGAGTTGTGTATTTTGTATCTTTTCTCCCTCTCTCTGTCCTAACCTGCTGCTGAACTGAGTTTGTATATCTCTTCCCTTCTCTCAACTGCCTGCTGAACTGAGCTTTCTATATCTTTTCTGCTGTCCTACTGTCTATGCCTAACCTGAACTATGCTCTTTATCTCTCTTTTTCTCACTTTACAGTACAGTAAAGAATTTTATATAATTTATGTTGTACTTGCTCTGAAGGGGCCTACTATGGGAAATGATGATTCTAGATTTCTTGCATAACACATCTTCTGCATCTCCTTTATCTCTCTTTTGACAGTTTGGATCTGACTTTGCATTTTGATATCTTTTCCAAAAATCTTCTTTTACAGCTTTTGAGTACTTTCTTGATTTTCTTTGAGTGGACTTTGTCATTTTGACAGTAGCTTGCCCTTTGCTTTGGATAGAAAGTTGAAATTGGATTTTTTCAGTTTAGTTTGGATTTTGGATTTGAGATTCTTATGCAGCTTGAATTTTTAGAAATTATGCATTTGCATTTCATGAACAAAAAATCTTCCCTCTCTGTGAACCGGGAGAAATCCCGTGATTTGCAGAGAGGGTCAACTGATCCCAGTCAGTGGCCCCTAATGATGAGCAATATTTTATCTGTCTCTTTTAAATGCCTTCTGACTTTTCTTCTCTTTTTGCAGATGAAAAAATGGAACACCGGAGCGGAGTGAAGAATGAAGAATATTAGAAAATAGGATAGTTTTAATTTTATGTAATATTTAAATTAATGTATATTATTGTTCATAATTTAAATTATAAACAACAATTTGTACAAATAATTCAAATATCAATAAAAGTTTAAATTATCCAATGAATTCTAATTTTCTTTATTGTTTATTTATTTATTTAAAATTCTTTGAACTAAAACAATTGAAAAATGAATTTCAATCATTCAATTTCAGAATAATAAATAACTTAAATAAAACAACATTGATCAATTAAGTCTGTCTTATTCAACATCCAAAGCAAAGCAGCAGTCAATCCAAATAGACTGATCAAACGCATAAACACTGTGAATCCAATACTGCATCCTGTATCTGACTGGCCCAATCAAAACGTACTGAATTCAAACCACTGTCTCTTTTACTGATTAAACCAAGATAACGCGAATTTTAATCCGAATCTTGGAATAAACTGCAAAGCGCTGTGGAATTTAAATTCTTCTGAGAATATGCCCATAAAACCTTAACTCCTGATTAAATGCCAAATAACGCTCGCCTGATCAAAATTGGACCAAAAATCATCCAAAACCCTGAGCCAACTGTGAAACAATCCAAAGCTCTGAAAATCAGTAAAAACCCTAATTTTGCTTGACTGTCAAGAAAAGTCCGTTTGTCCGATTCTTGAGCCAGTTTGAAAAGTCAGGAAATGCTTGAAGCTGATATTTCTTGGGGAAAAATGCGAGGGCAGATTTTGGGGTACAACACCAAGGTCTTATTGTCCACCTTGTTGGGCATCCTCCAAGCTCGGATGAACCTTTGTCGAAGTCCTTGATCGTCGTTGTCAAAGTCGAAAACCAAGTCTGGAATCAGCATGTCATGCGGGCCATCCCTCTGGGCGTACCCAAACTGTCTCAGAGCTAAGAAGGGGTTGTAGGTGATGCCTCCCCTAATGCCTAGTAGAGGGACATTAGGGAATTCCCCACAACGATCGATGATGATAACATTTTCTCTAGATCGAGAACACCAATGAACATCTGAATGTGTAAGAGTCATCAATTGTTGTGACCACCTCAAACCTTGCTCATTCTTCAAAACTGATTGGGGAAGATGAGAAATAAACCATCTTGCTAGTAGAGGAGTGCAACACATGAGAACACCTTTTTTCCTCATTTTTCGAGTGTGAAATGAGTGGAGGATATCCCCAAGCAATGTAGGCACCGGGTTGCGAGCCATGGAGATTTTGACAGCATTGACATCTATAAGCTGGTCATGGTTTGGGAACAAGACCAACCCATAGATGAGAAGAGCTACAATATCCTCAAAAGCTTGCAGATCTAGAGAATTCCATCATTCTTGAGCTTTCTCAAACAGGAACTTTGCCAAGAAACCCTGGACACCACTTCTAGTTTCCCAATGACCTATGACATCAGATGGTTGCAAGTGTAGGGCTTGAGCAACATCTTCGGGATTTGCATATCTTTTCATACCATTGTAGGGTAGTTGATTAAGAATAGGAATCCTCAAGAGTTGAGAAAATTCCTCCAAAGTAGGCACTAGCTGGTAGTCAGGAAATGTGAAGCAGTGGTGTAGGGGGTCAAAGAACTGGAAGAGAACTTTCACCATGTCTTCTTCAGTGTTGGAGTTGACCAAGTTGAGAAGTCGACCATGTCTCTCGGTGAATGGAGAATACTCTGGAATCTTGGAAGCAAGCTCCTTGAGTTGAGGAGGAAATCTTACAAGGTTGACCTGAATAGTTTTCCTGCGAAGTGATTCCATTACCTACAAAACAAGAACAAAGATGAAAATCCAAATCCTTGAAATGGTTAGTGGATGCACATGATGCTTCATGATGCTCATGATGTTACGCACAAGTATATATGTACAAGCAAATCACACAAGTTCCTAGTTTCAGGCTTGCATGGGGTTTCATAGGTAAGTACCCTCTTGAAGTTTAGTTGGCTCAACCTGTCCTATAAATAGTAACCGGGTTCTAAGGAGCTCAATATCACTGGATTATTTTTTGTGTTCATTGTTTCAGTTTAGCCACTTTACTGGCGACCAAAATCTTCCAAGAAAACAACCCTCAATGAGTGTAGTATCGAGTATCTACCAACTTCGGACTGCACCAAAGACGGTCATCTCATTACCCCTAAAAAGGCCAAGTTGGTCAAGTAAAGGTTCTAAAAGTCCATTAGTGCTTCATGGCATCACTCAGCGGCCCCGTATTCTCTTTGATTGACTCAAAGGCTACCGGTACCCACAAATATGTCGCACTAATATAGTTATTGCTTCAACCGTGTCGGTATACCCCGCACAGTTTCCACAATGTATTGCTATTTACCTATGAATGTTTCCCAAATCTGGGTAGAGGATTCAAACCCAAACAAATAGAACCAAAGTGTAAAGCAATCAAGTCAAACAAGATAAGCATGTAAAGGTGATCTAAAACCCTAAGGTAACCCCACTTTTCTATTTTTCCACAGCAGAGTCGCCAGTTTTGTGATACGGTGGGAGAACTGACTTGAGGTTTTGCGTTTGTGTTTGCAAATGTTTCGGTTTAGCAAGAGTCGCCATCGACTTTTTATTTTATCCAAAGGAAAGGTCAAAAAGCACAGGAAATACCTTTGAGATGTTTTCTTGGGTTCGGGGGGTAGATTATGAAAAGGGAAGGTGCTAGCACCCTTTTCATCCATGGTTTTCCATGGGCTCTTAGTTACTTGTTTAGATCACTTGCTTTTGCTTTTCAATTGTTTGAAATGGTGCTTTTGTGTGTGGTTTTGAAAGTATTTTGAAAAGAGGCCTTTGTTTAGGCAACCATTGTAATGATTCTTGTTTGAATATATACAAAGGTGTTTGTCTTTTGAAAAAATGTTTCAATGTTTGAAAGTTTATTTTGGGAAATATTTTGAAATTGTGTGTGTGTTTGTTTGAAAAATAGCAAGGATGGTTTTGCAAATTGATCAAGTAACTAGGAGTTGTCTACCCTAATCAAAAGTCTTTCTTGTGCATTTTTAACTCTTTGACATGGTTGTTTTACCATTGTATTTGGTAAACAACCCTATCTTTGGATGTTAAATGGGACGGGCGTGAGTCATCGTATGACCGTGATAACAATATTGCCAAGTATCTTAGCAAGTTTTTGAGGGACTAGATCATTTTTGTTTAGGCAACCAAGATAGCATCATCGAGGGACTATGATCTTTTGTTTTTGTTTATTTTGCCAAGATACCTAGCATGTATACCATGGCCCTTTTAAGGCAACAAAGTGGATGAAACTCTAGGAGTGCTTGTGTGCATTGTGTTGTCATTTTTCATGCATTTTTGTCTTGTGTTTAGTCATGCTATTTGTTTGATTTTTTTGTCTGCATACAAAACCCTAATCTTACTATCATGCATATAATACGATAAATTGCGTAAAAGTAAATCTAAGACTATTACAACAATATTATGGGGAGGGGGATACAAGTTTGAATAGGGGGATATTGCTCAAAATAAAACCCTAAAACTATTACAACCATATTGAATTTATTTGTACAAATGAATAAAATAAGCAAATATTTAAATATGCAAATAAATGTAAATATGCAAAATGTTTTGTATTTATTTTATGTATGTAAAATAAATTTATTTATGTCTTAAAAATAAGAAAATAAAAATGGTTATTTTTTGAAAGGGGTAAAAACCCTAATTTTTGGTTTAAAAGAAAATATGCTTTATATTATTTATTTATTCATTTTTTGTTTAAGAAAAATAATAATAATATATACAAAAATGTTGAAAAATTAAATATTGTATGAAAATATTAATTTGAGTGTATAAACAATAAAAATAAAAATATATAAAATTTTCATATTATTTACAAAATTTATTTAAGAAAATAAAAGTATATTAACCTAAATACTTATTTTTATGCTAAAAAATAAATAAAAAAATATGAAAAAATGTAAAAAAAATAAAGAAAATATTTTTATGATTTTTAATGTTTAGGAAAAAAAATATAAAAGTCAGAAATGTGAAATATGCAAGAAAATATAAAAAATAAAAGAAATTGGCCAAGGGGGTGCAAATAACAAAATGGGGGTGTCAAAAGGAGAAACAGCAAGCCCAGACCCAGTTTCACTTCATCCCTGTCCTTCAAACCAGAAAACGTGCGCGCCATGTACAAACTTGTAACTCTTGCATACGTGCTTGAAAATGAAATCTTGCAACATGAAACTTGTAGCTTGTTAAATCATGATTTCAACCATATAAAAAACTTGATCTAACTCTAAGAAACCAGGGAGAATTTCAGTGCCCCTAATTTATGACATAGTTTTTTCAGCAACTTCAACATCCAAATTCTCCTAGCTCAGTTAATATAAATACAAGCTATGCATATGTACAGCTCAAGGACATTAAGGACTATATTTTTTCTTCACAAACCTAAGCCTAATGATGCCTAAATAAGGATATAGAATTTTAAAAATTACCTGTTTCAGTCAAGTTCGAATATGGCAATGCAGCAAATTTGAATGAGGCTTGAAGGTCTTTTGAGCTTGCCTGAAGTCCCCTCAACCTTTCCCAATGCTTAGCTTGCTTTGAAATGGCATGAATGTCCTTGTAAAACTCAACCTACAAAACTTCAAAATGAAAATGGTGAAGTGTGCAAACGAGGTTACAGTTGCAAAGTAAGGGCCTGGACAGTTTAGGTATGTTGTTTAGAATGTGTTTGAAATGATTCCAAACAAAACGCACGAGGGAATATGGATTTGGCCAAGGTTCTGCAGTGGTTGCCCTGTCTGGGAAGAAAATGGGGGTTTTGGGGTATAAGGGTGTTTTATAGGCTTGGCAATCGTGCTTTAGGCTTGGTATAATGTGTTGAGGTTGTTTAAAAAGGTTACAAGACTTGGTTTTATCAGATTTTCAAGTTATGTTCACTTTTGCAAGTTAGCTTGTTTTTGAAGAAAAGGTTGAGTTGACAAAGCCAAAGCATGTACAGGCCTGCTCCTTAGCTTCACATAGTTGGTGAGATTTTCCTGATGTTTTTGGATGTTGTTTGTATCAAGAGATTAGGTCCAATGCTCTAGATAAACAAAATTGCAAAAAGTGTGCTTTATAGAAATGGCATAGTAACCTTTTTACCATTTTTGGAACAACTCTTTGTGTAATGCTCCATAACTCAGAATAATGCCTTTGTCCAATGTATTTGAATTTAATTTATGAGTGTAGAAAGTATTAGAACCTATAAACCAAGTACAAGCATGATCCAAACTTATTTGCAAGTTGTAACATGGTGTAAAATGCCTTGGACAAAAGTGAGAATTTGCCATTTTCAAACTTTCGATTCTCCCTAACCACAAATGATCTTGGAGAGTTCTTAGACATTTTGGAAATCTTGTAACATGCTCTACAATCCATATTTGAAATTAATTTTTAGATTACACTTGGAACTAGGTTAAAAGTTACCATGAAGATAGGTCAAAATCCTGCCTAAACTAGGGCAAAATTTCACTAAGTTAAAAGTTTCATGGACCCTTATTCACAAAATCATAACATGATATCCAAGCAATCTTTGGGAAAACTTTGTGAATAAAAGTTGTATATTTTGTGGAGGACTACAACTTTCATGTTGTAAGTTTTCTTTGAATCTAATTGCATCATGGTGAAAAAGTTGGGGAAAGTTGGGGAAAAATAAGAAATTTTCATAACTTAGAAAAATTCTAAGTTATGAAAATTTTCAATCTTAAACCCTAATTTTCAAAATTAGGTTTCTTGGTGAACAAGTTTCATGTTTTGATACATCTTGATGAAAAATGACCCTTGGCACTTGATTTTGACCAAAAAGTCAAAGTTTGACTTTTCAGTGTATAGTTGATTTTTGATCAGTTGACTGGAAAATTCATCTGTCAATCCAATGCATTTGAGATCTTTTGAACCTTGTAATTAAGTCAAGATGATTCCATTGAGTCCTTGAAACCTTGCTTGAACCCAATTTGCCATTGGCTAGGTGAAAAATCAGAAATTGCCCTTCTATAGTCAAAACCCTAATTTTGACCATTTTGCCCTTTTGATGATCTGATCAAATTCCTTGAGGAGTTATGGTCCAAACTTGATCAAATGGTTCATATGAGTCTATAATGTTGATGTGGATCAAAAATTATGAGGTTTGACTGTAAATTGGCCACAGTTGACTTTTCCCCCAATACAATTGATTTTTAGGTCAACTGTCCAATTGACTGGGCAAAAATTTGATTCAAGGCTTGAAACTTGGTATGAGAAATCTTATAGGTCCAACATGAAGTATGAAAGTCACATGAGGCATTGGAAATCTAAAAATCCCTGTGCAAACGCAAACCCTAATTTCAGGTCAACAGTGCAATGGGGTGTCTTGAGCAGAGCAAACCCTAATTTTGTCTTGAGTCCAAAGAGCCTTGTGAGGAGAATCTTGATGAAATGAGAGAGAAAATTTTGGGGTAAAACAATGTGTTTGTGCATGATGTCGTCCCAGATGTCCTAACATCTTTCCTGAAGTATTTTGTGGAGAACTCTGGTTACTCTAGTTCTCCTAGTTTTCTTTGTGAGGCTTATTTTTTTCTTCTGCTGCATGTGCCTCTGATGTACGAGGGGAGTATTGATTATGTGTGACAGAGGGAGTAATAGTCATGTCTTAAACTGCTAAGCATTGTGCTATGGTGCCGAGTTTATTGTGATGTGTTGGAGATTTTTGGGTTGTGTTGATGTGATGTCATACCACATGTCATGACATCTGATCTCTGGAGATTTTTGGAGTTTGAAGAAGAGTTGTGTGTGAGGTCGGGTCTCTCTGTAGCTATATTTATCTCTGTTTTTTTTGTAGTTTGTACAAAGTTTACATGTATTTCATGTAGCTTTTGTTTTGTTATTTTGTGGTTTTATTCCTTATCTCCATATATATTGTGTAAAGGTTGTTTTAGCTAAAATTTTCCAAAAGGGGGAGAGTGTTAGGTCTGTGATTTTATGATTGGCAACAATTTTGATAAAACATGTTTCATTTGGTAAAACATGCATTACAACCAGATATTGAGCAAGATGTTGCAACATCTTGAATAACGGTTATAGCAGGTGTTTCTGCCTCCAGATGTTGAGCAAGATGTCATGACATCTTGAACAGCTGTTATAGTAGGTTCTGCTATTACTTTCTTGACAAATTTTATTTTATTTTTTGAGATTTTCTTGGACACATATCACTTATTTGTGCAGGTTAAGAAGATTTTATTTGGAACAATTTATTTTATCTCCAACTGTACATTGGTTTCTAAAATTGGATGTTAAGACAATTTAGGAAACTTATGATGTTGTGTTCCAAGATTCAAGGGGATTTTTTTGCATAATTGGTAGAGCCCTCAGCTTGTGGATCAACAATAAATTGGGTGAAGATTTTGAAGCCCATGGACTGCTGAGGAGTTTATAAAAGAAAAACTTAAACCTAATGTTATTAAGAACTTAAAAAAAATAAGGGAACTTTGTTTTTCAAGATT
This sequence comes from Vicia faba, assembly GCA_948472305.1. Classification (NCBI taxonomy): domain Eukaryota; kingdom Viridiplantae; phylum Streptophyta; class Magnoliopsida; order Fabales; family Fabaceae; genus Vicia; species Vicia faba. The sequence continues at coordinate 217,922,023 of OX451739.1, read as the reverse complement.
CTGAGGGTTTGAGAGTTTTTCAAGTGTGTGTGTATGTTTATGTATGTCACTTATGTGTCGTGTTGATACATAGAGTTTGACTGAATATTCATTGTTCATTGTCAATCACTTATGAGCTTTTAAGCAAAAAGTGGATTGTGTATAATTGGAAGTGTGTTCTTCGGTTTTGGTCTTTTGTTATTGTCACTGAGGTGACTCTGGGAAGTGAGAGGGGGTTCTCATATCTAGGTGGTTCCTATGTAAAAGTTGCGTAAGATATTGATTAAGTGACAAATTGTAAACTAGGGTTATTTAGCTTTGAAATAATAGTATCATAGTGAATTTCCTATATGGATTGGATGCCCCCAGAGTAGGTGATGTTGCACTGAACTGAGTTAACAATTAATTGTGTTATTTATCTTCAGCAATTCAAATTTCTGCATAATTCATAACTTCTGCAAATTGCTGTATCAGGAAGATGATGTCTTAACATTTGTTCTGACATTGTGTTTTGGTGTTGTGACATATGCCTTAACATCTTTTTGAAAATTTCATAATTTCAATTTCTAATCTTATCAACAATGTCCTTAATCATATCAAGACCATCCTGAACCAACAAATTTAAGATGTGTGCACAACACATCACATGAAATAGTTTACCATCTAATGGTAAATTTATCCTACTAGAATAATATTTCTTCAATCTATCAATGTCATTATCATTGGCACTAGAATTATATATTGAAATTAAAACAACCTTATCCCTTATTCCCCAATCATCCACCACCTTAATCAACTCCCTACATGGAACCTCCCCATAATGTGGAGGTGGCACATTCTTAAAAGATAAAAATCTTTTGTGAAGCTGCCTTTTTGAATCAATGAAATGATCATATAACCTATTTTCTGTTCACCAGGCCTCCACAAGTCAGTTGTAAGATTGATCCTGTTAATCAAATACATAGACTTTTTCATCTTAACTTTCTCAGCCTCATAAAATGTCTCACAATCAAGCTTAACTTGTTGCTTAGTAATATTTTTGTACCATGGATAAATCTCTCTTAGAAACTCATTAAAGATAACACCTTCCATAACAGAAAAAGGATATCCATGACCTAGAACCATATGTGCTTCAACTTCTCTAACCCTAGCATGATTATATTTCCAAGTTGCCAAACTAGGAGTAATAGCACTACCACCTACATTTAACCTAGACTGTGCAACCTCTTTATTATTATTACCTTTCAACTTTAATTTTCTCTGAATACAAGCTACTAAATGTTTCTTACCATTAGAAGTACTTTTCCACTTCACATCATAAGTGTAAAGCTTACCACACCATCTACACTTCCACTTCTTAATACCATCAAGCATTTCAATAAGTAGCATTTCATTATGAACAACAAATTTTTTGGGACGAAGAGCTTTACCAAGGGTATTTCTCTGAGCACTCTGATCTTGGTCACCTGGAGGGGTTGACCCATCAGTAGTAGTAGTAGTATTTTGAGTAGTATTCTTAGTTGGAACTGGAAGCTCCAAATTAATCATCTGATCAATCTCTATATTTCCATCCATTGTCTCCTCTTCCCTAATCCCATCAAGATCGATTTCAATATCAAGATCGTCCATGGTTGGAATCAATGATGAATATTGAAAAGACATGGAAGAAAATACAATAGCAATCAAATAATAATGCAATAATTTACAAAACTCAACAACAAAAGACAATCTATTATGATAATTTACAAAGCCCAATCAAAAAACCCCAATTAAAAACCTTAGTCGAACCCTTATTAAAAATAAAATCAAACAATTATTAATCAAATATCAAAACTCAAGTCAAAATTGAAACATACATGTACAAACAAACAACAATAAAAACATGTTAAATAAAATGGAAACATGTTTATTATAATTTCAATTCAAACATGCTAAAGAATAGATAATAGAATGATTCACGTTACGAACACGATAAAGAATAATATAAAAATATAAAAAAACTGAATGGTTGAATACATTACAAGATTTTCGCTTGAACGATTCACAAACTCAAAGATAGAAACACTCTAAAAGATAATATCACACTCAAGAACATATAATATCACACTCAAGAACATGTTTCTAAAGTTTTTGGCTTGATCAGATAGAGAGAGGGCAAAGAGGAGGCAGAGTTGGAGAGGGACTGAGGGAGGGAGACGAGAGATTTCTCTTTTGACTAGGGTTTGGAATTTGGATGGAAGAAAAAATAATGTAAACTAATCACAATCGGTTACTTATTCGATACATGATTCGGTTCTTTTTTCGGGTATCAGATAAAAAATTATCCATTCCCAAACCAAGTAGCATTTCGGTCAGTCCATTGGTCCGGTTCTCGGATGGGTCTCAGGTAAACAGGTCCAAAAATAGCCCACACATGGTGAAGAAAAAATAGGGCATAGATTAAAATATTAAATCATCATATTTTTTATTAAAGATTAAAGATATTAAAGTTAAATATTTTTTATTGACCCTGCTCCTAGTCTGTCTATTTGCAATTTTGTGCAGCTTGGGAGAGTTTTACCAGACCCCACGGTGGGCGGTAACTATTCCATAAGAACAATGTGATAACCTCCTTGATGCTGGTCAGGAGAAGCCGAAGTATGTTTAGTGTATTGTGTATTTTGGATTTCTTTCCATTATCATTGCCCTGACTACTTCTTTTATAGTGTTGGGCTTGATATGGAATGATATTGTATTCATATATCTTCATTGTTCATGCCTCCTTTTTGTGTGGAGGTAATAAGGAGCATGAATTATAGTAAATGAGGGTTCTCCTGGATTTTAATGGCAGGAGCTTTCCTGTTCCTGGGACTCTCTGTTTGGGCGTTCCCCTATATTAGACTATTTGTCTTTAGATAATCCGAGATGTAGGTCTCAGATATACATAATCCCCTTAAGCTTGGGGCCTGAGAAGGAAGAGACGCCTTAGAGTGATCTGAGACGTAGGTCTCGGATGTACATAAGCCCCTCAAGAGTGAGGCCTAAGAAGGTCAAGGCACTTTAAGAGTGATTCGAGACATAGGTCTCAAATATACACAAACCCCTCGAGCGCGAGGCCTGAGAGGGGAGATACAGTTTTAGAGTGGTCCAAGGCATAAACCCTAGAATTACATAAGCCCCTCAAAAGCGAGGCTTGAGAGGGGCGAGGCACTTTTAAAGTGGTCTAAGGCATAGATCCCATATATACATAAGTCCTTCAAGCGTAAGGCCTGAGAGAAGAAAGGAACTTTAGTTCGTACTGGCGGTCTTGGATCCTGAACTAGGCTAGTCGCTTTTGTGTTATCTGTTATTGCCACGACAGATGTTTACGTATCTCTTTCTGCCACGTGTGGGACATAGTGTTGATATGTCCCTACTCTGAACCATTTTCTTTCTATAATGATTGTTTTACTATGGGGTGCATAATGTTTTGGCAATAATGATGGATGTAATACAATGGGAGAGATGACTTGTTTTTGCATTTTATTGCAAATGTTGCAGATAGCAAGAGTCGCCACCGACTTTTCTTTTATCCAATAAGGAAAGGGTGAAAAGAACAGGAAATACCTTCGAGGATTTTCTGAGTTCGGGGGGTAGGTTATGAAAAGGGAAGGTGTTAGCACCCTTTTCATCTGTAGTTATCTACGGGTTCTTAATCGCTTAGCTAACTTTGTTTGAAATTCTTTTGTGTATGTGTTTGAAAATACTTTGAAAATTCCTAAGTACGGCAAACTTTGTAATGATTCTCGTATCAGTTGAGAATGCATACAAAGTGTTTGTTTTGAAAATATCTCAGAAAAGTGTTTTGTGTAAAAATATGTTTTGTGTGAGCAAGCGATTAGCAGTATTCTACCCTTACTCAAAAGTATTTCTTGTTATTTTCCTCCTTCTTAGATAGTGCTATCCTATCATTAGTTAGTAGGAAGCCCTATCATTGAATATGTGATGGACATGTGCGGGTCATCGTACAGTCACAAAGGCAACTTGTAAGGATGTTTTAAGCAATTTTATCGTAAGGGACTAAGATCATTTACCGAAGGAAGCATCAAAGGGTCATTGAAGGACTATGATCTTTTTAATCGAGGGGCAGTGCTAAAGCGTCCCCACGATAGAGGGACATGACTGTTTTACTCAAAGGCAACAAGTGAGGCTGCCCTAGAGGTGAGTGTGTGAAAAGTGGTTTAATTAAGTTATTTAATCTTGTGATTAGGGTTATCTAACGTCTCGTTTTAGATCTTGCCATGCAATCCTATTAAACTAGACAGTTATAAGGAAAGCAGTAAAACAAAAAATAAAGATCTTACGCTATTACAAAGCTTTGGGAAAGAGGGTACAAACCACAAAATCGGGGGAAAGAAAGAAAACAAAAAACCTAATTTAAGCTATTACATTCTATAGCAATTACATAATTGGAAAAAAACTAATGCAAAAAATAATGAAGCACGCGAAGATAAAAGAAACAAGACAAATTATTTATGATTTTGATAAAAATGATTTGATGGTTAATCTAAAACCTAATTAGTTTTATTTAAACAAAACAAAAAAAAAGATTTATTAATTAAAATCTAAAAAAACCTACTTAATTAATTTACTAAAAGAGTTAATCAATTTAATTAAAAGAAAGAATTAATTTGGTTAATTTAATTAAAAACCCTGATTCTTAATTGATTTTAAATTAATTAAAAAATTTAATTATGTTAAAAAAAGTTTTGAAAAAATAATCAAGAAAAAAAAAGAGGAATGGGCCTGTAAGAAGTAAATCTGAGGGGTGTGAGAAACAAAATCGTTAGGCCCAAAACATGCCAGCCCAAAACGCCCGCCTGAGATCTAGTGTTGTTGCTTCAAGTAGGTTCACCATGGGCGTGGAGATCTGGAACGTCAGATCTGAGCTTGTAAAGATTTGATGGTGATGAGGTGAGGGATGCATAACATACGCGTGACGATGGCTTCACTGAATCTGTAAAAATCATAAGTTGGATGTAAGTGATCCAACGGGACATAGTTGTACGCTTTAATCCCTAAATTTTGCCTGGACCTCCCTTTCAGGTTTTCAGTCCACCGGGATACCCTTTTTTACCCAAGTCGCCTTTTCAGGTTTTCAACTTGTCGAGTGTACAGTCTTATATATATATATATATATATATATATATATATATATATATATATATATATATATATATATATATATATATATATATATATATATATATATATATATATATATATATATATATATATATATATATATATATATATATATCCCTGATTTTTGCCCGAACCCTTTTGGTTTTCCAGGATGCCTTTATTTTTGCCTAGGCCAGTCAACCTAGTGGGTCGTTTTTACGCATAGTATCTTTTAACTATGTCCACGTTCACAGGGTGTGGGAGATCTTATCAGTTCATGGTGGTAAGTATCATGCTGCCGCCTTAAAATATCTTCTTGATCACAAATGGCCCTTCGTAGGTGGGAGTCTATTTTCCCCTGGGATCACTCTGCGGTAGGATGATGCACTTTATTACCAAGTCACCAGCCTGATATACCCGATGCTTGATCTTCTTGTTGAATGCCTTGATCATACGCTTCTGCTACATCTGACCGTGACAAACAGCCGCAAGCCTCTTTTCATCAATTAAATTAAACTGACCCAGCCTAGTCTGAATCCACTCATCTTCGTCCAAGTCTGCATCTTTCATAATTCTTAAGGAAGGAATCTGAACTTCGACATGTAATATGGCTTCCATACTGTAAACTAGTGAGAACGGGGTTACCCCAGTTGATGTCTGAGCTGAAGTGCAATAACCATGGAGAGCAAATGGTAACATCTCGTTCCAGTCTTTGTATGTAACCTTCATCTTCTGTATAATCTTCTTAATATTCTTATTGGCGACTTCCACTGTGCCATTCATCTTTGGTCGATATGGAGAAAAGTTGTGGTTCTTGATCTTGATCTGCATGCAGAGTTCTGTGATCATAGTGTTGTTCAGATTAGTACCATTATTTATGATAGTCCTTTAGGGGATGCCATACCAACATATAAGGTTATGCTTAATGAAACTGACAACCACATTCTTAGTAACGGAGGCAAATGAGGCTGCTTCAACCCACTTTATGAAGTAATCAATGGCGACGAGGATAAAGCGATGTCCGTTAGAAGCAATAGGTTTGATCTGTCCAATCATATCAATGCCCCACATTGCAAATGGCCAAGGAGCGGTCAAAACATACAGAGGTACTGGAGGCTCATGTCCTTTGTCAGCATAGATCTGGAACTTGTGATAAGTCCTTGAGTGGTGATGACAGTCAGTTTCCATAGTCGACCAATAATAACCCGCTCTCAGAATTTTCTTAGCCATAGTATGTCTACTGGAATGAGTACCAAATATACATTCGTGCATATCCTCCATAATCTTCTCCACCTCCTTCTTGTACATACAACGAAGCAGGGTCGAATCATGGTTGCGCCTGTACAGAATTCCGTTGCTCAGGAAGAACTTAGCTGAGAACCTCTATAGGAATTTCTTGTCATTGATAGATGCCCCTTCAGGATACTCTTCAGCCTCAAGATATCTTTTCACTTCATGAAACCAAGGCTTCTCTTCTACTCCATCAGTGTTAATTTCGTAGCAGTGTTCTGGTTCATCTAGCCTCTCAATGGTAATTATGGGAGCCTCGTTGTCCCATCAGACTTTGAACATAGACGACATGGTAGCTAACGCATCTACCAATTGATTATCTTCTCTTGGGATGTGCTCAAAAGTGATCTCCTCGAAGTATGGAATTAAGGTTAACACACGCTCTCTATAAGGAATGCGATTCAGATGCTTCATATCCCACTCTCCCTTAATCTGACTGATTACCAAGGCTGAGTCCCCGTATACATTCAAGAACTTGATTCTCACATGATGCATGCTTTGTATTCGTCCATGTTGTTAGTACAATCAAAGCAAATTCTGGAGGTAAAAGCGTATGACAACCATGAGGAGATATAATTACATCACCAATTTCATTGCCAAGTGCATTAAAAGCTCCGTCGAAAACCATAGTCCATTAGGATCATAGCTCAGGTCCTTCATACGGTCCAGGTTCTTCACAACTTGTAATTTGCATAATATTCTCATCTGGGAATTCGAAGTTCATAAACTGGTAGTCGTCTACAGCTTGATGAGTCAAATGATCTGCCAGTACACTCCCTTTGATTTCTTTTTGAGTGGTTTACTGAATGTCGTATTCTGTTAAGACTATTTACCGTTGAGCTATCCTTCTGGAGAGAGCTGACATCTCAAATATGTACTTGATGGGATCCATTTTAGAGATTAACAAAGTAGTATGAGTCAACATATAATGTCTTAGTCGGAGAGCAGCCCATGCCAAAGCGCGACAAATTTTCTCGAGCAGTGAGTATCTTTTTGCACAGTCGGAAACTTTTTGCTAAGGTAGTATATTATATGCTCTTTTCGACCAAACTCGTCATGCAGGCCCAATACACATCCCATTGAATTCTCTAGCACTGTTAGATACATGATTAGAAGTCTTCCTTTAACTAGTGGCATTAGAATTGGAGGTTATTTGAGGTATTCCTTGATTTTGTCAAAGGCTATCTGACAATCGTCATTCCACTTCACTACCTTATCTTTCTTCAGCAACTTAAAGATCGATTCACAAGTAGCGGTCAAATGGGGAATAAATCTGGAAATATAATTCAGTCTTCCTAAGAATCCTCTGACTTCCTTCTCGGTACAGGGAAGAGGAATTTCTTGAATAGATTTGACTTTAGCGAGATCAACCTCGATTCCTTTACCGCTGACAACAAAACTCATGAGTTTATCGGATCTCACCCCAAAGGTGCACTTGTTCGGATTTAACCTCAACTTGTACTTACTCAGTCTCTCAAACAACTTATATAGATGGTCTATATGCTCTTCTTCAGTCTGTAATCTAACTATCATATCATTGACATAGACCTTTATCTCGTGATGAATCATGTCATGGAACAAAGATACCATATCACACTGATATGTTGCGCTGGCGTTCTTCAACCCAAAAGGCATAACCTTGTAGCAGAAAGTACCCCACTGTGTAACAAAGTAGTCTTTTCCATGTTTTCAGGTGCCATCTTGATCTGGTTATACCCTGAGAAACCATCCATGAAGGAGAATACCTTGTGCTGAGTGGTGTTGTCGACCAAAACATCAATATGTGGAAGTGGGAAATCATCTTTAGGGCTCTCCGTGTTCAGATCTCTGTAGTGTACACATATACGTACTTTGTTATCTTTCTTTGGTACCGGAACCACATTTTCAACCCATTGAGGATATGATGTTACTGCTAAGAACCCTGCGTTGAATTGTTTCATAACCTCAACCTTTATCTTCTCTGACATCTCAGGACGCATTCAAAGAACCTTCTATTTTATCGGAGCATAACCCTCTTTCATCGGCAGACAGTAAACCATAATATCGATATTAAGCCCTGGAATGTCTTCGTATGACCAAGCAAAGATCTCAACATACTCATGCAACATCTGAATCAACCCGTTCTTGACACTGCCCTTTAAATTGGCGCATATCTTGACTACTTTCCTATCTGTTTTAGAACCCAAGTTTACCACTTCAACTGGCTCTTCATGTGGTTGAATAACTTTCTCTTCTTGCACTAACAGTCTAGCAAGTTCTCCCGGTATCTCATAATCTTCCTCACCTTGTCCTCGGCTTGGTAGATCAGATTTTCAAAGTCATAAGTGGAAATAGCAAAATCGTTATCAACAGGATCCAGAGTGGATGTGGATTTGCAAGGTATTGTTTGGGTGTGTGTAAGAACACATAGCTATTTGAAAGTGATAATAAAATAAAGACAGAGAGCACAAAATTTGAATGCAAAATGTCAAATGCTTTATTAAATGAAAATATGTTTATGAAATGACAACCCTAACAAATGCATTGTTGTGCCCCAGGCAAGGCACAAAACTTAAAGTCATTGTTCAAATATTACAAAGTCAAAACTTGAAAGTAATAAAAAAACATAAATGTAGCTATTACTCCTGACTAAAGGAGATAGAGATAACATCCTCGGCCTTCTAGTTGTTGAGCCCATTTCCAACGATAGGAAAGATCCAGCTGTCAAGGTCATAACCACTGTCAACATCTTCTATTATGTTGACTCTGTTGTTGCTGATGCGGAATGGTGGTCTTCCAACTCGAGCATGACGAATAGCCCTTTGACCCTCTACAGTGAAACCCAAACCAAACTTGTCAGATTTATAGGGGATGTCAGGAAGCTGACCCCAAATAGTACAACCATCTTCTTCTACAGTAGCTTTAGCATCTTTTAATGAAGCCATCCTGGGTGGAACTCTAGTGACTTTGGGAATGACAGAGATGTCTTTCATAGAGGTAGGAGGGATGACTTCAAAAGTTTGACAAGGAGTCTCGATGAATTCGCCGTCCATCTCTACATACCGAAAAGAGTTCAAGTGGCTAACCATATACTCCTCTTCACCGCAGACAGAACAATCTTTTTGTTCACAAGATACTTTAATTTTTATGTAGGGTAGAGGTGACAACACCTGTCCCATGGATCCAGGGGCTTCCCAGTAAGCAAGAATAAGTTGGCCGAATATCCATTACATAGAAGGTAGATTCAAAGATATGCGACCCTACCTTGATTAGAAGATCCACTTCCCCGTGTACCATCCTTTTTGATTCGTCAAAGGCTCGAACCACAATATCACTAGGTTTCAGTACGACCCCTTCGAAATCAAGTCTGTCAAGAGCGCCTTTCGGTAGAACATTCAATGAAGATCCATTATCAACCAATACATGAGCCAAAGTAATGCCCCTGCATTCAATGGAGACATACAGAGCCTTATTATGGTTTCTTCCCCCAGGAGTCAGATCAACATCAAAGAAACCTAATCCATTATCAGTCGTTAAATTAGAAACATAGCTTCCAAATTGATCAGCATACATCTCTTATGGTACGTGAGCAATATTCAAAATTTTTACTAAAGCATATGCATGGGCTTCAGAACACAGTAGCAGGGATAACATGGAGATTTTGGATGGGGTCTGCATCAGCTGTTCAACAATCTTGTAGTCACTTTTGCGGATAATCTTCAATACCTCTTCCAACTCTTGTCTATAGGTGTCTTCAACTGTAGCTTCCTTAAGTGCCTCCGTCTGGGAAGGCTCTGTCACTTGCCCTTTGCCTCGAGCCTCAGCAGTTGACTGAATAGCAGTAATTTTAATAGGTGTAGCAATAGTCTTCGGATAGATTCCAGAGAGAAAACCCTTCCGCTTCTAGTGACCTTACTGGCTCTAACAATATTGTCAATGCCGGGATCAGCAACTTCAGTAGCTTCATCTTCAACGGTCGGTAGTTCTTGTTTGATGCCATGGTAGTAGACTTTGGATACGTAGTTCCAAGGAATAGCTTTATCCAAAGAATATGGGATAGGTCCAGGTGTAGTGATGATCAGAGGAGTAGGTTTTGGATTGGCAGTAGTCCTAACAGGGCCTTTGGAGAGGATGCTGATAGGAGGGCCAAAAATTATGAATAAGTCTTGACACAGATTCCCAGCAGATGGAACCTTTTTGTTGTACCCCAAAGTTTTCCCTCCCATTTTTCATTCAAGATGTTCTCCTAGGGTTTCTCAAATACTCAAATTGGCTCAGGATTGGATCAGACAAATTCCCCTCCTAGGCATTGAGTCAACAATTAGGGTTTGTTATTTCTCAAGCAAATTTGAGTTTCCAAGGTTTCAAATGGTCTTCATGGTTCTTCATGTATTCTCAAGGATGTTCGTGTCAATTTTCAAGCCTTGCATCACGAGTTTGCTCAGTCATTAGTTCAGATGACTGAAAATGAACTGCATTGACCCAAAAATTGACCTTTACGAGATCAAGTTCAAACGATTGTAACTTCTTCATTGTTTCGATATTCTTGAGTGTTTCTTTTTGCGTATGACTCTCCTTGACATCATCTCCAACTTCTCTTTACAAGTCAAGAGCTGATTACATGCGAAAGATCATCGGAAATTTGAATACTTTAGAGGTCACTTTCTGGTTTTGACTTAATTTCAGATAATTGTTGCCTGATTCCCAAGAGTCGTAATGTCCTCAATTTTCAAGATCTGGAGACGACTATTTTTGCACATTGTCATAAGATATGTCATCAACAAGTCCTCTTCAAGAAAAATAACCTATAATACTTCACTAAATTTCAAGGTGTCGAGTTCTCAACACAACAACTTTTATCTTGAAGCCCACTTGTATTGATCATTCAAGGCCTTTTAGGTTTGGCTCGATTTATGATGCAAGATGAGTTGATTTATGAACGGTCGATGCAAGTCATGCCTTTTAAGTATTCAAAATGGGTTTGAAAATTTTCATATTTGAAAATTCTTTGAGAAGAAAGGTGAATTTCATGGTGTGGTTAAATTCATTCCATTTCGAAAGAGGAATTTATCAATAGCTCTTGGAGTTTTTATCCTTTAAAAATTCAAAGGTTAAATCGAATGTGCAAGGAATAGTTCCTTTATTCATCGACTTTTATTTAAGACATTTATCATCATTCAAGATTTCAAGTTCTTATTCCATTCAAGAATTGGATTCAAAATTTAAGATTCAAATATCATTCCAGTTTCAATTCTAATTCAAAAATTCAAATGGTGGATAATGAGAATATGATCAAAGTCATGATTATGGATTGAACATGGAAAGTCTAAGTAAAATTCACATGAAAATGGGAAGAGAAGGCTATTATTGGAGAATGTATCATTACAATAATATTCGAAATTTCAAATAATTTCCATTTTTGCATTCATACAAATATCCATTCAAATTTCCAAGTTCATCATAAATTCAAGTTCATTCATGAGAAAGTATTTAAGCATACACTTGAATTCAAGGCTCATCCATAAATTTCATGATTCAAAACCATTACACCATTCTTGATTTCATTACAAAATTACATTCACAAGTACATGAAAACTAAAGATCTAAACCCACACATAAACCCTATCCTAATCAGACCCAAAACTTGTCCCAATTAACCCCACAAGTTGTCAAAATTGTCCACTGCACTGCTGCCCAAAACCGGCTACATAAACCTGTCAAACATGTTCACAAACCAGCCCATAAAATTGTTAAAATAGCCTTGCTACCTTGCTGCAAAATAATAGCATTGTTGATGTCCCAAAACCTACTACTGCCCTGCAAAACCAGCTACACATACTGTCCAAAGTATGCATAATAATACCAAGGAAGTCAGTCCAAAACCTGTACCAAAACAGCCCAACGTTTGCATAAATTCAGCAATACAAAAATTGCAACCAAAAAAGCAATGAAACAGTGTCTAAAATTGTTCAAATTCATCTCATTTTCCCCTCCCAATTCAACCCCTCGCGCTGCTATAAAACTAGAAGACAGGAGGACTAAAAAAAAGGAGACACTACTATTTCATACACCCTTCACTGTTTCATACATTCTTCATCTCTAAAAACCTTATTCACGACTTCAACTCAAACTCTCAGCACAAAGGTAACAGACAAAGGCATAGAAAAGGAAGAAAACTCAGTAGAACACACCTCTAAAAAACACTCTACATAATGTTTGAGCTCCTTGAAGAATCTCCAATCCACTGTCATAACCACATTAACTTAAATTTCATCTTCATTGATAACTTCAACCGCATCTCTATAATTCCCCAGCTGCAAATCAGAAATAATATATTACAATATCCCAGCTTCCAACCATTTCCAAAACCAAATCTCAACGACAAATCACGTCACCTACAAACTGGCAATCGGCAAGCTCGCGAGTCTCAACAGAAGGATCTAGAAGGAAGTAAAGTAGAAGAAAATTCGGTCCAAAGAAGGAAGGTTGAAGAACAACTTATTACCTCTGGTTTTCTATTTTTTCACCTCTATGTCAACTTTTAAGGTAAGTCATTTTTGCATAATAAATTTATTGGTTCACCTTATTTCTTGCATATCGGTTTGAGACCCTGGTAGAATCAAATTTGCTTGTTAAAATACTTCTGTCTAACACGCACCATCATCAAAATGGTTTGCTCCTACAGAATAACTGAACAAAAAATGTGTTATTATTTGAACCAAAAATAGAGAAGCAAATAAAAGTTATTAATCGTTTACCGGTGAGTGAGTGAAACCGAGAGCATGAGAGATAGAGCATGGTTGTTGTTTATGTAAGAAAGAAAAAAAAAACATAAGAAGCAGTAAAAAAGGAAAAATTCCTCACAAACATTGTAAATCTCCTCCAATCTTCATCGATGCAAATATGCAATTCACACCTTATAATGTCCCTGCAACCGTAACATTCACTTCAGACATAATCTATTATAACTCTCAAACTATCCACAAACCTACAACATCATTGTAATACCTCCATCAGACCTTCAAATCTCCACATGCTAGCAGAACACAAATCGTATTGCAATAGTACACAACTCAAACTTAAAAAAACAAAGACTTACAGCGGCAATAACATAAAGACAAAAAAAAAGATGAAGAAATTCACTCTAAACCTTTGTTTCAATCTGCAAGAAACTCCAGAAATTCAATCCCTCAAAAGTAACCTCCTTGGTTAACGAACTCAGTTCCCTCATCTCCCTAGATAAAGTCCTTTTATCTTACCGTAGGCCCTCTCCTATGCAATCGCTCCATCGTGTTAACGTTCACTCGTACGCTCCACAGTCGGTACAAGTCCAAAGAAGTTCTTGAAGCCTACATCGCGCATCCAAGCTATCTAGGCGTCATCAGGGGAAGTGTTCTCCTGATCATTGATGATCTAATGATGGTGGATTGGGTTGCTGACGATACTGATTTGGTTCCGGCAACGGGGTCGGCGATTCGTGTGACATTAATGAAGTTGAAGGAGGGTGTTGGTAGAAGTGAGGTTGTGGAGGTTATTAGAGGAATACCAGAGAGTTTTAAACAGATTAGTCAACTGACTCGTGGAAAGAGTTTCTCACTGGCGAGGGCTAAGGTTTTTTTGGTTGCTTGTTGTGTTTCTCGAAGAGAGGGAGTTGGAGGAAGTTGATTCAGATAAGGAGCTGGTGCAGTATCAGAAAGAGAAAGTTAGGGATCGTTTGGAGAGTATGGTGGTGGTTGATTATGTGGAGCCACTTCCTCCGCCACCGTAATCGGCGACTCTTTGAATTAGTGATGGTTGTTTCTTTTCAATTGGTGTTTTTGAAATTTGAGTGAAATTGTTATGGGATTTAATACTAATATTGTTATGGTACAATGTAGAACATAATAATAATTATGTTTAATCTTGTTTTACCTTCCCAATAACAATAATAATTAAATCTTTTTTTGCCTTCCCAAGGCTACCAGCGACTCACCCTTTCCTTAGGGTTACAAGTTTTTGTTTTCTCTCTTCAAATTTCAATCGGGTCAGCCCATTGGGCTGCTGGCCCAATCCTTCTATCCGTTTTCTATTTTGTTTTAATTAAAACATAAAAATAATGAATGAATAGAACAACTCAGTTGGCAAGGCATTGTTTACATCACCAAGAGAACCCGGGTTCAACCCCTATTGGGGCCTTTTTCTGTTTTTCTTTTTCTGTTTGCTTCATTCTCTTTTTTTGTTAAACGAAAAACATGATTGGGCCTTACAATTCCCTTCTAGCCCATCTGGATTTATACCTCACACCCCCATTCATTTTAACATCACCCTTCTACTTTGTTTTGTTTTAATAATTAGTTTGGCTTTATTTGTTTTACTAATTTAATAAATCATGTAGTTTTGTTAGATAATTTTCTTAACTAGCTTAGTTCTAAATTTAATTTAGGAAAAATTTGTGAATAATTTTATTAATTAACATTTTATCGTTTAGTTAACTTTCCTTTAAATTATTTAGTTTCTACATGATAAAAATTCAAAAAAATATAGAATAGATCTTTATTTTCTTTTCAAATTCTCACAAACAAAAATACCAAGACTTTTATTTCTATACTTTGTTAATTAATTTTTACTTCATAGATTATTGTAGTTTTAATTAATTGTTCGGTTCGATTTGGTTGTATTGATTGCCTATTTGGACTTTTAATCGCATCGATCCATCCCTATTTGTAAATTTGTACCCCATTTCTGAAAGCTCTGTAATAGCGTAGAATTTTAAATTTCCGCAATTTACTGTTTTTCTTTATATTGTATAGTAATTAGGCGTGTACGATAAGACATAAAATCAACCGTTAGACAACCCTAATCAAAGAACAAATTAACTTGAATCAAACACACTTTTCACACGCGCACCTCTAAGGTAATCTCACTTGTTGCCTCAGAAAATAGTCATGTCCGTCGAATGTGGGACGCTTTAGCAAAGACCCTTTGATAAAAAAGATTGTAGTCCCTCGATGTCCCTCGATGTTGCCTTCGGTAAACGATCTAGTCCCTTAAGAAAATTTCTAAAGTGTCTCACAAGTTTCCTTCTATGATTGTACGATTGACCCGCGCTCGTCCCTTCACATTCAACGACGGGGCTTCTTACCAAACCAATGGTAAGATATCAATATCTAAAGGAGGAGGAAAAGAACAATTAGACCTTTTGAGTAGGTAGGATGCTCCTAGTTGCTCGCTTGCTCAAAACAAAAACATTTTATACACCAACAATTTCATTTGAAACATTTTCAAAAGTTAAAACACTTTGTACGTGTTCTTATAGAAACGAGAATCATTACAAAGACACCTTTTTAAAATCACTTTCAAAAAAACCTCTTTGAACTATTTTCAAAACCAACATTTTGTACGCATTCTTATAGAAACGAGAACAATTACAAAGATATTTTTCAAAGTACTTTGAAAAAACACACCACAAGCACATCTTCAAACAAAAAAAAGTGATCTAGCAAGCAACTAAGAGCCCGTAGATAACTACGGATGGAAAGGGT
Source organism: Vicia faba (assembly GCA_948472305.1). Taxonomy (NCBI): domain Eukaryota; kingdom Viridiplantae; phylum Streptophyta; class Magnoliopsida; order Fabales; family Fabaceae; genus Vicia; species Vicia faba. The sequence continues at coordinate 217,906,112 of OX451739.1, read as the reverse complement.
GCTAATACCTTCCCTTTTCATAACCTACCCCCCGAACTCAAGAAATAATCTCAAAGGTCTTTCCTATTCTTTTCACCCTTTCCTTATTGGATAAAATAAAAGTCGGTGGCGACTCTTGCTATCCGCAACAATTGCGATCAAACGCAAAACACCCAAGTCAGTTCTCCTACCGTGTTATAGAACTGGCGACTCTGCTGGGGAATTTACTTAAAAGTCGGGTTACCTTAGGGCTAGATCACCTTTACTTGCTTTTTCATTGTTTGACTTGTGTTGTGCCGTAAAATTTGCCCTCTCATATTTCTCAAAACATGGTAAGAAGAATCTCCAAGTGACTCAAGATTGCTCAAGAGTTGGATAGTCAAGCTATCTCCTAAGGCAGTCTTCCCCAAATTAGGGTTTTGTGTTGCATCAAGATCCTTGAGTCCAAATGACCTCAAGTTCTCCTCAATGTCATAATATGTTATCAAGACCATTCATGTCAAATTTCAAGCCTTGCATAGGAAGTTTGCTCAGTCAAATGCTCAAAGGATACAAAAATCGACTGTGTTAAGGCAAAAGTCAACTGTGACCTAAAAAAAGTCAAACCTCAAGATTTTTTGTCAACATTCTCATTTTGAAGGATATTTCATCATTTTATCAAGGGTTGATCATGATTCACCAAGGATTGCTCAAAATTCATCAAGATTCAAAAGTTGCTAAATTAGGGTTTTACAGGAAAAGTCAACTCAAATTTGACCAAGCATAACTTTCTCATACTTTATGAGAAATGACCCATCCAAATCTCATTTTTAATAGGATACAATTTCCTACAATCCATATTCACACCCCAAGATCAGAAAATTCACTCACAAGAAGTTATAAATTTGGACATTATAGGTCATTTTTGAAAGTAAACAAAAACACCTTTTTTGTCAAAGCTTATAACTTGAGAATGGAATATCAAAATGAGATGATACTAAAAGGGTTGGTTATAGGACATCTCAAGATTTCTAGAAAGTCCAAGAACACTTCCAAAAGTTCAAAATTGAAGAAGTTATGCATTGTTGAAGTTGGACATTTTTACAAAATTGCCAAAAGTCAACTATCCCCAAAACTTCAAATTTTGTCAAATGGGTCCATTCTTTTCCACTTGTTTTGAACTTGTACCATTTCACACGTGTCCTAGCTTCAGCCTTGAGATCATATTTCTTTTTTATTATTTTATTTGATTTTTTATTGAATTATTTCATTTTAAATCAAATTAAATCATGTAAAATCCAAATATTGATTACTTGAGATCTTTTTGGTTGTTTTAGGACTTAATCATCATCATGGTCAGCATCAAATTCGTATCTCACCATATCATGTACAAAAAGATGGATTTTTGACAAATTAGGCAAGCTTACAAAAGTGAATCAAATCAAATATTTTATGCATTGATGTGGAAGATTCAAGGCATATTTGTTAACCTAATGCATTCCACATTACATAAGCAAGAGAGGCACATGAAATTGAGGGCTAGAGGCTGAAAGAACCAACCAAACAAAACTTGAAAAAAGTGGTGAAAAGTGTGAAATCAAAATCGTATCTAGAGGTGATTTCAGAAGCGAAGAACGATCTCAATCAATTCCTGGAGGTTCACTGAGTTGAAACCAATCAAAAGCAAGCTCTCATACACACCAAAACGCGATGTAAGTATCACGTCTCTCAGCCCCGTATTCGAAATCGTAGCTCTCAATTCTTGCATCTTTCTGGCAAATCATTGATATATTTGTAACTCTCATGAGATTTCTAAGCTTGTGGCAATATTTAATTTCATTTATATGGACTGTAACCTCATAACCGCATGGCTAGGGTTATGTTTTGGATTTTAGGGATTTGTGTTTCAGGTGAAATTGAATCTCATGATAGGCATGGTTGCACTCAGGAGAGGGAGACGAACCTAACCATGCCTTTGGGGGTCGTTTTTATGGCCTGAAATTAATTTTTGGGTCAAGTTACGCATTTAGCTGCGGATCCAAATCCGCAGGAAATTTTACAATGGCTGGAGGTAGAGGATGATGGTGTGTCGCCTCCCCAGTGGACCATTCAAAAACACGCGCGCGTTTTTATTTTTTTCTGGCATATGGCGCATTATCTCTTATTATTATTATTGTTTAATATACTAACAACTGAAGCACAATGGCCTAGTGGAAGCAAGCGTTGGCAATCACCTACAGGACCTGGGTTCGAATCCCAGGTCCTCCAAATTTCTCTTTGTTTTAATTCTTCAGGTTATCACATGCAAGTCCAAACGCGAAGCACATTATACACCCTCAAGCATCTGGTGGCCAGATGGCCATAGGCCAGATCTGATAGCCAAGAGATGATGGTCCACCATAGAACCAAGTCAACGTGCACCCACTGGATCTCACAAAGTCAACCAGGCCAGCGCTTAATGGGCCTTGGAATTGCTATCCTGGCCCCCTTTTCAGGCCCATACACTTCTAACTCTCTCCATTTTATTTGTTTTTTTTTATTTTAATTGATTTAATAATTTTTATTATTTTCTAACCAATCAAATTTAATTTTTTCTTTATAAAATTAAAACCAAAAAAATATTTTTATTTATTAAATTAAATTTTAGTATTTTATTTTTTTTAACAAATCAATTAATTAATTTAGGCCATTAATTAGAATTAACTTTAATATATTTCTTTGTAAATAATTAAAACAAATTATACTTAATTAGGTTTTTTTGCTAACATTGATTTATTTTATTTTATTTCTTTAAATACCAAAAGACCCAAAAAAATATTTATTTTCATTAATTTATTTATTTATTTATTTATTAGTTTAATAATTTAGATTATTTTCTTTCCTAATTCAAAAAACAAAAAAAAATCTTTTCTTTAAATAACAAAGGGTCAAAACCCTAGAACTCGCACTCGATTTAATTTCCCGCACGCGATCCATTTTATTCAATATTATACTTGTTCCAGGAATGTAATAGATAATTAGGACTATTTAATTATTTTTATCGCTTTATTTATTTTCCGCATTTAAATTTCAAAGGGTTGCTTTTGGCGATGTAAATACCCGACGCCTTGTAATTTAATTTCCGCAATTTATTTTCCGCAAAATATAACTGTTAGATGTTTGATAATAGGAATGCATGACAAGAATGAATGTTTAACCTAAAATCAACATAGATCACCTTTAACATGTACAAAGACAAAAATTAACTGAAAACAACACACCCGCACATGCGCACTCTCAGGGTACACCCCACTTGGTTGCCTTCGTAACACGGTCATTGAGTATAGGTCACTTTAGAGGTCGCCCTCTTGTCCAAAGATCATAGTCGCCTCGAAACGGTTGCCTCAGATATTGCTGCCTCAAAACAAATGATCTAAGACATTAGGGTTACCGCTAAGGCATCCTAACATTACTTTGGTGACCGTAAGTCCCTAAATTCGAATTGACCCTCAAACTCCAACGACGATGCTACCTACTCATTCATAGTGGGATAGCATTGTCTAAAGGAAGATAGCATAGAACGATTCCTTTTTTCGAGTAGGTAGATGGTTCTTAGATACTTGCTCTTTCAAAAAACAAAAACTTTTCACACTTACACTTTTCGAACAAAGTTTTCAAAAACACTTCATACGCTCTTGAGGACAGAAGCAAGAGTTAAATCGAAGTTTTCAAACAAACTTTTTCAAACCCACAAACACAAAGAAAGCAAATTTTGAAAACAATATGAGCAAGTACCTAAGAGCCCGTGGATAACCACGGATAGAAAGGGTGCTAACACCTTCCCTTTCTATAATCTACCCCCCGAACCCGAGAAATATCTCGAAAAAGGAATTTTTCTGTGCTTTTTTCCTTTCCTTGTTGGATAAAATAAAAGTCGGTGGCGACTCTTGCTTACCGCGATATTTTGCAAACATAAATGCAAAACGCAAACCAGCATTCCAAAAAACAGTCAGTTCTTTCCCACCGTGTCACAGAACTGGCGACTCTGTTGGGGACTACTTAATAAGTGGGGTGTACCTTAAGAATAGTTCATAATGTTTTCAATTGCTTGACTTGTATGCTTTATATTTGTGGGCTTGAATCGGAGTTACTATAGATCCTAACTCGGATCTGGGGGACACCCTTTAGGTAAGTAGCAATAAACTGTTAGGGAACTGTACGACGTAGACCGATACGGTTGAAGCAATAGCTACGTTGGTGTAGCACTTTAGTATGTACCGATATCCCTTGTGGCGCAACGAGGAGAATATGGGTCTGCTAAGGGGTCATTAAGCACCAACTGACCTTAGAACCTTTAAATTGACCAACTTGGCCATAGAACAGTAGCAGTATGCTACACTCATTGAGACTAAACTCTCGCGATGATTCCGGCCGCAAGAAAAGGCTGCTAAACTGGAATTATGATCGATCGAGGGTAGTCAGTGATATTTAGATCCTCTAGAACCCGGTTACTATTTTTAGGACAGGTTTAAACCAACTGAACTGAAAGAGGGTAGTACTTAGACTCCTTGCTAGCCTGAAATCTAAGGGCTCTCTGTGTGACTTGTGTACCTTTACCATGTTTGCTATTTGTGGATACTTATGGTGTGCTTTCTATCATGACATCATGACATCATAACATTGCATACATCTTGCATTGGACTAACCTATTTCAAAGACAGGAGGGATTCATCTTTGTTCTGTTTTGTAGGTCATGGCACCTATGCGTAGGAACACCATCCGGATCAACTTTGTCTAGGTTCCCACTATGCTCAAAGAGTTGGTTGCAAAGATGTCAAATACTACTTCCTTCATCAGAAGACCCAGGCATCTTCTTAGTTTGGTCACCTCCAAATTAGACGAGCAGATGATGAGTGTCATAATCCAGTTCTTTGATCCACTGTACCATTTCTTTACTTTTTAGGACTACCAGTTGGTCCCTACCTTGTAAGAGTTCTCTGATCTTCTTGGTATCTATATTATGGAGCATACCCCATTTACAGGTTGGGAGAAGATCCTTAGGCCGAAATAGATTGCTTCAGCCCTTCATCTGACAAAGGCCGATGTAATGGCTAATTGGGAGACTAGAAGTGGAGCAAAGGGCTTTTTGACTAAGTTATTGGTTGTTAAGGCTAATCACTTCTGGGATAGTCTAGACTTCCAGGCATTCGAAGATATTTTGGCTCTTCTGATATATGGCTTGGTATTGTTTCCTAACTCTGACTCCTTTGTTGATGTGAATGCGGTAAAAATATTCATCTCTGGTAATCATGTACCCACTCTCTTGGGTGACATTCTTCATCAACTTTATGCCCGTACTGCTCGGAAGCGGGGAACCTTGATGTGTTGTGCTCCGTTATTAGCGAGGTGGTTTATTTCTCACCTCCCCAAATCAGTTCTGAAGAACAAATAAGGCATGGGCTGGGCTTATAGGGTTATGTCTCTCTCTCACAATGACATCATTTGGACTATTAAGGGTATGGACGAGGTGGCCATTATTGATCGTTATGGGGAATACCTCAATGTTCCACTGATAGGAACCAATGGAGGAATCACTTACAATCCATGCTTGGCCTTACGTCAGTTTGGACGAGCCAGAAGGGAAGGACCTCATGAACTGCTAATGCCTAGTATAATCTTTGATTTTCAAGGGGATAGTGACGAGCAATGCCGCAAATTCATAAGGGATTGGGATAGAGTACACAGATCTGATCCACACGAGCTGGGTGCGAAGACTTCTCTACCAATGGAACCATATCTCCAATGGGTTCGTATCCGTGCCCAAAAGCTGGGAATGCCCTATGAAGCCGTCTTGCCCATTATTGTTGAAGTTGCTGATGAGGAAGGGGTTCCTCCTACTATATTGCACCCTTACATGCCTACTGACATTGGGGCATTGAAGAGGTCCTGGATGCAGCTAAGGGAAGAGCGGGATACTTATAGAGAAAAGTATCACAAGCAAGAGCAGAAGATTCAGAAGTTGACTAGGCAGCTGGAGAACGAGCGGATCCTCAATGACTATGTCAGCACTAAAGGAAAACGACCATGGGAGCGTCGATGTCCTTTGATTATTTACAGTTTTTATTTACTTTCCAGTATTTCCTTTCTTGTAACGCCTTAAGGGAATTTGTTGAACAATTTGAATTTCAAGTTTATCTAATAAAAGTGTGTTTTATTTCTTGTTTACGAATTTGAATCTCTCGACGTCTTTGAAATCATAGCATACGCATTTCATTCCATGCACCTCATAGCAGGTACCCTTACAGGTTTTCTCATCTTCTTCGCTGTTTATTTCAGCATCATGTCTTCCGAACCATCAACTGAACAAGCAATCAAGGCTCTACAGGCTCAAAACGCCCAGTTCCAGGAATTGTTCATGAATCTAGCTAAGGGTCAGCAAGATCTGAAGGCCTTATCTTAAAAGAGAAGAAAAAGAAGAAGAAGAAGCCGGTCCTGTTTAACATGGGCCACAGGTTTGGAAACAGGCTACGAGATGAAGTTGATTTGACCACCTCTTCTGGAGGGAAAGATAGTCAGGAAGAAAGGAGGGCTCCTAGCCCTGTGGTTTCAAACAACGAGATGGACTTCGACGAAGACCAGTATCCTCCAGCTAAGGATAGATACAAGCAACTGGAAGACCGGTTGAGTGCGATGGAAGTTCAGAAAGTGCCTGGTCTGGACTTTGGTGATTTAGGTCTGTCATCTGGGGTGGTAATTCCCCACAAGTTTAAGGCACCAGCCTTTGCTAAGTACGACGAAGTTTCTTGTCCGAAACTGCACCTCAATTCGTATGTTAGGAAGATCCAGCCATACACCACTGACAAGAACCTATGGATCCACTTCTTTCAAGACAGTCTTTCAGGAACTCAGCTTGAATGGTTTTACCAGTTGGAAGGGACTAGCATCCGTAATTGGGAAGATTTGGCTGTTGCTTTCTACAAGCAGTACCAATACAATGCCGACCTCGCTCCTACGCGTACCCAACTCCAGGGTATGTCAATGGGCGTGGGCGAAGGTTTCAAAGATTATGCTCAGAAGTGGAGGGACCTTGCTGGAAGAGTGCAACCACCCTTGGTTGATAGGGAGCTTGTGGATATGTTTCTGAAGACCTTGTCTGGTCCGTATTTCAACCATCTGATTGGAAGTTCTTCGTCCGGGTTTACGGAGCTGATTATGATCGGGGAAAGGATTGAGGCTGGTATTAAGTCTGGTAAAATACAGAAGGGTGCTTCATCAGGCACCGAGAAGAAGCCTTTTAAGAAGGAATCCAGTGCTGTGTATAGTTTGAAAAGCCAGAATAGACCTGAACACCGCCCAGTTGTTAATGCGGTTGTTATTTCAAGAGCTGCTAGTGCTCCTCAGCGCAATAATCAGCCAAAGGCCGAGAGACCATGAAGACAGTTCACTCAAATCAACATGACTTTATCCCAAATTCTGCCGCAGTTATTGAAAACCAATCTAGTGATTCCAAGGGAAGCCCTGAAGAATCCCAACACTACATCACCAAAGTATAACCCTAATGCCCGCTGTGCTTTTCACTCTGATAGCCCGGGGCATGATATAGATGATTGTTGGGTTTTGAAGAACAAAGTACAAAACTTGATTGATGCTAGGGAGATTGAGTTTGAGGCGCCTAAAAGACCTAATGTTGTGACTTCTCTTATGCCCAAGCATGGAGTAAATGTTATAAATGAAGACTCATTTGTGGTTTCTGTGAACGACATTGTTACCCCTTTAATGACTGTGAAGAAGAACCTTTTGCTAGCCGGTTTATTTCCGGGTTGTGACGAAGGTTGCCGTATGTGTTCTGTCCTACCTACCGGTTGCCATCTTTTGAAGTCAGGTGTCCAACGCCTGATGGATAACAAATAAATTCTGTTTGAGAAGACTCTCGTTCCTTTGGTTCCTACTGAAGAAGTTTCTATCATCACCATTTTCGACAATTCTTCCAAGGCTTCCTCGAGAAAGCCTGTTAGAATTACATCTGTTCCCAGAATCGCACCATTGATCATCACTGTTCCTGGGCCTATCCCCTATACATCTGATAAAGTTGTCCCTTGGCATTACGGGACTGATGTTTATTATCACGGAGTTAAGTAAGATTTGGATGCTGATACTGACGTCAGCAATATTGTTGGGCCTGCCAAAGTCACCCGCAGCGGAAGACTTTTCTCCCCTGATATCTCTCCACCAACTACCCGAAAACCTGTTGTTATTACACCTGCTAGTGTACCTGCTACTATTCCTATTCAAGCTCCCGTTCTTACCCCTGTTGCCGAGTCATCCGATACTCGGGGCAAAGGGACCACTAATGAGCCTACCCAGACGGAGGCGCCGAAGAAGATTACTGTTGAAGCCTCTAGACAAGAGATGGAGGAAATTTTGAAAATCATCAAAAAGAGCGACTACAATGTGGTCGAGCAGCTGGGGCAAACCCCATCCAAAATCTCTATGTTGTCACTGTTGTTATGCTCAGAAGCCCATGCCAAGGCTCTGATTGCGTTCCTGAAGACTGCACACGTACCGCAAGAAACATCAGCTGATCAGTTTAAAGATTGCGTGGCTAGTCTGACTGCTGATAATGGGTTGGGTTTTTCTGACGCCGACTTGACTGCTAAGGGGAAGAATCACAATGATGCCCTGCATGTCTCCATTGAATGCAGGGGCACTACTCTTGCTCATGTATTGGTGGATACTGGTTCCTCATTGGACATTTTGCCTAAGAAAGCTCTAGACCGGTTGGACTGTGAAGGGTTGGAGCTGAAACCAAGTAACATTGTTGTCAGGGCCTTTGATGGGTCAAAGAGGATGGTGCATGGAGAAGTGGATATTCCAATTAAAGTTGGTTCTCAGGTCTTCGCATCTATATTCTATGTGATGGACATTCGGCCATCTTATTCTTGTTTGCTGGGTCGCCCATGGATCCACAAAGCTGGGGCAGTGACGTCTACGCTCCACCAGAAGTTAAAGTACCCAGTGAAAGGGAAGATTGTGACAGTGCAAGGAGAAGAGGAGTACATGGTGAGCCACCTCAACTCTTTCCGATATGTAGAGATGGATGGGGAGTTCATTGAGACCCTGTTCCAATATTTTGAAGAGGTTCCCCAGACACTGGCGTCAACTGAGACTGTTGTTGAAGATCCTCCTATGAAGATGGCTTCCTTCAAGGATGCCCGGGCTGTTGTCGAGAAAGGTGGGTGTGCAAATTGGGTCCAACTCCCTGATTTTGCATAGAAGACTAACAAGTTTGGTTTGGGTTTCACTGCAGAAGCTCAAAGGGCTGTTCGGAATGCACGGATCGGAAGACATCCCCTGTTCATCAGCAATTCGGGAGTGAATGCCATTGAAGACGATGTGGAAGAGTCTGAGTTCGACAGTTGGATCAATCCTACTACTGATGGTGGACTAAGCAACTGGACAGCAAAGGACTTCATCCTAATTTCTTTTGTTACCCAGTAATGAGACTTTTGTTTTGAATTTGTAACAAATAATGTTTTAAACTCTATGGCCCGGTGTCTTACCCGGGGCACCGTGGCTTCATTTGTGAGGGCTTTATGTGTGTCATCTACATATATCATTAATAAAAGCATTGGACGTTTTTGCATTTCAAATTTTGCGCTCCTTGTTTTTCTTTTATTACATATTGCAAAACATTTATTTTACACACACTCACATATACAGGTTTACATCCACTCTAGATCTCACTAGTAACGACTCTGCTACTGTCAGTTATGACTTCGAAAGTCCGATCAACTTAGTCGAAGACGAAGGTGAAGATGATTGTGAAGTGCCTGTTGAACTTGCTAGACTGTTACTACAGGAAGAGAGGGCCATACAGCCCCATGAAGAGCCAGTGGAATCAGTGAATATGGGTACAAAAGAGGACAAGAAAGAGGTTAAGATCGGTGCAAATCTGGAGCTTAGTGTGAAGCAACGTTTGATTCAGATGTTGCGTGACTACGTTGAGATCTTTTCCTGGTCTTATGAAGATATGCCTGGGTTGGATACTGATATTGTGGTTCATCGCCTACCTACCAAGGAAGACTGTCCTCCCGTGAAACAAAAGGTTCGCCGAATGCGCCCGGATATGTCTGAGAAAATCAAGGCTGAAGTTATGAAACAGTTTGACGCCGGTTTTCTAGCAGTTACTTCTTACCCGCAGTGGGTTGCCAATGTGGTTCCTGTGCCGAAGAAGGATGGTAAAGTTCGAATGTGTGTTGATTATAGGGATCTGAACAGGGCGAGCCCCAAGGATGATTTCCCTCTACCTCATATCGACGTTCTGGTTGACAACACTGCTCAGCATAAGGTATTCTCCTTTATGGATGGTTTCTCCATTTATAATCAGATTAAAATGGCTCCCGAAGACATGGAGAAGACAACTTTTGTTACTCAGTGGGGTACCTTTTGCTACAAGGTCATGCCTTTTAGATTGAAGAATGTTGATGATATGATTGCAAGGTCCCAGACTGAGGAAGAACATCTTGACCATCTTCAGAAGTTGTTTGACAGGTTGAAGTTGTACAAGCTGAGGTTAAACCCGAACAAGTGCACCTTCGGGGTGAGATCCGGTAAGCTGCTGGGTTTCGTTGTAAGCGATAAAGGTATTCAGGTGGATCCTGCAAAGGTGAAAGCTATACAGGAAATGCTAGTTCCCCAAACAGAGAAAGAAGTCAGAGGCTTTCTGGGACGTTTGAACTACATTGCCCGATTCATCTCGCACTTGACTGCTACTTGTGAGCCAATCTTCAAACTACTGAAGAAAGATCAAGTAGTACGTTGGAACGATGAATGTTAGGCCGCTTTCGAAAGGATCAAAGAGTATCTCCAAGAGCCACCCATTTGGATGCCTCCAGTTGAAGGGAGACCTTTGATCTTATACTTGACAGTACTCGACAACTCAATGGGGTGTGTGCTGGGGCAACATGACGAGTCTGGCCGAAAAGAGCATACTATTTATTACTTTAGAAAAAAGTTTACCGACTGCGAGACCCGATACTTGTTGCTCGAGAAAACTTGTTGCGCTTTGACATGGGCTGCTCGCCGGCTGAGACAGTATATGCTGACTCACACTACTCTATTGATATCAAAAATGGATCCAATCAAGTATATCTTCGAAAAGCCTGCCTTGTTCGGAAGAATAACAAGATGGCAGATGATCTTGAATGAGTATGACATCCAGTACACGACCCAGAAGGCAATCAAGGGAAGTGTGTTAGCAGACCATTTGGCACATCAGGCCGTGGATGATTATCAATCCATGAACTTTGAATTTCCATATGAGAATATCATGTTGGTAACCGACTGTGAAGAACCTGGACCGGATGAAGGACCTGAGGAAGGATCCCGATGGTCTATGTACTTTGATGGAGCTTCAAATGCTTTGGGTAATGGCATTGGCACCATGATCATATCTCCTAAAGGCTCTCATACTCCATTTACCGCCCGACTATGTTTCAACTGCACCAACAATATGGCGGACTATGAAGCATGCATCATGGGTCTTCGGGCAGCTATCGACCTAAGGATTAAGTTTCTGAGTGTCTTCGGAGATTCCGCTCTCGTGATCAGTCAGGTCAAAGGCGAGTGGGATACGAAACACCCAAATCTTATTCCTTACAAGGAGTATGTATTGACATTGCTTCCCCATTTCGAGGAGATAACCTTTGAACACTTCCCAAGAGAGGAGAATCAGTTAGCGGACGCGCTGGCTACGATGTCTTCTATGTTCAAAGTCAATTGGGACAACGAAGCTCCCCGGATTATCATTGAAAGATTGGACGAACCTGCACATTGCTGTGATATTGAGACTGAAGAGGTAGCAGATAAACCCTGGTTTTATGAAGTGAAGAGATACCTTGAGGCTCAGGAATACCCGGAGGGTGCATCTGTTAATGACAAGAAGTTTCTGAGGAGGTTCGCGACAAAATTCTTCATCAGTAATGGCATTCTTTACAAGCGTAACCATGATTCAACCTTACTGCGATGTGTGGATAAGAACGAAGCAGAAAGGATCATGACAGAGTTACATAAAGGTACTTTCGGAACTCATTCCAGTGGACACACCATGGCAAAGAAAATCCTTCGGGCAGGATATTATTGGTCCACTATGGAAGTCGACTGTTATCAGCATTCTCAGACCTGTCACAAGTGCCAAGTCTATGCTGATAAGGTGCACATACCTCCAGTTCCTCTGAACATCTTGACAGCTCCTTGGCCTTTTGCAATGTGGGGCATTGATATAATCGGCGAGATCAGACCTACAACGTCCAACGGACATCATTTCATCCTGGTAGAGATTGATTACTTTACAAAGTGGGTTGAGGCAACTTCCTTTGCTACAGTAACCAAGAACGTCGTGGCACGGTTTATTCGGCATAATCTGATCTATCGATACGGTGTACCAGAGAGGATCATTACGGACAATGGTACTAATCTCAATAACAAGATGATCACTGAGCTCTGCAAGCAGTTCAAGATACAACATCACAACTCTTCTCCTTACCGTCCGAAGATGAATGGGGTTGTAGAAGCGGCTAATAAGAATATTAAGAAGATCGTGCAGAAGATAACAGTGACATACAAAGATTGGCACGAGATGTTACCATTTACTCTTCATGGGTACCGTACCTCAGCACGAACGTCAACAGGGGCAACACCCTATTCATTGGTATATGGCATGGAGGCAGTCTTGCCCATTAAAGTTCAGATACCCTCTCTCCGAATCATGAAGGATGCAGGTCTGAGCGAAGATGACTGGATCCAGACCTGACTTGATCAGCTGAACCTAATCGACGAAAAGAGACTTACTGTTATTTGTCATGGTCAGACGTATCAAAAACGGATGATCAAGGCATTTAACAAGAAAGTTAGACGACAAGAGTATCAAGTTGGGGATCTGGTGATCAAGCACATTATCTTACCTCAAGGTGATCCCAGGGGCAAATGGACCCCTACTTACGAAGGGTCATTTGTGGTTAAGAACATTTTCTCATGAGGAGCTATGATTCTAACCACTATGGATGGTGACGACCTTCCTCACCCCGTCAATGCAGACATAGTGAAAAGATACTACGCATAATTAAAGACCCGCTAGGTTGACTGGCCTAAGCAAAAATAAGGGCTTCCCGGTGAACCAAAAGGGTTCGGGCAAAAATAAGGGATGAAAATAAAAATTTGTACACCCGGCAAGTCGAAAACCTAAAAAGGCGGCTTGGGAAAAAAAGGGTATCCCGGTGGACTGAAAACCCGAAAGGGCGGTCCAGGCAAAAATTAGGGATCAAAGCGTAACACTGTGTCTCATTGGATCACCTTGCATCCAGACTTCGGTATCAACCATCAAGCTCGGACGACACTAATCAATCTGATCTACCTTCAACCCAGTAGCAAAGTGATGAGATGCTCGAGAACATAAAGTCAATAGCAGAGTTGGAACCCAGTGGGATTGTTCACATAGCTGTTTTGTTTTGTTTTCACAAATTGTATTTGTTCGACGACGTTCTTTTTCTAGGACGTCAGCCTCTTGTACAAAAGCGCCTATTTACAGGCCAAACTTCAAAAGTCAATACAATTCATTTTCAAAGAAATTTCAAATTGTTTTTCCTTTCTCTGTTTTGTTTTGCAAAGAACGTCCAATGTTCATTTTTGATATATGCACTTGACATTAATTGCCGCTCATAAATATTTGCATGCGAAACAAAAGATGATTACTGGTAATATCAGAAACAGGGGCAAATGAGAATTGTCCAAGTTGTATAGTTGCTATGTCCACCAGGTACGAGGTAAATTCAGCTGAAGAATATGGCTAAGATACTTTCATTCCCTGCAGAGTAAGACAGTAATGATTGGCTCTCCCCAGCTGAGACTTGCAACTGTAAAGGAATCGGTAATATTCTCCCCAAGCAGAGTTTATCTACCATCAACATTGAAAAGGCTTAGTATCCCCGACAGTTCTAATATTCCCATGCGGAGTACAAGAATATCCCCGGCAGAATACAAGATATCCCCAGTGGAGTTAAAATTTTCCCAATGCAGCCTGAAAAAGCTTCCCCAATGGAGTTGAAGAATCATCCCCAGTAGACTCTGGAAGTTCGTCCCCGGCGGAGTATAAAAATAAATATCCCCAACCAAGTTCAAAGGAAGATAGTCCCCAGCAAAGCTCAGGATTATCCCCACAAGAGTCTAAAAGGTTATCCCCAGTGAAGTCGCAACTGAAAGATCATCCCCAACGGAGTTCTTTCCCTTCACAAACAGGAATTCAATCCCCAATAGGATTCTGTATCACCAGCAACGGTAATTCGTCCCCAACGGAATTTATCAGTGGAATCCTAAGCAGAACATCTCTTCCCTACAGAGTAATCTCCTCATCAGTTTTATGCCCCAACGGAATTACACTTTCCTGCAGGTTTATTCTCACAAACATCTTCATCCACCATCCCCAACGGAAGTGGAGAATTCAACTTATTCTCCAACAGCTATCTGGGATTTATATTCCCCAGCTAAAACATTACATTTCCATACATCATGATACATGCATATACGCATCATACAACAATCTCATTTATTTTGAGAACATCATTGCTTGATATATATCATGCATTGCATATGACTGACCTTTACCTTTCAGGAAAGATACAGTTAAAGTTCTCAGCTACGTCGAAGACCCGACCGGTTCTTAAATCTCAACTGAATTATCCTTGGTTGAATTTCAGATAAGGTTCTCAATCTCGACAATTTTCCTCCGTCATAGTGTGGACGAGTTCTGCAATCTCAACGGTATACTACATTGAAGACCAGACAATTCCTAGATCTTGATGAAGATGTTTCCTCCATCATAGTGTGGACGAGTTCTATAATCTCAACGGTATACTACATTGAAGACCACACAGTTCCTAGATCTTGATGTTTTCCTCCGTCATAGTGTGGACGAATTTTACAATCTAAACGGTATACTACGTTGAAGACCAGACAGTTCCTAGATCTTGATGAAGATGTTTCCCTATGTCATAGTATGGACGAGTTCTATAATCTCAACGGTATACTACGTTGAAGACCAGACAGTTCCTAGGTCTCGATGTTTTCCTCTGTCTTAGTGTGGACGAGTTATATAATCTCAACGGTATACTACGTTGAAGACCAGACAGTTCCTAGATCTTGATGAAGATGTTTCCCTCCGTCATAGTGTGGACGAGTTCTATAATCTCAACGGTATACTACGTTGAAGACCATACAGTTCCTAGATCTTGATGTTTTCCTCCGTCATAGTGTGAACGAGTTCTATAATCTCAACGGTATACTACATTGAAGACTAGACAGTTCCTAGATCTTGATGAAGATGTTTCCCTCTGTCATAGTGTGGACGAGTTCTACAATCTCAACGGTATACTACGTTGGAGACCAGACAGTTCCTAGATCTATATGTTTCCCTACGTCATAGTGTGGACGAGTTCTATAATCTCAACGATATACTATGTTGAAGACCCGACAGTTCCTAGATCTTGATGTTTTCCTCCGTCATAGTGTGGACGAGTTTTACAATCTCAACGGTATACTACGTTGAAGACCAGACAGTTCCTAGATCTCAATGAAGATGTTTCCATACGTCATAGTGTGGACGAGTTATATAATCTCGATTGTATACTACGTTGAAGACCATACAGTTCCTAGATCTTGATGTTTTCCTCCGTCATAGTGTGGACGAGTTCTATAATCTCAATGGTATGCTACGTTGAAGACCAGACAGTTCCTAGATCTTGATGAAGATGTTTCCCTCCGTCATAGTGTGGACGAGTTCTATAATCTCAATGGTATACTACGTTGAAGACCAGACAGTTCATAGATCTTAATGTTTTCCTCCGTCATAGTGTGGACGAGTTCTATAATCTCAACGGTATACTATGTTGAAGACCAGACAGTTCCTAGATCTTGATGAAGATGTTTCCCTCTGTCATAGTGTGGACGAGTTCTGCAATCTCAACGGTATACTACGTTGAAGACCAGACAGTTCCTAGATCTTGATGTTTTCCTCCGTCATAGTGTGGACGAGTTCTATAATCTCAACGGTATACTACGTTGAAGACCAGACAGTTCCTAGATCTTGATGAATATGTTTCCCTCCATCATAGTATGGACGAGTTCTGCAGTCTCAACAGTATACTACGTTGAAGACCAGACAGTTCCTAGATCTTGATGTTTTCCTCTGTCATAGTGTGGACGAGTTCTATAATCTCAACGGTATACTACGTTGAAGACCAGACAGTTCCTAGATCTTGATGAAGATGTTTCCCCCCCAGTTGAATTATGGACAGGTTATTAAGACTCAGCCGAGGCATTCTCTCAGTTGAAGCACAGGCAAGTTCCTAAATCTCAACAAAAACCAGACTTCCCCAGCGGAATCTTCTACAAACAACAGGTATGCAAGTTCTCGCTAAGGAATCTCTTATGCGATCGAAACTCCTACAGATGGCATCTGTAAGCCTATCCTCCTACCAACAATCTCCAAATGGCATCTGTAAGCCCATTCCCGACATCACGAGGCTGATACCACTTCATGCGAGTGCAAATTTCTGGGCACTCTAGTGTTCAATCATCTTCCACCTTCGGATCACGAAAGGCACGAAAGCCAATCTACATCCTCAGGTTTAAGAAGATTGAACAGGGGAAGTTATTGTACCCCAAAATTTTCCCTCTCATATTTCTCAAAACATGGTAAGAAGAATCTCCAAGTGGCTCAAGATTGCTCAAGAGTTGGACAGTCAAGCTATCTCCTAAGGCAGTCTTCCCCAAATTAGGGTTTTGTGTTGCATCAAGATCCTTGAGTCCAAATGACCTCAAGTTCTCCCCAATTTCCTAATATTTTCTCAAGACCATTCATGTCAAATTTCAAGCCTTGCAGAGGAAGTTTGCTCAGTCAAATGCTCAAAGGGTCCAAAAATTGACTATGCTAGGGCAAAAGTCAACTGTGACCTAAAAACAGTCAAACCTCAAGATGTTTTGTCAACATTCTCATTTTGAAGGATATTTCATCATTTGATCAAGGGTTGATCATGATTCACCAAGGATTGCTCAAAATTCATCAAGATTCAAAAGTTGTTAAATTAGGGTTTTGTAGGAAAAGTCAACTCAACTTTGACCAAGCATAACTTTCTCATACTTTATGAGAAATGACACATCCAAATATCATTTTTAATAGGATGCAATTTCCTACAATCCATCTTCACACCCCAAGATCAGAAAATTCACTCACAAGAAGTTATAAATTTGGACATTATAGGTCATTTTTGAAAGTCAACAAAAACACCTTTTTTGTCAAAGCTTATAACTTGAGAATGGAATATCAAATTGAGATGAGACCAAAAGGGTTGGTTATAGGACATCTCAAGATTTATAGAAAGTCCAAGAACACTTCTGAAAGTTCAAAATTGAATAAGTTATGCATTGTTGAAGTTGGACATTTTTGCAAAATTGCCAAAAGTCAACTATCCCCAAAACTTCAAATTTTGTCAAATGGGCCCATTATTTTCCACTTGGTTTGAGCTTGTACCATTGCACACGTGTCCTAGCTTCAGCCTTGAGATCATATTTCTTTTTTATTATTTTATTTGATTTTTTATTGAATTATTTCATTTTAAATCAAATTAAATCATGTAAAATCCAAATATTGATTACTTGAGATCTTTTTGGTTCTTTTAGGACTTAATCATCATCATGGTGTTTACCCTGAAAATTGGTAAACAACCACGTATCTTCCAAAAGGTTACTTATTTGGTGACTCGTGGGATCGATCAGATTGATCCTAAGACATGGTTGATTTTTTGGAGTTTGACTAACCCTAATGGTGATTAATGCCAGTAAAGTAAAGACACTTTAAATAAATTGCATGGAGAAAAGCTTGATAGAATAAATAAAAACGTTAAGGAATTGTTGAATAAAAAGGCTTCGACGGAAGTAAATAAATGAACAACGGTAAATTGCTTGAATATAAAAGACTTTGATTAATTTAAATGGTGTTTCACACATACATTCTCAATGATTCTTTCTCTCACGCTGGGTACTTAAATCTGAATGAGTAACTTGTATAAAATGATGAACACACTAATAACTACATAAAAACTTAGTATTTATACTAAAAAAAACCTAAGTAACCACTGGGCAGTTACACCGCTTTGAGATGACGCCACATGGCACGCTCACAACCTTCGACGCCTATGCTCTCGACACGTTGCACTTGGTAACTGCTGGGAACCGTTTTCCCTCCAACAATTCAAATCTCAAACTGTTCGACCTTGGGCATCAGGGACCTTTGTCGAGAGGTTCCTTCGACGTCGAAGACAACAAGATTCCAACTTAAAGGAATTTCTCTAAGTATCTTGTCACTCTTTGATGAGCCTTCGACATGATCAGTTTGTCGAAGCCTCCTTATGTAGGAAACTCTTCTGACTCATAATTAATGGTCTATATGATAATAAACATGGGTGTCAAATTTAGGAGCCAACACATGGTCAGCATCAAATTCGTATCTCACCATATCACGTACAAAAAGATGGATTTTTGACAAATTAGGCAAGCTTTCAAAAGTGAATCAAATGAAATATTTTATGCATTGATGTGGAAGATTCAAGGCATATTTATTAACCTAATGCATTCCACATTACATAATCAAGAGAGGCATACAAAATTGAGGGCTAGAGGCTGCAAGAACCAACCAAACAAAACTTGAAAAAAGTGGTGAAAAGTGTGAAATCAAAATCGTGTCTAGAGGTGATTTCAGAAGCCAAGATCGATCTCAATCAATTCCTGGAGGTTCACTGAGTTGAAACCAATCTAAAGCAAGCTCTCATACACACCAAAACGCGCTGTAAGTATCACGTCTCTCAGCCCTGTATTCGAAATTGTAGCTCTCAATTCTTGCATCTTTCTGGAAAATCATTGATATATTTGTGACTCTCATGAGATTTCTAAGCTTGTGGTAATATTTAATTTCATTTATATGGACTGTAACCTCATAACCGCATGGCTAGGGTTATGTTTTGGATTTTAGGTATTTGTGTTTCAAGTGAAATTGAATCTCATGATAGGCATGGTTGCACTCAGGAGAGGGAGACGAACCTAACCATGCCTTTAGGGGTCATTTTTATGGCCTGGAATTAATTTTTGGGTCAAGCTACGCATTTAGCTGCGGATCCAAATCTGCAGGAAATTTTACAGTGGCTGGAGGTAGGGGATGATGGCGTGTCGCCTCCCCAGTGGACCATTCAAAAACACGCGCGCGTTTTTATTTTTTTCTGGCATATGGCGCATTATCTCTTATTATTGTTATTATTATTTAATATACTAACAACTGAAGCACAATGGCCTAGTGGAAGCAAGCGTTGGCAATCACCTACAGGACCTGGGTTCGAATCCCAGGTCCTCTAAATTTCTCTTTGTTTTAATTCTTCAGGTTATCACATGCAAGTCCAAACGCGAAGCACATCATACACCCTCAAGCATCTGGTGGCCATAGGCCAGATCTGATGGCCAAGAGATGATGGTCCACCATGGAACCAAGTCAACGTGCACCCACTGGATCTCACAAAGTCAACCAGGCCAGCGCTTAATGGGCCTTGGAATTGCTATCCTGACCCCCTTTTCAGGCCCATATACTTCTAACTCTCTCCATTTTTTTTTTGTTTTAATTGATTTAATAATTTTTTATTATTTTCTAACCAATCAAATTTAATTTTTTTCTTTATAAAATTAAAACCAAAAAAATATTTTCTTTATTAAATTAAATTTTAGTATTTTATTTTTTTTTAACAAATCAATTAATTAATTTAGGCCATTAATTAGAATTAACTTTAATATATTTCTTTGTAAATAATTAAAACAAATTAGACTTAATTAGGTTTTTTTGCTAACATTGATTTATTTTATTTTATTTCTTTAAATACCAAAAAACCCAAAAAAATATTTATTTTCATTAATTAATTAATTTATTTATTAATTTAATAATTTAGATTATTTTCTTTCCTAATTCAAAAAACAAAAAAAATCTTTTCTTTAAATAACAAAGGGTCAAAACCCTAGAACTCGCACTCGATTTAATTTCCCGCACGCGATCCATTTTATTCAATATTGTACTTGTTCCCGGAATGTAATAGATAATTAGGACTATTTAATTATTTTTATCGCTTTATTTATTTTCCGCATTTAAATTTCAAAGGGTTGCTTTTGGCGATGTAAATACCTGACGCCTTGTAATTTAATTTCCATAATTTATTTTCCGTAAAATATAACTGTTAGATGTTTGATAATAGGAATGCATGACAAGAATGAATGTTTAACCTAAAATCAACATAGATCACCTTTAACATGTACAAAGACAAAAATTAACTGAAAACAACACACCTGCACATGCGCACTCTCAGGGTACACCCCACTTGGTTGCCTTTGTAACACGGTCATTGAGTATAGGTCACTTTAGAGGTCGCCATCTTGTCCAAAGATCATAGTCGCCTCGAAATGGTTGCCTCGGATGTTGTTGCCTCAAAACAAATGATCTAAGACATTAGGGTTACCGCTAAGGCATCCTAACATTGCTTTGGTGACCGTAAGTCCCTAAATTCGAATTGACCCTCAAACTCCAACGACGATGCTACCTACTCATTTATAGTGGGATAGCATTGTCTAAAGGAAATAGCATAGAATGATTCCTTTTTTCGAGTAGGTAGATGGTTCTTATATACTTGCTCTTTCAAAAAACAAAAACTTTTCACACTTACACTTTTCGAACAAAGTTTTCAAAAACACTTCATACGCTCTTGAGGACAGAAGCAAGAGTTAAATCGAAGTTTTCAAACAAACTTTTTCAAACCCACAAACACAAAGAAAACAAATTTTGAAAACAATATGAGCAAGTACCTAAGAGCCCGTGGATAACCACGGATAGAAAGGGTGCTAACACCTTCCCTTTCTATAATCTACCCCCCGAACCCGAGAAATATCTCGAAAAAAGAATTTTTCTGTGCTTTTTTCCTTTCCTTGTTGGATAAAATAAAAGTCGGTGGCGACTCTTGCTTACCGCGATATTTTGCGAACATAAACGCAAAACGTAAACCAGCATTCCAAAAAATAGTCAGTTCTTTCCCACCGTATCACAACTCGCTTGCTTTACATTATAGTTCCTTGTTTGGGTTTGTTTTGATCCTCTACTCAGATCTGGGGCACCTTTTTAGGTAAGTAGCAATAGATTGTGGACACTGTACAACGTAGACCGACACGGTTGAAGCAATGGCTACGTTAGTGTGACGCATTCGTTGGTACCGGTATCCCTTGTGTTGAATCGAGGAGAATACGGGGACGTTGAGCAGCGTCATAAAGCACTAACTGACTTTAGAACCTTAATTTAATAACTTTGCCATTAGGAAGTAGTGAGATATCCGGATTTGGTTCCAATCGAAGATTGGTTGATACTCGATGCTACACTCATTGAATCAGACTTTCGGGATTTTTCGGTCGCCATTAAAGAGGCTTACGCTAAAACAATGTCCAATGAAGAAAGATCAGTGATATTGAGATCCCCTAGAACCCGATTACTATTACTAGGACAAGTTGAGCCAACTAAACTTCAAGACGGTACTTACCTACAAACTCCATGCAAGCCCAAATCTAAGGACTTGTCTGCTTTGTGTGTACATAACGATTTGCTTGCTTTGCATACTTGTACATAACATCATAAACATCATAACATCATAAGAATTTTCACTAACCATTTCAAGGATTTAGGAATTTATCTTTGTTTTGTTTTGTAGGCCATGAATCCCATCCGAAGGAATACCATCCGAATTAGCTTCGTGAAAGCACACCCTCAACTCCAAGAATTAGCATCAAGGGTGCCTGGATATTCTCCCTTCACCGAGAAATATGGTCGACTTCTCAGCTTGGCTACCTCTAAATTCCAAGAAGAAATGATGTGTGTGCTCTTCCAATTCTTTGATCCCATGCATCATTGCTTCACCTTTCCCGACTATCAGTTGGTCCCTACACTAGAAGAGTTCTCTCAACTGTTGGGAGTGCCCGTGCTTGATCAAATACTGTTCACTGGTTTACAAGGGAATCCAAAGCCTGAAGTCGTTGTCGAAGCCCTGCATCTGAAGAGAGCCGACATTATAGCAAATTGGGAGACAAGAAGCGGAGTTAAGGGTTTCTTAGCTAAGTTTATGTTAGAGAAGGCTCGTTCATTCTAGGAAGATATGGATTTTCAAGCCTTTGAAGATGTCTTGGCCCTTCTAATCTATGGTTTGGTTCTATTTCCCAATCCGGACCAATTCATATATGTGAATGCCATCAAGGTTTTCCTCTCCCGTAATCCTATACCTACTTTGCTTGTAGACATTTTACATTATTTCCACATTCGCACAATGAAGAAAAGAGGTACTCTTTTGTGTTGAATTCCCCTACTCTCCAAGTGGTTTACTTTGCACCTACCTCGATCAATACTGAATAACGAGCAAGGATTGACATGGTCTCAAAGGATGATGTCCCTCACACACTCTGACATTTATTGGTGTTCTCGATCCTTGGAGGATACCACTATTATTGACCGTTGTGGGGAATTCCTTAATGTCCCACTCTTAGGCATTAGGGGAGGTATCACCTATAACCCTTCTCTTGCATTACGACAATTTGAGTATGCATAAATAGATGGTCCTCACGATGCGCTCATCCAAGTTCTGGTATTCGACTATGAGGGCAACAACCAAGGATACCATCAAAGGTTCGTACGAGCTTGGGGAATGGTAAACAAAGTGGATAGCAAGACATTGGGGCGTAAGAACTCTATTCTTTGGAGCCTTATCTTAAGTGGGTACGAACTCGTGCTCAAAGACTAGGTATGCCATACCCTGCCACTTTTGCTGTCATCATGGAGCCTTTAGTTGAAGAAGATGTTCCTTATGCTATCCTTCATCCTACCATGCCTACTTCTCTTGAAGACTTACAAAGAGCTTGGATCTAGCTGAAGGAAGAACGAGACACCTTCGAAGCCCAGTTCTACGCAAGTGAAAAGAAGGTTATGGAGCTTACAAAACAGCTTCATGAGGAGCAAAGTCTGAACGCCTACATTGCGCCAAAGAGGATGCGTTCGACCTTTTTGTCTTAGGAGTTTATTTTGATTTATTTCTTATATTGTAAGCCCAAGGGACATGGTTGTAATCAATTTAAACTTATTCATACAATTGATGTTTGCTCCTTTCTTTGTCTATAACAAATTTAAATCTTCTAAGTCCTTAAAAACATCGCATTTACATACCATGCATCATATCACGACAGGATTTTCCCGCACAGGTCTCTCATCTACTTACTGTTTATTTCAGTAGAGATGGCTCTAGAACAGACTATCAAGGACATTCAAACTCAAAATGCTCAACTTCAGGAAATGTTCTTGAACCTGTCCAAGGGACAATAAGAGGTGAAAGCACTCCTCACTAGGGGCATGATCATGGGGAATCCTGAGTACAACAGGATGACCAGTTGGAACGGCTACAAACTTAAATGGCAACAATGAAAGTCCAAATAATGGGACAACTGGTGGGCCAGATAGCTCTTATCCAAAACTTAGCTCGGGGACAAGAGGAGCTAAGGACCCTCGTTAACAAACTTCATCAAGACAGTTGCAACCGCATGAAACAAACCGTTGAGATTGGGGATCAACTCATCATTCAGCCCCCCATGAGACAAGAAGCTGGTCTGAGGGAGAACAAACCTTTCCAAATTTCTACTGCATCACGAGCCCAACAGCAACCTCTCCAACAACATCAGGGGAATCAGGGCAAAGAGGTCGCACCTAAGAGACAATTTACCAGGATCGGCATGTCACTAGCTCAGGTGCTACAACACATGTTTAAAGCAGAGCTAGTTACATTAAAGGCTCCTCCTCGGAATCCTAACACTGCTGCTCCTAGTTACCATCCCAAGGAGAGATGTGCATACCATTATGATAGTCCTAGGCATGATACGAATGGTTGTTGGGCTCTAAAGAACAAAATTCAAGATTTAATCGACGAAGGAGTGTTAGAATTTACACAAGATGATCAACTAGAGCTCTTCTATCACCCCTCAAGGGAATCCACATGAAGCGACGGTCTAGGCGAGGAAATTTCCTGTTTATTCGAATTCTCAGTTGTAATTTCTTTGTTTGCTCAAACACTTATCTTTATGTCAGACTTTGGTTACTCTCATTAATGCATTAAATATGTTTATCTTAAATCAATCCATTCATTTTCATTATATTTAAACTATGCTTTTTACTCCCTTTATGATATTCAACTCTTGTTTCAAAAATTTGCAAGCCTTTAGAGGGAGGATGACGAAAACAATGCCATAATCTCATACAGTATTCTTTTGAACAGATCTTGCTGACATGTACATGCATTTCTTTCAATTTCTGAACACCGGAGTTATAAGGAGGATAATCCCTAGTCAACCCCTTTGATCCAAAGAAGTAGGAGTTTTCTTTTTACACAAATTAAAACTTTTAATCAAAACCTGGGGCAGGGTAGTCTCTCAGTTAATTCAAATGCGCGTTTAGTCACAAACTTTCACTTCATACATAATGAATGACATAAAAAACATTCCTCTGGAATTAAAGTATGACGATGGTTCCCTATCACATAGGAAATCATTATCTCTTGAAAGAAGAAGCCCACTAAGTCAAAACCTACGAAGGAGACTTTCTGATGTTCATTGGTGTTCTCGGTCCAGAGAAAATGTCATCATCATTGATCATTATGGGGAATTCCCTAATGTCCCACTACTTGGCATTAGTGGAGGAATTACCTACAACCCCTGTTTAGCTCTAAGATAATTTGGATATGCTCGGAGGGATGGCCCTCATGACATGCTGATTCCTGACTTGGTTTTTGACTTTGACAACGATGCGCAAGGACTTCGACAAAGGTTCATCAGAGCTTGGAGGACGCCCAACAAAGTGGATGGCAAGACACTGGGGCACAAGAATTCCATCCCCCTTGAGCCTTATCTTAAGTGGGTACGAACCCGCGCCCAGAATCTTATAATGCCATATCCTCACATTCTCCCCGTGATCAAAGAGCCTGTTACGGAAGGAGAGGTTCCATACACCCTCCTATATCCTGACATGCCAACATCATTGGAAGAATTACAAAAGAGTTGGATCCAACTCAAAGAAGAACGAAATACTTTTGAAGCCAGCTTCTATGCCAGTGAGAAGAAGGTTTTGGAGCTTACCCGCCGACTTCATGAGGAGGAAACTCTCAACAATTACATCGCGCCAAAAAGGATGCGCAATGTCTTTTTACATTAAGAATTTTGTAATATTTTGCCCATGGGGCACTTATGTACTAACAAATTTCTTCTTAATATGACGTGTGTTCTTTTTGTTTGCAACAAATTTGAATTTCTGAATCCTTGAATGCATTACATGAATAACATGTCATTCATCATATGCATAAACAGGTCTTCACACCAGATTTCCTTATCTTTCTGCTGTTTATTTCAGCCAGATGGATTTGGAGTAGACGGTTAAGGATCTGCAAGCGCAGAACTCTCAATTCCAGCAACTCCTCATGACCTTAGAAAAGGGTCAAGAGGACCTTAAAGAACTGTTGGAAAAAGATAAAGAGAAAAAGAAGAAAAGGCCCGGTGTGGTCATTATGGGAAGGAGGTTTGAAAACAACGCTAGAAAAGTTCTTGAGTTCCCCTCGACGTCTGATGAAGGGGGTGGTAAAGGAAAAGGAACTGCAATGCCTTCTGAATCTGAAGTTGAAGGAGAAGAAGAGGAAGAAGACGAAGATTACTCCGAACAGCAATATCCCTCGACAGATGATAAGTTTAAAAATCTTGAGGATAGGTTGGCAGCCATGGAGTTGCAAAGGGTACCTGGTTTAGATTTCGAAGAACTAAGGTTGGTCGATGGGATCGCTATTCCTCCCAAATTCAAAGTTCCTACATTTGCTAAGTATGACGGTTTGTCGTGTCCGAAGATGCATCTAAGATCATACGTCAGAAAGATCCAACCCCACTCACCTGATAAGGATCTTTGGGTCTATTTTTTCCAAGATAGTTTGTCAGGCACACAATTGGACTAGTTTTATCAACTTGAGATGTCTGAGGTTCATAACTGGGAAGATTTAGCTGCTGCTTTCTACCGACAATACCAATACAGCGCTGACTTAGCACCTAATCGTACTCAACTACATAGTATGGGTATGGCTTCTAATGAGGGATTTAAAGAGTATGCCCAGAAGTGGCGTGACCTGGCGGGAAGGGTGCAACCACCATTATCGGATAGAGAGCTGATTGACATGTTTTTAGGGACCCTGTTTGGCCCTTTCTTCAATCATTTAATTAGGAGTTCCTCCGCGGGATTCACCGAATTAATTCTGACTGGTGAAAGGGTCGAGGTCGGCATTAAAAGTGGTAAGATTCAGAAAGATGCCTCCACGTCCACTTCCATTAAGAAGACCTTCCCAGCTAAGAAGGAAGCTTCTGGTGTTTATTCTCAGAAAAGCCAAGGAAGAACCGAGCGCCGACCAACTGTGGGGGTTGTGATGATCCAAAACTCTTCAAATGATCAACCTCACAGCAATCAACCAAGATCTAATCAGCAAAGGGTAGAAAGGCCACAATGGCAATTCACCCGAATCAACATGACACCGGCTCAAGTACTCCCTCATTTGCTAAAGCTGAATCTTACCAATTTGAAGGAAGCGCCAAAGAACCCTAATACCTCTTCTCCATATTACCACTCCAATGCAAAATGTGCTTACCAATCTGACAGTGTAGGGCATGATACCAACAACTGTTGGGCTCTTAAGAACAAAATCCAAGACCTGATCGACGCCAAGGAGGTAGAATTCGATGCGCCCGAAAAGCCAAATGTGATTTCTGCCCCAATGCCCAAGCACGGTCATAATGTTCATGCTGTTATGGAAGACCTTCATGTTACCAATGTTACTGACCTTTTGACTCCGTTACCAATGATTAAAGTAAATTTGATGAGAGTCGAGATATTCCCAGGCTGTGGAAAAGACTGTTACTTCTGTTTAAACATACGAGCTGACTGCCCACTATTGAAATCAGGCATCCAATGCCTGATGGATACCCAAGAGATACTCTTCCAACAGACTCATGTTGATACCTTCACTCATGTTACTCCTGCTACCTTTGTTACTTCAACCAATGTCATTGCAATAATAACCATATCCTACAATCTTCCCAAGGCTTGCAAAAGGCCTGTCAAGATTACGCCTGATCCTAAGTTTGTGCCGTTGAAAATTACCATGTCGGGGTCTGTCCCGTATAAATCTAACAAGACGATACCATGGAACTACGGAGAAGAAATATTCTATCATGGTATCAAATAGATTGAATCAGTCCAAGAGAATTCTGATGATGAAACCCCTGATATAGGGAACATTGCAGGAACAAGCAAGATAACTCGCAGCGGGAGGATTTTCTCTCTGGAGATTGCTCCCCCCCGAGCAGTCTTCGGACCCTCGAAAGCTTTTGTGCTTGTTAATCCATTTGTGCAAGGCCCGATAATTGAAGAATTGGATACTCCTGAAGTTATACCCTTTGTTGATACTACTGATAAGGGTAAGGGGATACTAGAAACGCCTGTCAGGATGAAAGCTCAGACTGTGGTAATCCCCGAAACCACCTAGAAAGAAATGGAAGAAATCTTAAAGATAATCAAGAAAAACGACTACGACGTCGTGGAACAGCTAGGGCAGACCCCTTCCAAAATATCCATGTTGGCTCTTCTACTCTGCTCTGAGGCCCATGCTAAGGCTTTAATCAAATTCTTAAAAATAGCACACGTGCCTCAAGAAACTTCGGCTGACCAGTTTCAAGAGTGCGTGGCTAGCCTTACTGCTGATAATGGTCTTGGTTTTTCCGATGTTGATTTGACCCCTAAGGGAAGGAAACACAACGATGTGCTGCATATCTCAGTAGAATGCAGGGGAACCACACTTGCCCATGTCTTGGTGGATACTGGTTCATCTTTGAATGTACTACCGAAGAAGGCGTTGGATAGACTGGACTGCGAAGGATTGACCCTCAAACCCAGTAACATCGTTGTTAGAGCCTTCGATGGTTCTAAGAGTGTTGTACCCCAAAATTTGCCCTCCTATATTCTTCAAGATTTGCCAAAATCAAGCTTCAAAATCTCTCAAGGGTTGCACAGTCCAATTGCCTCCTAACACAGTAAAAATTAGGGTTTTGGTTCTGGCAAAGAAATTGAGGTTTCCAAGGGTCCAATCAAGTCCCATATACCTACATACATTGTCAAGCATCCATATGACAAGTTTCAAGACTCACAGCATCAAATTGCACAGTCAAAAACCCTAATTGCACCACAGTCAACTACAGGGGCAAAATGGTCATTTGACAGTCAAAAGTCAAAATTTTTGGTCAACATCTTATTTTGAAGCCACAAACATCATTTGATCAATTCTTGATCATGATTTCTCAAAGCATGGCTCAAAAAGTCTCAAGATGCAAAAGTTTCTATTTTTGGACAGTTGAAAAAGTCAACTGCAAATTGACCAGGGCATAACTTCCTCATGGTTTATCAGAAAAATTCCATCCAATGCTCATTTTGAAGGGGATGACATTTCCTACAACTCATCTTCACATTCCAAGTCCAAGAAATGCTCTCACAAAAAGTTATCAATTTCAACATTATAGGTCATTTTCAAAAGTCAACAAAAAGGCATTTTAAGTCAAAGACCATAACTTGAGATTGGTAAATCAAAATGACATGGGACCAAAGGCATTGGTTAGAGGACTTCAAGACCTTTCCAAAATGTCCAAGAATATGATCATAGCTTCAAAATTGAGCAAGATATGCATTGGAGAAGTTGGGAAATTTTTGGGAATTTTGAAAAGTCAACTTTGCCTAAAACACTTCAAATTTGCTAATGGGCCTCAAATTCTTCCTTGAATCATTACCCAAAGCCTATGCACGACCCATTGAGCTTAAAAGGATTTATTTTCTTATTTTTAATTAATTAATTGAATTTTTATTCTTATTAATTCATTTAATTAGATTTAATTATGAGAAAAATATCAAATAATGCCTTTCAAATCTTCTTATGCAGCAAGTATACTCATTATATGCTAAAGATTTCGTGCATCCTCCAAGGGGACAAGATCATCCACATCTGGCAAGATTTCCATGGAAAAAGATTGGAAAATATATGATTGGCAATCAAAGATTCAAGTCATCAATTCATGGACTTTTGGGCTTTGTTTTGACCTAGAATTATTCACATACATATGCACAAGGAAACCTAATTGAGACATACACGAAAAAGCTGCTAAGGAGCCAGAACCAATTTGCAAATTTTCATAAAAAAAGCTTGAAACTGATTTCATAGTTAGAGCATAATTCAAAGCTTCTGAAGGATTCCAACACATTGCCTAAGCATCCAGGAGTCTATTGCAATCAAGAACAAACTTCCACACTCAAAGAAACGGTAGAACAGCATCGCGTTTTTCACAAAAATGTCCATAATCGAATTTTAATTTCCACGCATCATTCATGTGTTTTAATTATTGATTCATGCTACTAACATCTCCCTGAAACTTTTGGCATAGTTTAATTGTTCTAAAGATGCTTGAATCGAAATCTGCCATTGATGAAACCTAGGGTTTCAGAAGCTTCAAAATAGGGCTTTTCACATATGGTAAAATTGGACCATCAAACATACATGAATGAATTCGTTGCAGCAAGCCTGAACGATTGAAACCCTCGCGCTCAATTTATTTAACCCATGGGCGTAATCGCTATTTTCACAGGTTCCACTTAGTGGGGGTTTAAAACCCCCGCTACTTGTTTTATAATTGCAGGAAAAAGATGAAGAAGAAACTGAGGTGTCCAGGCATGATAGGAGCATTCAAATCTGGCGCGTAATTTTTTGTTTACACCACTAACCAATGTTTTTTGTATATTATATTTTCTATCTATTATACTTACAAACAAACGCAAATGGCCTGGTGGTTGGAGGACGTGTACTGCAGGTATTGGGACCTGGGTTCGATTCCCAGGTCCCCCCACATATTGCATAATTTTTGTTTTAACACATTCCTATGCAGCATCCCTTCAACGCTCCACCATACATCCTCACACGTTAGCCTGCCACGCGCTCATGATCACCCATCCAATGGCCAGAACGTGAATTCCAGGGTGTACCTCAGTCAAGCCTCACACGCATGATCAGAAAAGTCAAACCAGGCCTTGTCTTGATGAGCCAAAATTACTTCAAAAAACCTCCATTCTGGGCCAGACACCCCCTTGTTTGTATATTTAATTTCTTTTTCTTTTTCTTTTTAATTCTTTGATTTATTTTAATTATTTTTATTTAATTCACCTAAAATAATTTTCTTTTCATAATAAAAACAGAAAAATCAAAAACATAAAATATGTTAATTATTTATTAATTTGCTCATTAATTTATTTTTGTAAATAAACTTTAACAATTAACTTAGTTAATTTAGGTTTTAATTTTAACACTTTTCTTAATAAATAAAAAATATCTAGAATTAGGTTTTTTGACATTTTATCTTTTTCTTAATTAAATTATTTTCCTCATTATTTATTATTATTATTAATTATTAATTTTGTAAATAAATATGTAAATAATTAATTAACTAGTAAATTAGGTTAACTTTAATATTTTCTTAAATAATTAAAATAACTTAGAATTAGGGTTTCCTTCTAATTTTAATTTTCTTTATTTCCACATTAAATACCAAAAAACATAAAAAAAACATCTTCTTTTCTTTAATTAAATAATTAATTAGCTTTTAATTCAATTTAATTTCAAAAGGATCAAAACCCTCGGACATTCAATTTTAATTTATTTTCGCGCATTATTTTCTTTTTGAATATTATGTAACTGCTCAAGGATTGTAATAGTAATTAGGTATTTATTTACTTTCCGCATCTTTTATCAAAACGGGTCTTTGTAATTTGGCGATGTATAGACCCGCGCCTTGTAATAGCGTAGCCTTTATATTTCCGTCTTTTACTTTCCGCACTCTTAAACTTCTAATTTGCATGAAAGAATGTATGGCTAATTAAAAACAAGCGTAGCTCACAATGCCATGATCAAAGATAAACTTAACATGAAAACAACACACAAATACACACACCACTTCTAGGGTACGCCTCACCTGTTGCCTTCGAACGTGGTTGTCAAGTATAGGACGTCTTAGTAAGTCCTTATGTCCATGATCCAGTTGCCTCGAAACAAGTTGCCTCGAAATAGTTGCCTCGAAACGGTTGCCTCGGATTAAAAAAGGATCAAGGACATAAGGGTAGCTTCTAAGGTGTCCTAACTGTTGCTTCAGTGACCACACTGTCCCTACACTCGAATTGACCCGAACACCTCCAACGGTGGTGCTACCTACCTCTCAATGGTGGGATGGCACTACCTTAAGGACATTTACACAGCCTAATTCCTTAGGGTAGGTAGATGACTCGTAGATACTTGCTCTTTTCAAAAACAAATCAAAACTCTTTTCACACCGACACTTTCAAAAAAAGCTTTCAAAACGAAATTTTCAAACACTCTTGAGGACAGGTACAAGAGTTATTCAGAAATCTTTCAAAGAAACTTTTTCAAACCCACTCACAATTTAAAAAGCAAACACATTTTGAAAACCTAGTGAGCAAGTATCTAAGAGCCCATGGATAACCATGGATAGAAAGGGTGCTAACACCTTCCCTTTCTATAAATCTACCTCCCGAACCGAGAAACTATCTCATAAGGAATTTTGATGTGCTTTTGTCATGTCCATGTTGGAGAAAATAAAAGACGGTGGCGACTCTTGCTTCCGCGACATTTCGCGAACCATCATTAAACAGTCAGTTCTAAATCCACCGATCACAGAACTGGCGACTCTGCTGGGGAAATTATAAAAGTGAGGTGTACCTTAGGACTAAGATCACTTGTGTTTTCAATTGTCTGGATTGTTTGCTTTATTATTGTGGGTACTGTCTTGGGAGTTCTATAGATCCTAACCCGGATCTGGGGGATACCTTCTTAGAAAGTAGCAACAAGACTGTGAGGGAATTGTGTGGGGTATACCGACATGGTTGAAGCAGTCTGCTACGTTGATGTGGCACTTTGGTGAGTACCGGTAACCCTTGAGTCAAGTCAAGGAGAGTACGGGGCCGCCGCGTGGTGTCGTGAAGCATCAACTGACCTTAGGAACCTTAATTGAACCATCTTGGCCTCTTTAGGGTAGTGAGATAACTGACTTTGGTGCAGTCCGAGGTTGGTTGATACTCGATACTACACTCAATTGAGGGTTGTTTTCTTGGAATATTTCGGTTGCCAGTTCAGTGGCTAAATCGAAACGATGAACAATGAAAGCAATCCAATAATATTGGGACCCTTAGAACCCAGTTACTTCTGATAGGACAGGTTTTGAGCCCACCAACTTCAAGAGGGTAGTACCCCAAACTTCATGCTGGCCTGAACTCTAAGGGCTGTCTTGTGTGACTTGTGTGCCTTCAATGCTTGAACTACTTGCCTGCTTGTTATCTAACATATGAGCTTTTTGCAGGTTTTGTTTACTGTCCTTAATTGGGACTCATAACAGGGTTTACCTACATTACCCCATGCATTACATAACATCATACCATTGCATACATCCTGCACAAGGACTAATCCATTTCAAGGACCTCAAAGGTTTTGTGATGCAGGTCATAAGGAATCAAATGTCTAGCAAGGGGCAAAGGGGATCTATTTTCCTCTAGCCAAGGTTGATAACTTGAGTCAGGGGCTATGACCCACTCGATATGGTGAGCCTTTGACCCTCGAAGAAGGACTCTCAACAACAGGAAGTTCCTTCAATCAAGCTACCGGATCCCAATTCTAACAATCTTCGTGTTTACCCCGCGAGATCCTTGAAAACATTGTATGCATATCATACATATCATTGCATTGCAGGTACCACTGTTTACAGGTCACTTACCTTCTTTGCTGTTTATTTCAGCAATCTCATTATGAATCCTGAATCATCTACTGAGCAATCCATCAAGGCCCTCCAGGCTCAGAACGCCCAGTTCCAGGAGTTGATTAAGAGTCTAGCCCAGGGTCAACAGGATTTGAAGACTCTGCTCTCGAAGAAGAAGAAGAGAACGGTGTTGTTCAACCTGAGACGCAAATCTGGGAATGGATCACTAAATGAGGTTGAGCAGACTACCCCATCTGTTGGAAAGGACAGCCCCCATGAGAGAGAGGTTCCTAGTCCAGTGGTCTCCGACAACGAGACAGAGTTCAATGATGAACAGTACCTTCCAGCTGAGGACGGGTATAAACAGTTAGAAGACCGGCTAAGTGCTATGGAGATACAAAAGGTTCCCGGCCTGGACTTCGAAGATCTAGGTCTGTCTTCTGGGGTAGTAATCCCGCACAAATTCAAGGCACCTGCCTTTGCAAAGTACGACGGGGCATCCTGTCCTAAGCTGCATCTCAGGTCGTACATAAGGAGGATCCAGCCCTACACGGCTGACAAGAATTTATGGATTCACTTCTTTCAGGATAGTCTGTCAGGAACCCAACTCGACTGGTTCTATCAACTGAATGGAGCTAATATTCGCAGCTGGGAGGACTTGGCCACTGCATTCTACAAGCAGTACCAGTACAATGCCGACCTTGCTCCCACGCGCACTCAGCTTCAGGGAATGTCTATGGGCGCGGGCAAAGGTTTTAAAGAATATGCGCAAAAGTGGAGAGACCTTGCTGGAAGGGTGCAGCCACCTCTAACTGACCGTGAGCTTGTGGACATGTTCTTGGGGACCCTGTCTGGACCTTTCTTCAACCATCTGATTGGCAATTCTTCTGCTGGGTTTACAGATTTGATCTTGACTGGGGAAAGAATTGAAGCTGGTATCAAGGTTGGAAATATTCAAGAGGCCGCACCTTCTGATACTCACAAAAAGCCTTACATGGGGAAGAAAGAGTCTAATGCTGCATACAGTCAAAAGAGTCGTCGTGACCAACATGCAGGGGCAGTCATGATCTCTGGTTCTGCACCACGCCGCCAACCACAAAAGGGAAATCAGCAAAGGCCGGACGAGCCCAAAAGACAATTCACCAACATCAACATGCCATTGTCATAAGTATTGCAGCACATGTTGAAAATGAATCTGATTGCGGTGATCAACCCTCCTGCAAATCCCAAGACCTCCTCTCCAAACTATAACCCAGAAGCGAGGTGTGCTTATCATTCTGATAGCCCGGGGCACGATACTGAGGATTGTTGGGCGCTGAAGTACAAGATCCAGAATATGATCGACGCTAAGGAGATCAAATTCGAGCCTGCTGAGACTCCCAATGTGACCACCGCTCCCTTGCCAAAACATGGCTAGGATTGGAATACTTATGTTCATTCGAATGTTCAAGTTGTAATTTTCTTTGATTGTTCAAACATTTTATTTCATGTCGAACTTGGTTATTTCATTAATGCATTCTACGTGTCTGTTTTGAAGTAATTGTGTTCATTATATTCAAAATTGCTTTTATTTTTGATGTTCAACTCTCAATTAAAATTCTAAGCCTCTTGAGGGAGGATGACGAAAACGATACCACGATATTTACAGTATGCTTTCAAACAGACCCCGCTGATGAGGTACATGCATTGTTTCCATTCCTAAACACTGGAGTTATAAGGAAGATAATCCCTCGTCAACCCCTTCGAGCCAAAGAAGTATGAGTTTTTATTTTCGAAAATTAAAACCCTTAATCATAACCTGGGGCAGGGTAGTTCTCTCAGCTGATCCAAGTGCACAACGAACGACACCAAAGAAGTCCTTCCAAAGAAAAAGACAGTGATGGTTCCGAATAATCATAAAGACAGGCAGTCATTACCAAAAAAAAAAAAACTAAAGCCCATTAAGTCAAAACCTATGAAGGAGACTTACAAAAACTGGGGCATCCCGCTGACTGTAATCACAAAAGAAACAGTCCAGGCAAAAGACATGGATAATAAAAAAAAAAGAGGTCCTACAAACCCTCAACCAAAAAGGGAACGACTGCCTATTCAAAATAAACTGTCAATATCCGAACCATCACTGGTATATCAGGACAAAGACTCAAACAAGGTCTAACGCACGGTCAACTGAGTTTAGGTTTGAAGAACATCACGAAGAGCGGGTGGGTACAAATACATTTTGAGCCTTATCCTTTGTTTCTTAAACCGTGAACCAGGCCACATTACAACCCTTAAAAGTCCTAGCTGAAGCATGGGTTAGTTCGAAAGAATACTGTTACAAAAGGTATCCTGACTCCTTAAGGCTTACGGTAAACTAACGAGTTGACATCACAGTTTACAAAAAAAAAAAAAAATTCACTGGTTTTACTAAAAAAAATGCAGTTTCAAAAACTTCAAGACAGACATAAGCTTTGCATTTTTAAAATAACATTGCTTGCATATAACATTTTGTTTGAACAGCATAGAAGTTCGCACGAAGAATATCTAATGAACAAAAGCACTTCCAACCAAGGGGCAGACGTGATCATTGTCCATCATCTGGGGCGGTTAAGTCAAGATTCGGAGAATCTCTCAAAAGGCCAACCAACTTGGGGCAAATCTCCATCTGAATCACTTGGGGCATTGGACATGAATTCCAGCTACGAATCTGGCCTGGTCAAACATCTTCTGGTCGCATGGCAACACAACAACAGGGGCATCTCCCTACATTCTGAGAGCGTGGACATAGTCGAAAAAATACTACGCACAATCAAAGACCCGCTAGGTTGACACACCTAGGCAAAAATAAGGGCTTTCCGACGAACCAAAAGGGTTCGGGCAAAAATAAGGGATGAAAATGAAAAAATTTGTACGCCCGGCAAGTCGAAAACCTGAAAAGGCGGCTTGGGCAAAAATGGGTATCCCGATGGACTGAAAACCCGGAGGGGCGGTCCAGGCAAAAGTTAGGGATCAAAGCGTACGACTATGTCCCGTCATCTCGTCACTCGCCTACCAGAAGAAGATTTGTCAATCAAGCACCTCCACAGGTACCTTCTCCCATAGAAGTTGGGGCAACAAGAATTGTTCGGACGGTACAAGCTGCTCTGTCCACCAAGGTAGGTTCAGCTGAAGAACGATCAAGATACCTTCACTCCCTGCAAGAGTAAAATGAGATTCAACAATACTCTCCCAAGCAGTTAGTCTCCCATCAACCCTAACAAGGCACCATATCCCCTAGCAAGTCAGCAATACTCTCCCCGAGCAGAGTTATACTCAGTCAGCCTTCAGGAAGTTGGATTACCCCCAGAAGATCTCAATATTCCCAGCGGAGTATGCAAACATTCCTAACAAGCATCCCCGACAATCTTGATCTAAGATTGTTCCCCGGCGGTATACCGGACATCCAGTGGAGCCATTCCCCAGTCCAATCTGAAAAGTTTCCCCAGGAAAGTCCAATCCATCTCCCCAGTAGGAAGCTTATCCCCAGTAGATTCTGGAAAGCTTATCCCTTGCAGAGCACGAACGCTCCCCCGACTTTATTCAAAGGTTATTTTCCCCACCAGGATATAACTGGGTTATCCTCAGCCAATTGTCACGAAAAGATCGTCCCCGGTGAAATCTTCCTATCCCCCAGCGGAGTTCATCAAATCTCCCAACATAGCTCAATGGTATCCCCAGCGGAGTTATCATCAACCTCAGCAAAGTATCTCTCTTTCCCCACAGAGTCCACTCCCCGCAGAGTAATCTAGTTGCCAAGTTTATTCCCCAACGGAGTCATCTTCTCCTACAGGTTCATTCTTGCAACAATCTCCCCAGCGGAAACGAAGATCTACTCTTCAACATCAGCCCAGGACTCAACAAATTTCCCGGCATTCATCAAGGATTTATTTTCCTAGACGAAAATACATTCATGAACACCACATCTTCATACATTATAGCATGCATACGCATCATACAACACAAATCTCATTTATTTTGAGAACATCTTAAAATCATGCAGTTCATGCATCATGAAATTGCATACAACTAATGCTGTGCCTTTTCAGGAAAAAGTCAATCAAAAGATGATTACCATCTACCTTTACAGTTCCAGATCAACACCGGTAACAAGCTAGGAAAATTTTGTAGACGACTGATCATGGGTTAATATCCGAAACCAAACAGGACAATTATCTACTTGATCATCCTCAGGCAACCCTACACCAGTTCCTTTTCTTTCAAAAGAAGTCTTACACGGGCTCATCAACAGGAAACCCTACACAGGTTCCTTCTCAACTTCAGATGTAGTTTTACACGAACTCATCATCAGGCAACCCTACACTGGTTCCTTCTCAATTTTCAAGACGAAGTCTTACACGGACCCATCACAAAGTAACCCTACACCGGTTTCTTTTATAAGTCTTACACGAACTTATCTCAAGATAACCTTACCCCGGTTCATCAAGAAGTCTTACACGCACTTATCTCAAGATAACCTTACCCCGGTTCATCAAGAAGTTTTACACGAACTTATCCTGCAGTAACCTTACCCCGGTTCCTCCAGAAGTCTTACATGGACTTATCCCGAAGTAACCTTACCCCGGTTCCTCCAGAAGTCTTACATGGACTTATCCCGAAGTAACCTTACCCCGGTTCCTCCAGAAGTTTTACACGAACTTATCCCAAAGGAACCCTACACAGGTTCTCTCTCTCCAGGTGTAGTTTTACACGGACTCGTCGTCAAAGAAACCCTACACAGGTTCTCTCTTTTCAAAGATGCAGTTTTACACGGACTCGTCATCAAAGAAACCCTACACAGGTTCCTTCTCCATTTCAGATGCAGTCTTATACGGACTCATTATCAGTCAACCCTACACAGGTTTCCTTCTTTCCAAGATGTAGTTTTACACAAGCTCATCATCAGGCAACCCTACACAGGTTCCCTCTTTCAACTTACAAAAATTATAATTCAACAGACAACCTCCAGATGGCATCTATAAGACCATCCACCTACCAACAGTTCCAAATGGCATCTATAAGCCCATTCTCGACAAGGTTCTGTCGCATCTCCAAATGGCATCTATAAGCCCATCTCCGCAACTATCCATTACACTTCCAAATGGCATCTATAAGCCCATCTCCACAACCATCCATTACACTTCCAAATGGCATCTATAAGCCCATTCCTGACAAGGTCCTGTCACATCCAGATGGCATCTATAAGCCCATCCTCCTATCCATCAGTCTCCAAATGGCATCTGTAAGCCCATTCCCACCATTACGCTGCTGACATTCTACTATGTGAGTGCAAATTTCTGGGCACTCTAGTGTTCAATCATCTTCCACCTTCGGATTACGAAAGGCACGCTAGCCAATCTACATCCTCAGGTCTA
Organism: Vicia faba; assembly: GCA_948472305.1. Classification (NCBI taxonomy): domain Eukaryota; kingdom Viridiplantae; phylum Streptophyta; class Magnoliopsida; order Fabales; family Fabaceae; genus Vicia; species Vicia faba. Next base: position 217,867,755 of record OX451739.1, on the reverse strand, counting down.
AGAAGATTGAACAGGGGCAACTGTTGTACCCCAAAATTTTCCCTCCCATATTCTTCAAGATTTGCCAAAATCAAGCTTCAAAATCTCTCAAGGGTTGCACAGTCCAATTGCCTCATAACACAGTCAAAATTAGGGTTTTGGTTCTGGCAAAGAAATTGAGGTTTCCAAGGGTCCAATCAAGTCCCATATACCTACATACATTGTCAAGCATCCATGCGACAAGTTTCAAGAATCACAGCATCAAATTGCACAGTCAAAAACCCTAATTGCACCACAGTCAACTGCATGGGCAAAATGGTCATTTGACAGTCAAAAGTCAAAAATTTTGGTCAAGATCTTATTTTGAAGCCACAAACATCATTTGATCAATTCTTGATCATGATTTCTCAAAGCATGGCTCAAAAAGTCTCAAGATGCAAAAGTTTCTATTTTTGGACAGTTGAAAAAGTCAACTGCAAATTGACCAGGGCATAACATCCTCATGGTTTATCATAAAAATTCCATCTAATGCTCATTTTGAAGGGGATGACATTTCCTACAACTCATCTTCACATTCCAAGTCTAAGAAATGCTCTCACAAAAAGTTATCAATTTCAACATTATAGGTCATTTTCAAAAGTCAACAAAAAGGCATTTTAAGTCAAAGACCATAACTTGAGATTGGTAAATCAAAATGACATGGGACCAAAGGCATTGGTTAGAGGACTTCAAGACCTTTCCAAAATGTCAAAGAACATGACCATAGCTTCAAAATTGAGCAAGATATGCATTGGAGAAGTTGGGAAATTTTTGGGAATTTTGAAAAGTCAACTTTGCCTAAAACACTTCAAATTTGCTAATGGGCCTCAAATTCTTCCTTGAATCATTACCCAAAGCCTATGCACGACCCATTGAGCTTAAAAGGATTTATTTTCTTATTTTTAATTAATTGAATTTTTATTCTTATTAATTCATTTAATTATATTTAATTATGAGAACAATATCAAATAATGCCTTTCAAATCTTTTTATGCAGCAAATATACTCATTATATGCTAAAGATTTCGTGCATCCTCCAAGGGGACAAGATCATCCACATCTGGAAATATTTCCATGGAAAAAGATTGGAAAATATATGATTGGCAATCAAAGATTCAAGTCATCAATTCATGGACTTTTGGGCTTTGTTTTGACCTAGAATTATTCACATACATATGCATAAGGAAACCTAATTGAGACATACACGAAAAAGCTGCTAAGGAGCCAGAACCAATTTGCAAATTTTCATAAAAAAAGCTTGAAACTGATTTCATAGTTAGAGCATAATTCAAAGCTTCTGAAGGATTCCAACACGTTGCCTAAGCATCCAGGAGTCTATTGCAATCAAGAACAAACTTCCACACTCAAAGAAACGGTAGAACAACATCACGTTTTTCACAAAAATGTCCATAATCGAATTTTAATTTCCACGCATCATTCATGTGTTTTAATTATTGATTCATGCTACTAACATCTCCCTGAAACTTTTGGCATAGTTTAATTATTCTAAAGATGCTTGAATCGAAATCTGCCATTGATGAAACCTAGGGTTTCAAAAGCTTCAAAATATGGCTTTTCACATATGGTAAAATTGGACCATCAAACATACATGAATGAATTCGTTGCAGCAAGCCTGAACGATTGAAACCCTCGCGCTCAATTTATTTAACCCATGGGCGTAATCGCTATTTTCACAGGTTCCACTTAGTGGGGGTTTAAAACCCCCGCTACTTGTTTTATAATTGCAGGAAAAAGATGAAGAAGAAGCTGAGGTGTCCAAGCATGATAGGAGCATTCAAATATGGCGCGTAATTTTTTGTTTACACCACTAACCTATGTTTTTTGTATATTATATTTTCTATCTATTATACTTACAAACAAACGCAAATGGCCTGGTGGTTGGAGGACGTGTACTGCAGGTATTGGGACCTGGGTTCGATTCCCAGGTCCCCCCACATATTGCATAATTTTTGTTTTAACACATTCCTATGCAGCATCCCTTCAACGCTCCACCATACATCCTCACACGTTAGCCTGCCACGCGCTCATGATCACCCATCCAATGGCCAGAACGTGAATTCCAGGGTGTACCTCAGTCAAGCCTCACACGCATGATCAGAAAATTCAAACCAGGCCTTGTCTTGATGGGCCAAAATTACTTCAAAAAACCTCCATTCTGGGCCAGACACCCCCCCTTGTTTGTATATTTAATTTCTTTTTCTTTTTCTTTTTAATTCTTTGATTTGTTTTAATTATTTTTATTTAATTCACCTAAAATAATTTTCTTTTCATAATAAAAATAGAAAAATCAAAAATACAAAATATGTTAATTATTTAATAATTTGCTCATTAATTTATTTTTGTAAATAAACTTTAACAATTAACTTAGTTAATTTAGGTTTTAATTTTAACACTTTTCTTAATAAATAAAAAATATCTAGAATTAGGTTTTTTGACATTTTATCTTTTTCTTAATTAAATTATTTTCCTCATTATTTATTATTATTATTAATTATTATTTTTGTAAATAAATATGTAAATAATTAACTAACTAGTAAATTAGGTTAACTTTAATATTTTCTTAAATAATTAAAATAACTTAGAATTAGGGTTTCCTTCTAATTTTAATTTTCTTTATTTCCACATTAAATACCAAAAAACATAAAAAACATCTTCTTTTCTTTAATTAAATAATTAATTAGCTTTTAATTCAATTTAATTTCAAAAGGGTCAAAATCCTCGGACATTCAATTTTAATTTCTTTTCGCGCATTATTTTCTTTTTGAATATTATGTAACTGCTCATGGATTATAAGAGTAATTAGGTATTTATTTACTTTCTGCATCTTTTATCAAAACGGGTCTTTGTAATTTGGCGATGTATAGACCCGCGCCTTGTAATAGCGTAGCCTTTATATTTCCGTCTTTTACTTTTCGCACTCTTAAACTTCTAATTTGCATGAAAGAATGTATGGCTAATTAAAAACAAGCGTAGCTCACAATGCCATGATCAAAGATAAGCTTAACATGAAAACAACACACAAATACACACACCACTTCTAGGGTACGCCTCACCTGTTGCCTTCGAAACGTGGTTGTCAAGTATATGACGTCTTAGTAAGTCCTTATGTCCATGATCCAGTTGCCTCGAAACAAGTTGCCTCAAAATAGTTGCCTCGAAACGGTTGCCTCAGATTAAAAAAGGATCAAGGACATAAGGGTAGCTTCTAAGGTGTCCTAACTGTTGCTTCGGTGACCACACTGTCCCTACACTCGAATTGACCCGAACACCTCCAACGGTGGTGCTACCTACCTCTCAATGGTGGGATGGCACTACCTTAAGGACATTTACACAGCCTAATTCCTTAGGGTAGGTAGATGACTCGTAGATACTTGCTCTTTTCAAAAACAAATCAAAACTCTTTTCACACCGACACTTTCAAAAAAAGCTTTCAAAACGAATTTTTCAAACACTCTTGAGGACAGATACAAGAGTTATTCAGAAATCTTTCAAAGAAACTTTTTCAAACCCACTCACAATTTAAAAAGCAAACACATTTTGAAAACCTAGTGAGCAAGTATCTAAGAGCCCATGGATAACCATGGATAGAAAGGGTGCTAACACCTTCCCTTTCTATAAATCTACCTCCCGAACCGAGAAACTATCTCATAAGGAATTTTGCTGTGCTTTTGTCCTGTCCATGTTGGAGAAAATAAAAGACGGTGGCGACTCTTGCTTCCGTGACATTTCGCGAACCAGCATTAAACAGTCAGTTCTAAATCCACCGATCACAAAGAGGATGGTTCATGGAGAAGTGAACATTCCTATCAAAGTGGGCACAGAAATTTTCAACTCCACCTTTTATGTGATGGACATCCGTCCTTCATATTCTTGCTTGTTGGGAAGGCCGTGGATCCACTATGCTGGGGCAGTTACCTCCTTTTTACACCAAATGCTAAAGTATCCTGTTCAGGGTAAGATTATAAAGGTTCACGGTGAGGAAGAGTACATGATAAGTCACCTTAACTCCTTCCGCTATGTGGAGTTGGATGGCGAATTCATAGAAACGCCTTTCCAACATTTTGAAGAAGTTTCTCTTGAGGTCGCAGTTGCAAAGTCATTGGTTGATGTGCCTATCGTTTCCAAGCATGCGTCTAGGATGGCATCTCTCAAGGATGCAGAGGCTGTAATCAAAGAAGGAAGGAGTATAGTGTGGGGGCAACTGTATGAGTTTTCTCATAAGATAGACAAGTTCGGACTAGGTTTTACTGCTGCTGGCCAAAAAGTTGTGCATCGCTCTAGGGCCAGAGGACCACCCGTAAAAATCACTCACCATGGAATTAATGCCTTAGAAGATGATGATGAAGAAGACAACTTTGAGGATTAGATCTTTCCAACCGTCGAAGGAGGTTTAAGCAACTGGGAAGCGAAGGACTTCGTTCCCATCACTTTCATCAACCAGTAATTTATCTTTGAACAATTTCCTATTTTGGTCTGTAATAACTAAACAATTCGTACACTATTTTAACCTTATGCCTTACCCGGGGCATATAGGTCCATTTGTAAGGGCTTGATTTTCTTCATTATTGCTGTACCCCAAAATTTTCCCTCCCATATTTCTCAAGACATGTCAAGAAGAATCCCCAAGTGGCTCAAGATTACTCAAGAGTTGGACAGTCAAGCTATCTTCAAAGGCAGTCAACCTCAAATTAGGGTTTTGTGTTGCATCAAGGTATTTGCATCCAAATGACCCCAAGTTCTCCCCAATGTCCTAATATGTTCTCAAGTTCATCCATGTCAAATTTCAAGCCTTGCAGAGGAAGTTTGGTCAGTCAATTGCTCAAGAGGTCCAAAAATCGATTGTGCTAGGGCAAAAGTCAACTGTGACCTATATACAGTCAAACATCAAGATTTTTTGTCAACATTCTCATTTTGAAGGATATTTCATCATTTATTCAAGGGTTGATCATGATTCATCAAGGATTGCTCAAGATTCATCAAGATTCAAAAGTTGCTAAATTAGGGTTTTGCAGGAAAAGTCAACTCAACTTTGACCAAGCATAACTTTCTCAAGCAACTGGACAGCAAATGACTTCATCCCTATTACTTTTGTTACCCATTAATGAAACTTTTTGTTTTGAATCTGTAACAAACAATGTTTTAAAACTTTATGGCCCGGTGTCTTACCCGGGGCACTGTGGCTTCATTTGTGAGGGCTTTTTGTGTGTCATTTTCATATATCATTAATAAAAGCATTGGACGTTCTTTCATTTAAAATTTTGCGCTCCTTGTTTTTCTTTATTATATATTTCAAAACAACTATTTTACACACACTCACGTATACAGGTCTACATCCACTCTGGATCTCACTGGTAACGACTCTGCTACTGCCAGCTATGACTTCGAAAATCTGATCAACTTAGCCGAAGACGAAGGTGAAGATGATTGCGAAGTGCCTGGTGAACTTGCAAGACTGTTACTCCAAGAAGAGAGGGCTATTCAGTCGCACGAGGAGCCGGTGGAATCAATGAATCTAAGTACCGAGATAGACAAGAAGGAAGTCAAGATCGGTGCAAATCTGGAGCTTAGTGTGAAGCAACGGTTGATCCAGATGCTGCATGACTACATTGAGATCTTTGCCTGGTCTTATGAAGACATGTCTGGGTTAGATACTGATATTGTGGTTCATCGCCTGCCCACCAAGGAAGATTGTCCTCCAGTAAAACAGAAGGTCCGCCGAATGCGCCCAGAAATGTTTGAGAAAATCAAGGCTGAAGTTATGAAACAATTTGACGCCGGTTTTCTAGCAGTGACTTCTTACCCTCAGTGGGTTGCCAATGTGGTTCCTGTGCCGAAGAAGGATGGTAAGGTCCGAATGTGTGTTGATTATAGGGATCTGAACAGGGCAAGCCCCAAAGATGATTTCCCTCTACCTCATATCGACGTTCTGGTTGACAACACCGCACAGCATAAAGTCTTCTCCTTTATGGATGGTTTCTCTGGTTATAATCAGATCAAAATGGCTCCCTAAGACATGGAGAAGACAACCTTTGTTACTCAGTGGGGCACCTTTTGCTACAAGGTCATGCCTTTTGGACTGAAGAATGCTGGGGCAATGTATCAGCGTGTCACAGTCGCTTTGTTTCATGACATGATCCATCATGAGATTTAGGTATACGTTGATGATATGATTGCAAGGTCCCAAACTGAGGAGGAACATCTTGACCACCTTCAGAAGTTGTTTGACAGGTTGAAGTTGTACAAGCTGAGGTTAAACCCGAACAAGTGCACCTTCGGGGTGAGATCTGGTAAACTGTTGGGTTTCGTCGTGAGCGACAAAGGTATTCAAGTGGATCCTGCAAAAGTGAAAGCTATACAGGAAATGCCAGCTCCCAGAACAGAGAAAGAAGTCAGAGGCTTTCTGGGACGTCTAAATTATATTTCTCGATTCATCTCGCACCTGACTGCTACTTGTGAGCCAATCTTCAAGCTACTAAAGAAAGATCAAGTAGTACGTTGGAACGATGAATGCCAGGCTGCTTTCGAAAGAATCAAAGAGTATCTCCAAGAGCCTCATATTCTGATGCCACCAGTTGAAGGGAGACCTCTGATCTTATACTTGACAGTACTCGACAACTCAATGGGGTGTGTGCTGGGTTAACATGACGAGTCTAGCCGAAAAGAGCATGCAATTTACTACCTTAGCAAAAAGTTTACCGACTGTGAGACCCGATACTCACTGCTCGAGAAAACTTGATGCGCTTTGCCATGGGCTGCTCGCTGGCTGAGACAGTATATGCTGACTCACATTACTCTATTGATCTCAAAGATAGATCCAATCAAGTATATCTTCGAGAAGCCCGCCTTATCCAGAAGAATAGCGAGATGGCAGATGATCTTGACTGAGTATGACATCTAATATACGACCCAAAAGGCAATTAAGGGGAGTGTGTCGGCATACCATTTGGCACATCAGGCAGTGGATGATTACCAGTCTATGAACTTTGAATTTCCGGACAAGAATATCATGTTGGTAACTGATTGTGAGACACCTGGATCGGATGAAGGACCTGAGGAAGGATCCCGATGGTCTATGTACTTTGATGGAGCTTCGAACGCTTTGGGTAATGGCATTGGCGATGTGATCATATCTCCTAAAGGATCTCATACTCCGTTTATCGCCCGACTATGTTTCAACTGCACCAACAATATGGCGGAGTATGAGGCGTGCATCATGGGTCTTCAAGCAGCAATTGACCTAAGGATTAAGTTTCTAAGTGTCTTCAGAGATTCCGCTCTCGTGATCAGTCAGATCAAAGGCGAGTGGGATACGAAACACCCTAATCTTATTCTTTACAAGGAGTATGTATTGATGTTGCTTCCCTATTTCGAGGAGATAACCTTTGAACAGTTCCCTAGAGAGGAGAATCAGTTGGCGGACGCGCTAGCTACGATGTCTTCTATGTTCAAAGTCAATTGGGACAACGAAGCTCCCCGGATTATCATTGAAAAACTGGACTAAATGGCACATTGTTGTGATATTGAGACTGCAGAGGTAGTAGATAAGCCCTGATATCATGAGGTGAAGAGGTATCTTGAAGCTCAGGAGTACCCCGAGGGTGCATCTGTTAATGACAAGAAGTTTCTAAGGAGGTTCGCAACGAAGTTCTTCATCAGCAATGGCATCCTTTACAAGCGTAACCATGATTCGACCCTACTGCGATGTGTGGATAAGAATGAAGCAGAAAGGATCATGGCGGATTTACATGAAGGTACTTTCGGAACTCATTCCAGTGCACACACCATGGCAAAGAAAATCCTTCGGGCAGGATATTATTGGTCCACAATGGAAGCCGACTGTTATCAGCATTCTCGGACATGTCACAAGTGCCAAGTCTATGATGATAAGGTGCACATACCTCCAGTACCTCTGAACATCCTGACAGCTCCTTGGCCTTTTGCAATGTGGGGCATTGATATGATCGGCGAGATCAGACCTACAGCATCCAACGAGCATCGTTTCATCCTAGCGGCTATTGATTACTATACGAAGTGGGTTGAAGCAGCTTCCTTTGCTACTGTAACCAAGAACGTCGTGGCATGGTTCATTCGGCACAATCTGATCTATCGATATGGTGTACCAGAGAGGATCATTACGGACAATGGTACCAATCTCAACAACAAGATGATCACCGAGCTCTGTGAGCAATTCAAGATACAGCATCATAACTCTTCTCCCTATCGGCCGAAGATGAATGGGGTTGTTGAAGCGGCTAATAAAAACATTAAGAAGATTGTGCAGAAAATGACTGTGACATACAAAGACTGGCACGAGATGTTACCATTCGCCCTTCATGGGTACCGTACCTCAGCGCGGACGTCAACAGGGGCAACACCTTATTCCTTGGTATATGGCATGGAGGCGGTCTTGCCTATTGAAGTTCAGATACCCTCTCTTCGGATCATGAAGGATGCAGGTTTGAGTGAAGATGGCTGGATTCAGACCCGGCTTGATCAGCTGAACCTAATCGACGAAAAGAGACTTACTGCTATTTGTCATGGTCAGACGTACCAAAAATGGATGATCAAGGCATTTAACAAGAAAGTCAGACGACAAGAGTATCAAGTTGGGGATCTGATAATCAAGCGCATTATTCTACCTCAAGGTGATCCCAGGGGCAAATGGACCCTACTTACGAAGGGCCATTTATGGTTAAAAACATTTTCTCATGAGGAGCTATGATTCTAACCACCATGGATGGTGACGACCTTCCTCACCCCGTCAATGCAAACATAGTAAAAAGATACTATGCATAATCAAAGACCCGCTAGGTTGACTTGCCTAGGCAAAAATAAGGGCTTCCCGGTGAACCAAAAGGGTTCGGGCAAAAATAAGGGATGAAAATGAAAAGAATCTGTACACCCGGCAAGTCGAAAACCTGAAAGGGCGGCTTGGGCAAAAATGGGTATCCCGGTGGACTGAAAACCCGAAAGGGCGGTCCAGGCAAAAATTAGGGATCAAAGCGTAACACTATGTCCCATTGGATCACATTGCATCCAGACTTTGGTATCAACTATCAAGGTCGGACGACACTAATCAATCTGATCTACCTTCAACTAGTAGCAAAGTGATGAGATGCTCAAAGACATATAGGCAATAGCAGAGTTGGAACCCATTGGGATTATTCATATAGTTGTTTTGTTTTTCTTTTCACAAATTGTAAATTCTATTACTCGACGGCGTTCTCTTACTAGGACGTCAACCTCTTGTACAAAAACGCCTATTTACAAGCCAAACTTCAAAATCAATACAATTCATTTTCAGACAAATTTCAAACTGTTTTCCTTTATCTGTTTTGTTTTGCAAAGAACGTCCAATATTCATTTTTTGATATATGCATTTGACATTAATTGCTGCTCATGAATATTTACGTGTGAAACAAAAGACAATTACGGGCAACATCAGAAACAGAGGCAATAAGAATTGTCTGAATTATACAGTTACTCTGTCCACCAGGTACAAAGGTATATCCAGCTGAAGAATATGGCTAAGATACTTTCACTCCCCGCAGAGTAAAACAGTAATGGTAGCTCTCCCGGCTGAGACTTGCAACGGTAATATTCTCCCCAAGCAGAGTTGATCTGTCATCAACACTAAAAGGGCTTGATATCCCCGACAGTCTTAATATTCCCTGGAAGAGTGTAAGAATGTTCCCCGGTAGAATACAAGATACCCCCAGTGGAATCAATATTTCCCCAGCCTGGTCTGAAAAAACTTCCCCAACGGAGTCGAAGCATCATCCCCAATAGACTCTAGAAGTTTATCCCCAGCGGAGTACAAAAATAAATCTCCCCAGCTAAGTTCAAAGGATCACCCCCAACATAATTCAGAAGGATTATCCCCACAAAAGTCTAACAGAGTTATCCCCAGCAAATCGCGACTGAAAGATCATCCCCAGCGAAGTTCTTTCCTTTCAAAAATAAGAATTTAATCCTCAACAGACTCAGTATCACTAGCAACGGTAATCCATCCCCAGCGGAGTTTATCAGTGGAATCTTCAACAGAGCATCTCTTCCCCACAGAGTAATATCCTTATCAGTTTATTCCCCAATGAAGTTATCTCCTCCTGCAGGTCTATTCTCGCAATCACCTTTGTTCACCATCCCTAGCGGAAGTGAAGAATTCAATTCTACTCTCCAGCAGCTATCCAGGATTTATTTTCCCCAGCTAAAACATTACATTTCCATACATAATGATACATGCATATATGCATCATACCATACAATCTCATTTATGTTGAGAACATCATTGCTTGATCCATATCATGCATTGCATATGGCTGACCTTTACCTTTCAAGAAAGATGCAGTTAAAATTCTAAACTATGTTGAAGACCTTCTCTGGTCCAATAAAATCGATTCCTAAAGATTTTTCTAATACTGATCCAGTTGAAGTTATTCCAAGACCTTATCTGGTCCAGTTAAATCGATTCCTAAAGATTTTTTCTAATGTCGATCTAGTCAAAGGCCTTCTCAGGTCCAGTTAAATCGATTCCTAAAGATTTTTATGATGTCGATCCAGTTGAAGTTATTCCAAGACCTTGTCTGGTCCAGTTAAATCGATTTCTAAAGATTTTTCTGATGCCGATCCGGTCAAAGGCCTTCTCTGGTCCAGTTAAATCGATTCCTAAAGATTTTTCTGATGCCAATCCAGTTGAAGTTATTCCAAGACCTTGTCTGGTCCAGTTAAATCGATTCCTAAAGATTTTTCTGATGCCGATCCAGTTGAAGATATTCCAAGACCTCCTCTGGTCCAGTCAAATCGATTCCTAAAGATTTTTCTGATACCGATCCAGTTGAAGTTGTTCCAAGACCTTGTCTGGTCCAGTTAAATCGATTCCTAAAGATTTTTCTGATGTCGATCCAGCCAAAGGCGCCAAGACCTCCTCTGCTCCAGTCAAATCGATTCCTAAAGATTTTTCTGATGCCGATCCAGTTGAAGTTATTACAAGACCTTGTTTGGTCCAGTTAAATCAATTCCTAAAGATTTTTCTGATGCCGATCCAGCCAAAGGCGCTAAGACCTTCTCTGGTCCAGTCAAATCGATTCCTAAAGATTTTTCTGACGCCGATCCAGTTGAAGTTATCCCAAGACCTTGTCTGGTCCAGTTAAATCGATTCTTAAAGATTTTTCTGATACCAATACAGTCAAAATTCAGAGCACCTACCAACAATCTCCAAATGGCATTTGTAAGCCCATTCCCGACATCACCAGGCTGATACCACTTCATGCGAGTGCAAATTTCTGGGCACTCTAGTGTTCAATCATCTTCCACCTTCGGATCACGAAAGGCTCGAAAGCTAATTTACATCCTCAGGTTTAATAAAATTGAACAGGGGCAGCTGTTGTACCCCAAAATTTGCCCTCCCATATTTCTCAAGACATGTCAAGAAGAATCCCCAAGTGGCTCAAGATTGCTCAAGAGTTGGACAGTCAAGCTATCTCCTAAGGCAGTCAACCTCAAATTAGGGTTTTGTATTGCATCAAGGTCTTTGCATCCAAATGACCCCAATTGCTTCCCAATGTCCTAATATGTTCTCAAGTTCATCCATGTCAAATTTCAAGCCTTGCAGAGGAAGTTTGGTCAGTCAATTGCTCAAGAGGTCAAAAAATCGACTGTGCTAGGTCAAAAGTCAACTGTGACCTATATACAATCAAACTTCAAGATTTTTTGTCAACATTCTCATTTTGAAGGATATTTCGTCATTTTATCAAGGGTTGATCATGATTCATCAAGTATTGCTCAAGATTCATCAAGATTCAAAAGTTGCTAAATTAAGGTTTTGTAGGAAAAGTCAACTCAACTTTGACCAAGCATAACTTTCTCATACTTTATGAGAAATGACCCATCCAAAGCTCATTTTTAAGAGGATGAAATTTCCTACAATACATCTTCATACCCCAAGATCAAGAAATGCACTCACAAAAAGTTACAAATTTGGACATTATAGGTCATTTTTGAAAGTCAACAAAAACACCTTTTTTGCCAAAGCTTGTAACTTGAGCATGGAACATAAAAATAAGATGAGACCAAAAGGGTTGGTTATAGGACATCTCAAGGTTTCTAAAACGTCCAAGAAAACTTCCAAAAGTTCAAAATTGAAGAAGTTATGCATTGTTGAAGTTGGACATTTTTGCAAAATTGCCAAAAGTCAACTACCCCCAAAACTTCAAATTTTGTCAAATGGGCCCACTTTTTTCCACTTGATTTGATCTTGTCACACTACACACGTGTCCTATCTTCAGTATTGTGTCCATTTATTGATTTTTCTATTTTATTTGATTTTTATTGAATTAATTCATTTTAAATCAATTTAAATTCAAATAAAATCTAAATATTGATAACTTAGGATCTTTTTGATTGATACAGGCCTTAATTGTCATCATGGACATGATCAAACTCGTATCTCACCATATCATGAACAAATATTGGATTTTTGGACAAAATTGGAAAGATTTTAATGGAGGATCAAGCCATATCTTCAAGCATTGATTTACAAAGATTCAAAGTCCAAAACTTGACCTAATACAATGCATTATACATATACAAGGCAGGAGGCACGAATTAGAGACCGAGAGGCTGCTAAATCACAAGAACAAAACTTGGAAAATTGTCAAAAAAGCTTGAAACTGAAATCACACCTAGAGCCAATTCAGAACCAAAACTCAATGTTATTCCCTTGCTGGACATCCATTGAAGCAAAACCAATCCTTAACAAGCTCTGATACCCTCTGAATCACGCTGTAAGTCTCTCTAAACCTCACCTTGTGTTTGAAATCACAAGTTCGTATTTCTGCATCTTTTGAACCAAATCTTTGCATATTCATGCTTTTCGTTTCATTTAGAAGCTTTTTGCATTATTGGATTGCGTTTTATAGCCTGTAACCCCCTAGTCGATTCTAGGGTTCTTGGTATTCGTTTTTGGGCGTTTTTGCTACAGGTGAAATCAAGGCCATTAATGGACATAAACGTGTTCATGAGAAGGAGACGAGCACAACCATGTGCTTGGGATTGATTTTCATGGCCTGGGATATATTTTAGGAACGAGCTACGAATTTAGTCGCAGATAAAATTTCGCAGGTAAATAACCAGGTTTTCAATGGAGAAGACGAAAATGTGGCCTTGTCCCATTCGTTGGTTCAAATAATTCGCGCTTTTTTTTCTTTTTTTTTCCAGGCATATTAACTTGTTTCCCATATAATATTCATTATCTATTATTCTAACAATTAAAAGGCGTTGGCTCAGTGGCAAGGCGTATGCTTGGTAACTAACAGGACCTGGGTTCGAATCCCAAGTCCACCATATTCCTTTGCATTATTTTTCAATAGGTTATTTGGTGTGAATTCCATTGCGCAGGACATCATACACCCTCATCCTGATGCTTGCCAGATGGCCCTAGGCCAGATCTGGTGGCTAAGATTGCAAGTCCACCATATTCTCAAGTCAAGGGACGCCAACTGGATCAGAAAAGTCAGCGCAGGCTTGCACTATTGGGCCATAAAAAATGCTAATCTCACCTCCTTTTGGGCCCAGAACCCACCTTTGTTATTTCTTTTTTCTATTTCTTTCTTTATTTATTTTATTGTTATTATTTTTATTATTTTAAATCATTGACTAATTAAACTTTTTTCCCATAAAATCAAAGACCAAAAAATATATTTTATTCATTAAAATTAAATTCAGCATTTTATTTTTTGTAAATAAATATTAATTCACTTAACTTAGTTTTAATTAGATATAACTTTTAATATTTTTGCAATAATTAAAATTAATGTAGAAAATTAGGTTTTTATTAACTTCAAATCAAATTTATTTTTATTTCCTTTGAATACTCAAAAATCCAAAAAAATATTATTTTTCATTAATTAATTAATTAGATTATTTAATTTAATTTAATTGTTAACTTAATTTAATTTCTTTTAATCCAAAAATAACAAAAAAAATCACTTTCTTCAAAAAAGGGGGTCAAAACCCTAAAAAACTCGCATTCGATTTAACTTTTCGCACGCGATCTATTTTGCCATATTGATGTATCTGTTTCCCAGGATGTAATAGTTTAATTAGGACTTTAATTATTTTATCGCTTTATTTACTTTCCGCATTTTAATTTCAAGGGTTGTTTTTGGCGATGTAAATACCCGACGCCTTGTAATAGTTTAGATTTAATTTCCGCAAATTTAAATTCCGCAATTTATAAACTGTTAGATGTTTGGTAATAGGGAATGCATGACAAGATCAAATGTATGAACCTAAAATCAACATAGCTCACCCATGATATGTATAAAGATAAAATTAACCGAAACAACACACTCGCACATGCGCACTCTTAGGGTACACCTCGCTTGGTTGCCTTCGTACGTGGTCATTGAGTATAGGAAGTTTTAGAGGTCGCCCTCTTGTCCAAAGATCATAGTTGCCTCGAAACGGTTGCCTCGGAAAAATGATCTAAGACATTAGGGTTACCGCTAAGGCATCCTAACATTGCTTTAGTGACCACACGTCCCTTAATGGAATTGACCCTTAAAACTCCAACGACGATGCTACCTACTCATCAATAGTGGGATAGCATTGTCTAAAGGATATTAGTACATATTGATTCATTTTTCGAGTAGGTAGATGGTTCTTAAGTACTTGCTCTCTCAAAACAAAACAAAACTCTTCGCACTTACACTTTTCAAACAAAAACTTCTTTCAAACCCACAAACACAAAGAAAAACAAATTTTGAAAACACTTTGAGCAAGTACCTAAGAGCCCGTGGATAACCACGGATAGAAAGGGTGCTAACACCTTCCCTTTCTATAATATACCCCCCGGACCCGAGAAACATCTCGAAAAAGGAATTTTTCTGTGCTTTTTTCCTTTCCTTGTTGGATAAAATAAAAGACGGTGGCGACTCTTGCTTACCGCGACATTTTGCGAAAATAAACGCAAAATGCAAACCAGTATTCCGAAAAACAGTCAGTTCTCTCCCACTGTATCATAGAACTGGCGACTCTGTTGGGGACTAATAAGTGGGGTGTACCTTAGGATTATATCATTGTGTTTTCAATTGCTTGCTTTGTATGATTTATATTTGTGGGTTCGTATCGGAGTTACAATAGATCCTAACCCGGATCTGGGGATACCCTTTAGGTAAGTAGCAATAAACTGTGAGGGAACTGTACGGCGTAGACCGATATGGTTGAAACAGTAGCTACGTTGGTGTGGCACTTTAGATTGTACTGATATCCCTTGTGTTGGAACGAGGAGAATATGGGTCATCTAAGGGGTCATTAAGCACCAACTGACCTTAGAACCTTTAAATTGACCAACTTGGCCATAGAACAGTAGCAGTATGCTACACTCATTGAGAATAAACTCTCGCGATGATTCCGGCCGCAAGAAAAGGTTGCTAAACTGGAATTATGACCGATTGAGGGTAGTCAGTGATATTGAGATCCTCTAGAACCCGGTTACTATTTTTAGGACAGGTTTAAACCAACTGAACTGAAAGAGGGTAGTACCTAAGCTCCTTGTCGGCCTGAAATCTAAGGGCTCTCTGTGTGAATTGTGTGCCTTTACCATGTTTGCTATTTGTGGATACTTGTGGTGTGCTTCCTATCATGACATTATGACATCATTACATTGCATACATCTTGCATTGGACTAACCTATTTCAAAGACAGGAGGGATTCATCTTTGTTCTGTTTTATAGGTCATCATGATGCCTATGCGTAGGAATACTATCCGGATAAACTTTGTCCAAGTTCCCATCTTGCTTAAGGAACTGATCGCAAAGATGCCTGATACTACTTCCTTCATCAGAAGACATGGGTATCTTCTCAGTCTGGTTACCTCCAAATTGGACGAGCAGATGATGAGTGTTTTGGTTCAGTTCTATGATCCATTGTACCATTGTTTTACTTTCCAGGACTACTAGCTGGTTCCCACTTTAGAGGAGTTTTATAATCTGCTCGGTATCTCTATTTTGGAGCAGACCCCGTTTATTGGTTGGGAGAAGATTCTTAGGCCCGAAGAGATTGATGCAGCCCTTCATTTGACCAAAGAGGGGGTAATGGCTAATTGGGAGACTAGAAGTGGAGCAAAGGGTTTTCTGACTAAGTTCTTGATTAGTAAGGCTAATTATTTCTGGGATAGCCTAGACTTCAAGGCATTCGAGGATATTTTGGCTCTTTTGATATATGGCTTGGTACTGTTTCCGAATTCTGACTCCTTTGTTGATGTAAATGCGGTGAAAATCTTCATCTCTCATAATCCCGTACCCACTCTCTTGGGTGACATTCTTCATCAGCTTTATGCTCGTACGGCCCGAAAGCGGGGAACCTTGATATGCTGTGCTCCGTTATTAGCGAGGTGGTTTATTTCGCACCTCCCCAAGTCAGTGCTGAAGAATAAAGAAGGCATGGGTTGGGCTTATAGGGTTATGTCTCTTTCTCATAATGACATTATCTGGACTCTCAAGGGTATGGATGAGGAGGCTATCATTGATCGTTGTGGGGAGTATCCCAATGTTCCACTGTTAGGAACCCATGGAGGAACTTCTTACAATCCGTGCTTGGCCTTACGTCGGTTTGGGAGAGCCAGAAGAGAAGGACCTTATGAGATGCTAATGCCTAGTATCATCTTTGATTTTCAAGGGGATAGCGACTAGCAACGTTGCAGATTCATAAGGGCTTGGGATAGAGTTCATAGATCTGATCCACATGAGTTGGGCCCAAAGAATTCACTTCCAATGGAGCCATATCTCATATGGGTTCGTATCCATGCCCAAAAGCTGGGTATGCCGTATGAAGTCGTCCGGCCTATCATTGTTGAAGTTTCTAACGAAGAAGGGGTTCTTCCAACCATCCTCCACCCTTACATGCCCACTGACATTGGGGCACTGAAAAGATCTTGGATGCAGCTGAGAGAGGAACGAGATGCTTACCGAGAAAAGTTCAACGAGCAAGAGCAGAAGATCCAGAGGTTGACTAGGCAGTTGGAGAACGAGCAGATTCTCAACGACTATGTCCGCACCGACAAGAAGAGACCATGGGAGCACTGATTGATCTTTGATTGTTTCTTTTCCAGTTTTATTTACTTTTCAGTATTTCCATTCTTGTAACGCCCTGAGGGCATCAGTTGAACAATTTGAATTCCAAAGTTTATCTAATAAAGTGTGTTTCATTTCTTGTTTACAAATTTGAATCTCCCGATTGTCTTTGAAATCATAATCATACGCATTTCATCCCATGCACTTCATAAACAGGTACCCATTACAGGGCTCTTATCTTCTTCGTTGTTTATTTCAGCACTCATCATGTCTGCTGAACCTTCAACTGAGCAAGCCATCAAGGCCCTCCAAGCCCAGAATGCCCAATTCCAAGAGTTGTTCATGAATCTAGATAAGGGTCAGCAAGACCTGAAGACCCTGATTCTGAAAGAGAAGAAGAAGAAGAAGAGGACAATCCTGTTTAACACAGGGCACATGTTTGGAAACAGGCTACAAAATGAATTTGATTTGACCACCTCATCTGGAGGGAAAGATAGTCAGGAAGAAAGGAGGGCTCCTAGCCCTGTGGTCTCCGACAATGAGACGGACTTCGATGAAGAACAGTATCCTCCTACTGAGGATAGATACAAGCAGTTGGAAGACCGGTTGAGTGCTATGGAAGTTCAGAAAGTGTCTGGTCTGGACTTTGGTGATCTGGGTCTATCATCTGGGGTGGTGATTCCCCACAAATTCAAGGCATCAGCCTTTGCTAAGTATGACAGAGTTTCTTGTCCGAAGTTGCACCTCCAGTCATATGTAAGGAAGATTCAGCCGTACACCGCTGATAAGAACTTATGGATCCATTTCTTTCAAGACAGTCTCTCAGGGACTCAGCTTGAGTGGTTCTACCAGTTGGACGGAGCCAGTATTCGCAGTTGGGAAGATTTGGCTACTACTTTCTACAGGCAGTACCAGTACAACTCTGACCTCGCTCCCACGCGTACCCAACTCCAGGGTATGTCAATGGGAACGGGTGAGGGATTCAAAGATTATGCTCATAGGTGGAGGGACCTCGCTGGAAGAGTGCAACCACCCTTGGCTAATCGGGAGCTTGTGGACATGTTTCTAGGGACCCTGTCTGGTCCATTTTTCAACCATCTGAATGGAAGCTCTTCGTCTGGGTTTACAGAGCTAATTATGACCGGTGAGAGGATTGGGGCTGGTATTAAAGCTGGTAAGATACAGAAGGGTGCCTCATCAAGCACCGAGAAGAAGCCCTTTAAGAAAGAGTCAAGTGCTGTCTACAGTACGAGAAGACAAAATAGACCTGAACACCGCCAAGCTGTTAATGCGGTTGTTATTTCAAAACCTGCTGGTGCTCCTAAGCACAACAATCAACAAAAGTACGAGAGACCTCGAAGGCAATTCACCCGTCTCAACACGACTTTGTCTCAGATTCTGCCACAATTGCTGAAGACCAATCTAGTGATTCCAAAGGAAGCCCCGAAGAATCCAAATATCACATCACCGAAGTATAACCCTAATGCCCGTTGTGCTTATCACTCTGATAGCCCGAGGCATAATACAAATGATTGTTGGACTATGAAGAATAAGATACAGGACTTAATTGATGCGAATAAGATTGAGTTTGAGGCACTCGAGAGGCCTAATATTGTGACTGCTCCTATGCCCAAGCATGGAGTAAATGCCATAGATGAAGACTCATTTGTGGTTTCTGTGAATGATATTGCTACCCCTTTGATGACTGTGAAGAAGAACCTTTTGATGGCCGGTTTATTTCCGGACTGTGACGAAGGTTGTCGTATGTGTGTTGTTCTACAAACTGGCTGCCATCTTTTAAAATCAGGTGTCGAATGCCTGATGGATAGTAAAGAAATTCTGTTCGAGAAGACTGTTGTTCCTCTAGTTCATACTGAAGAAGTTGCCATCATTACCATTTTCGACAATTCTCCCAAGGCTCCCTCGATGAAGCCTGTTAGAATTACATCTGTTCCAAGAATTGCACCTGTGATCATCACTGTTCCAGGGCCCATCCCCTATACCTCCGATAAAGCTGTCCCTTGGCACTATGGGGCTGATGTTTATTTTCATGGAGTTAAACAAGAGTTAGATGTTGATACTGACGTCAGCAATATTGTTGGACCTGCTAAATCACCCGCAACGGAAGACTTTTCTCACCTAATATCTCTCTACCAACTGCCTGAAGACCTGTTGTTATTACACCTGCCAGTGTACCTGCTACCATTCCTGTTCAAGTTCCTATTCTTACCCCTATTGCCGAGTCATCTAACACTCGGGGCAAAGGGATCACCACTGATATGCCTGCTCAGACGGAGGCACCGAAGACGATTACTGTTGAAGCTTATAAACAAGAGATGGAAGAGATTCTGAAAATTATCAAAAAGAGTGACTACAATGTAGTTGAACAGCTGAGGCAAACCCCGTCCAAGATTTATATGTTGTCACTGCTGCTATGCTTAGAGGCCCATGCCAAGGCTCTGATTACATTTCTAAAGACTGCCCACGTGCCACAAGAGACATCAGCTGATCAGTTTACAGATTGCATGGCCAATTTGACTGCTGATAATGGGTTGGGTTTCTCGGACGCCGACTTGACTGCTAAGGGGAAGAATCACAATGATGCCCTGCATGTATCCATTGAATGCAGAGGCACTACTCTTGCACATGTATTGGTGGATACTGGTTCCTTATTGAACGTCCTACCTAAGAAATCTCTAGACCAGTTGGATTGTGAAGGGTTGGAGTTGAAACCAAGCAACATTATTGTCAGAGCCTTTGATGGGTCTAAAAGGATGGTGCACGGAGAAGTTGATATCTCGATTAAGGTTGGTTCTCAGGTCTTCAATTCTACGTTTTATGTGATGGACATTCGGCCATCTTATTCTTGCTTGCTGGGTCGTCCATGGATCCACAAAGCTGGGGCCGTAACCTCAATGCTCCACCAGAAGCTGAAGTACCCGTTCAAAGGGAAGATTGTGATAGTACAGGGAGAGGAAGAGTATATGGTTAGTCACCTTAACTCTTTCTGATATGTAGATATGAATGGGGAGTTCATTGAGACCCCATTTCAACATTTTGAAGAGGTTCCCCAGACACTGGCGTCAGCTGAGACTTTTGTTGAAGATTCTCCTAAGAAGATGGCTTCCCTCAAGGATGCTCGGGCTGTTGTCGAGAGATGGGTGTGCAAATTGGGGCCAGATCCCTGATTTTACACAGAAGACTAACAAGTTTGGTTTGGGTTTCACTGCAGAAGCTCAAAGGGCTGTTCGGAATGCACGGATCGGAAGACCTCCCGTGTTCATCAGCAACTCGGGAGTGAATGCCATTGAAGACGGTGTGGAAGAGTCTGAGTTCGACAGCTGGATCTATCCTACGACCGACGGTGGACCAAGCAACTGGACAGCAAAGGACTTCATCCCTATTACTTTTGTTACCCAGTAATGAAACTTTTTATTTTGAATTTGTAACAGACAATGTTTTAAAACTTTATGGCCCGGTGTCTTACCCGGGGCACTGTGGCTTCATTTGTGAGGGCTTTATGTGTGTCATTTTCATATATCATTAATAAAAGCATTGGACATTCTTGCATTTAAAATTTTGTGCTCCTTGTTTTTCTTTATTATATATTGCAAAACAGCTATTTTACACACACTCACGTATACAGGTCTACATCCACTCTGGATCTCACTAGTAACGACTCTGCTACTGCCAGCTATGACTTCGAAAATCCGATCAACTTAGCCGAAGACGAAGGTGAAGATGATTGAGAAGTGCCTGGTGAACTGGCAAGACTGTTACTCCAAGAAGAGAGGGCTATTCAGTCGCAGGAAGAGTCAGTGCAATCAGTGAATCTGGGTACCGAGACAGACAAGAAGGAAGTCAAGATCAGTGCAAATCTGGAGCTTAGTGTGAAGCAACGGTTGATCCAGATGCTGCATGAATACGTTGAGATCTTTTCCTGGTCTTATGAAGACAAGCCTGGGTTGGATACTGATATTGTGGTTCATCGCCTGCCCACCAAGGAAGACTGTCCTCCAGTAAAATAGAAGGTCCGCCGAATGCGCCCAGAAATGTCTGAGAAAATTAAGGCTGAAGTTATGAAAAAATTTGACGCCGGTTTTCTAGCAGTGACTTCTTACCCTCAGTGGGTTGCCAATGTGGTTCCTGTGCCGAAGAAGGATGGTAAGGTCCGAATTTGTGTTGATTATAGGGATCTAAACAGGGCAAGCCCCAAAGATGATTTCCCTCTACCTCATATCGACGTTCTGGTTGACAACACCGCACAGCATAAAGTCTTCTCCTTTATGGATGGTTTCTCCGGTTATAATCAGATCAAAATGGCTCCCGAAGACATGGAGAAGACAACCTTTGTTACTCAGTGGGGCACCTTTTGCTACAAGGTCATGCCTTTTGGACTGAAGAATGTTGGGGCAACGTATCAGCGTGCCATGGTCACTTTGTTTCATGACATGATCCATCATGAGATTGAGGTATACGTCGACGATATGATTGTAAGGTCCCAAACTGAGGAGGAACATCTTGACCACCTTCAGAATTTGTTTGACAGGTTGAAGTTGTACAAGCTGAGGTTAAACCCGAACAAGTGCACCTTCGGGGTGAGATATGGTAAACTGTTGGGTTTCGTCGTGAGCAACAAAGGTATTCAAGTGGATCATGCAAAAGTGAAAGCTATACAGGAAATGCCAGCTCCTAGAACAGAGAAAGAAGTCAGAGGCTTTCTGGGACGTCTGAACTATATTCCTCGATTCATCTCGCACCTGACTGCTACTTGTGAGCCAATCTTCAAGCTACTAAAGAAAGATCAAGTAGTACATTGGAACGATGAATTCCAGGCTGCTTTCGAAAGAATCAAAGAGTATCTCCAAGAGCCTCCTATTCTGATGCCACCAGTTGAAGGGAGACCTCTGGTCTTATACTTGATAGTACTCGACAACTCAATGGGGTGTGTGTTGGGTCAACATGACGAGTCTGGCCGAAAAGAGCATGCAATTTACTACCTTAGCAAAAAGTTTACCGACTGTGAGACCCGATACTCACTGCTCAAGAAAACTTATTGCGCTTTGGCATGGGCTGCTCGCCGACTGAGACAGTATATGCTGACTCACACTACTCTATTGATCTCAAAGATGGATCTAATCAAGTATATCTTCGAGAAGCCTGCCTTATCCGGAAGAATAGCGAGATGGAAGATGATCTTGACTGAGTATGACATCTAATATACGACCCAAAAGGCAATTAAGGGGAGTGTGTTGGCAGACCATTTGGCACATCAAGCAATGGATGATTACCAGTCTATGAACTTTGAATTTCCGGACGAGAATATCATGTTGGTAACTGATTATGAGACACCTGGACCGGATGAAGGACCTGAGGAAGGATCCTGATGGTCTATGTACTTTGATGGAGCTTCGAATGCTTTGGGTAATGGCATTGGCGCTGTGATCATATCTCCTAAAGGCTCTCATACTCCGTTTACCGCCCGACTATGTTTCAACTGCACCAACAATATGGCGGAGTATGAGGCGTGCATCATGGGTCTTCGAGCAGCAATTTACCTAAGGATTAAGTTTCTAAGTGTCTTCGGAGATTCCGCTCTTGTGATCAGTCAGATCAAAGGCGAGTGGGATACGAAACACCCTAATCTTATTCCTTACAAGGAGTATGTATTGACGTTGCTTCCCCATTTCGAGGAGATAACCTTTGAACACTTCCCTAGAGAGGAGAATCAGTTGGCGGACGCGCTAACTACGATGTCTTATATGTTCAAAGTCAATTGGGACAACGAAGCTCCCCGGATTATCATTGAAAAACTGGATGAAATGGCACATTATTGTGATATTGAGACTGCAGAGGTAATAGATAAGCCCTGGTATCATGAGGTGAAGAGGTATCTTGAAGCCCAGGAGTACCCCGAGGGTGCATCTGTTAATGACAAGAAGTTTTTAAGGAGGTTTGCAGCGAAGTTCTTCATCAATAATGGCATCCTTTACAAGCGTAACCATGATTCGACCCTACTGCGATGTGTGGATAAGAATGAAGCAGAAAGGATCATGGCGGATTTACATGAAGGTACTTTCGGAACTCATTCCAGTGGACACACCATGGCAAAGAAAATCCTTCGGGCAAGATATTATTGGTCCACAATGGAAGCCGACTGTTATCAGCATTCTCGGACATGTTACAAGTGCCAAGTCTATGCTGATAAGGTGCACATACCTCCAGTACCTCTGAACGTCCTGACAACTCCTTGGCCTTTTGCAATGTGGGGCATTGATATGATCGGAGAGATCAGACCTACAACATCCAATAGGCATTGTTTCATCCTGGTGGCTATTGATTACTTTACGAAGTGGGTTGAAGTAGCTTCTTTTGCTACTGTAACCAAGAACATCGTGGCACGATTCATTCGGCACAATCTGATTTGTCGATATGGTGTACCAGAGAGGATCATTACGGACAATGGTACCAATCTCAACAACAAGATGATCACCGGGCTCTATGAGCAATTCAAGATACAACATCATAACTCTTCTCCCTATCGGCCGAAGATGAATGGGGCTGTTGAAGCGGCTAATAAAAACATTAAGAAGATTGTGCAGAAAATGACTGTGACATACAAAGACTGGCACGAGATGTTACCATTCGCCCTTCATGGGTACCGTACCTCAGCGCGGACGTCAACAGGGGCAACACCTTATTCCTTGGTATATGGAATGGAGGCGGTCTTGCCTATTGAAGTTCAGATGCCCTATCTTCGGATCATGAAGGATGCAAGTTTGAGTGAAGATGACTAAATTCAGACCCGGCTTGATCAGCTAAACCTAATCGATGAAAAGAGACTTACTGCTATTTGTCATGGTCAGACGTACCAAAAACAGATGATCAAGGCATTTAACAAGAAAGTCAGACGGCAAGAGTATCAAGTTGGGGATCTGATAATCAAGCGCATTATTCTACCTCAAGGTGATCCCAGGGGCAAATGGACTCCTACTTACGAAGGGCCATTTGTGGTTAAAAACATTTTCTCAGGAGGAGCTATGATTCTAACCACCATGGATGGTGACGACCTTCCTCACCCCGTCAATGCAGACATAGTAAAAAGATACTACGCATAATCAAAGACCCGCTAGGTTGACTGGCCTAGGCAAAAATAAGGGCTTCCCGGCGAACCAAAAGGGTTCGGGCAAAAATAAGGGATGAAAATGAAAAGAATTTGTACACTCGGCAAGTCGAAAACCTGAAAGGGCGGCTTGGGCAAAAATGGGTATCCCGGTGGACTGAAAACCTGAAAGGGTGGTCCAGGCAAAAATTAGGGATCAAAGCGTAACACTATGTCCCATTGGATCACATTGCATCTAGACTTTGGTATCAACTATCAAGCTCAGACGACACTAATCAATCTGATCTACCTTCAACTAGTAGCAAAGTGATGAGATGCTCGAAGACATATAGGCAATAACAGAGTTGGAACCCAGTGAGATTATTCACATAGTTGTTTTGTTTTTCTTTTCACAAATTGTAAATTCTATTACTCGACGACGTTCTCTTACTAGGATGTCAACCTCTTGTACAAAAACGCCTATTTACAGGCCAAACTTCAAAATCAATACAATTCATTTTCAGACAAATTTCAAACTGTTCTCCTTTATTTGTTTTGTTTTGCAAAGAACGTCCAGTGTTCATTTTTGATATATGCATTTGACATTAATTGTTGCTCATGAATATTTACGTGTGAAACAAAAGACAATTACGGGCAACATCAGAAACAGAGGCAATAAGAATTGTCCAAACTATACAGTTGCTCTGTCCACCAGGTACAAAGGAATATCCAGCTGAAGAATATGGCTAAGATACTTTCACTCCCCGCAGAGTAAAACAGTAATGGTAGCTCTCCCGGCTGAGACTTGTAACGGTAATATTCTCCCTAAGTAGAGTTGATCTGTCATCAACACTAAAAGGGCTTGATATCCCCAACAGTCTTAATATTCCCTGGCAGAGTGTAAGAATGTTCCCCGGTAGAATACAAGATACCCCCAGTGGAATCAATATTTCCCCAGCCCGGTCTAAAAAAGCTTCCCCAACAGAGTCGAAGCATCATCCCCAGTAGACTCTGGAAGTTTATCCCTAGCGGAGTACAAAAATAAATCTCCCCAGCTAAGTTCAAAGGATCACCCCCAGCATAATTCAGAAGGATTATCCCCACAAAAGTCTAACAGGGTTATCCCCAGCAAATCGCGACTGAAAGATCATCCCTAGCGAAGTTCTTTCCTTTCACAAACAGGAATTCAATCCTCAACAGACTCAGTATCACCAGCAACGGTAATCCATCCCCAGTTGAGTTTATCAGTGGAATATTCAGCAGAGCATCTCTTCCCCACAGAGTAATCTCCTTGTCAGTTTATTCCCCAACGAAGTTATCTCCTCCTGCAGGTCTATTCTCACAATCACCTTCGTTCACCATCCCTAGCGGAAGCGAAGAATTCAATTCTACTCTCCAGCAGCTATCCAGGATTTATTTTCCCCAGCTAAAACATTACATTTCCATACATCATGATACATGCATATATGAATCATACCAT
Source organism: Vicia faba (assembly GCA_948472305.1). NCBI lineage: Eukaryota > Viridiplantae > Streptophyta > Magnoliopsida > Fabales > Fabaceae > Vicia > Vicia faba. Next base: position 217,842,063 of record OX451739.1, on the reverse strand, counting down.
ATAATCTCATTTATGTTGAGAACATCATTGCTTGATCCATATCATGCATTGCATATGGCTGACCTTTACCTTTCAGGAAAGATGCTGTTAAAATTCTCAACTATGTTAAAGACCTTCTCTGGTCCAGTTAAATCGATTCCTTAAGATTTTTCTGATACCGATCCAGTTGAAGTTATTCCAAGACCTTGTCTGGTCCAGTTAAATCGATTCCTAAAGATTTTTTCTAATGTTGATCCAGTCAAAGGCCTTCTTTGGTCCAGTTAAATCGATTCCTAAAGATTTTTATGATGCCGATCCAGTTGAAGTTATTCCAAGACCTTGTCTGGTCCAGTTAAATCGATTCCTAAAGATTTTTCTGATGTCGATCCGGTCAAAGGCCTTCTCTGGTCCAGTTAAATCGATTCCTAAAGATTTTTCTGATGCCGATCCAGTTGAAGTTATTCCAAGACCTTGTCTGGTCTAGTTAAATCGATTCCTAAAGATTTTTCTGATGCCGATCCAGTCAAAGGCCTTCTCTGGTCCAGTCAAATCGATTCCTAAAGATTTTTCTGATGCCGATCCAGTTGAAGATATTCCAAGACCTCCTCTGGTCCAGTCAAATCGATTCCTAAAGATTTTTCTGATGCCGATCCAGTTGAAGTTTTTCCAAGACCTTGTCTGGTCTAGTTAAATCGATTCCTAAAGATTTTTCTGATGCCGGTCCAGCCAAAGGCGCCAAGACCTCCTCTGGTCCAGTCAAATCGATTCCTAAAGATTTTTCTGATGCGATCTAGTTGAAGTTATTCCAAGACCTTGTCTGGTCCAGTTAAATCGATTCCTAAAGATTTTTCTGATGCCGATCTAGCCAAAGGCGCTAAGACCTTCTCTGGTCCAGTCAAATTGATTCCTAAAGATTTTTCTGACGTCGATCCAGTTGAAGTTATCCTAAGACCTTGTGTGATACGGTGGGAGAACTGACTTATGAATTTTGCATTTGTTTTCACAAATGTTTTGGTTGAGCAAGAGTCGCCACCGACTTTTTATTTTATCCTAAGGAAAGGTTTAAAAAGCACAGCAAAAAAACCTTTGAGATGTTTTCTTGGGTTCGGGGAGTAGATTATAGAAAGGGAAGGTATTAGCACCCCTTCTATCCATGGTTATCCATGGGCTCTTAGTTACTTGCTTAGATCACTTGCCTTTTTCAATTGTTTGAAATGGTGCTTTGTGTGTGTGGGTTTGAAAATGTTTTGAAAAGAGGCCAATGTAGTGGCAACCTTTGTAATGATCCATGTTGGGATGTATACAAAGGTGTATGTCTTTTGAAAAGGTTTTCATTTGTTTTTGAAAGTCGTTTTGAAAGTGTAGTGATGTGTGATTTTGAAATTAGGCAAGTGTTTTGTTTTGTAAGTTTGATTCAAGTAACTAAGAGGTTGTCTACTCCTAAATTTCTCAAAAGATTATTGCTATGTTTTAACCCTTTTAACAAGTTTGTTCCACCATTGTATTTGGTGGACAATCTTGTGTTAGGATGTGAAAGGGACGGGCGCGGGTCATCGTTTAGACCATAATTGCAATGGTGCCAAGTATCTTTGGGCGTTTTCCTTAAGGGACTTGATCATTTTGTTTTGAAAAAAATATTATCGAGGGACCATGATCATTTAAATTGTTTGTTTTGCCCAAAGAGACCTAACATGCAATATGGCCCAATTTTGAAAGGCAACAAGTGGATATAACCCTAGGGGTGTTAGTGTGCAAGTGTGTTTTATTGCATACAAGAGTTTTTTTCTTCTTGGAATTAGGTTTTTCTATTTCATTGATTTTATCTTGTCATACACGTCCTAATTACTAGCAATAAGAAGCAGAAATGTAAAATCCTACGCTATTACAATAGTTAGGGGAGGGGGATACACATTTGTACATGGGGGGTTCAACGAGAAAAATAGACAAAAAAGAAAATAGCGAAAAACAAGATATATAGAGAGAGGGAGGGAGCCTGCGCGCTGTTGGGAGGCCATCAGAAGTTCTGACCCAGATCCGCTGTCAGATGATCAACCTGTTGGTGAAACTGGATGAGTCAGAACTTCTGACTCTAGAACCTGCAAAACAGAACCTTGTTAGTGGGGAAACCAGAAGTTCTGATTTCCCTGCGCTGCAAGACAGAAGTTTGTTAGTGGAGAACCCAGAAGTTCAGATTCTGCTGAAAAGGCAATAACTCTCAGAGGTTCTGATGTTATTGACAGCAAAACAGGCTTCAGATGTGCTAACGTCAAAGTCAGCACTTGGCTTTTTCCTGCACTAATCAGAACATCTGCAATCCTGTTGTTACTCCACAAAACAGAAAACATATTTGGAACAGATCCAGCAAAATAGCAAAATGTCTCAGAGGTCAGAATCACCAAGGTCACAGGCAAGTCCTAAACTGGCTCAGAACGTTCTGAGGTATGAGAGTCCTCAGAACATAAACAGCAATAACATGAATATTTACATTATGTACTTGAATATGCACAGCTGATGATGCTTAACAGTGTGGTGAGAGTCAGCAGGTGCTTACCTGACTTTCTGGAAAATGGTGGGTGAAAGTTAGCTTTTGGTTCTGGTGGTGTTCTGGACAGATTTGGAAAAGGGGAAGTGAAGGTGTATACGTGTATAGAGTCAGAAGTTTGGAAAGAACGTTTTTGGTTTACAGAAAAGAGCTGGGTGTTTGATGAAGTTGAAGGTGAGAAACTTAAAGTTATGAAACAAAGCTGGAAATTTTGGCAGAGTTTCAGAATGTTATGTTGCTAGGAGTTTCGTTTCTCTCTTAGCAATTTTTCTGTTTCTTTTCTTGAACTTCTTGAACGTCTTTTGCAGTGGGGAAAGCTCTCTATTTATAGGCAAAGTTCTTGTGGATACCTTGAACATTTAAGGCGCCAACAGAGTTTGAATTTGTTCTTTGACAGAAATTCCTGGGAAGTTGTGATAACAGCTATTTTTCAGCCTAGGTAGCAGCAGCAGGCGTAGATTGGGGGAAGTGACCTCTGAAATGGGCGGTGGCGTGAAGACCCATGCCAGAATCTATGCAAAAGCATTTTCCAAGCCACACGTGAACGCTCAGGAGTGGTTGGAAGCATTAATGGGCATTAAATGGTGACAAGACCTGTCAATACCAACATTCTGGTTGTTGAATTAGCAGCGTAAACCATGCTCTGGCCTTGGCTACCTGTTGTCTTAGCAAGCTCTGGAGATTCTCCTGGTTTTCTGGTACGTTCCTTGGATCTACTTCTGGACAATCTGGACTTAGAGATTCTGTATCAATGTGACACCTATCCCTCTGACCTTTCATCTTCTGACTTCAACCTGTTCTGAAGGAGCCTTTATACTTTCATGTTTCTCTTGCATTCCTTTAGCAAGTTCTGACTGAGCTTGTGTAACTGCTGAAGGGGTATGTTCTGTTTGAGGCTTACACTCTGAACCACGTTTACAACTTCTGATTGAACTGATGTAGCTGCTGAAGAGACAACTTCTGACCATCCTGAGCCAAACTTGCAACTTCTGACCGTCTTCATCTGGAATGGATCCAGAAGTTCTGAAGCGCTGATTTTTCCAAAAAACACTTATTTTAAAGAAACATTCTAAGCACTTAGAATTTGATTTTCCTCAAGATGAAAGCATTGTTGTTGGAGTTTGTGAGATCATTTTGCTCTTGTAAGTGACTTGCTTGGGCAAAAGGATAACTCAGGACTTGGATTTGTTCCAGGGGATTTTGAAAAATCTAAGATGGTTTCCTAAAGAAAGGGAGGGCAAATTTTGGGGTACAACAGTTGCCCCTGTTCAATCTTCTTGAACCTGAAGAGTTAGATTGGCGAGTTTGCCTTTCGCGTCTCGAAGGTAAAAGAAGATTGGACACCAGAGTGCCCTGAAATTTGCACTCGCATGTTGAAGTATCAGCAATGTGATGTTAGGAATGGGCTTACAGATGCCATTTGGAGAGGTGACAGATAGGGAGATGGGCTTATAGATGCCATCTGGAGACGTGACAGAACCTTGTCGGGAATGGGCTTATAGATGCCATTTGGAAGTGTCGATCGCATAAGAGATTCCTTAGCGAGAAATTTGTATATTTGAGAAAGACGGATGTTTTCCTGGCTTGTTACAGGTGTTTGATCTTCAATCTCCTTATGCAGATGTGCCCTGGCTAGATACAGGTATCGAATCTACAATCGGTTGTTCACAGATGTGTCCTGGCTGGATACAGGAGTCGAATCTGGAAATAGTCGTTAATAGATCTGCCCTGGCTGGATACAGGAATCGAATCTTCGGACTCTTCAGACGTGCCCTGGCTAGATACAGGAATCGGGTCTGGAAACGTGATAGTTGATAGATGTGCCCTGGCTGGATACAGGAATCGAATCTTCGGACTCTTCAGACGTGCCCTGGCTAGATACAGGAATCGAGTCTGGAAATGTTGTAGTTGATAGATGTGCCCTGGCTGGATACAGGAATCGAATCTTCGGACTCTTCAGACGTGCCCTGGCTAGATACAGGAATCGAGTCTGGAAATGTTGTAGTTGATACATGTGCCCTGGCTGGATACAGGAATCGAATCTTTGAACTTTTCAGACGTGCCCTGGCTAGATACAGGAATCGGGTCTGAAACTGGTCACTCTCAGATATGCCCTGGCTAGATACAGGTATCGAATCCGAAATTTGTGACAGTTGAAGGCAGCTGTCTTTGGGATCGTCTTTTTCCCTGAAGAGGCAAAAACATAAGTTGTACGCAATGTCATGATGTATGATATGCATGATGTTCAACATGAGATAGTGTTGTATGCACTTTATCATGTATGTAAGTAAGATGTATGAAAGTGTGAAATGCTTATGAATGTATCTTCGTCTTAGGAAAATAGATCTTTGACGATCGGCTGGGGAGTTGCCCTGTGGCCGAGATACTTTGCTGAAGTTTTGATGAGAGGCCTGCTGAGGACTTTTAAAGATGGATTCCGCTGGGGATAATGATGATAGACTCCGCTGGGGATTATCAAAGATAAAATCCGCTGGGGGTACCAAAGATAAAATCCGCTGGGGGTACCAAAGATAAAATCCGCTGGGGATCGAAAGATAAACTCCGCTGGGGGTCGAAAGATAAACCCGCTGGGGATAATCTTCCGTGGCGATTAGCTGAGGATAACCCAGTTATAAGCCCTCGTGAGGAATAACTCTGAATAAAGCTCGGGAGAGACGTCCGTACTCTGCAGGAGATAAGCTTTCAGAATCTACTGGGGATAAGCTTACTGCTTGGGGAGATGGATTCCAACTTTTCCTGGGGAAACTTTTGGAATTGTGCTGGTAAACGGTTCTACTGGGGTGTCCGTATTTCGCCAGGTAACAAACTTAGATCAAGACTGCCGGGGATGCTTGCTGACGACTGCCTATACTCCGCTGGGGAATGTGGTGCCTTTTCAAGAACGATAGGGAATCAACTCTGCTTGGTGAAAGTATTGCCGGATCTTGTCTTACTCTGCGGGGAGTTGAGATGATTTAGTCGCATTCTTCAGTCGAATTTACCTTGGTACCTTGGCGGACAAAGCAACCCGACTGCATCAGACAACTTTACATTGCCCTGTGACCGATGTCACCTGTAATTGATTTTTTTTTTTGTCTCATACGCGAATATTTATGAATCAGCAATTTTAATGTCAAATGCATATATCAAAAACGAACATTGGACGTTCTTCGCAAGACAAACAGAAAGAAGAAAATAATGGTAATTTGTATGGACAAGTGAATTTGTATTGATTTGAACTTTGCCTGTGAATAGGCGTTTTTATACAAGAGGCTGACATCCTAGTAAGAGGACGCCGCCAAATAACATAGAATTTGAAAAGGAAATAAAACAGCTATGTGAACGATCCCACTGGGTTCCAACTCTGCTATTGCCTTTATGTCTTCGAACGTCTCATCGCTTTGCTACCTAGTTGAAGATGAAGCTGATTGGTCGATGCCGACGTCTGAGTCAGGTAGTGGATACTGAATTCTGGATGCGATGTGATCCAATGAGACATAGTGTTACGCTCCATCCCTAACTTTTGCCTGGACCGCCCTTTCAGGTTTTCAGTCCACCGGGATACCCATTTTTGCCCAAGCCGCCTTTTCAGGTTTTCGACTTGCCGGGTGTACAGATTTTTTTCATTTCATCCCTTATTTTTGCCCGAACCCTTTTGGTTCGCCGGGAAGCCCTTATTTTTGCCTAGGTATGTCAACCTAGCGGGTCTTTTATTTATGCGTAGTATTTTTTCACTATGTCTGCATTGGCGGGGTGAGGAAGGTCGTCACCATCCATGGTGGTTAGGATCATGGCTCCTCCTGAGAACACACGTTTAACCACAAATGGGCCTTCGTACGTAGGGGTCCATTTGCCCCTGGGATCACTTTGAGGAAGGATGATGCGTTTGATTACCAGGTCCCCAACTTGATACTCTCGTGGTTTGACTTTCTTGTTAAATGCCCTAATCATCCGTTTTTGATACGTTTGACCATGACAGATAGCAGCGAGCCTCTTTTCGTCAATCAGATTTAATTGATCAAGTCGAGTCTGGATCCAATCATCTTCATTCAAGTTTGCATCCTTCATTATCCGGAGAGAGGGTATCTGAACTTCAATTGGCAAGACCGCCTCCATGCCATAGACCAAAGAGAAGGGAGTTGCCCCGGTTGACGTTCTGGCTGAGGTGCGGTACCCATGAAGAGCGAACGGTAACATCTCGTGCCAATCTTTATAGGTCACTGTCATCTTCTGCACAATTTTCTTGATATTTTTATTGGCTGCCTCTACAGCCCCATTCATCTTCGGCCGGTAGGGAGAAGAATTGTGGTGCTGTATTTTGAATTGTTCACAGAGTTCAGTGATCATCGTATTATTGAGATTGGTACCGTTGTCCGTAATGATTCTTTCTGGGACACCGTACCGACAGATCAGGTTATGCCGGATGAAACGTGCCACGACGCTCTTGGTTACTGTGGCATAGGATGCTGCCTCAACCCACTTCGTGAAGTAATCGATCGCCACCAGGATGAAGCGATGTCCATTAGATGCTGTAGGTTTAATCTCGCCGATCATATCAATGCCCCACATTGCAAAAGGCCAAGGTGCAGTCAGGGCGTTCAGAGGAACTGGAGGAATGTGCACCTTGTCGGCATAGATCTGGCATTTATGACAAGTTCGGGAGTGTTGGTAACAATCAGCTTTCATTGTGGACCAGAAATATCCTGCCCGAAGGATTTTCTTGGCCATGGTGTGTCCACTGGAATGTGTTCCAAATGTGCCCTCATGTAATTCCATCATAATTTTCTCTGCTTCAGTTTTATCCACACAACGTAACAGAGTTGAATCATGATTCCGCTTGTAGAGAATGCCGTTGCTGAGGAAGAATTTTGCAGCAAACCTCCTCATGAACTTTTTATCATTGACAGACGCACCTTCAGGGTATTCCTGAGCTTCCAAGTACCTCTTTACCTCGTGATACCAGGGTTTTTCAATCACCTTCTCAGCCTCGAGCCCACAGCAGTATGCCGGTTCACCCAACTTCCAGATGATGATTCAGGGAGCCTCATTGTCCCATTTAACTTTGAACATTGAAGACATCGTAGCTAGTGCGTCTGCTAGCTGATTCTCCTCTCTTGGGAAGTGTTCGAAGGTTATCTCTTCAAAGTGGGGAAGCAAGGTCAACACATACTCCTTGTAAGGGATAAGATTCGGGTGTTTCGTATCCCACTCGCCTTTGATCTGATTGATCACGAGAGCGGAATCTCCGAAGACATTTAGAAATTTGATCCTTAAGTCGATTGCAGCTTGTAAACCCATGATACATGCCTCATATTCTGCCATGTTGTTGGTGCAGTTGAAACATAATCGGGCGGTGAGTGGAGTATGAGTTCCTTTGGGGGATATGATTACAGCGCCGACGCCGTTACCCAAAGCATTGGAGGCTCCACCAAAGTGCATAGACCATCGGGATCTCTCCTCAGGTCCTTCATCCGGTCCAGGTACTTCACAGTCAGTTACCACCATGATGTCTTCGTCCGGAAAATCAAAGTTTAATGATTGGTAATCGTCCACCGGCTGGTGTGCCAAATGATCTGCCAGTACACTTCCCTTAATTGCTTTCTGAGTTGTATACTGGATGTCATATTCTGTTAAGATCATTTGCCACCTCGCTATTCTTCCGGACAGAGCAGGCTTTTCAAATATGTACTTGATGGGATCCATTTTTGAAATCAACAAGGTAGTGTGAGTCAACATATACTGTCTCAGCCGGCGAGCAGCCCATACAAGAGCGCAGCAAGTTTTCTCAAGCAGTGAGTAACGAGACTCACAGTCGGTAAACTTTTTGCTCAAGTAATAAATAGCGTGCTCTTTTCGGTCAGACTCGTCATGCTGTCCCAGCACACACCCCATTGAATTGTCAAGCACTGTCAAATATAGTATCAGAGGTCTTCCTTCCACCGGTGGCATAAGAATGGGTGGCTCTTGGAGATATTCCTTTATCCTTTCAAAGGCGGCCTGACATTCATCATTCCAGCGTACCACTTGATCTTTCTTTAGCAATTTGAAGATTGGCTCACAAGTAGCAGTCAGATGTGAGATGAATCGGGCAATGTAATTTAGTCGTCCCAGGAAGCCTCTGACTTCTTTCTCTGTTTTTGGAGTCGGCATCTCTTGTATGGCTTTTACCTTGGCAGGGTCCACCTGAATACCTTTATCACTTACAATGAAACCTAGCAATTTTCCGGACCTTACCCCAAAGGTGCATTTGTTGGGATTCAACCTTAGCTTGTATAACTTGAGTCGGTCAAACAACTTCCTCAGATGGTCAAGGTGCTCCTCCTCATTTTGAGACCTTGCAATCATGTCATCAACGTATACCTCAATCTCATGATGGATCATATCATGAAACAAAGCAACCATGGCACGCTGATAGGTTGCCCCAGCATTTTTCAATCCGAATGGCATGACCTTATAACAGAAGGTGCCCCACTGAGTCACAAAGGTAGTCTTCTCCATATCTTCTGGAGCCATCTTGATCTGATTATACCCTGAAAAACCATCCATGAAGGAGAACACCTTGTGTTGAGCTGTATTGTCAACAAGGACATCAATGTGAGGTAAGGGGAAGTCATCCTTATGGCTGGCCCTGTTCAGATCCCTGTAGTCGACACACATTCTGACTTTACCGTCCTTTTTTGGCACTGGCACCACATTGGCAACCCACTGAGGGTAAGAAGTCACTGCAAGGAATCCGGCATCAAACTGTTTCATAACCTCGGCCTTGATCTTTTTAGACATCTCTGGCCGCATCCGTCGGGCTTTTTGCTTTACCGGAGGGCAATCTTCCTTGGTTGGCAGGTGGTGAACTACAATGTCGGCATCCAAACCAGGCATATCTTCATAGGACCAAGCAAAAATCTCCATGTAGTTCTGTAGCATCTGGATCAATCGTTGCTTCACGCTGAGCTCTAGATTGGCACCAATCTTGACCTCTTTCCTATCCGTCTCGGTACCCAAGTTAATTGTCTCCACAGGCTCTTCATGTGGCTGAATAGCCCTTTCTTCCTGGAGCAGCAGTCTTGCGAGTTCACCAGGCACTTCGCAATCATCTTCACCTTCGTCCTCGGCCAAGTTGATCGGATTTTCAAAGTCATAACTGGCGGTAGCAGAGTTGTTACCAGTGAGATCCAGAGTGGATTGAAACCTGTATAAGTGAGTGTGTGTAAATATAGCTGTTTTGCAATATATATAACACAGAAAGAAAAAAGAGCATAAGATTTGAAATGCAACAAACGTCCAATGTTTTGATTGATGATATATGGAAATGACATACAAAAAGCCCTCACAAATGGAGCCACGATGCCCCGGGTAGGACACCGAGCTAACATATTGTCTGTTACAAATTTGGAATTTAAAAGAAATCAATTACTGCGTGACAAATGTGATAGGGGTAAAATCCTTTGCCGTCCAGTTGCTTGGTCCGTCGCTGGTAGTCGGGTAGATCCAACTGTCAAACTCTGCTTCCTCTACATCCTCCTCGATAGCGTTCACCCTTGAGCTGGAGATAAACACCGGAGCCTTTCTGATCTTCTCTTCGCGCACAACCCTCTGAGCCTCTGCAGTAAAGCCCAGCCCAAACTTGTCGTTCTTCTGAGTGAAGTCAGGAAGCTGACCCCAGTTTGCACAATTGCCTTTCTGAACCACAGCCCGGGCATCCCTTAGGGAAGCCATCTTCAAGGAAACAATCTCTTCGACTGTCGTTTCTGCTGCTGCTGAAATTGGATGCACCTCCTCGAAATGCTGAAAGGGGGTTTCAATAAACTCCCCATCCATCTCAATGTACCTGAAGGAATTCAAATGGCTCACCATATACTCCTCTTCTCCTTGCACAGTGACAATCTTTCCCCTGACAGGGTACTTCAGCTTCTGGTGCAAAGTAGAGGTTACTGCCCCGGCTTTATGGATCCAAGGTCGACCCAGTAGACAAGAGTACGATGGACGTATATCCATCACATAAAAAGTAGAGTCAAATACTTGAGAGCCCACACGAATAGGGATGTTAACCTCTCCATGAACCATCCTTTTTGAACCGTCAAAGGCCCTGACGATGATATTGCTGGGCTTCAGTTCCAGACCTTCATAATCCAAACGGTCTAAAGCCTTTTTCGGTAGAACATTCAAGGAAGAACCAGTATCCACCAGTACATGCGCCAGAGTAGTGCCCCTGCATTCGATAAAGACATGCAGGGCGTCATTGTGGTCTCTTCCCTTCGCAGTCAGGTCAGCATCTGAAAAACCCAAGCCGTTGTCTGCTGTCAGATTTGCTACACAATCAGCGAATTGGACTGCAGATGTCTCTTGTGGCACATGGGCCGTCTTGAGAAATGAGATCAAGGCCTTAGCATGGGCCTCGGAGCATAGCAATAAGGAGAGTAGGGAGATCTTGGAGGGGGTATGCCCCAGCTGCTCGACAACATTGAAGTCACTCTTCTTTATTATTTTCAGGATCTCTTCCATCTCTTGTTGGGAGGCCTCAGCATTTATGGGTATTGGTGCCTCCTTCCGGGCAGGCTCTTCTTCAATCCCTTTGCCCCGAGCATTTGATGACTCGGCGGCAGGGGAAACAACTTGATCAGCAGCAGGAATAAGTAAACTTGTAGGTTTTATAAGGAGGGGTCTTCGAATAGCGGGCGGTGCAATGTCAGGCGAGAAGAGCCGGCCACTGCGGGTGACCTTGGCTGGACCAGTGATATCGCAGATACTGGCTCCAGTGTCGAATTCTTGTTTGATTCCATTTACATACACTTCTGCCCCATAATGCCAGGGGACAGCTTTATCAGACACGTAGGGGAGAGGCCCCGGAACAGTAATAATCACAGGTGCAACAGTCATGATTTGAACAGGCTTCTTCGGGAGAGCCTTGATTGGATTTTTGAAGATGGTAACCACAGAAATTTCTCTTATCGGAACTATTTGAACAACATACTTCTGAAACAAAATCTCCTTACTATCCATTAGGCTTTGGATGCCTAACCTCAGCAGGGGACAACCAGATAGGGAAATAGCACAGAGCAGGCAACCTTCACTGCAACCCGGAAATAAACCGGCCAGCAGTAGGTTCTTCTTGACGGTCTTCAGAGGGGTAACAACTTCATCTACCGAAACAGCAAATATTTCTTCCTCAATGGCATTTGCCCTATGCTGGGGCATAGGAGCAGTTACAACGTTTGGTCTCTCCGGGGCTTCAAACTGAATTTCCTTTGCGTCGATCAGATCTTGCACTTTGTTCCTCAAGGCCCAGCAATCATCAGTAGTGTGCCCGGGACTATCAGAATGATAAGCACACCGGGCATTTGGGTTATACTTAGGAGACGCAGTGTTGACGATCTTAGGAGCTTCTTTGAGGGTCACCAGGTTGGTGGATAACAGTTGGGGTAAAATTTGAGATAAGGTCATACTCAGCCGAGTATACTGCCTCTTGGGCCTTTCACTTCTTTGTTGATTGTACTGCTGAGGAGCAGCAACAGGTTTTGAGATGACCAAAGCATTGACGGCTTGGCGACTTTCGGGCTTGACTTGTCTTCTAAGACCATAGACGGTGCTTGCTTCTTTCTTAAACGGCCTCTTCTCAGCATTTGTGGAGGCAGCCTTTTGTATCTTGCCTGACCTGATGCCAGCTTCAATTCTTTCTCCCGTCAATATCAAATCTGTAAACCCAGCGGAGGAGTTACCAACCAAATGATTGAAAAATGGACCAGACAACGTCCCTAGAAACATATCAACTAGCTCCCGATCAGTCAATGGAGGCTGAACCCTGCCAGCCAAATCTCTCCATTTTTGAGCGTACTCTTTGAACCCTTCACCCGTTCCTATAGACATACCCTGAAGTTGGGTACGCGTAGGAGCGAGATCAGAATTGTATTGGTATTGTCTGTAGAATGCGCTGGCCAAATCTTCCCAGTGTCGTATGCTAGTTCCCTCTAACTGGTAGAACCATTCAAGTTGCGACCCCGAGAGGCTATCTTGGAAGAAGTGAATCCAAAGGTTCTTATCCGCCGTGTAAGGTTGGATTTTCCTTACGTACGACCTCAGATGCAGCTTTGGGCAGGAGACCCCATCATACTTGGCGAAGGCAGGCGCCTTAAACTTGTGTGGAATTACTACCCCAGAAGATAACCCCAAATCTCCGAAATCTAGTCCCGGCACATTCTGAATTTCCATGGCGCTCAAGCGGTCCTCCAATTGTTTGTATCTGTCCGCAGCAGGTGGGTATTGTTCGTCGTTATAGTCCGTCTCGTTGTCGGAGACTGCGGGACTAGGAGCTCCTCCCCCTTGGGGACTGTTTTTCTCAGCAGACGAAGTAGTTGGATCAGCTTCATTATGGAGTGTGTTCCCAAATCTGCGTCCGGTGTTGAACAACGCAGTTCTCTTTTTCTTTTTCTTCTTCAGGAGTAGAGTCTTTAACTCTTGCTGACCCTGGGCTAGACTTAGGACCATCTCTTGAAACTGTGCACTTTGGGCCTGAAAGGCCTTGATTGCTTGCTCACTGGACGAGTCTGGATTCATGATGACTGACTGTTCCAAATAAACAGCGAAGAAGATTAAGCAACCTGTAGAAAAATGGGTACCTGTTATGCACATGATGCATGAGATGCTATCTATGCAATGCATTCAAGGGTTCTTGGAAATTCATAATTGTTGTAGACAAAAAGAACGCACATCATTTTAATAAGAAAGATTTGTTAGTACATAAATGACCCACGGGCCAAAAATTACAAAATAATTTCTCAGGGTAGAAAGACATTGCGCATCCTTTTTGGTGCGATGTAGGTGTTGAGGACCTCTTGCTCATGGAGTCGGCGGGTAAGCTCTAGAACCTTCTTCCCACTGGTGTAGAAGCTAGCCTCAAAAGTATTACGTTCTTCCTTGAGCTGAATCCAGCTTTTCTGCATCTCCTCCCACGATGTAGGCATGTCTGGATGTAGGATGGTGTAGGAAACCTCTCCTTCATTGACGGGCTCTTTAATCACAGGGAGAATATGAGGATAAGGAATCACCAATCTTTGGGCTCGGGCTCGTACCCATTTGAGATAAGGTTCAAGAGGGATGGAGTTCTTGTGTCCCAAAGTCTTGCTATCAACCTTGTTGAGTTTTCCCCAAGCTCTGATGAATCTTTGGCGAAGTCCTTGCGCATCGTTGTCGAAGTCAAAAACTAAGCTAGGAATCAACATATCATGAGGGCCATCCCTCCGGGCATATCCAAATTGCCTCAAAGCTAGGCAAGGATTGTAGGTGATACCCCCTCTAATTCCAAGTAAAGGAACATTAGGGAATTCTCCGCAGCGATCGATAATGATGATATCTTCTCTGGACCGAGAACACCAATGCACATCAGAATGAGTAAGAGCCATCAATCGTTGGGACCACCTTGTACCTTGATCATTCTTCAGGACAGATTGTGGAAGGTGCGAAATAAACCACCTTGCGAGGAGGGGAGTACAGCACATGAGAACACCCCTCTTCCTCATTGTTCGTGTGTAAAATGAGTGAAGGATGTCCCCAAGCAATATTGGTATTGGGTTTCTGGACAAGAAGATTTTGACAGCGTTGACATCTACCAATTGGTCAGGATTTGGGAACAAGACCAACCCATAGATAAGGAGTGCCACAATCTCTTCAAAGGCTTGTAGGTCCAATGAGTTCCAACATTCTTGTGCCTTCTCAAACAAGAACTTGGCTAAGAATCCTTTGACGCCGCTTCTGGTTTCCCAATGCCCCTTGATGTCGGATGGTTGTAGATGTAATGCTCGAGCAACATCTTCCGGCTTTGGTTCCTTTTCCGTACCGTTGAAGGGTAGTTGATTAAGGATAGGAATTCTCAGGAGTTGAGAAAATTCCTCCAAAGTGGGTACCAACTGGTAATCAGGGAAAGTTAAGCAGTGGTGAAGAGGGTCAAAGAACTGGAATAGCACTTTCATCATGTCTTCTTCAATGTTGGTGTTGACTAGGCTGAGCAGCCTACCATGTCTTTCACTGAAGGATGAATTTTCCAGAATTCTTGAAGTGATCTCCTTGAGTTGAGGAGAGATTCTCACAAGGTTGACTTGAATGGTGTTTCTGCGAGGAATTTCCATGTCCTGCAAAACAAGAACAAAGATGAAGATCCAAAACCCTTGAAATGGTTAGTAAATGCATATGATGCTTCATGATGTTTATGATGTATGCACAAAACATATGTACAAGCAAGTCACACCCTAGTTTCAGGCTCGCATGGGGTTTCATAGGTAAGTACCCTCTTGAGTGTAGTTGGCTTAAAAACCTGTCCTATAAATAGTAACCGGGTTCTAAGGAGCTCAATATCATTGGGTTGTTTTCAATGTTCATTGTTTCGGTTTAGCCACTTAACTAGCGACCAAAATATTCCAAGAAAACAACCCTCAATGAGTGTAGTATCGAGTATCTACCAACTTCGGACTGCACCAAAGCCGGTCATCTCACTACCCCTAATGAAAGGCCAAGATGGTCAAGTAAGGTTCTAGGTCATTAGTGCTTAGTGACATCACTCAGCGGCCCCGTACTCTCCTTGATTGAACTCAAGGGTTACCGGTACTCACAAATATGTCGCACTAATATAGCTATTGCTTAGACCGTGTCGGTATACCCCGCACAGTTTCCACAACGTATTGCTATCTATGAATGTTTCCCAAAATCCGGGTGGAGGATTGTAAACCCAAACAAAAGAGCCAAAGTATAAAGCAAGCAAATCAAACAATTAGTCATGCAAGAGGGTGATCTAAGCCCTAAGGTTACTCCACTTTTAAAGTTATCCCCAGCAGAGTCGCCAGTTCTGTGATACGGTGGGAGAACTGACTTATAAATTTTGCATTTGTTTTCGCAAATGTTTCGGTTGAGCAAGAGTCGCCACCGACTTTTTATTTTATCCTAAGGAAAGGTTTAAAAAGCACAGCAAAAAAACCTTTGAGATGTTTTCTTGGGTTCGGGGAGTAGATTATAGAAAGGGAAGGTATTAGCACCCCTTCTATCCATGGTTATCCATGGGCTCTTAGTTACTTGCTTAGATCACTTGCCTTTTTCAATTGTTTGAAATGGTGCTTTGTGTGTGTGGGTTTGAAAATGTTTTGAAAAGAGGCCAATGTAGTGGCAACCTTTGTAATGATCCATGTTGGGATGTATACAAAGGTGTATGTCTTTTGAAAAGGTTTTCATTTGTTTTTGAAAGTCGTTTTGAAAGTGTAGTGATGTGTGATTTTGAAATTAGGCAAGTGTTTTGTTTTGTAAGTTTGATTCAAGTAACTAAGAGGTTGTCTACTCCTAAATTTCTCAAAAGATTATTGCTATGTTTTAACCCTTTTAACAAGTTTGTTCCACCATTGTATTTGGTGGACAATCTTGTGTTAGGATGTGAAAGGGACGGGCGCGGGTCATCGTTTAGACCATAATTGCAATGGTGCCAAGTATCTTTGGGCGTTTTCCTTAAGGGACTTGATCATTTTGTTTTGAAAAAAATATTATCGAGGGACCATGATCATTTAAATTGTTTGTTTTGCCCAAAGAGACCTAACATGCAATATGGCCCAATTTTGAAAGGCAACAAGTGGATATAACCCTAGGGGTGTTAGTGTGTGTGATCGGTGGATCTGGAACTGACTGTTTAAAAGCTGGTTCGCGAAATGTCGCGGTAAGCAAGAGTCGCCACCGTCTTTTATTTTCTCCAAATGGAAAGGACAAAAGCACAGAAAAATTCCTTATAAGAGATTGCTCTCGGTTCGGGAGGCAGGTTATAGAAAGGGAAGGTGTTAGCACCCTTTCTATCCATGGTTATCCATGGGCTCTTAGATACTTGCTCAATGTGTTTTCAAAATTGTTTGTTTGCTTTTCAATGTGGGTTTAAAAAAGTTTCTTTGAAAAATTTCAGTTCGACTCGTACGTCAGAGTGTTTGAAAAGTTTGCTTTGAAAGCTTTTGAAAATGTGTTGGTGTGAAAAGTTTTGTTTGTTTTTGAGATTAGAGCAAGTATCCTTGAGAACCTACCTACCCTAAGGAATTCGTCTGTGTAAGGGTCCTTTAAAGTAGTGCCATCCCACCATTGAGAGGTAGGTAGCACCACCGTTGGAGGTGCTCGGGTCAATTCGATTTTAGGGACATGGTGATCACCAGAGCAATGGGAAGACACCTTAGAAGCTACCCTCATGCCAGGTTCCCGGATCATGAGGACTTACTAAGACGTCCTCTACTCGACGATCACCTTTCGAGGCAAGGCAACAGTGAGGCGTACCCTAGGGGTGGTGTGTGATTTGTGTGTCGGATTCAGTTATTTTATCTTGTCATGTTTGTCGTGTTCTACGCATTGATTTTATTTTAAGTCCATACAGTCTTTCATGCTTTTTTAACAGTTATAAGGTTGCGGGAAAGTAAATCTACGATTATTACAAATGGCGCGGGTCCACATCGCCAAAATTAACCGGACCCGATTTAGCGGAAAATAAATAATGCGATAAAATGAAAGTGCGAAAAGTGAATTACATGGCTTAGGGACAATTACATAATTATAAAAACGATAAAAAGTAAATGCGCGAAATAAATAATTAACGACGGGCGTTGGACCCTTTTGCAAAAAAGATTAAAATTAATGAGAATTAAAATTAAAGTTTAAAAAGAAAAAGGTTTTGTAGTATTTTGTATTTTTTATGATTTAATATGAAAAGGAATTAATTTGAAATTAAATTGAAGGGGGCAAACCCTAATTCTATTGTTTTTTAAGTTTATTTTGAAAGAATTAAGTTAAGATCTAAATTAAACCTAAAAGTTTTTATGTATAATTTTAATTTACGAAAATAAAATAAATAAATAATAATCATTATAGTGAGAGAAAAAAGGAAAAAAATATTAAAAGGAATAAATTAATCAACCTAATTCTATTTGGTTGGATTTTTATTAAAAAGGGATTAAAATTAAAACCTAATTAACTAAATATTTTACACTCTAATTTATTTATGAAAACAATTATGATAAAATAAACATTATGTTCTTTTTTTGTATTTTTGATTTCTATGTTTTTTTATATTTTATGGAAAAAATAATTAATTAAAACAAATAATTAAAATAAGCAATCAATTAAAATAAATGAAATAACAAAAAGAAATCAAACCAGAGTGGGGGTGCTGTCCCCAATTAAGGAGGTGTCTTTGTGAAAGGCCTGGGAATTATGGCCCATCAAGCCTTGAATTTGTTGACCATTTTGGATCACGCGTGGCATATTGACTTGTATCCATGGTGCGCTTCCAATCTGAACCATTGCATGGAACCCCTGGGACGCGTGTAGGCTTGATATGGATGGAATATGGTGTACATCATTATGAGCGCTGCATGGGAAACTGATTTGAAAAATATTATTGAGAATGTGAAAGACCTGGGGTTCGAACCCAGGTCAAGGGAATTGCTAACGCTTGCATCAACCACCTGAGCCAATGAACATATCTGATATATAATTAATCAATAAATATAATAAGAGGAAACGAAAGTTAATGCGTCAAAACGCGCGAAATTTCAAATCCTCCAATTAGCACTGGCCAGCACATCATCTTCTCCGTTTGGTTTATTTCCTGAAAATATAAAATAAATTAGCGGGGGTTCTGAACCCCCTCAATATATGCTCGTTTTGAAAATAGCGATTAGCACGCCCTAGGTCATAAATTTGTCGCGAGCATCTCATCTCCTTCGTCCAAGCTTCCTGGTCATGATCATGGGGTTATCGTGTTCCAATTTTACAGAATGAAAGAATCCCCAATTGAGAACTCAAGAAACCCTAGGAGGCATCCATGGCAATATCACGTATAGAGTATAAAAACACAATCAAACTGCATAGTTAGCATCAGAGACTGATAACAAACACGAATCAATCAATCAAAATGGCAAAGCATGTATAAATTATGATGCACGATCCCATAAATTTTTGGATATAGTTGAGGTTCAATCTACCAATTCTTGGAGTCTGAATGGGTGCTAACGATTGGAATCGCTTCAGGGAGTCTTGAGGAAGCCTTTGGAACAAGAATTAAGACCTGAATCAATGTCTAACCACGTTTTCAGTTTTGAGCTTTTAGGAGAAATTTTCAGGTTTGGCAATGGTTCTGTAGCGCAGCTTTTTGTCTCTTTTGATTAGGGTTGTGTTCTGATACTTGTAAGGAGGCAATTAGGTTAAGAAAGCTGTACAAAATCCATGGTATTCAATGTTTGGATATTTGATTTGTTTAAAGATCTTTTTGAATCTTTTTCCATGGCTTTTGTACCAATTATGTGCCAATCATACCAAATCTTTCCTCATTTGCCTTCACACGAAATGTTGAGCCTATAATGTGGATAAAAAGATTTTTTTAGGTTAGTTTGATATTTTTCATATATTAAAATCATTTAAATGAATATAAATTAATATTAATTCAAATAAATAATTAAAAAATATGAGAATACTTCCCTTTGGGCCTAGTGGTCGTGCATAGGCTTGGCATGAAGAAATTTGGAAGATAATTGGGCCCATTTGCATTTTTAGACCTTTTGCATCAATGTTGACTTTCAAAAATTCCTAAAAATTTCCCAATTTCCACAAGGCATAACTTGGTCAATTTTTAAGCTTTTCACATGTTCTTGGACATTTTGGAAAGGTCTTTGAGTCCTTTAACCAATGCCTTTGGTCCCATGTCATTTTGATTTACCAATCTCAAGTTATGGCCTTTGACTTAAAGTCACTTTTTGTTGACTTTTGAAAATGACCTATAATGTTGAAATTGATAACTTTTTGTGAGAGCATTTCTTGGACTTGGAACATGAAGATGAATTGTAGGAAATGTCTTTCTCTTCAAAATGAGCTTTGGATGGAATTTTTCTGATAATCCATGTGAAAGTTATGCCCTGGTCAATTTCAGTTGACTTTTTCAGCTGTCCAAATATAGCAACTTTTGCATCTTTGATGATTTCTGAGCCAAATTTTGAGAATCATGATCAAGCATTGATCAAATGATGTTTGTGGCTTCAAAATGATGTGTTGACCAAAAATTTGAACTTTTGACTGCCAAATGACCATTTTGCCCCTACAGTTGACTGTAGTGCAATCTAGGGTTTTGACTGTGCAATTTTGAACTGAATGCCTTGAAACTTTGCATGAGGATGCTTGACCCTCTTTGTGAGCATATGAGACTTGATTGGGCCTTTGAAAAGTTCATTTGCTTGACCAGAACTCAAACCCTAGTATTGACTGTATAGAAGACAGTTGAGCTGCACAACCCTTGGGGCATTTTGTGACCTTGACTTTGACAATTCTTGATGGATATGGGAGGGCAAATTTTGGGGTACAACAGTTGCCCCTGTTCAATCTTCTTAGACCTGAGGGTGCAGATTGGCTGACGTGCCTTTCGCAATCCGAGGGTAGAAGATGATTGGACACTAGAGTGCCCAGAAATTTGCGCTCACATAGTAGCAGTGATGATGAGGGAATGGGCTTATAGATGCCATTGGATGTTGCTGGAGGGGATGATGGGCTTATAGATGCCATCTGGAGGCTGATTGCGTAAGAGATTCCTTAGCGAGAACCTGCATACCTGCAAAACAGAAAAATGAGTACCTGACACGTCGCAGGAACTGATTTTAGATGCTTGATATGGATATGGATATGTCCTGACTGGTTACAGGAGCTGAGTCTGGAGCTTCAAACGCTGATGAATGAACCAGGAGTGGTTACTGCCTTAATCATGAATGGTAGGAGAACCTTGGGTGATTTTAACTTCAACAACGCTCGTTGAGAAAAATCTTGGTGAGAACTACCATCTTCGTAGTGTCAGGAAGAGAACCAAAAGGGCATTATAATCTCAAAGGGAGTCACCTCACTCACCGTTTGGAGAGGGAACTATAGGAAATTATAATCTGAAAGGAGATATCACCTCACGCTCATGCCGGAGAGGGGAACATAAGAAGAAGGAATTACCACCTCACACGCCGTTGGAGAGGGGACCATAAGAGAATATCACCTCACGCTCATGCCGGAGAGGGAAACATCTGAAGAAGGAGGCTTCTGGAAGCAGTATCAGAATGTTACCATATCTGGTTTACGTCTGAAACTATATCTGGAAGGGAATCTGGAAGCAGTATCAGAACGTCACCATCGCTGGGTTTACATCTGAAGCTATATCGAGAAGGAATTCTGGAAGCAGTATCAGAACGTCACCATCGCTGGGCTTACATCTGAAACTATATCGAGAAGGAATTCTGGAAGCAGTATCAGAACGTCACCATCGCTGGGCTTACATCTGAAACTATATCGAGAAGGAATTCTGGAAGCAGTATCAGAACGTCACCATCGCTGGGCTTACATCTGAAACTATATCGAGAAGGAATTCTGGAAGCAGTATCAGAACGTCACCATCGCTGGGCTTACATCTGAAACTATATCGAGAAGGAATTCTGGAAGCAGTATCAGAACGTCACCATCGCTGGGCTTACATCTGAAACTATATCGAGAAGGAATTCTGGAAGCAGTATCAGAACGTCACCATCGCTGGGCTTACATCTGAAACTATATCGAGAAGGAATTCTGGAAGCAGTATCAGAACGTCACCATCGCTGGGCTTACATCTGAAACTATATCGAGAAGGAATTCTGGAAGCAGTATCAGAACGTCACCATCGCTGGGCTTACATCTGAAACTATATCGAGAAGGAATTCTGGAAGCAGTATCAGAATGTCACCACATCTGGATCATATCTGAAACTATATCTAGAAAGAATTGCGTTAGTTGATAGTAATCGTTTTTGTACTGATCTTTTTCTTGAAAAGGTAGAACATAATTGTATGCAAAATCATGATGCATGAACTGTATGTCCTCAATATCAATGAGATGCGTGTAATATGATGCATATGCATGCTATAATGATGTATGTGACGTTTTATGAATGTATGTTTTCGTCATAGGAAAATAAATCTTTGACGGGTGCCGGGAAGTCGCATCCTGGGCTGATGTGGAGGAATAGCTTTTGCTTCCGCTAGGGATGATAATTGCAAGTATACCGGTAGGAGAAGATAACTCCGTTGGGGAATAAACTTGGCGAAGGGAGGATTCTGCGGGGAGAAAAAGATATTCTAACGACCATGCTGGGAAGAAATACTCTGTGGGGAGATGCTTTTGCTGAATTGGTGAGGATGACTCGCTGAGAACCTTGCTGTATTGGAAGTATGAATGGACTTCGCTGGGGGTAGGAAGATTCTGTCGCCGGCGCTCTTTCCGTGGCTTTTGGCTGAGGATAACCCAGTTATATCCTATTGAGGAAATAACTCTTTAAATCAAGCCTGACGACGCGTTCGTGTTCTGCAAGGGGATAAGCTTCCAGAATCTACTGGGGGTAAGCTTACTGCTTGGGGGGGATGAATCCCAACTTTCTTGGAGAACTGGATTGGACTCTCCTGGGGGGTTTTGAACTGCGTTGGCTATGTTCCTCAATGGAGCTTACCCTGATACCTTGGAGGATAGGACAATCAGACTGCTTAGACCACTCTTCATTGCCCCAGTTTCTATGGGGGAGGCACTTGTGGGATGCTGCTAGTTGTTGAGAGATAAACCTTCTTCTGGTAGGCAGATGGCAGGACATAGTCGTACGCTTTAATCCCTAACTTTTGCCTGGACCGCCCTTTCGGGTTTTCAGTCCACCGGGATACCCATTTTTGCCCAAGCCGCCTTTTCAGGTTTTCGACTTGCCGGGTGTACAGATTTTTTTTCATTTCATCCCTTCATTTTGCCCGAACCCTTTTGGTTCGCCGGGAAGCCCTTATTTTTGCCTAGGTGTGTCAACCTAGCGGGTCTTTGACTCTGCGTAGTATCTTTTCGACTATGTCCATGTTCTTAGAATGCAGGGAGGTGCCCCTGGCTGTTTATGTTGCCATGTTACCAGAAGACGTCTGATCGTGCAAGATTCGTTGTTGGAGTGCCCCAAGTGACTTAGGTGGAGATTTTCCCCAGGCTATTTGGCCTTTGAGAGATTCTCCGAATCTTGATTGGACTGCCCCAGATGATGGACCATGGTCATGTCATGCCCCTTGATTGGAAATACTTTTGTTCATTAGGCATTTCTCGTGCGAATTTCCCTGCTGTTCAAACAAATAATCATATGCAAACAAAGTTATGTCAAAAATGCAAAACTTATGTCTGTCTTGAAGATTTTGAAAATGCGTTCCTTTTTTCATAAAACAAATTAATGTTTGTAAAACGTGATGTCAACTCCGTATTTACCGTAGGCCTTCAGGAGTCAGGATACTTTTCGTAACAGTATGCTTTCGAACTAACCCATGCTTCAGCTAGGACTTTTAAGGGTTATATCGTGGTCTGGTTCACGGTTTAAGAAACAAAGGATAAAGGCTCAAATTTATTTGTACCCACCCGCTCTTCGTGATGTTCTCCAAACCTAAACTTAGTTGATCATGCGTTAGACCTTGTTTGAGTCTTTGCTTTGGTGTTCCAATAATGGTTCGGATGTTGATAACTTATTCTGAATAGGCAGTCATTTTTTGCTTTGATTGAGGGCTTGTGAGGCCTCTTTCTTGATTTTGTTATCCCTTTCTTTTTGCCTGAACTGTTTCCTTTTTTGGAATTACAGTCAGCGGGATGCCCCAGTTTCATAAGTCCCCTTTGTAGGTTTAGACTTTTTGGGCTTTTTATTTATGAATTTCGATGATGACTGCCTGTCTTTTTGATTGTTCTGAACCATCACTGTCTTTGTTCGTTTTGTAAGGATCTCTTCGGTGCCATTCGTCATGCACTTGGATCAACTGAGAGACTACCCTGCCCCAGGTTATGATTAAGGGTTTAGACTTTCAAAAGTAAGAACTCCTACTTCTTTGGCTCTGATGGGTTGACGAGGGATTATCATCCTTATAACTCCAGTGTTTAGGGATTGAAACAATGCCTGTACCTCATCAGCGGGGCCTGTTCAAAAGCATACTGTAATGATTGTGGTATCATTTTCGTCATCCTCCCTCAAGAGGCTCAGAATTATTAACCGAGAGTTGACATCAGAAAAAATATGAAAAGATATTTGAACATAATGAAAGTAATTGTATTAATTTCCAAAACAGACGTATGCGATGCATTGATAACATAAAAGAGTTTGCTATGACATTAATTGTTTGTATAAGCAAAGGAAAGTACAACTCAAAACATTCAAATAAACAAAAGGCTTCAATGATTGGGCAACGGAGCAGTGACTATGTTCGGAGTCTCTGGCGCTTCAAACTGAATCTCTCCAGCGTCGATCATATCCTGAATCTTATTCTTGAGAGGCCAGCAGTTGTCTGTAGTATGCCCCGGGCTATCTGAATGATATGCACACCTATCGTTGGGATGATAGTTGGGAGCAGAAGTGTTCGGATTCCGAAGAGGAGCCCTTAAGGTGATCAGCCCTGTCTTCAACAGTTGTTGAAGTGCTTGATCCAGCGACATGTTGAGTTTGGTATACTGCCGTTTCTCTTTGCGCTGTTGCTCCTGTCCTTGTTGAGCAGGTCCGGGATTAGAGATTTGGATTGCCCCTGCCTCATGACGGCTCTTGTTACCGTGCACAGCATTGGATTCCTTCTTTCCATGATGGGGCTTCTTATCAGAAGGTATAGCCTCTTGAATTTTCCCAGACCGGATGCCAGCTTCAATTCTCTCCCCAGTCAAGATAAGATCTGTGAATCCAGCAGACGAATTTCCAATCAGGTGGTTATAAAATGGACCAGACAAGGTCCCTAAGAACATGTCCACAAGTTCCCGATCAGTCAGAGGTGGTTGTACCCTTCCAGCAAGGTCCCTCCATTTCTGAGCGTACTCCTTAAAACCTTCGCTTGCGCCTAACGACATACCCTGGAGTTGGGTACGCGTGGGAGCAAGGTCGGCATTGTACTGGTACTGCTTATAGAAAGCAGTTGCCAACTCCTCCCAGTTACGAACTTTGGTCCCATCCAGCTGATAGAACCATTCGAGATGAGTCCCTGAAAGACTCTCTTGGAAGAAGTGGATCCATAGGTTTTTGTCCACCGTATATGGCTGAATCTTCCGAACATAGGACCTTAGATGCAGCTTGGGGCAAGACGCCCCGTCATACTTAAAGAAGGGTGGTACTTTGAATTTCCGAGGAATAACCACACCAGTTGACAAACCCAGATCTCCGAAATCCAGCCCAGGTACCTGTTGCACCTCCATAGCTTTCATTCTGTCCTCCAGCTGCTTATATCTGTCATCAGCAGGAGGGTACTGCTCTTCATCAAAATCTGTCTCGTTGTCGGAGACCACTGGACTGGGAACCTCTCTCTCATGAGGGCTGCTTTTTCCCACAGATGGGGTTGTCCTCTCAGCTTCAACTTGTGGTGTATTCCCAAATCTGCGTCTAGGGCTGAACAGAACAGTCCTCTTCTTTTTCTTGTCCGTCTTCAAAAGCAGAGCCTTCAGGTCCTGTTGCCCCTGGGTCAAATTCAGGATCAGCTCTTGGAACTGGGCGTTCTGAGCCTGGAGATCCTTGATGGACTGTTCAGCTGATGATCCAGGATTCATGACGATCGGCTGAAATAAACAGCGGAGAAGGGTAAGCAACCTGTCAGAGGGATACCTGCAATGCAATGAGATGTATGATATGCATGCAATGTTTTCAAGGACCTCGCGGGGTAAACAGAGAAACTTTGTTAGCTTTTGGAACCGGTGGCTTGACTGAAGGCACTGCATTTTGTTGAGAGTCCTTCTTCAAGGGTCAAAGGCTCACCATATCCAGTGGGTCATAGCCCCTGACACCCTTGGCTAGAGGAAAATAAATCCTCTTTGCCCCTGGCTAGACAGTTGGTTCATCATGACCTGCATCACAAGCCCTTGAGATTCTTGAAATGGGTTAGGATGTATGCAATGGTATGCAATGGTATGATGTCATGCTATGCATGGGGTGATGTAGGTAAACCCTGCTATGAGTCCCAATTAGGGACTATAAACAAACCCTGCAAGAAATTCAGTATACTTTGTTATGAGTCCCTATTAAGGACTATAAACAAAACCTGCAAGACTTAGTAACCCTGTTATGAGTCCCCAATTAAGGACTATAAACAAGACCTGCAAGAAACTTAATACCCTGTTATGAGTCCCAATTAAGGACTATAAACAACCCTGCAAGAAATTTAGTACCCTGTTATGAGTCCCCAATTAAGGACTATAAACAAGACCTGCAAGAAACAAGTGTCAGGTAACAAGCACGCAGATAGGCAAGTACGAAGGCACACAAGTCACACAAGAGAGCCCTTAGGGTTTAGACCAGCATGAGGTCTAGGTATTACCCTCTTTCAGTTGGTTGGTTCATACCTGTCCTATCAAAGTAACCGGGTTCTTAGAGGATCCCAATATCATTGACTACCCTCAATCGGTCATAACTCCAGCATCGCAATCTTTTCTTGCGGCCAGAACCATCACGAGAGTTTAGCCTCAATGGGCGTAGCATACTGCTACTGTTCTAAAGGCCAAGTTGTGTCAATTAAGGTTCTAAGGTTGTTGGTGCTTAATGACTCCTTAGAAGACCCATATTCTCCTCGTTGCGACACAAGGGATATCGGTACAGACTAAGGTGTCACACCAACGTAGCCACTGCTTCACCTGTGTCGGTCTACGCCGGACAGGTCCCTCACAGCTTATGCTACCTAAACAGGGTTCCCCAGATCCGGGTTAGGATCTATGTATCTCCGATGCAACCCACAATAATAAAGCAAGCAAAACAATACAAGTGAAAACACAGTTATGACTTAGCCCTAAGGTACACCTCACTTTATAAGATTTTCCCCAACAGAGTCGCCAGTTCTGTGATCGGTGGATCTGGAACTGACTGTTTAAAAGCTGGTTCGCGAAATGTCGCGGTAAGCAAGAGTCGCCACCGTCTTTTATTTTCTCCAAATGGAAAGGACAAAAGCACAGAAAAATTCCTTATAAGAGATTGCTCTCGGTTCGGGAGGCAGGTTATAGAAAGGGAAGGTGTTAGCACCCTTTCTATCCATGGTTATCCATGGGCTCTTAGATACTTGCTCAATGTGTTTTCAAAATTGTTTGTTTGCTTTTCAATGTGGGTTTAAAAAAGTTTCTTTGAAAAATTTCAGTTCGACTCGTACGTCAGAGTGTTTGAAAAGTTTGCTTTGAAAGCTTTTGAAAATGTGTTGGTGTGAAAAGTTTTGTTTGTTTTTGAGATTAGAGCAAGTATCCTTGAGAACCTACCTACCCTAAGGAATTCGTCTGTGTAAGGGTCCTTTAAAGTAGTGCCATCCCACCATTGAGAGGTAGGTAGCACCACCGTTGGAGGTGCTCGGGTCAATTCGATTTTAGGGACATGGTGATCACCAGAGCAATGGGAAGACACCTTAGAAGCTACCCTCATGCCAGGTTCCCGGATCATGAGGACTTACTAAGACGTCCTCTACTCGACGATCACCTTTCGAGGCAAGGCAACAGTGAGGCGTACCCTAGGGGTGGTGTGTGATTTGTGTGTCGGATTCAGTTATTTTATCTTGTCATGTTTGTCGTGTTCTACGCATTGATTTTATTTTAAGTCCATACAGTCTTTCATGCTTTTTTAACAGTTATAAGGTTGCGGGAAAGTAAATCTACGATTATTACAAATGGCGCGGGTCCACATCGCCAAAATTAACCGGACCCGATTTAGCGGAAAATAAATAATGCGATAAAATGAAAGTGCGAAAAGTGAATTACATGGCTTAGGGACAATTACATAATTATAAAAACGATAAAAAGTAAATGCGCGAAATAAATAATTAACGACGGGCGTTGGACCCTTTTGCAAAAAAGATTAAAATTAATGAGAATTAAAATTAAAGTTTAAAAAGAAAAAGGTTTTGTAGTATTTTGTATTTTTTATGATTTAATATGAAAAGGAATTAATTTGAAATTAAATTGAAGGGGGCAAACCCTAATTCTATTGTTTTTTAAGTTTATTTTGAAAGAATTAAGTTAAGATCTAAATTAAACCTAAAAGTTTTTATGTATAATTTTAATTTACGAAAATAAAATAAATAAATAATAATCATTATAGTGAGAGAAAAAAGGAAAAAAATATTAAAAGGAATAAATTAATCAACCTAATTCTATTTGGTTGGATTTTTATTAAAAAGGGATTAAAATTAAAACCTAATTAACTAAATATTTTACACTCTAATTTATTTATGAAAACAATTATGATAAAATAAACATTATGTTCTTTTTTTGTATTTTTGATTTCTATGTTTTTTTATATTTTATGGAAAAAATAATTAATTAAAACAAATAATTAAAATAAGCAATCAATTAAAATAAATGAAATAACAAAAAGAAATCAAACCAGAGTGGGGGTGCTGTCCCCAATTAAGGAGGTGTCTTTGTGAAAGGCCTGGGAATTATGGCCCATCAAGCCTTGAATTTGTTGACCATTTTGGATCACGCGTGGCATATTGACTTGTATCCATGGTGCGCTTCCAATCTGAACCATTGCATGGAACCCCTGGGACGCGTGTAGGCTTGATATGGATGGAATATGGTGTACATCATTATGAGCGCTGCATGGGAAACTGATTTGAAAAATATTATTGAGAATGTGAAAGACCTGGGGTTCGAACCCAGGTCAAGGGAATTGCTAACGCTTGCATCAACCACCTGAGCCAATGAACATATCTGATATATAATTAATCAATAAATATAATAAGAGGAAACGAAAGTTAATGCGTCAAAACGCGCGAAATTTCAAATCCTCCAATTAGCACTGGCCAGCACATCATCTTCTCCGTTTGGTTTATTTCCTGAAAATATAAAATAAATTAGCGGGGGTTCTGAACCCCCTCAATATATGCTCGTTTTGAAAATAGCGATTAGCACGCCCTAGGTCATAAATTTGTCGCGAGCATCTCATCTCCTTCGTCCAAGCTTCCTGGTCATGATCATGGGGTTATCGTGTTCCAATTTTACAGAATGAAAGAATCCCCAATTGAGAACTCAAGAAACCCTAGGAGGCATCCATGGCAATATCACGTATAGAGTATAAAAACACAATCAAACTGCATAGTTAGCATCAGAGACTGATAACAAACACGAATCAATCAATCAAAATGGCAAAGCATGTATAAATTATGATGCACGATCCCATAAATTTTTGGATATAGTTGAGGTTCAATCTACCAATTCTTGGAGTCTGAATGGGTGCTAACGATTGGAATCGCTTCAGGGAGTCTTGAGGAAGCCTTTGGAACAAGAATTAAGACCTGAATCAATGTCTAACCACGTTTTCAGTTTTGAGCTTTTAGGAGAAATTTTCAGGTTTGGCAATGGTTCTGTAGCGCAGCTTTTTGTCTCTTTTGATTAGGGTTGTGTTCTGATACTTGTAAGGAGGCAATTAGGTTAAGAAAGCTGTACAAAATCCATGGTATTCAATGTTTGGATATTTGATTTGTTTAAAGATCTTTTTGAATCTTTTTCCATGGCTTTTGTACCAATTATGTGCCAATCATACCAAATCTTTCCTCATTTGCCTTCACACGAAATGTTGAGCCTATAATGTGGATAAAAAGATTTTTTTAGGTTAGTTTGATATTTTTCATATATTAAAATCATTTAAATGAATATAAATTAATATTAATTCAAATAAATAATTAAAAAATATGAGAATACTTCCCTTTGGGCCTAGTGGTCGTGCATAGGCTTGGCATGAAGAAATTTGGAAGATAATTGGGCCCATTTGCATTTTTAGACCTTTTGCATCAATGTTGACTTTCAAAAATTCCTAAAAATTTCCCAATTTCCACAAGGCATAACTTGGTCAATTTTTAAGCTTTTCACATGTTCTTGGACATTTTGGAAAGGTCTTTGAGTCCTTTAACCAATGCCTTTGGTCCCATGTCATTTTGATTTACCAATCTCAAGTTATGGCCTTTGACTTAAAGTCACTTTTTGTTGACTTTTGAAAATGACCTATAATGTTGAAATTGATAACTTTTTGTGAGAGCATTTCTTGGACTTGGAACATGAAGATGAATTGTAGGAAATGTCTTTCTCTTCAAAATGAGCTTTGGATGGAATTTTTCTGATAATCCATGTGAAAGTTATGCCCTGGTCAATTTCAGTTGACTTTTTCAGCTGTCCAAATATAGCAACTTTTGCATCTTTGATGATTTCTGAGCCAAATTTTGAGAATCATGATCAAGCATTGATCAAATGATGTTTGTGGCTTCAAAATGATGTGTTGACCAAAAATTTGAACTTTTGACTGCCAAATGACCATTTTGCCCCTACAGTTGACTGTAGTGCAATCTAGGGTTTTGACTGTGCAATTTTGAACTGAATGCCTTGAAACTTTGCATGAGGATGCTTGACCCTCTTTGTGAGCATATGAGACTTGATTGGGCCTTTGAAAAGTTCATTTGCTTGACCAGAACTCAAACCCTAGTATTGACTGTATAGAAGACAGTTGAGCTGCACAACCCTTGGGGCATTTTGTGACCTTGACTTTGACAATTCTTGATGGATATGGGAGGGCAAATTTTGGGGTACAACAGTGTGCAAGTGTGTTTTATTGCATACAAGAGTTTTTTTCTTCTTGGAATTAGGTTTTTCTATTTCATTGATTTTATCTTGTCATACACGTC
The DNA here is from genome assembly GCA_948472305.1 of Vicia faba. Lineage (NCBI taxonomy): Eukaryota > Viridiplantae > Streptophyta > Magnoliopsida > Fabales > Fabaceae > Vicia > Vicia faba. Next base: position 217,811,880 of record OX451739.1, on the reverse strand, counting down.
CTAATTACTAGCAATAAGAAGCAGAAATGTAAAATCCTACGCTATTACAATAGTTAGGGGAGGGGGATACACATTTGTACATGGGGGGTTCAACGAGAAAAATAGACAAAAAAGAAAATAGCGAAAAACAAGATATATAGAGAGAGGGAGGGAGCCTGCGCGCTGTTGGGAGGCCATCAGAAGTTCTGACCCAGATCCGCTGTCAGATGATCAACCTGTTGGTGAAACTGGATGAGTCAGAACTTCTGACTCTAGAACCTGCAAAACAGAACCTTGTTAGTGGGGAAACCAGAAGTTCTGATTTCCCTGCGCTGCAAGACAGAAGTTTGTTAGTGGAGAACCCAGAAGTTCAGATTCTGCTGAAAAGGCAATAACTCTCAGAGGTTCTGATGTTATTGACAGCAAAACAGGCTTCAGATGTGCTAACGTCAAAGTCAGCACTTGGCTTTTTCCTGCACTAATCAGAACATCTGCAATCCTGTTGTTACTCCACAAAACAGAAAACATATTTGGAACAGATCCAGCAAAATAGCAAAATGTCTCAGAGGTCAGAATCACCAAGGTCACAGGCAAGTCCTAAACTGGCTCAGAACGTTCTGAGGTATGAGAGTCCTCAGAACATAAACAGCAATAACATGAATATTTACATTATGTACTTGAATATGCACAGCTGATGATGCTTAACAGTGTGGTGAGAGTCAGCAGGTGCTTACCTGACTTTCTGGAAAATGGTGGGTGAAAGTTAGCTTTTGGTTCTGGTGGTGTTCTGGACAGATTTGGAAAAGGGGAAGTGAAGGTGTATACGTGTATAGGGTCAGAAGTTTGGAAAGAACGTTTTTGGTTTACAGAAAAGAGCTGGGTGTTTGATGAAGTTGAAGGTGAGAAACTTAAAGTTATGAAACAAAGCTGGAAATTTTGGCAGAGTTTCAGAATGTTATGTTGCTAGGAGTTTCGTTTCTCTCTTAGCAATTTTTCTGTTTCTTTTCTTGAACTTCTTGAACGTCTTTTGCAGTGGGGAAAGCTCTCTATTTATAGGCAAAGTTCTTGTGGATACCTTGAACATTTAAGGCGCCAACAGAGTTTGAATTTGTTCTTTGACAGAAATTCCTGGGAAGTTGTGATAACAGCTATTTTTCAGCCTAGGTAGCAGCAGCAGGCGTAGATTGGGGGAAGTGACCTCTGAAATGGGCGGTGGCGTGAAGACCCATGCCAGAATCTGTGCAAAAGCATTTTCCAAGCCACACGTGAACGCTCAGGAGTGGTTGGAAGCATTAATGGGCATTAAATGGTGACAAGACCTGTCAATACCAACATTCTGGTTGTTGAATTAGCAGCGTAAACCATGCTCTGGCCTTGGCTACCTGTTGTCTTAGCAAGCTCTGGAGATTCTCCTGGTTTTCTGGTACGTTCCTTGGATCTACTTCTGGACAATCTGGACTTAGAGATTCTGTATCAATGTGACACCTATCCCTCTGACCTTTCATCTTCTGACTTCAACCTGTTCTGAAGGAGCCTTTATACTTTCATGTTTCTCTTGCATTCCTTTAGCAAGTTCTGACTGAGCTTGTGTAACTGCTGAAGGGGTATGTTCTGTTTGAGGCTTACACTCTGAACCACGTTTACAACTTCTGATTGAACTGATATAGCTGCTGAAGAGACAACTTCTGACCATCCTGAGCCAAACTTGCAACTTCTGACCGTCTTCATCTGGAATGGATCCAGAAGTTCTGAAGCGCTGATTTTTCCAAAAAACACTTATTTTAAAGAAACATTCTAAGCACTTAGAATTTGATTTTCCTCAAGATGAAAGCATTGTTGTTGGAGTTTGTGAGATCATTTTGCTCTTGTAAGTGACTTGCTTGGGCAAAAGGATAACTCAGGACTTGGATTTGTTCCAGGGGATTTTGAAAAATCTAAGATGGTTTCCTAAAGAAAGGGAGGGCAAATTTTGGGGTACAACACCTTGTCTGGTCCAGTTAAATCAATTCCTAAAGATTTTTCTGATACTAATACTGTCAAAATTCAGACCACCTACCAACAATCTCCAAATGGCATCTGCAAGCCCATTCCCGACATCACCAGGCTGATACCACTTCATGCGGGTGCAAATTTCTGGGCACTCTAGTGTTCAATCATCTTCCACCTTCGGATCACAAAAGGCTTGAAAGCCAATCTACATCCTCAGGTTTAAGAAAATTGAACAGGGGCAGCTGTTGTACCCCAAAATTTTCCCTCCCATATTTCTCAAGACATGTCAAGAAGAATCCCTAAGTGGCTCAAGATTGCTCAAAAGTTGGACAGTCAAGCTATCTCCTAAGGCCGTCAACCTCAAATTAGAGTTTTGTGTTGCATCAAGGTCTTTGCATACAAATGACCCCAAGTGCTCCCCAATGTCCTAATATGTTATCAAGTTCATCCATGTCAAATTTCAAGCCTTGCAGAGGAAGTTTGGTCAGTCAATTGCTCAAGAGGTCCAAAAATCGACTATGCTAGGGCAAAAGTCAACTGTGACCTATATACAGTCAAACTTCAAGATTTTTTGTCAACATTCTCATTTTGAAGGATATTTCATCATTTGATCAAGGGTTGATCATGATTCATCAAGGATTGCTCAAGATTCATCAAGATTCAAAAGTTGCTAAATTAGGGTTTTGCAAGAAAAGTCAACTCAACTTTGACCAAGCATAAATTTCTCATGCTTTATGAGAAATGACCCATCCAGAGCTCATTTTGAAGAGGATGAAATTTCCTACAATCCATCTTCATACCTCAAGATCAAGAAATGCACTCACAAAAAGTTACAAATTTGGACATTATAGGTCATTTTTTAAAGTCAACAAAAACACCTTTTTTGCCAAAGCTTGTAACTTGAGCATGGAACATCAAAATGAGATGATACCAAAAGGGTTGGTTATAGGATATCTCAAGGTTTCTAAAAAATCCAAGAACACTTCCAAAAGTTCAAAATTGAAGAAGTTATGCATTGTTGAAGTTGGACATTTTTGCAAAATTGCCAAAAGTCAACTACCCCAAAAACTTCAAATTTCGTCAAATGGGCCCACTTTTTTCCACTTGATTTGATCTTGTCACACTACACACGTGTCCTATCTTCAGTCTTGTGTCCATTTATTGATTTTTCTATTTTATTTGATTTTTATTGAATTCATTCATTTTAAATCAATTTAAATTCAAACAAAATCTAAATATTGATAACTTAGGATCTTTTTGATTGATACAGGCCTTAATTGTCATCATGGACATGATCAAACTCGTATCTCACCATATCATGAACAAATATTGGATGTTTGGACAAAATTGGAAAGATTTTAATGGAGGATCAAGCCATATCTTCAAGCATTGATTTACAAAGATTCAAAGTCCAAAACTTGACCTAATACAATGCATTATACATATACAAGGCAGGAGGCACGAACTAGAGACCGAGAGGCTGCTAAATCACAAGAACAAAACTTGGAAAATTGTCAAAAAAGCTTGAAACTGAAATCACACCTAGAGGCCAATTCAGAACCAAAATTCAACGCTATTCCCTTGCTGGACATCCATTGAAGCAAAACCAATCCTTAACAAGCTCTGATACCCTCTGAATCGCGTTGTAAGTCTCTCTAAACCTCGCCCTGTATTTGAAATCGCAACTTCGTATTTCTACATCTTTTGAACCAAATCTTTGCATATTCATGTTTTTCGTTTCATTTAGAAGCTTTTTGCATTATTGGATTGCGTTTTTATAGCCTGTAACCCCCTAGTCGATTCTAGGGTTCTTGGTATTCGTTTTTGGGCATTTTTGCTACAGGTGAAATCAAGGCCATTAATGGACATAGACGTGTTCAGGAGAAGGAGACGAGCACAACCATGTGCTTGGGATTGATTTTCATGGCCTGGGATAGATTTTAGGAACGAGCTACGAATTTAGCTGCGGATAAAAATACGCAGGTAAATAACCAGGTTTTCAATGGGGAAGACGAAGACGTGGCCTTGTCCCATTCGTTGGTTCAAATGATTCATGCTTTTTTTTCTTTTTTTTTCCAGGCATATTAACTTGTTTCCCATATAATATTCATTATCTGTTATTCTAACAATTAAAAGGCGTTGGTTCAGTGGCAAGGCGTATGCTTGGTAACTAACAGGACCTGGGTTCGAATCCCAGGTCCACCATATTCCTTTGCATTATTTTTCAATAGGTTATTTGGTGTGAATTCCATTGCGCAACACATCATACACCCTCATCCTGATGCTTGCCAGGTGGCCCTAGGCCAGATCTGGTGGCTAAGATTGCAAGTCCACCATATTCTCAAGTCAAGGGACGCCGACTGGATCAAAAAAGTCAGCGCAGGCTTGCACTATTGGGCCATAAAAAATGCTAATCTCACCTCCTTTTGGGCCCAGAACCCCCCTTGGTTATTTCTTTTTTCTATTTCTTTCTTTATTTATTTTATTGTTATTATTTTTATTATTTAAAATCATTGACTAATTAAACTTTTTTCTCATAAAATCAAAAACCAAAAAATATATTTTATTCATTAAAATTAAATTCAGCATTTTATTTTTTGTAAATAAATATTAATTCACTTAACTTAGTTTTAATTAGATATAACTTTTAATATTTTTGCAATAATTAAAATTAATATAGAAAATTAGGTTTTTATTAACTTCAAATCAAATTTATTTTTATTTCCTTTGAATATTCAAAAATCCAAAAAAATATTATTTTTCATTAATTAATTAATTAGATTATTTTATTTAATTTAATTGTTAACTTAATTTAATTTCTTTTAATCCAAAAATAACCAAAAAAATTACTTTCTTCAAAAAAGGGGGTCAAAACCCTTAAAAAACTCGCATTCAATTTAACTTTCCACATGCGATCTATTATGCCATAATGATGTATCTGTTTCCTGGGATGTAATAGTTTAATTAGGACTTTAATTATTTTATCGCTTTATTTACTTTCCGTATTTTAATTTCAAGGGTTGTTTTGGCGATGTAAATACCCGACGCCTTGTAATAGTTTAGATTTAATTTCCACAAATTTAAATTCCGCAATTTATAAACTGTTAGATGTTTGGTAATAGGGAATGCATGACAAGATCAAATGTATGAACCTAAAATCAACATAGCTCACCCATGATATGTATAAAGATAAAATTAACTGAAACAACACACTCGCACATGCGCACTCTTAGGGTACACCTCGCTTGGTTTCCTTCGTACGTGGTCATTGAGTATAGGAAGTTTTAGAGATCGCCCTCTTGTCCAAAGATCATAGTTGCCTCGAAACGGTTGCCTTGGAAAAATGATCTAAGACATTAGGGTTACCGCTAAGGCATCCTAACATTGCTTTAGTGACCACACGTCCCTTAATCGAATTGACCCTTAAAACTACAATGACGATACTACCTACTCATCAATAGTGGGATAGCATTGTCTAAAGGACATTAGTACAAATTGATTCATTTTTCGAGTAGGTAGATGGTTCTTAAGTACTTGCTCTCTCAAAACAAAACAAAACTTTTCGCACTTACACTTTTCAAACAAAAACTTCTTTCAAACCCACAAACACAAAGAAAAGCAAATTTTGAAAACACTTTGAGCAAGTACCTAAGAGCCCGTGGATAACCACGAATAAAAAGGGTGCTAACACCTTCCCTTTCTATAATCTACCCCCCGGACCCGAGAAACATCTCGAAAAAGGAATTTTTCTGTGCTTTTTTCCTTTCCTTGTTGGATAAAATAAAAGACGGTGGCGACTCTTGCTTACCGTGACATTTTGCAAAAACAAACGCAAAACGCAAACCAGCATTCCGAAAAACAGTCAGTTCTCTCCCACCGTATCACAATTATCATATGCCATGTTTTAATGAATCATTGGATGTTTTCACCTATAAACTGTTGTGTTCATTTTCTTTCCTTTTGCATTTTGTTTTGTTTAAGGATGGCTATCCCTTACACACACCCACACTCATAAAATGCAGGTACCCATCCACTCCGGATTCCATGGGTGACTATTCTGATTTAGCCTTCGGTGACTCTGAAGATTTGGTCAATCATGCTGAGTATGGAGTTGACGAAGACTGTGAAGTGCCGGGAGAGTTAGCCAGACTTTTGCAACAAGAAGAGAGGGATATTCTGCCCCATGAAGAATTGCTAGAGACCATCAACTTGGGAACAGAGGAAGACAAGAAAGAGGTTAAGCTGGGTGCCAACTTGGAACCAAGTGTCAAAGAGCGTTTAGTTCAGCAGCTGAATGAATATGTTGAAATCTTCGCCTGGTCCTACAAAGACATGCCGGGGTTAGATACAGATATCGTGGTTCACCGTCTCCCTACAAGAGAAGTTTATTCACCTATCAAACAAAAGGTCCTCCGAATGAGGCCTGACATGTCTGAGAAGATCAAAGCTGAGGTAATGAAGCAATTCAATGCTGGCTTTCTGGCTGTTACTTCCTATCCTTAATGGGTTGCTAACATTGTGTCCGTGCCTAAGAAGGACGGCAAAGTCAGAATGTGTGTGGACTATCAGGACTTAAACAGGGCTAGCCCTAAAGATGATTTTCCCCTACCACACATTGACATCTTGGTTGACAACACAACTCAACACAAGGTATTTTCCTTCATGGATGAGTTCTCGGGGTACAACCGGATCAAAATGGCCCCCGAAGACATGGAGAAAACTACTTTTGTCACGCAATGGGGTACCTTCTGCTACAAAGTGATGCCATTCGGACTGAAGAATGTCGGGGCTGAAGGAAAATTGCGACCAAAAGCGCAACGGAATTTAAAATTTTCCTTTAGTGATCCTTACGAATGAGCATGGTCAGTGATAGAAATATTTACCTCTTGTGGCGATTCAGACCTTTGATGTTGTGATCACGAGCGTTGATGAAGAACAACGCCTCTACTCAGTCCACACGAACAGATCGCTTACGGTCACAGTGCTAGCTGATCACGAACGGAAACCTTATGAGTGAGAGAGAGAATCAAAAACGAAATTGCATCAAGTGAAATTGCTTCATCACAAGGGATCTATTTATAGAATCACTCGTGTGGGCTACAAGCTAAAAGCCCAATTAAGCTTATGGACATCATACCTTATGATGTACCATATATCACTTATCCACGTGGTACCTTACCACTTTCCGTATTACACTTAAGTGCATTGTACCTTACGGTGTTCCTTATTTATTCTATCTCTCATCAACCTGTCCTTATGTGTGTGACCCTGTAGGTTTTCGCGACGTTGGCAATTATGTTAAATCACACATTTAATATAATAAACAGTGAGCGGTATCTAGCAACACATCACTGTTACCCAAGTCACGAAAATGTCATGTGATCTGACCAAACCTTTTCCGTGATAATATTTGTGTTGTACAATTACCCTTTTGCCCTCATGTCTATATTGAACACAAGGCATACACTGTGTCACCCTTGTCCAGTTCAATATTGGGCCCTTAGACATTTATCCTGTTATGCAGGATGAGCAAATTCCATCTAGGTCACTCATGTCCCTTAGCATGCTTTATGAAGTACCCATCAACCGTCTTTATAGTCATCCAGTTACGGATGACGTTTGATCAGCAATAAAGTACTTGACTCTACATCTAGGGTCCATAGTGGTTTTAGGTCGAAGGGTGGTATACACCATTATCATCATGAGAATAACTTATGACACTTTGCATAACATTCTATGTAGTATTCTCATAGCGGGTCAATCCAGTATAAATATTACTCCTAATATTCATACCTATGTCAAGACTTGATAACTCCTTATCTATGATCTATGAGATGTGATCATCAATCTATCTTCATAATAATCTTAATGCTTTAATGTTATCCCACTTCACATTAAAGCTTGACTACGGATACTTTAAGAATAATGTCTTATGTTTAATGGGATCTCATGATTAAGTCACACTTAACATTTCATTAAACCAATAAACCATTCTAGGGACTTTATTATTTTGGAAAGCAAACATAATAAAGAAATGCCTTTTATTATTAATAAATAATTCGATACAAGTACCAAAAGTATTGGCCTCTAGGGCTTACACCAACAATCTCCCACTAGCACTAGAGCCAATCAGGCATATCCCTAATACCCATAGATCTAGTATGTCCATCATGCTTCAGCTGCGCAAGAGGCTTTGTTAATGGGTCATCAACATTGTCAAGTGTAGGTACTCTGCATATTTTCACATCTCCCCGATCGATTATCTCTCGAATGAGATGATAACGCCTAAGTATATGTTTGGATCGTTGGTGAGATCTAGGCTCCTTAGCTTGTGCGATAGCACCATTGTTATCACAATAGAGATCAATGGGATCCACAATGCTATGGACTATGCCAAGTTCACTAATGAACTTCTTGATCCAAACAGCTTCCTTTGCTGCAGTTGAGGCAGCAATATACTCAGCCTCGGTTGTAGAATCAGCAACTGTATCTTGCTTTGAACTTTTCCAGCTCACAGCGCCACCATTTAAACAAAACACATAACCAGATTGCGATCTAAAGTCATCCTTATCTGTCTGGAAGCTAGCATCGGTGTATCCAATTACAGCAAGCTCTTCCTGACCTCCATATATCAAGAATGAGTCCTTAGTCCTTCTCAAGTACTTAAGTATATTCTTGACAGCTACCCAATGAGCATCACCGGGATTAGACTGGTACCTACTCGTTGCACTTAAAGAATATGAGACATCTAGTCGAGTACATAGCATGGCATACATGATAGATCCTATTGCATATGCATATGGAATCTTATCCATGCGATCCCTTTCTTCCTTACTTGAAGGGGATTGTGTTTTTGACAGACACATGCCATGTTGCATAGGTATGAATCCTTTCTTGGAATCATGCATATTAAAGCGTCTCAACACTTTTTCTATGTATGTACTCTGACTTAGGCCAAGCAGTTTTTGTGACCTATCTCTATAGATCCTGATTCCTAATATATAGGCTGCTTCACCTAGGTCCTTCATTGAAAAGCATTTCCCTAACCAAGTCTTCACTTGTTGCAAGGTAGGGACATCATTTCCAATGAGTAATATGTCATCTACATATAATACCAGGAATACGATCATGCTCTCACTAACCTTCTTGTAGACACAAGGCTCATCTTCATTCTTGATGAATCCATATTGTTTTACTGTTTCATCAAAACGAATATTCCAGCTTCTGGAAGCTTGCTTCAATCCATAAATTGATCGCTGTAACTTACATATCTTTCGGGCTTCTTCTGGTATGTCAAATCCTTCAGGTTGTGTCATGTACACATCCTCAAGAAGATTCCAATTAAGGAAAGCAGTTTTGACATCCATCTGCCATATTTCATAATCATGATATGCAGCGATAGCAAGTAAAATCCGAACAGATTTAAGCATTGCAACTGGTGAAAAGGTTTCATCATAGTCAACCCCATGAATTTGTTTATAGCCTTTTGCAACCAGTCTTGCCTTATAGGTATGTACCTTACCATCCATGTCAGTCTTCTTTTTGAAGACCCACTTGCATCCTATAGGGTTAACTCCTATAGGAGGCTCTACCAAGGTCCAAACCTGGTTTGTGTACATGGAATCCATTTCAGATTTCATGGCTTCTAGCCACTTCTCGGACTCAGGACCAGTTATGGCCTCTTGGTAGGTCACAGGCTCATCTTGATCCATGAGTAATACATCACCCTGATCACTTGTGAGATATCCATATCTCTCAGGTTGTTGACGTATCCTGCTTGACCTACGTTGGTCTTGTTCTACTTGAGCAGGTTGCTCTTCCACAACTACTTGTGTTTCCTGCTCTAATTCCTCCATAGGTGTATCAATGCTTTGTGGTTCTTGAATTTCTTTAAGCTCTATTTTCCTCCCACTGATTCTTTTGGAAATAAAATCCTTTTCCAGAAAAACTCCAGTTCGAGCGACAAACACTTTGCCCTCAGAAGGATTGTAGAAGTAATACCCTCTTGTTTCTTTAGGATACCCCACAAATAAGCATTTGTCAGATTTGGGCTCAAGCTTAGTTGAAATTTGTCGTTTCACATAAACTTCGCAACCCCAAATCTTCATGTAAGACATATGTGGTTTCTTACCACTCCATATCTCATATGGTGTCTTCTCAACCTTTTTGGATGGAACCCGGTTAAGTGTGTAAGCTGCAGTCAATAGTGCGTGTCCCCAAAAGGAGTTCGAAAGATCGACGTGACTCATCATGGATCGGACCATGTCTAACAAGGTTCGATTTCTTCTCTCAGATACACCATTCCATTGTGGTGTTCCGGGAGGAGTAAGTTGGGATAAAATCCCACATTCCTTTAGATGGTCATCAAACTCTAGGCTTAAATATTCACCGCCTCGATCTGATCGAAGAACTTTAATATTCTTACCTAGTTGGTTTTGTACTTCATTCTTGAATTCCTTGAATTTTTCAAAGGTTTCATATTTGTGTTTCATTAAATACACATAACCATATCTACTGAAATCATCAATAAATGTGATGAAGTATTGAAAACCTCATCTGGATGGTATGTTCAGTGGTCCACATACATCAGTATGTATGAAGGCCAAAAGATCATTAGCCCTTTCACCTTTTCCTGTGAATGGGGACTTTGTCATCTTTCCAATTAAACAAGATCTGCATGTCTCATATGATTCATAATCAAAAGAGTCCAAGAGTCCATCTTTATGGAGTTTGGAAATGCGTTTCTCATTTATGTGGCCTAAGTGCCAAAGGTAGCTTGGATTTAACAAATTAGGTTTAATCCGTTTAGTATTAATGTTATAAATTGGCATTTCAAGATCAAGGACATATAGTCCATTGTTCATTTGTGCAGAAGCATAGAATATATCATTCAAATAAATAGAGCAACAATTGTTTTTTATTATAAATGAAAAACCAAACTTGTCCAAACAAGAAATGGAAATAATATTCCTACTAATTGTAGGTACATAATAACAGTTCTCTAACTGAATTATTAAACCACTAGGTAAAGTCAAAACATAAGTTCCTACGACTAAAGCAGCAACCTTTGCTCCATTTCCAACTCGTAGGTCAACTTCACCTTTTGCCAAATCTCTACTCCTTTTTAGCCCCTGCACATTAGTACAAATGTGAGAACCGCATCCAGTATCTAATACCCATGATGCAGAAGTAGATAAATTAATTTCAATAACAAAAATACCTGAATTTGAAGTCCCTACTCCATTGTTCTTATCTTCCAGGTACTTTGGGCAGTTTCTCTTCCAATGTCCAGTCTTACCGCAATGGAAGCAAGTGCCCTCCTTTGCTATGCCTCCATTAGGCTTCAAAGCAGGAACAGTAGGTTTAGGCTTGGCAACTTCCTTGCCTTTCCCTTTACCAACCTGCTTGGTAGGCCTCTTGTTCAGCTTCTTTCCATTACTGACCATCAGAATGGACTTCCCTTTTGTCTTCATATTCTGCTCAGCAGTTTTCAACATGCTTAGCAATTCTGGAAGACTCTTATCCATGTCATTCATGTTGAAATTCATGACAAACTGATTAAAGCTATCTGGAAACGATTGCAAGATAAAATCAGTTGCAAGTTCCTTTCCAAGCGGAAACCCTAACCTTTCAAGGTTCTCCACATACCCAATCATTTTGAGTACATGGGTACCTACAGGGTTTCCCTCAGATAACTTGATGTTAAAAAGGGCCTTTGAAACCTGAAACCTCTCATTTCTTGCTTGCTCTTGATAGAGCATTTTCAGATGTCCGATCATATCGAACGCTGACATGTTCTCGTGTTGCTTTTGCAACTCCGAGTTCATAGTAGCTAGCATGAGACAAGCGGCTTCGTTAGCATCGTCAAGATGCTTCTTATAAGCATCTCTTTCTTCCTTAGGTGCCGAACTAGGCGGTTCCTCTTCAGGAACAGGTGTCTCCAAGACATACAGCTTCTTATCATGCTTGAGGACAATCCTCAGATTTCGGTGCCAATCCAGGAAATTTGTCCCAGACAATTTTTCCTTATCTAGGATTGATCGTAAAATATGGTTGTTTGTTGTCATGGTAATCTACAAAAAAAATGAAAATATAAGTATCATTAAAACAACATATTTAATTAGGCCTTTAATCAAATATGCTCCCACTATTTCACTCAAACCAAATGACCCTCTTCATTTGATTCGGAAAATCCTGTTGGAAGACTTTCTAGTGGGTCGAGATCCACATTTCACTTTGTTCTAAGTCAACGTTAGGCTGATTACACAAAACTAGGTTATTTAGGTAGGAACTCCTTCCAATTGTATCTGATACAACTCTCGAATATTTTCAGTTGGGTGAATAACTCCTTATTCTAATTCATCATATGAATCATTCCCAACTCTTGCTTCTAAACATGTATAATCTTATTATAATGTGTTTAGTTAAGTTTGACCCATTGTTTTAGCAGTTGGATATTACAATTATCCCATCGCACCTTACTAATATAGAACATGCACCTCGCATAGGCGAGACCTACATTGTTCGATACTAGTCTTGATGAGTGCTAAAACTTGGAAAGCATGAACTTAATATTTAACTTGAGGGATTTTGTTATTAGTTTGATCTCACCGGCTTAACATGCAATTCGTCTCTCTCATGCATCAACATACAAACACATGCATCAATATACATAAAAGGATACAGTTATGGCCCCTAACGCAATTGTTCTCCCAAGCCAATGAGAGAACCTAAGCTAACCTAATAACGATCTAAACTTCTCCAAGCAAGATCTCCAAGGTTATCCTCCTTTGATATTGTATTCTTCTCTTTCTTCATAACATTACATAAAAGAAACTCGTTTTACATACGAGGGAGTGAGATGAGAAAAGAAGTTACATCAAGAATTTTAGAGAGAGGCACGACATGCAGGCCGTATTTTACAATCCCAAAACAAAATAAAGGAAAAACCTAAGGCCATAACTGATCACCACAAGACAATAATAATAAACACACTTTTATTATTAGTTTAAACTTTGTTAATTAAAAAAAAGGCAAATTAAATTTCGACGATTGATCACACTACGCAGAGTTAGCCGGAGGTTCCGCTGACCGTTCAGCAGACGGGGGTCAAGGGGGCAGCGCCCCTTTGCGGGGTTGCGAGGGGCAGCGCCCCGACGCAAAATTTTAATGAACAATTCATTTGAAATCGGCGTCATTTTCGCACAACTCTTGTGCATTCACAACCCTAATCGCATAACTCTGCAACAACACAACCCTTGTGCCGTCATGAACCCTAATGCAACAGTTTCATGCTGTCAAACACATCTCGATTGATAATTCAATATGATTAATCACATGCCATTGCTTCACCATACTAATGTCGGATTCCGAAGCATATGAACAGTGATCGGTCAAAGGAATAACAATCATCAAGTGTTTGAATGAATGAAACAGAAACAGTATATCCCATATACCATCGTTGCATCAGATTTACTTATATCATATATAAAAGTGATCGATCTTATTTGTGTAACCTATGGACCATCGATGTATCGCTGCTTCACCATACTAATGTCGGATTCCGAAGCATAGTCAACATCAATCATCCAAATCGTACACAACAGATGCCAAATTTAATTAATCGTTTACTATTCAATTTATTCTGGTTTTAATCGAATCAAAACAGAAAATATAGAACATAAACAAATATCAGATCCATGGTTTCGTAACCAGGCTCTGATACCACTGAAGGAAAATTGTGACCAAAAGCGCAACGGAATTTAAAATTTTCCTTTAGCGATCCTTACGAATGAGCATGGTCAGTGATAGAAATATTTACCTCTTGTGGCGATTCGGACCTTTGATGTTATGATCACGAGCGTTGATGAAGAACAACGCCTCTACTCAGTCCATACGAACAGATTGCTTCCGGTCACAATGCTAGCTGATCACGAACGGAAACCTTATGAGTGAGAGAGAGAATCAAAAACGAAATTGCATCAAGTGAAATTGCTTCATCACAAGGGATCTATTTATAGAATCACTCGCGTGGGCTACAAGCTAAAAGCCCAATTAAGCTTATGGACATCATACCTTATGATGTACCATATATCACTTATCCACGTGGTACCTTACCACTTTCCGTATTACACTTAAGTGCATTGTACCTTACGGTGTTCCTTATTTATTCTATCTCTCATCAACCTGTCCTTATGTGTGTGACCCTGTAGGTTTTCGTGACGTTGGCAATTATGTTAAATCACACATTTAATATAATAAACAGTGAGCGGTATCTAGCAACACATCACTGTTACCCAAGTCACGAAAATGTCATGTGATCTGACCAAACCTTTTCCGTGATAATATTTGTGTTGTACAATTACCCTTTCACCCTCATGTCTATATTGAACACAAGGCATACACTGTGTCACCCTTGTCCAGTTCAATATTGGGCCCTTAGACATTTATCCTGTTATGCAGGATGAGCAAATTCCATCTAGGTCACTCATGTCCCTTAGCATGCTTTGTGAAGTACCCATCAACCGTCTTTATAGTCATCCAGTTACAGATGACGTTTGATCAGCAATAAAGTACTTGACTCTACATCTAGGGTCCATAGTGGTTTCAGGTCGAAGGGTGGTATACACCATTATCATCATGAGAATAACTTATGACACTTTGCATAACATTCTATGTAGTATTCTCATAGCGGGTCAATCCAATATAAATATTACTCCTAATATTCATACCTATGTCAAGACTTGATAACTCCTTATCTATGATCCATGAGATGTGATCATCAATCTATCTTCATAATAATCTTAATGCTTTAATGTTATCCCACTTCACATTAAAGCTTGACTACGGATACTTTAAGAATAGTGTCTTATGTTTAATGGGATCTCATGATTAAGTCACACTTAACATTTTATTAAACCAATAAACCATTCTAGGGACTTTATTATTTTGGAAAGCAAACATAATAAAGAAATGCCTTTTATTATTAATAAATAATTCGATACAAGTACCAAAAGTATTGGCCTATAGGGCTTACACCAACATGGGCAACCTATCAACGCGCCATGATAGCTTTATTTCATGACACGATACATCATGAGATTGAAGTTTACGTAGACGACATGATAGCCCGATGTTGTACCCCAAAATTTGCCCTCGCGCTTTTCCACAAGAAATCTCAGCTTCAAACATTTCCTGACTTCTCAAACTGGCTCAAGAATCGGACAAACGGACTTTTCTTGACAGTCAATCAAATTAGGGTTTTTTCTGATTTTCAGAGCTCTGAATTGTTTCATACAGTGGGCTTAGGGTTTAGTTGATTTTTGGTTCAATGTTGATCAAGCAAGCGTGATTTGGCATTTAATCGGGAATTAGGGTTTTATGGGCATATTCTCAGAAGAATTTGAATTCCACAGCACTTTGCGGTTTATTTCAAGATTCGGATTAAAATGCGCGTTATCTTGGTTTAATCAGTAAAAGAGACGGTGGTTTGAATTCAGTACGTTTTGATTGGGCCAATCAGATACAAGATGCAGTTTTGAATTCACAGTGTTTATGCGTTTGATCAGTCTATTTGGATTGACTGCTGCTTTGCTCTGGATGTTGAATAAGACAGACTTAATTGATCAATGTTGTTTTATTTTAGTTATTTATTATTCTGAAATTAAATGATTGAATTTATTTTTCAATTGTTTTAATTCTAAGAATTTTAAATAAATAAATAAACAATAAAGAAATTAGAATTAATTGGATAATTTGGATTTTATTGATATTTGAACTATTTGTACAAATTGTTGTTTATAAATTAAATTACAGACAATAATTTACATTTAATTTAAATATTACATAGAATGGAAAAAAAACTATCCTATTTTCTAATGTTCTTCATTCTTCACTCCGCTCCGGTGCTCCATTGTTTTATCTGCAAAAAGAAACAAGAAAAGTCAGAAAGCAATTAATAGCAAAGACAGTTAAAATTGCTCATCATTAGGGGCCACTGACTGGGATCAGTTGACCCTCTCTGCAAATCACGGGATTTCTCCCGGTTCACAGAGAGGGAAGATTTTTTGTTCATGATATGCAAATGTCAAAAATGCACAAGTTACAAATTTCAAGCTGCATAGAAATTCAAAATCCCAAATCCAAACTAAACTGAAAAGTTCAATCTCAACTTTCTATCCAAAAGCAAAGACACTAACTGTCAAAATGCCAAAGATATCAAAGATTTCAAAAGTGCATTTGCTGTCACAGGTACCCAAACTGTCATGAAAAGGTTTGGTCAAAATGCAAAGTCAGAGCAAAGTGCAAAAGCTGGAGGAAAAGATGCAAAATGTGCTATGCAAGAGATCTAAACATCATTTCCCTAGTCAAACCCCTTCAGAGCAAGTACAGAAATATAATCATATTAAATCTAAAAGCTATACTTTAGGAGAAAAAAGAAGAGAGATAAAGGCAGCAGATACAGGTTAGGCATTAGACAGTAGGAAAGGAGAAGACAAAAAGATTATACAAATCCAAAAAACTCAGCATAGCAGTTCAGCAGGCAGCATAGCAGGTGAGGATAGAAAACAAAATATACACAAACCAATGCAGAAGTGAAGAGAGAGGAATATATGCAGAGCATACCAATTCTACCTCAGTACACACAAGCCAATAAAACAGTTCAGCACAGCAGGCAAAAGGGGGAGGGAGTTTTAAGATAGAAAAGAAAATATACAAAGCGGTTCAGTTGAAGCAGAAGCAAAAAAGAACAAAACACTATCAAAACCTGAACCTTGTCCATAACCATACAAAAACCAGCATGAGCCTCAACAAAAAGACTACTGAACCTGTCAAAGTTAAAACCTCCAAACAACAATAATCTTCACTACCAAAACCAATACCATGTCATAACCCTAAAACTGCCTCAACCTCCAAGAACACATTCTCAAACACAAACATACTGAGCCCATCAAAACTGAAGCAATAACCTGCTAGTGCCTTAACATAACCAAAAACACAATGCCATAATCATACAAACCTCAACACCCTGTTCAATCACCAAAACACCATACTGTCAAACTATCCCCTCAACAGAAATTCAAGGCAACCCAATCTCAAGCATAATCAAACACATAACCCCTCAACAGAAGTTCAAAGCCATCAAACACACAGTTCAATTCAAGAACCATACCAACATCCTGTCATAACCCTCAAACCTACTGTCAAGCACGAAACTAATCCCTAAGCCCTCAGTACAAGCATCATTGGGCATTAAATCTTAAAGAGGCATCCAATCCAAGGCAATAACTGTTCACAGCATTCAGCAATTCAAAGAGACGAGCGAAGAAGAGAAAGATACTCAGGCAACAATTCCAACAACATACAAATCCAAAGGGCAACACATAGTGGAAGAAGAAGATAAAAAGAGTGAATTTTAAGAAGGGTTTTCAGGCAAATCTAGCAACATCATCAAAGCCCTAACATAAGCAAAGAACGAAGTTACCAGGAAGGCGTCAAAAGCGAAGCAAGCTCAAAGTCCATCACCGCCGTTCTGGCCTCCTGAAGCATCACCCCTTCTTTCTCTCCTCCATCTCCAAAAGCAGGTAACGAGCCTTTTATCCCTTCTCCTTCACCTCATAAAAAAACGAAAAAATAAAGAGCTCAGAACAAATTCAACGCGAATCCAGAAAAGAAGAGAAAACATAACATCTAAGAACCAACCTTGTCTCAAGAAGATGTGGAGACCGTGCTAGGGAGGAAAGAGAGGTTCGAGAGTGATGTTGGTGGCCGGAGGGATGGATGGCTCAGGAAATTGAACGGAGAAGACGAACTCAGTGAACACGGCGCCGCTGATTAGCCCTAACCCTCGTTCTGGATAACAAATGCCTAACCCTAATTTCGCTTTGTTCAACATGGGCTTAACCTGATTCTAATTCACCTCTAAAGCCCAACGAAAATCATTTCATTTTCTAACAAAACATTTTCATAAAAAACTAACTTTGTTTTATAAACAATACTTATTCTTTTTTTTATAAAACACTAATCTCTTTTTTATTTTACAAAACAATGTTTACTTTTTTTTATCTTAATTAAAAATACTTTTTATCATAAAATTAAGACATTTTTTAGATAGATATTTTATACATTTATATTATATTAAAAATTAGTTTTATACGTATCATATAAATTAAATCTGAAAACATTTTCTTTTAATTAATACACATTTGTATACAAAAATAACAAAATACTCATTTTTATACATAATTTAAAATTGCAACTTTTAATTAACATTCTTTTTGTACATAACAATTCAATACATTTTTTCTCTAATATTTAATTTCCAAACATTTAGTTAAAATACTTTTTTGCAAATAAAGAAACATTCTTAATTTAAAACTTGAACTCTTTTTGTACATAAACATACAAAATCAAAAATACATTTAAAAACATTTCTCTAGGTCAAACCCTAATACGCTTCAACTTCACATTATTGCACTTGTACATATTTACACTTACACAATACATATACACTTGTACACTTACACAACACATTACCCTATACACATGTTTATCTTACATTTATATTTGATATTCGTTTTGATCGCACATTCGATTTGGTTGTAAATTATTGGGTACTATAAGTCTCATCCCCTTGTACATTTATACCCCCACTCCCGGACATTATTTTGTAATAGCGTAGATTTACATTCCGCAATTTACAGCTTTTCAATTATACCATGGTTAGACCTAGGGCTTGTATGTACATAAAATCAAACGTTAGCTAACCTAATACAAGACAAATACATGTAATCAATACACAATCACACTTGCACCCCCTAGGGTAATCCCACATGTTGCCTTCCAAAATGGGCCATGCTTGCACGTCGAGTATCTTTGGCAAAACAAACAATTGATCATAAGTCCCTCAAAGTGTTGCCTAAACGGAATGATCATAGTCCCTTCAAAACAAATTGCCAAAGACACTTGGCATCATTGCATTCATGGTCCATACGATGACCCGCGCCCGTCCCGAATAAACTTCCTAAACGCAAGATTGTCCATCAATTTCAATGGTGGAACAAAATTGTTAAAAGGGGTTAAAACATGACAAAAACCTTTGAGTACAATAGGGTAGACAAAACTCTTAGTTACTTGAGATCAAACTTGCAAAAACACTTGCCTCATTTTCAAAAACTACAATCCACAACACTTTCGAACAAACTCTCAAAAACATTTGAAAACATCTTTTCGAAAAGATTCACACTTTTGTAAAACACTCAAACACGAGTCAAATACATTAGTTGCCTAAGACAAGGCATCTTTTTCCAAAATATTTTCAAAAAAGCACCCACACACACACCATTTTCAAAGCAATCGAAAAACAAGGCAAGTGATCTAAAAAACCAAGTAACTAAGAGCCCATGGATAACCATGGATGAAAAGGGTGCTAATACCTTCCCTTTTCATAATCTACCCCCCGAACCCACGAAATATCTCAAAAGGTTTTTGCTGTGCTTTTTAACCTTTCCTTTAGGATAAAGTAAAAAGTCGGTGGCGACTCTTGCTAACCGCACAAGTGCGAATACGAACGCAAAACACTAGTCAGTTCTCCCACCGTATCACAGAACTGGCGACTCTGCTGGGGACAATTTAAAAGTGGGGTTACCTTAGGGCTTAGATCACCTTTACTTTCAATTGATTGCTTTGTTTGCTTTACATTTATGGGCTTTGTATCGGAGTTCTATAGATCCTAACCCGGATCTGGGGAAACCCCTTTTAGGTAGCATAATCTGTGAGGGACCTGTCCGGCGTAGACCGACATGGGTGAAGCAGTGGCTACGTTGGTGTGGCGTCTTAGTCTGTACCTATATCCCTTGTGTTGCAACGGGGAGAATATAGGTCTTCTAAGGGGTCATTAAGCACCAACCGACCTTAGAACCCTAATTGACCAACTTGGCCATTAGAACAGTGGCAGTATGCTACACTCATTGAGGCTAAACTCTCGAGATGGTTCTGGCCGCGAGAAAAGATTGCGATGCTGGAGTTATGACCGATTGAGGGTAGCCAATGATTTGAGATCCTCTAGAACCCGGTTACTTTTGATAGGACAGGTTTTAACCAACAAAACCAAAAGAGGGTAGTACCTGAACCTCATGCAAGCCTAAACCTAAGGCCTTGTGTGCTTTGTGTGAATATTGTTTGCCTGTATATACACTTACTTACTTGTGCATACATGTACATAACGTCATAACATCATACCATAGCATTTTAGCATTTTCAATAACCATTTCAAGGATCTCGAGGGTTCTTTTGATGCAAGGTTACGTTGAACCAGACATCTATCAAGGGGCAAGAGGTTTCTCCTCTAACCAATCCAGTCAAAGTTCAAGTGCAACAACTTGAATCAGTGGCTATGACCCACTCGACATGGTGAGCTTGATTCTCGTGGAAAGACATCCACCAACACAAAGCTCTCCAAACAAAGATCGAGAACAACAACTTGAATCAGTGGCTATGACCCACTTGACATGGTGAGCTTGATTCTCGTGGAAGCACGTCCACCGGTGCATAGATCTCCAGTCCAAGAGCAGAGTTCAACCTCTAACATTTTCTTGTGTTTACCCCAAGAGATCCTTGAAAGCAGGCATCCACATATCATGCATTTCATTTTGACAATCTTTCATTTTTCAGGTTTCCTTACTCTCCTGCTGTTTATTTCAGCAAGAGATGGCTCTAGAACAGTCTGTCAAAGACATCCAAGACTAGACTGCTCAGCTGCAAGAGATGTTCCTGAACTTGTCTCTGGGGCAAGAAGAGATGAAAGCTCTCCTCACCAAAGGCTTGGGGAGTTCCAACAATGCCAGAAGTGATCAGATTGCGGAGCTGCAGTTTGATCTGACAACACTGAGGACTCAAATGATGGGACAGTTGGTGGGCCAGATGGCTCTCATTCAAGACTTATCCCAAAGACAAGAGGAACTCAGAGTTCTTGTCCGCCAACTGCTTCCAAGCAGCCAACTGGGGCAAACATCTGAGGTCGAAGAGCAAGTCACCGCTCAACCTCCATCAACTCAAGAAGACAAGGGGAAAGCTCCTCTGCTAGCTTCAGGGTCACAATCTCATCAACAACCTCGCCGGCGTCAGCGGGGTAATCGGCGTAGACAAGAAACGTCGGGAAGGCAGTTCACGGAGACTGACATACCGTCATCTCTAATTCTGGAGCGCTTGTTGGAGGTTAATCTGACTGCTTTGAGGGATCCTATCCGGAACCCAAATACCTCCGCTCCTGGCTATCATCCCGATGCATTTTGTGTTTACCACTCCTATAGCCCAGGACATGATACCGATAGCTGTTGGGCCTTGAAGAACAAGATTCAAGATCTGATTGACATTGGAGTGCTGAGGTTCATGCCAGACGGCGAGATGAAGATCTTCCGTTAAAGGGTTCTCCGCTTGAAGTGACGAAGCTCGAATTGAAAGACTTTTGCTTATTTTTGAATTTTCAAAATTGTAATTTCTTTTGCTGTCAAACAATTATTTGTTGATGTTAAACTCTGTTTTCATTAATGCATTGCATATGTTTGTCTTGAATTCATCCATTCGTTTCACTACTCTTATGCTTTTCTTTATGATATTTGACTCTTGATAAAAAGCTGCAAGCCTTTAGAGGGAGGATGACGAAACAATACCGTGATCTTATACAGTATGCTTTTGGACAGACCTTGCTGATGATGTACAGGCATTTCTTTCAATTCCCAAACACTGGAGTTATAAGGAAGCTAATCCCTAGTCAACTCCTTCGAGCCAAAGAAGTAGGAGTTTCATGTTCTAAATAATCAAAACCTTTGATATAAACCTGGGGCAGGGTAGTCTCTCAGTTAATTCAAAAGAGAACGCGCATTGAAGTCGCAAACTCTCAGTTCGTAATACAACGAACGACGTCGAAAAAGAAAAGCATTCCTTTGGAATCAAAAGACAAGGGTGGTTCCCTATCACATAGACAGTCAATCTCTCAAAAGAGAAAAGCCCACTGAGCCAGAACCTATAAAGGAGGCTTAAGAAAGCTGGGGCATCCCGCTGACAGTAATCCCGAAAACGGTAACAGTCAGGCAAAAGTTAGGGATAACAAATCAAAATCAAAATAGTGAGGTCATTACAAAATCCTCAACAACATGAAAAGTGTTGGAAAATAAAAAGGAGATGATGACTGTCTCCCAAATTCAAACCGGTGAACCATCGCCCAAAAGTCGTTCCGAACTCAAAACAGAGTGCGACGCACAATTAACTGAGCTTAGGTTGAAGAACATCACGAAGAGCGGGTGGGTACAAATATACTTTGAGCCTTTATCCTTTGTTTCTTAAACCGTGAACCAGGCCACGTTACAACCCTCCAAAAGTCCTAATTGAAGCATGGGTTAGTTCGAAAACATACTGTTACAAAAGGTATCCTGACTCCTGTAGGGCTTTGCTCTAAATCTTGTGTTAACTTATCTATGAAAAGTTTTCTGCTAAAAACGCATTTTTCAAAATTTCAAAGACAAACATAAACTTTGCATTGCTTGAATATCACTGTCTGCAGTTAACCCTTTTGTTTGACAGCGAAGAAGTTCATACAGCGAATTTTCGGAGGAACGAAATCTCTCTCAGTGAGTCAAAATCACTTCAAGAGGATAACACTTCCATCAAATCTCCTATCAACAAGGGGCATGACATGTCACAACTCAATTATCCTGGGGCAGTCCAGTCAAGGTCCAACAGATCTTTCAAAATTCAATTAACCTGGGGCAGTCCAGTCAAGATTTCAAGAAATCTCTCAATATGCAGGGTAATCTGATTCAAGACTCCTTCACAACCACTTGGGGCATTCGAATGTCAAAAGTGTTCAACAAATCAACTACAACATCTCCAGATTCGATTCTTGTATCCAGCCAGGGCATATCTGTTTACATCATTTCCAGACTCGACTCCTGTATCTAGCCAGGGCACGTCTGAAGAGTTCGAAGATTCGATTCCTGTATCCAGCCAGGGCATATCTGTTGACGACTATTTCCAGACTCGACTCCTGTATCTAGCCAGGGCATGTCTGAAGAGTTCGAAGATTCGATTCCTGTATCCAGCCAGGGCATATCTGTTTACATCATTTCCAGACTCGACTCCTGTATCTAGCCAGGGCACGTCTGAAGAGTTCGAAGATTCGATTCCTGTATCCAGCCAGGGCATATCTGTTGACGACTATTTCCAGACTCGACTCCTGTATCTAGCTAGGGCACGTCTGAAGAGTTCGAAGATTCGATTCCTGTATCCAGCCAGGGCATATCTGTTGACGACTATTTCCAGACTCGACTCCTGTATCTAGCCAGGGCATGTCTGAAGAGTTCGAAGATTCGATTCCTGTATCCAGCCAGGGCATATCTGTTTACATCATTTCCAGACTCGACTCCTGTATCTAGCCAGGGCACGTCTGAAGAGTTCGAAGATTCGATTCCTGTATCCAGCCAGGGCATATCTGTTGACGACTATTTCCAGACTCGACTCCTGTATCTAGCCAGGGCATGTCTGAAGAGTTCGAAGATTCGACTCCTGTATCCAGCCAGGGCATATCTGTTGACCACATTTCCAGACTCGACTCCTGTATCTAGCCAGGGCATGTCTGAAGAGTTTGAAGATTCGACTCCTGTATCCTGCCAGGGCATATCTATCAACTATCACCTTTCCAGATTCGACTCCTGTATCCAGCCAGGGCATGTCTGAAGAATTCCAGATCAATACCTGCAACAACCCAGGAAACATCTGTGAACGACCGATTGTAGACCAACACCTGTAATAAGCCAGGAATTTATCTACATCACCACTTGGGGCATTCGAATGTCAAAAGTGTTCAAAACCCGATGCAGTTTTACACAAGCTCATCATCAGGAAACCCTACACCGGTTCCCCTTCAAGATTTCTGAAAACAGTTTACGGATTCTTCCCAACAACGGACGCCAATCTACCGACTTGTTCAGATTCTTATCAAGATTTCTGAAAACAGTTTATGGATTCTTCCCAACAACGGACGCCAATCTACCGACTTGTTCAGATTCTTATCAAGATTTCTGAAAACAGTTTACGGATTCTTCCCAACAACGGACGCCAATCTACCGACTTGTTCAGATTCTTATCAAGACTTCTGAAAACAGTTCATAGATTCATCCCAACAACGGATGTTAATCTATCAACTTGTTCAGAGGCAACCTTTGAATTTAGTTTACGGACGCTTCCCAACAACGGATGTTGTTCTATTGCTAATTCAACTTCAAGATTTCTGAAAACAGTTCACGGGTTCTCCAAGTAAACGGAGGTTAACCTATCGCTTGTTCAGATTCTTCTCAAAGCCAACAACCACGGAAGATCGCGCTCGCCAAGATTCTCCCTATCCCCAGCGGAGTTTCTTTCAATCCCCAGTGAAGTCAGACTTTCAAACCTTCTCCCCACAGAGTTTTAAGGAAGCAATCTTGAGTTCCCCAGTGAAGTCTCCAGGGTTACCTCCCATCAAGCCAAAGATTCTCAATCTGGTCTCCCCGGCATGAGTCTACTAGTTGGAGCTCCCCAGTAGAGGTCATCAGGAATTCTCTTCCCCAGCAACAGCCAAGGATTTATTTTCCCCGGCAGCAGTCAAGATGCTTTTATCTCCAGCCATCTCGGATTCATGTATCCTCGGCAGGATTAGCTCATCAGCTTACATGCGCATCCATCACATTCATAAATATTGTTGTCACATACATTGCATCATGCATCATAACATTGCATACAACTAACCCTTTGCCTTTTCAGGTAAGATCAGTCGACAGACACAGATCATCTCCTGAGATTCATCCAAAAATAGTTCAGATGTGACCCGGACACGGCAATGTTTTGATACTTATTCCAGGTTCATTCAGACGCATCAGCAGAAACCTTACACCGGTTCCTCTTCAACTTCTCAACTTCTGAAACAAGTTTACAGATTCTTCCCTACAACGGATGTCAATCTACCGATTTGTGCAGACTCTTCTCAACTTCTGAAACAAGTTTACGGATTCTTCCCTACAACGGATGTCAATCTACCGATTTGTGCAGACTCTTCTCAACTTCTGAAACAAGTTTACGGATTCTTCCCTACAACGGATGTCAATCTACCGATTTGTTCAGACTCTTCATAGCTTCTGAAACAGTTTACGGATTCTTCCCTACAACGGATGTCAATCTACCAACTGATTCAGACTCTTCACAATTTTTGAAAATAGGTTACGGACGCTTCCCAACAACGGATGCTGCTCCATTGCTTGTTCAGTCCCAACGCCTGAGGATAGTTTACAGATTCTCCAGACATGGACGTCAATCTGTTGCTTGTTCAGACCCCAATTCAGAGATATTCCAAAACAGGGATGCCCTTCTGACACTTGTCCACTCACCATTGACGTACAGTTCAACATCACCATATGGCATCTATAAGCCCATCCTCCTACCAGCAGTCGCCGAATGGCATCTGTAAGCCCATTCTCAGATGGCATCTCTAAGCCCATCCCTCGACAAAATTCTCTCGCACCAGATGGCATCTTTAAGCCCATCACCAAATGGCATCTTTAAGCCCATTCACCTCCACCGTCACATCGACGAGCGCAAATTTTCTGGGCACATTAGTGTCCAATCTCCTTTTACCTTCAAGTCGCGAAAGGCAAGCTTGCCAATCTAACTCTTCAGATTCAAGAAGATTGAACACGGGCAACTGTTGTACCCCAAAATTTTCCCTCGCGCTTTTCCACAAGAAATCTCAGCTTCAAACATTTCCTGACTTCTCAAACTGGCTCAAGAATCGGACAAACGGACTTTTCTTGACAGTCAATCAAATTAGGGTTTTTTCTGATTTTCAGAGCTCTGAATTGTTTCATACAGTGGGCTTAGGGTTTAGTTGATTTTTGGTTCAATGTTGATCAAGCAAGCGTGATTTGGCATTTAATCGGGAATTAGGGTTTTATGGGCATATTCTCAGAAGAATTTGAATTCCACAGCACTTTGCGGTTTATTTCAAGATTCGGATTAAAATGCGCGTTATCTTGGTTTAATCAGTAAAAGAGACGGTGGTTTGAATTCAGTACGTTTTGATTGGGCCAATCAGATACAAGATGCAGTTTTGAATTCACAGTGTTTATGCGTTTGATCAGTCTATTTGGATTGACTGCTGCTTTGCTCTGGATGTTGAATAAGACAGACTTAATTGATCAATGTTGTTTTATTTTAGTTATTTATTATTCTGAAATTAAATGATTGAATTTATTTTTCAATTGTTTTAATTCTAAGAATTTTAAATAAATAAATAAACAATAAAGAAATTAGAATTAATTGGATAATTTGGATTTTATTGATATTTGAACTATTTGTACAAATTGTTGTTTATAAATTAAATTACAGACAATAATTTTCATTTAATTTAAATATTACATAGAATGGAAAAAAAACTATCCTATTTTCTAATGTTCTTCATTCTTCACTCCGCTCCGGTGCTCCATTGTTTTATCTGCAAAAAGAAACAAGAAAAGTCAGAAAGCAATTAATAGCAAAGACAGTTAAAATTGCTCATCATTAGGGGCCACTGACTGGGATCAGTTGACCCTCTCTGCAAATCACGGGATTTCTCCCGGTTCACAGAGAGGGAAGATTTTTTGTTCATGATATGCAAATGTCAAAAATGCACAAGTTACAAATTTCAAGCTGCATAGAAATTCAAAATCCCAAATCCAAACTAAACTGAAAAGTTCAATCTCAACTTTCTATCCAAAAGCAAAGACACTAACTGTCAAAATGCCAAAGATATCAAAGATTTCAAAAGTGCATTTGCTGTCACAGGTACCCAAACTGTCATGAAAAGGTTTGGTCAAAATGCAAAGTCAGAGCAAAGTGCAAAAGCTGGAGGAAAAGATGCAAAATGTGCTATGCAAGAGATCTAAACATCATTTCCCTAGTCAAACCCCTTCAGAGCAAGTACAGAAATATAATCATATTAAATCTAAAAGTTGTACTTTAGGAGAAAAAAGAAGAGAGATAAAGGCAGCAGATACAGGTTAGGCATTAGACAGTAGGAAAGGAGAAGACAAAAAGATTATACAAATCCAAAAAACTCAGCATAGCAGTTCAGCAGGCAGCATAGCAGGTGAGGATAGAAAACAAAATATACACAAACCAATGCAGAAGTGAAGAGAGAGGAATATATGCAGAGCATACCAATTCTACCTCAGTACACACAAGCCAATAAAACAGTTCAGCACAGCAGGCAAAAGGGGGAGGGAGTTTTAAGATAGAAAAGAAAATATACAAAGCGGTTCAGTTGAAGCAGAAGCAAAAAAGAACAAAACACTATCAAAACCTGAACCTTGTCCATAACCATACAAAAACCAGCATGAGCCTCAACAAAAAGACTACTGAACCTGTCAAAGTTAAAACCTCCAAACAACAATAATCTTCACTACCAAAACCAATACCATGTCATAACCCTAAAACTGCCTCAACCTCCAAGAACACATTCTCAAACACAAACATACTGAGCCCATCAAAACTGAAGCAATAACCTGCTAGTGCCTTAACATAACCAAAAACACAATGCCATAATCATACAAACCTCAACACCCTGTTCAATCACCAAAACACCATACTGTCAAACTATCCCCTCAACAGAAATTCAAGGCAACCCAATCTCAAGCATAATCAAACACATAACCCCTCAACAGAAGTTCAAAGCCATCAAACACACAGTTCAATTCAAGAACCATACCAACATCCTGTCATAACCCTCAAACCTACTGTCAAGCACGAAACTAATCCCTAAGCCCTCAGTACAAGCATCATTGGGCATTAAATCTTAAAGAGGCATCCAATCCAAGGCAATAACTGTTCACAGCATTCAGCAATTCAAAGAGACGAGCGAAGAAGAGAAAGATACTCAGGCAACAATTCCAACAACATACAAATCCAAAGGGCAACACATAGTGGAAGAAGAAGATAAAAAGAGTGAATTTTAAGAAGGGTTTTCAGGCAAATCTAGCAACATCATCAAAGCCCTAACATAAGCAAAGAACGAAGTTACCAGGAAGGCGTCAAAAGCGAAGCAAGCTCAAAGTCCATCACCGCCGTTCTGGCCTCCTGAAGCATCACCCCTTCTTTCTCTCCTCCATCTCCAAAAGCAGGTAACGAGCCTTCTATCCCTTCTCCTTCACCTCATAAAAAAACGAAAAAATAAAGAGCTCAGAACAAATTCAACGCGAATCCAGAAAAGAAGAGAAAACATAACATCTAAGAACCAACCTTGTCTCAAGAAGATGTGGAGACCGTGCTAGGGAGGAAAGAGAGGTTCGAGAGTGATGTTGGTGGCCGGAGGGATGGATGGCTCAGGAAATTGAACGGAGAAGACGAACTCAGTGAACACGGCGCCGCTGATTAGCCCTAACCCTCGTTCTGGATAACAAATGCCTAACCCTAATTTCGCTTTGTTCAACATGGGCTTAACCTGATTCTAATTCACCTCTAAAGCCCAACGAAAATCATTTCATTTTCTAACAAAACATTTTCATAAAAAACTAACTTTGTTTTATAAACAATACTTATTCTTTTTTTTATAAAACACTAATCTCTTTTTTATTTTACAAAACAATGTTTACTTTTTTTTATCTTAATTAAAAATACTTTTTATCATAAAATTAAAACATTTTTTAGATAGATATTTTATACATTTATATTATATTAAAAATTAGTTTTATACGTATCATATAAATTAAATCTGAAAACATTTTCTTTTAATTAATACACATTTGTATACAAAAATAACAAAATACTCATTTTTATACATAATTTAAAATTGCAACTTTTAATTAACATTCTTTTTGTACATAACAATTCAATACATTTTTTCTCTAATATTTAATTTCCAAACATTTAGTTAAAATACTTTTTTGCAAATAAAGAAACATTCTTAATTTAAAACTTGAACTCTTTTTGTACATAAACATACAAAATCAAAAATACATTTAAAAACATTTCTCTAGGTCAAACCCTAATACGCTTCAACTTCACATTATTGCACTTGTACATATTTACACTTACACAATACATATACACTTGTACACTTACACAACACATTACCCTATACACATGTTTATCTTACATTTATATTTGATATTCGTTTTGATCGCACATTCGATTTGGTTGTAAATTATTGGGTACTATAAGTCTCATCCCCTTGTACATTTATACCCCCACTCCCGGACATTATTTTGTAATAGCGTAGATTTACATTCCGCAATTTACAGCTTTTCAATTATACCATGGTTAGACCTAGGGCTTGTATGTACATAAAATCAAACGTTAGCTAACCTAATACAAGACAAATACATGTAATCAATACACAATCACACTTGCACCCCCTAGGGTAATCCCACATGTTGCCTTCCAAAATGGGCCATGCTTGCACGTCGAGTATCTTTGGCAAAACAAACAATTGATCATAAGTCCCTCAAAGTGTTGCCTAAACGGAATGATCATAGTCCCTTCAAAACAAATTGCCAAAGACACTTGGCATCATTGCATTCATGGTCCATACGATGACCCGCGCCCGTCCCGAATAAACTTCCTAAACACAAGATTGTCCATCAATTTCAATGGTGGAACAAAATTGTTAAAAGGGGTTAAAACATGACAAAAACCTTTGAGTACAATAGGGTAGACAAAACTCTTAGTTACTTGAGATCAAACTTGCAAAAACACTTGCCTCATTTTCAAAAACTACAATCCACAACACTTTCGAACAAACTCTCAAAAACATTTGAAAACATCTTTTCGAAAAGATTCACACTTTTGTAAAACACTCAAACACGAGTCAAATACATTAGTTGCCTAAGACAAGGCATCTTTTTCCAAAATATTTTCAAAAAAGCACCCACACACACACCATTTTCAAAGCAATCGAAAAACAAGGCAAGTGATCTAAAAAACCAAGTAACTAAGAGCCCATGAATAACCATGGATGAAAAGGGTGCTAATACCTTCCCTTTTCATAATCTACCCCCCGAACCCACAAAATATCTCAAAAGGTTTTTGCTGTGCTTTTTAACCTTTCCTTTAGGATAAAGTAAAAAGTCGGTGGCGACTCTTGCTAACCGCACAAGTGCGAATACGAACGCAAAACACTAGTCAGTTCTCCCACCGTATCACACCCGATCATAGAGAGGAACGCCTCGACCATCTGCAAAAGCTGTTTGTCAGATTGAAGGAGTATAAGCTCAGACTAAACCCAAGCAAGTGCACCTTTGGAGTCAGGTCTGGTAAACTTTTGGGATTTATCGTCAACAACAAAGGCATTGAGGTTGATCCTGCTAAAGTAAAATATATACAAGAAACGCCTGCCCCCCGCACTGAAAAGGAGGTTAGAGGTTTCTTGGGACGCTTAAACTACATTGAAAGGTTCATCTCTAACCTAACATCTACCTGTGAGCCAATATTCAAACTGTTGAAAAAATATCAGGTAGTTGAATGGAACAATGATTGTCAAGTTGCTTTTGATAAGATCAAGGAGTATTTACTAGAACCTCCTATTTTGATGCCACCCGTCGAAGGAAGGCCATTAATCATGTATCTGACTATTTTGGATAACTCAATGGGGTGCGTACTGGACCAACATGACGAGTCTGGCCGAAAAGAGCATGCCATTTATTACCTTAGCAAAAAGTTTACCGACTGTGAGGCTCGCTACTCACTGCTCGAGAAAACTTGCTGCGCTTTGGTATGGGATGCTCGCCGGCTAAGGAAGTATATGTTGACTCATACCACTTTGCTGATTTCCAAGATGGATTCGATCAAGTATATCTTCGAAAAGCTTGCTTTATCTAAAAGAATCGCTAGATGGCAAATGATCCTGACTGAGTATGATATCCAGTATACTACCTAAAAAGCTATAAAGGGGAGTGTACTAGCTGACCATCTAGCTCATCAAGCTGTCGAAGATTACCAATCTATGAGATTCAACTTCCCTGACAATGACATCATGACATTGGACAACATTGAAGGTAATAGATCGTATGACAGACCTGAACAAGGATCCCAATGGACCCTGTACTTTGATGGTGCTTCAAATGCACTTGGCAATGGTATCGGTGCAGTACTTATTTCTCCGGAAGGTTGCCATACACCCTTCACTGCCCGACTTTGCTTCAGCTGTACCAATAACATGGCTGAATATGAAGCTTGCATCTTTGGTCTCAAGGCTGCTATAGACTTGGGAATCAAATCTTTGGTCGTATTTGGGGACTCGACTTTGGTTATCAGTCAAGTCAAAGGAGAGTGGGACACTAAAATCCTAATCCTACCCCATACAAAGAACATGTCTTGACATTGTTGCCTCATTTCGAGCAGATTACTTTTGAGCACTTCCCGCGAGAAGAAAATCAGCTAACAGATGCTCTAGCTACAATATCTTCCATGTTTAAACTCAACTGGGATAACGAGGCTCCCCAAATCACCATCGAGCGAATGGACGAACCTACGCACTGTCATGAGATTAATACCGAAGAAGTAGTGGAACAACCCTGGTTTCATGAAATCAAAAGGTATCTCCAGACTCGAGAATACCCTAAAGGAGCTTCCGTCAATGACAAAAAGTTCTTAAGGAGATTTGCTGCCAAGTTCTTCCTGAGCAATGGTGTCCTCTATAAGCACAACCATGATTGTGTTCTATTTCGTTGTGTGGACAAGGTTGAAGCTGAGTTGATCATGACCGAGATACATAGTGGCACATTTTGCACCCACTTAAGCGGACATATGATGGCTAAGAAGATTCTAAGGGCATGCTAATACTGGTCTACCATGGAAGTTGATTGTCATCAACATTCCCGTACTTGCCACAAATGTCAAGTCTACGCCGACAAAATACATATTCCTCCTGTTCCTCTCAATGTTCTAACAGCTCCTTGGCCATTCGTAAGTGGGGGCATTGACATGATTGGAGAGATCAAGCCTACAACATCCAATGGACATCGCTTCATCTTGGTCGTTATTGATTACTTCACTAAGTGGGTCGAAGCAGCTTCATACGCCTCCGTTACAAAGAATATGGTCGCCCGCTTCATTAAGCAGAATCTCATATGCCAGTACGGTATCCCCGACAGGATTATCACGGACAACGGTACAAATTTGAACAACACTATGATCACCGCTCTGTGCGAGCAGTTCAAGATTTATCATCACAATTTATCTCCCTATCGGCCAAAGATGAACAGTGTTGTTGAAGCCGCGAACAAAAATATCAAGAAGATCATTCAAAAGATGACAGTCACCTACAAGGACTGGCATGAGATATTACCGTTTGCTCTGCATGGATATTGTACCACGGTGCGTACTTCAACAGGGGCAACCCCTTTTTCTTTGGTATATGGCATGGAAGCTATTTTACCTATGGAAGTTCAGATTCCCTCCTTAAGGATTATGAAGGATGCCGGTTTGAATGAAGATGATTAGATTCAGACCCGACTTGATCAACTTAATTTGATCGATGAAAAACGACTTAATGCTGTTTGTCATGGTCAGACGTATCAAAAACGGATGATCAAGGCTTTCAAAAAGAAAGTCAGGCGTCAGGTATATCAAGTCGGAGATCTTGTAATCAAGCGGATCATCTTGCCGCAAAGTGATCCCAGGGGCAAGTGGACTCCTACTTACGAAGGACCATTTATGATCAAGAACATCTTTTCTGGTGGGGCAATGATTTTGACCACCATGGACGGCAACGACTTGCCGCACCCTGTGAACGCAGACATAGTCAAAAGATACTACGCATAAAATGACCCGACAAGTTGAAAACCCAAAAGGGCGACTTGGACAAAAATGGGCATCCTAGTGAATCGAAAACCCGAAAGGGCGGTTCAGGCAAAAATTAGGGATAAATAAAAAAAAATTTGTACACCCGGCGAGTTAAAAACCCGAAAGGGCAACTTGGGCAAAAAAGGGTTTCCCGGTGGATCGAAAACCCGAAAGGGCGGTCCAGGAAAAAGTTAGGGAATTAAAGCGTATGACTATGTCTTGTCGGATCACTTTAAGGATAATCTCTCCACCAACAAGTTCCATGCTTCTAATCAATCCAATCATCGGCGGACGAAGCAACGAATGGACATATACTCAGAGTTGTGAAGGATATAGCAAAATGGGAACCCCATGGAATTGTTACACATAGCCATCTTTATTTTGTATAAGTTTTTTCTCAATTTTATGACAACATTCTCTTACTAGGATGTTTGTCTCCTTTGTACAAAGATACTTACAAAAGTTAATACAAAGATACTTCAAAGTGCAGAAATTTGTTTACCTTTCTTTTCTTTTTTACACTTATGTTTTATTTGAAAACGTCCAATGTTTTGATAAATAGGCATATGCATTTGAATATAATCGCTGCTTACAAATAAAACGAAATTGAAAAAGGATAATTACTGATAGGTTGAAGGTGTAGGAAGATATCCTTGTGCTATCCCAAAAGAAATCCCCTGCAGTATATCATTCAGATCCTCAATAAAGCTAAAACCTTGGAGTATACATCCCCAGCGGAGTTTAAGTTTCAAGATCCCCAGTGGAGCCCGAAAACCCTGAAATACATACCCCTAGCAGAGCTAGAATATTCTAAACCTTCTTCCCCAGCGAAGTCGAATTTCCAACTATCAATCCCCATTAGGAACCATTCAATTCTCCCTAACTTCCCCAATAGATTGACATACAACCCAAGCTCCTGATTTCCTCGGCCGAGTAAACACTCTCCCCACAGGGTTATTTCCCGACAGAATAAGGATTCTAGTTCCTGTTTCTCCATTGGAAGCCTCCCAGGTTTTAATTCCCCAGTAGAGGTCGTCAGAGTTTTCCTTATTTCCCAGGAAAGTCATGAAGAATTCTCATTCCCCGCAAAAGTTGTCAAAGCTCTTGTTAAATCCCATCAGTCACCAGGGATTTTCAATCCCCAGCGGTGGTCCCAGGATTTCTCATTCTCAGCAATCAAAGATATTCAATCCCCAAGCAGTCAGCAAGGATTTCTCATCTTCAATAACCAAAGATTTTTGAATCCTCAGCATCGGTCAAGAATTTACTTTCTCCGGCAGCAGTCAAAGATTTCATTATCTCCGACTATCAAGGATTTTATTTTCCTCAGCAAGACAGCTAATCAGCTTACATACACATCCATTACATTCATATATCATAAACATTGATGAAACACAGTTCATTGCATCATACATATCA
The DNA here is from genome assembly GCA_948472305.1 of Vicia faba. Lineage (NCBI taxonomy): Eukaryota > Viridiplantae > Streptophyta > Magnoliopsida > Fabales > Fabaceae > Vicia > Vicia faba. Next base: position 217,777,653 of record OX451739.1, on the reverse strand, counting down.
TGCAACATAAATTTGTGTTTTAGCTAACATTTTACCCTTTTCAGGATAAGATTAAAAGGCTATCGTTAACAATTTTTCAGATACAGTATGGATACACCCCAAACACGGCAGTCGTTCTATTACTCATTCAGAATTCCAAGTCAAAATACAGTACAGATACACCCCAAACACGACGGTCATTCTACTACTCATTCAGACTTCAGCAATCTGATACAGACTAGATACGCCCCAGACACAGCGACCACTCTATCTGTCATTCATATTCAACTAACAACTTCAAGTTCAGATACGCTCGAAACACGAATGCCATTATGGCCCTTATACCAGAAGTTTGATTCTCCCCAGTGCAGTCGCCACAGAAGTCATTCTGCTACTCATACAGATCTCAATTTCAGATACAGTCCAGATACGCCTTCAGACACGGCTGCCATTCTGTCACTCATTCGGAATTTATCCCTAGCACACAGTTGCTCCATACACAGATGCTTCTTTGTTACCCATTCACAATACAGATACACTCCAAACATGATAGTCATTATGATATTCATTCAAAATTCAACTACAGTTACAGCTCGGATACGCTCTAGACACAGACGCCATTCCCTTGCTCATACAAACCCAATCTCCAGATACAACTCAGATACGTTCCAAATACGGATACCATTCTGATGATTCATTCTACTGATTTTCAACAAACAAATCTTAGATGGCATTTTAAGCCCATCTCCAGCAAGATTCTACCATCTCCAAATGGCATCTTTAAGCCCATTCCCTCAGATACATTTTTGACGAGTGCAAATTTACGGGCACTCTAGTGTCCAATCCTCTTTTACCTTCGAGTCACGAAAGGCAAACTTGCCAATCTAACTCTTCAGGTTCAAGAAGATTGAACAGGGGCAACTGTTGTACCCCAAAATTTTCTCTCTCATTTTTATCAACATTTCTCATCACAAGGCTTTTTGAACTCAAGACCAGGCTAGGGTTTGCTCTGCTCAAGACACCTCTTTGCACTGTTGACCTAAATTAGGGTTTGAGTTTGCACAGGGATTTTTGGACCTTTAATGCCCAAATTTACTTTCATACTTCATGTTGGACTCATAAGTTTGTGCATACCAAGTTTCAAGCTTTGAATCAAATTTTTGCCCAGTCAATTGGACAGTTGACCTAGAAATCAGCTGTATTGGGGAAAATGTCAATTGTGGCCAATTTACAGTCAAACCTCATGAATTTTGACCCACATCAACATTATGAACTCATATGAACCATTTGATCAAGTTTAGACTATAAATCCACAAGAAATTTGATCAGATCACCAAAAGGGCAAAATGGTCATTTTTAGGGTTTTGACTGTACAAAGGTAACTTTTGACTGTTTGACCTAGCCAATGGCAAATCAAGTTCAACCATGGACTCAAGGACTCAATGGCATCATCTTGACCTATTCAACAATTTCAAAATACCTCAATTGCATTGGATTGACAAATGAATTTTTCAGTCAACTAATCAAAATTTGACTGTACACTGAAGAGTCAAACTTTGACTTTTTGGTCAAAATCAAGTGCCAAGGGTCATTTTTCATCAAGATATGTCAAATTATGAAACTTGTTCACCAAGAAACCCAATATTGCAGATTAGGGTTTGAAATTGAAATATTTCATAACTCCAAAATTATCTAAGTTATGAAATTTTCTTAATTTTTTCTAACTTTGTCCCACATTTTCACCATGATGCAAATGGATTCAAACAAAACTTACAACATGAAAGTTATATTCCTCCACAAATTCTACAACTTTGATTCACAAAGTTTTCTCAAAAGAAGCTTGGATCTCAAGTTATGATTTTTGGAACAAGGGTCCCTAAAACTTTTAACTTAGAGAAATTTTGCCCTAATTTAGGCAGGATTTTGACCCATCTTCTTGGCCATTTTTCACATAGTTCCACTTGGAATCTCAAGTTGCATTTCAAAGATGGATTATAGTACATGTTGCAATATTTCCAAATTGTCCAAGAACTCCTCAAACACATTTGTGGTTAGGGAGAATCGAATGCTTGAAGTTAGCAAAAACTCACTTTGTAACCATGGCCAATACATGTTCATACAAGTTGCAAAATCTGTCCAAACTAGCTTTGTACTTGTTTACAGGTCTCTAAACCAATTCACACTCAAAAATTAATTACAAATACATTGGACATTGGTGTTATTCTAATCATTAGAGCTTGGCACAATGAATAAATCCATTTTGGGCATAAAGATAACACTTCCATTTACATAAAGCTTGCTTTATGTCAAATTCCATTTCTTGAGCCATACACCAAGCCCTTTGCTGCAAACAAGGCTCCCTAATGTCAGGCAAAGCTCAACCACTTTGTGCAGCTAGGGTACAAGCCAGTACAGCCATAGCATTGTCAACTCTCACTTTTTACTTCAAAACCAAGTAATTGTGCCAAAAGGACATAACTTGCATATCTGATATATTCAACTCTTGCCAACATAAAAAAATAAGTTTTGCACATCCCTGTGAGCCATAAACACGAGCCATTCATCCCTCAAACACCCTTATACACAAAAATCACATTTTCTTGCAAAACAGGGCAGGCCCTGCAGAACCACTTCCATTTTCACATCCACTCGTGCGTTTTGCTTGCAACTTGTTCCAACACCTTCCATTCAACTCACTCAAGCTATCCCAAACCTCCATTGCCAATTGTAACTCTATTTACAGTGTTCACCATTTTTGTTTTGAAGCTTTGCAGGTTGAGTTCTATAGAGAGATTCAGACCATTTCAAAACAAACTAAGCATTGGGAAAGGTCCAGGGAACATCAAGCAAGCTCGATAGAACCTCAGGCCTCACTGAAAGTTACTGCATTGTTCAACTCGAATCCAACTGAAACAGGTATTTCTCAAACTTCTATCTCTCTATTTAGGAACATTTATCCTTATGTTTGTGAATGAAAGATGTAATACTCATTGCCATGAAGCCATACATATGGTCAGTTTTCATTTATATTAAGCGTGCTAAGAGAATTTCATCCATGAACATGCTGAAAAAATTAGGTCAGATTTTAGGGCCAAAGAAATTCTCTCTGGTCTTTGAGAGTTAGATCAAGTTTTTTATATGGTTAGAATCGTGGTTTGATGTTCTACAAGTTTCATGTTTTGAGTTTTGGCAAAAGATCACAAATACAGGAGTTAGCAGTTTGAATACAGGGCGCGCGTTTTCTGTTGTCACAAGGAAGAAGATGAAGTGGAAATGGGCTGGGCCTGGCCTTCTTGTTGTCTACACCCCTCTTTTACTAAATGCACCCCCTGACCCATTTTCTTTATATTTTGTCATTTTTGTATTTTAATTTCATTTCTGACTTTATTATTTTATTTCCAAACATAAAAAATGCTTAAAAAATATTTTCATAATTTTTTATATTTATTTGGTATTTATTTTAATTTTTTTCTCTAATATAGAAAACATTATTAATACCTTTCTTTTTTATTTGTTTAAATTTAAAAACAATGTAAATAATACTTTTATTTTCATTTCTTATTTTTATTCACATTGAAAATATTTTCTTGAATATATATATATTTTTTTGTAAATATTTTATTTTATTTTATACATCCTTAATATATTTAATATATATATCTATACATGTATATTTTTATTTTATCAAAAACATAGAATAAAAACACAAAAAAATATTATATTATATTTTTATTATTATTTATACTAAAAGGCACTTTTTTTAAATATGTTTCATTTTTGTACATATTAATATATTTTTGTATATAAATAATATATGACATTTATCTTCTTAAAAGAAATTAGGGTTTACCCTAAAAATAAATAAAATTAATCTTTTTTTATTTATTTATTTCTTTATATTTCTTTACATTGAAAATATTTTTATATACATAAAAACCTCTTTTTTGCATAATACATTTTATTCTATATTTATTTATTTTGTTTATTTAAATATTGTATATTTAAATATTGATGCATCTGAGATTCAATTTGGTTGTAATAACTTAGGGTTTAAATTTCTTGCAAAATAATCCCCTATCTAAAATTGTACCCCCATCCCCATAATCATGTTGTAATAGCTTAGAATTTAAATTTTTGAACTTAACGCTTTCAATTATGCCATGATTAGAGAATTAAGGTTTGTATGCCAAAATCAAATTAACAAATAGTTTGACCTAATCAAAGACAAAAATGCATGAAAAACAAATACAATGCACACTTGCACCCCTAGAGTTACAACCCACTTGTTGCCTTCAAAAATGGGCCATGGTATGCATGTTGAGTACTTTGGTAAAACAAAAACACAAACAAAAGATCATAGTCCCTCGATGACGCTATCTGAGTTGCATAAACAAAAATGATCAAGTCCCTTAAGAAAATTGCCAAAAATACTTGACACAATTGCTATCATGGTCTATACGATGACCCACGCCTGTCCCGTTTAACATCCTAACACAAGGTTGTTCACCAAATGCAATGGTGAAACAACACTGTTAAAAGGGTTAAAAACATAAGAAAGATCTTTGAGTAAAATAGGGTAGATAACTCTTAGTTACTTGATCAAAAGCTTGCAAAACATCCTTGCTATCTTCAAACACACTTCAAAACACAATTTCAAAACCCTACTTTCAAACATTGAAAACTTTTCAAAAGACAAAAACACCTTTGTATACATTCAAACAAGAATCATTACAAAGGTTGCCATAACGATGGCCTCTTTTCAAAACATCTTTCAAAACCACACACAAAGCACCATTTCAAATAATTGAAGAGCACCATTTCAAACAATTGAAAAGCAAAGCAAGTGATCTAAACAAGTAACTAAGAGCCCATGGATAACCATGGATGAAAAGGGTGATTGCACCTTACCTTTTCATAATCTACTCCCCGAACCCAAGAAAATATCTCAAAGGTCTTTCCTGTTCTTTTTGACCTTTTCCTTAGGATAAAATAAAAAGTCGGTGGCGACTCTTGCTAAACCGAAACATTTGTGAACACAAACGCAAAACGTCAAGTCAGTTCTCCCACCACATCACATGTTGGAATATTGATTTTATGGGCATGATTACCTTGTCCCTTTCCATACTTGTTGGCTCCTATTTCATTCTCTATATAAAGGCAAACAAAGGCAGAAGAATGACGAGAAAAACCATTGCATAACAAAGCTCTACCAAATTCTCAAAAATTTCTCAAAGTTGCAAAATTCTTAGCCACACTTTCAGGTGCTCTCAAGCAAAACAAAGGATTCGTTCATCTCCCCGAGACTCCCAAGAGTTGAACTACGCTCATAACCAAGCCCTTCCACGTCTAGAACTCTCACATCAATTTGTACCGGTTTTGGTAAAATTTCTTGAATATCAAACTATCTATTCATGTCATATAAATTATTTTTGTGCATTGATATGTGTTTGTGAGACCATTTAGAACAAGTTAGGACGATCATATGTGCAGATGAATACCCTATGTGCAAGATGTCATGGTTAGGGCTATAAGCTTTTTGAGCTTCAGATTCTGTGATACGAGGACTTTCAATCCAAACCCACAATAGGCCTCATGGGAGAGATACACATGATTTTGAAGACTTTTCTCCAGCGCCTAGGCTCTCTTGCTAATGGGCCTGGGATTTTTCTTAACGCATCCCCCCATTTTCTTTACAACATGGCCCATTCTTTTGTTTTTTTTTTGCTTTAATTATTTATTTTCTTTTCATTTCAATTAATTCTTTTGTTAACAAAAAAATCATAAAATCATAAAATCACAAAAGAGTAGATTTAGTTATTTTCTTTTAATTAATTTAATTTTCATAAATAAATTTAATTTAACTTAATCATGTTTTAGTATTTATTTCATAGTTAATTTGTAATTAATTTAGACTTAGGTCTTAAATATTAAAATCAAATCACAAAAATACCAAAAATATTTTTCTTAATACTTAGGCTTTTTAGGACATTTGATTTTCTTTCTAAACAATCTCTTTTTTTCTTCTTTTTTCCCCTATTTTTCTTTTGTTATTTAAATTCTATAAAGAATATATAGGTCGCACATTTGATTTTGTAATAGTTAGTTTATCTTTTCACATTTCTCTCTCTCTAAATATTGTAACTGCTCATGGGATGTAATAGCTTAGGATTTACTTTCCGCACTTCATATTTTCTATACAATATTAATGTTAGTAAATAGGATTGTATGGAAAGACTGAAAACAAAGCGCTAGCAAACCTAATAATAAGAGATAAATGAAATGAATCGTAACTGTCAGCTATTGTAGACACGATGTCCTGTCCTCCTGGTTGGGACATCTTATTCGACATGTTGAAAATGCAAGTTGGAACATCTTGTTCAACTTGTTGCTGCCAAGTTGGTTTAACCAAAATATATGCCAATCATAATTTCAAAGAAATAACAAACACATTATTGAGCTTGGTTCTGAAGCCATTACTTCTCCCATGAAAACCTTCCTTGATCACATTCAAGTTCTTCAAGTCCAGCCAAACCAGTAAAAACAAAGTCAATATCACTTTCCTAACTAAGCCAAGAATTAGGAAGACCCCTTTGGGAGCAAAAATGGCTCTTTCCATTCTTCACTAATATGTCACATTCTTGTAAAACTTCTTATTATCAACCATATTTGAGAATGCCTTTATGAGTATACTGGAGATGATCCTTAAGTATCTTAAGAATCTTTAATAAGCTGGTTGAAGCATAGGTATTGCATCAGATGCACAGGCAGCAGAACACAAATCAAGAACTCCTCAGCACCCTTCAGGTACAAAAAGAACTTGGCACACAAGCACTTCAATCCAGGTGACACCAGAGCAACATAAGTTTGAAAATAAATCAAACACACAAAACAAAATCATAACAACTCACCATCAAAGCAATACGCCTGGAAACATCAGACATGGCCATTACTCACCTATCTCATATAATCAACACTCCCCCTCAAGGGACCATCCAAGCAGCGATATGACTTATCCAAGTTCACACACAAGGCAAGATGTCATAATATTTAGTAAAACATCACACTTAACATAAATAGCAGCAACATAAGCATACTATAGCATTGGGAACACATCAATCTTGATCATCTTCAGATTGTCTTCCACCTCTTGCCTATATTAAAGAACCTCCTACACTCCTTGAATCTGTTACTGATTTTATGAGTGTTGCCACTAAACTTCCTAGTCATCTCTTTAGAGGATGACTTCTTCAAAACAACCCTTTGCAGAGAACTTTCGTTCATAAATCTACTTCCAATATCCATTGTATCAGAAAGTACCTTCCCCGAGTCTCACCCAAAACAGAAAAAGATACCTACTCCGATACCAATTGAAATTATAGTATTCAGATCACAAATGTCCTAAGAGATCTCGAGACACTGTAATCTGATTTCAACATAATGAAAAAATATAATACAATTGTGCAGAAAGTAAACAACATGCAGAATTGTTAACCCAGTTCAGTGTACAACAACACCTACTCTGGGCGCTACCAATCCAATAAGGAAATCCACTAGATAATATCAATTCAAAGCCTAAACAATCCCATTTTACAACTTCTCACTTAATCATATCATGTTATACTTCTATCTAAGACTCACCTAGGTATGAGAAACCTCTCACTTCCTTAACCGTCACTAACAGTGACAAAACCACAACTCAAAAGAATCAGAAAACAAGCTTCACAAACATACAATCACTCTATACTTAGAAGCTTAAGAGTGAATAACAATCAAGAAGTAGACACACTTCAACAAACAAAATTCACTCTGGCTTGAAATCTTATAAGGGATTTACAATTACAACTTAACTAATAGTCTAACTCAAGTAACAAACAATACAAAAGTGGCTCACAATTAACACAGTCCGACTCTATCTTAGAGTGGATCATAAAATAACGATGGAACACAAACCCTAAAGGCTTAACGAACATTACAACATGTGTCCATACCAACATTAGGTTTTTGACCTTCTATTTATAACAATCTTCTAGACTGGATTGGGCTTTAACAACTCAACAAATTAGTTGCTAAAAATCTGCAGAATCTCTTGCATAAAATTAGGACTCCAATCATTTGTTTCCTAATTTGTCTCCACAAATAGAAACTTATAAGACTCCTTAAATTCAGTTTGAATATCTTCAATCTTCAACATGAGCGCCACATAAGATAACATAATATTCCATAATATTTTGTATCTGTAACAAACAAAACTAATCTAACTGTCTAGCTGATCATAATCACGATGTCAAATGATTCTGCATATAACATATTTATTTTACATGTTTCTCCGCCAGTTAGAACATCACATGTTGTTGCCTAATTTGTTTTACTAAAAATAATGTCAATCATAAATAGAGAATTAACATCCGATTCCAAGAGGGAAACAATTCTATAGTGGGGATCATGGAGGGTGATGAACTAGGTGTTCATAAAAAATGGTACCATATGCATTTAGTCAGTATGGCTGCATTGACATCCTATGTGACATTGCATGGTGATGAGTTGTGATTTGATGATGACTGTTAACTATGTGATTATATGATGATTTGATGATGAATGATATCTAAATGCTATTATGATATATCGGTGTGAGTATGAAGTGTTGATGAATGATATGTATAGTTATATGATGATGTTGTTTATTAATACTAGTCTTTTCCTTATATCTTTTATAATGAATCATGATTACTCGCTCTTTTTGTCTGAATGTTGCCTCCATGTGGGTAATGCCAAAATGCTCAGGAGTAACTTACAGGAGCATCAAAGATAGCTTTGGAGCATTTTGTTTAGTTTCATTATATTAGTGGTGTCTTTCTCTGATATATAACATTGGGTTGATAACACTTTGTTTTGCGAATGTTATATTCTTGTATGTTGACATACTTTGTGAGATTTTTGGATGTTAAGTTGATTTTAATTCCATTTTTTATGAGACTAAGATACTATGAGTTTTTGTTTTATGAAGAAGTTTATTTATAACGATGAATCCGCTACGATAACTTAAAAGGTTTGTTGAACTATGATAAGATGTTATTACATTTGATGTAACTCGTGTTACGAAGCAGTATTGTCATTATGATGTTTTCTATGAAGTGTGACACATTTAAGTGGTGATTTTACTTGAATTATTTCGTAAATTATATGAGAAATACATGTGGGATTATAGCGGTGTTACACAATTCATGGAAGAAATTTTGTAGCCCAAAAAGTCATGGTGGGCTAAACATGATTGACCTTGATGTTTGGAGCAAAACCAATTTGGTGAAGCTCCTGTGGAACTTAAGTGGGAAATCATATAGTCTTTGGGTGAAATAGGTCATGCCTACTATATGAAGAATCAACAACTCATGGAGGCTATAACACATAATAGCTCCTCATAGATTATGAAGGCCATTACGAAGTAGAAGGATTATACTCAACAATTACAAATCTCGAATGATATGAAGCAAAGTCAAAGGTTCAACACGAGGAAGATGTACAAGACTTTGCATAACAATACTCAAATAGTTGAATAAAGAACTATGTTTTATGGGAATATGGCTCGTCCTATAGCCTTTATCAATATGTGGATAGTTTGCCACAAGAGATTAACGATAAAAACCAGACTGCATAAGTTTGGGGTTGATAGATAACACAAATTATTGTTTCTATAATGTAGTAGAAACTCAACAATATATTATGTTTGAATACAAGGAAATGAAGTCTATATGAGAGAAAATTCTGGCTTGGATTCAGGTGCAACATAAGCCAATACGGTAGAGTCAAGAGATAAGATGGATTATTAAGAAAAGTAAAGGTAAAGAGAGTCGTTGCTATTTTTAAATTGGTGACAATAGATATCATATATGAAATTTGGCGGTATAGAAACAATATAAGCTTTGGAAATAATGTACAAAATAAGAAAATAGAAGATAAAATCGTTGATATGATAATGTATAAAGGGTGAAATAATAAAAAATTAAAGACTCACCAAACTAAGTTAATGCTTAACTAACTTTGTGATTATAAGTGTTTTTTTTGTTCTTTTTGATCTTTTTGGGCGGGGTCTAAATAATCGCCTTGTATATTTGATTTTTTGAATTAATCAAAATCTTTATTAATTAAAAAAATATCAAACATAATTTATTTATTTATTATTTTGACCTGTGTAGCAAATTCATAAAGGAGACAAACGAAGATAATATATTTCAACAAAACCATAGTTAGTTAAGCTAAATCTTCTTTTTTACATTAAAAAAAATATTTTAAATTTTATATTTTAAGTTTTCATCCATTAATCATGATTGGACTTTTGGTTTGTGTTAAGTAGGTAAGAAAAGGAAACATAGTAATAACAAAAAAGACGAAAAGGCCAGTCAAACCATACAAAATCTCCAATATACCCCTTATCCACATCGAACTTACATTGGGCGGGAAAAACCTGTCGGACATAACATATGTGGCGCCAAAACACAATCAACTTTTTTTTTAATGACAATAAAAAAACATTATTAAATAAATAAAAAATGTTTATTCCTCTTTTGTTTCGAGATTTCCCAGAGTTTCTCTGTTCTTGTTCTCTCTAGGGTTTCCTCAATTTAGCAAAGTTATTCCCCTTTCTCGCCACAATTCACCGGCTTTCCGCTCGAATTAGGGTTTTTTTTCTCACGATCTGCGTCAATTAGGGTTCTTTCATGAGTAATCCAGCTGATACGGATATGGAAGATACTAAACCCTCTGTTGTAGTGGTTGATAATGGTGACCAAGCTCAGTTTCGGTTTGCTGAGTTTTCGAAGGTGAATACTTTGTTTTCTGTTTCGTTTATTGTGTTCTGGGTTATTGAGTTTTTCTTTATGTGAAATTAATTTGTTTAAGTTTTGTTGTGATTGTGTTTGAGCTGATTCTGTTGGTGGCTTTGTTGATAAAGTTTCGATCTTTAAGTTTTTTGGTTAGTGGGGTTGGTGATTTGAAGGAATATAATGAAATTTATTATGTTTATTTGTAAGCCATTTTATTCACTAACCCTAGGTTAAATTTTCATTGAGAGATAATATCTAGTTAAAATATTTTATTGATCAATCGATCTGTGCCGAAAGATAGGTGTAGCGATATTTTATACATGCTGATATATGATTTGGTGATAGTATGCAATGAAGAAAACTTAGGGATCAGTTAACGGAATACACATCCGAGTTTAGTAAATTCAGACAAATTTGTTCTACTGTTATTAATTGATCTGTCTTTTACAGTCGGTTAACATGGTTGACAAATTGAGTAAACCAGCATTTTTGCTTCGTGATTAGTTGATCTGGATTGATCTTTCTTCGAGGATCACTATTATTAATTGTTATGTTGCTTTCGGTTATTTTATGTTATTGGGAAGGAGTTTGACTTCGGTTACCTTTTTTATGACAGAATGAGCTAGCATTGGATGAGAAAAGCTGTAAGGAAGCAACGGATCTGTTTGGAGAAACCAAACATCTTCTCATGGCAAATGTTTCGTCAATGGGAAATGGAACGGTACAGAGAAACGTTACTCTAATATGAAAAAAAATCCATTTGTTATTGAAGTTTTTGTTTGAATTCACAAGGTTTATAAATCTTTTCAGATTGAAGAAGCAGAACGGTACTGGTTTGCTTTTATTTTATACTGTATCAAGAAACTTACTCAGAAAAATGAGGAGAGTGGGAAGGAAGAGATTGAGAATACCGGTCTTACCCTGTGTCGAATATTGAGAGCAGCAAAGCTTAAGTATTTTCCTGACCTTTATCTAGTAAATAAGTTCGTCGTCTAGTCTTTTATTTACCGTTATGTTTATCTTGTATTTAACAGTATTGCGGAATTTTTCAAAGAACTTCCTCAATTTGTTGTTAAGGCTGGTCCAATTTTAAGCAATCTATATGGCCCGGATTGGGAAAACAAGCTTGAGGTATTGACTAGGCAATCAAAATTGTTGTCAAGTGATTTGTGATGATCTGATTTTAAGTTTTTGGAAAAGGTTTTATATTTAACCAGTTTTTATTTTTCTATATTTACATCAGGCCAAGGAGATGCATGCCAATACTATTCACTTGAAGATTCTTAGCAAGTGGGTATCCTGCTTTTTTTTTGTGCAAGGTTGTTTGCTTTGATTATAATTTGCAATAGATCTTACAGGTTTGATTGATGTTGCCAGGTATTATAAGCGTGTATTTGAAGAGTTCTTTGTGTCAACTGTTGCAAACGTTGAAAGTAACTCATCTGTTACCATCCGTGTATCTGATTATCATCGCTTTGGATGGTTACTTTTCTTGGCTCTTCGTGTACATGCTTTCAGCCGTTTCAAAGACTTGGTGACTTGCACGAATGGTTTAATTTCTATCTTGGTTAGTGACATTCTGTAACTTTCTTTTAGTCTTTTTCACTGTTGGAATTTTCATGTAGAGGTGAAGGAAACAATCTCTTATTTGCTTGGTGTATCTGTTACAGGCAATCCTAATTATTCATGTTCCGTCTCGTTTTCGGAATTTCAACATTCATGACTCTTCGCGATTTGGTATTTCTGTGTTACCCTTCCTTCATTTTGATTATATGATTTTTGTTCTCTTGGGATCCTTGTCTTTGCACAGATGCACATTTTGCTTATAACACTTCAGATTATTTTAATTCCATTGAAATTTGTTGCAGTTAAGAAAAGTGACAAAGGTGTGGACCTCCTTGCTTCACTTTGCAACTTATACAACACTTCAGAAGATGAATTGAAGAAAACCATTGAGCAAGCCAATAATTTAGTAGCAGATATATTGAAAAAGAAACCCTGTTTGGCATCTGAATGCGAAACTGAAAACCTAGAGAATTTTGACAGAGGTTTATTTTCCTTCAGCCGTCTATTATTTATGGCATCTGAATACATGATTTTTTTAACTGATGTTTATTATTTCAATTTGCAGATGGTTTAACCTATTTTAAAGATCTGATGGAGGAATCATCTCTGCTGTCTAATTTGAGTGTGTTAGAAAATGATTACGATCACATGACTCGCAACAACGGTGAACTGGATGAAAGGTTATTCATCAATGAGGATGACAGTCTACTAGCTTCAGGAAGTCTTTCCGGAGGTTCTGTTTCAGCCGGAGTTGTAAAGGTATGCCTAATCGAAACTTGGTTCTAAATATGTTGTCTCGAGACGATTATACCTGAAATAATCTATTTTATTGTGATCTGTAGAGGAAATTTGATTTGATGACATCACCTACTAAAGCGATTGCAAGTCCACTTTCACCGCGCCGTTCTCCTGCATCCCATGCTAATGGCATTCCAAGTAGTGCAAATGCAGTGATTGCTGCCACCCCTGTTAGCACAGCAATGACTACGGCAAAGTGGCTTCGCACTGTCATTTCCCCACTTCCATCAAAGCCCTCACAAGAGCTGGAGCGATTCTTGACATCATGCGACAAGGATATTACAAGTGATGTAATACGCAGAGCGCAGATTATCTTGCAAGCAATATTTCCTAGTAGTCCCCTTGGTGACCGATGTGTAACTGGAAGCCTTCAAAGTGCTAATCTAATGGACAACATATGGGCGGAACAACGAAGATTAGAAGCACTGAAGTTATATTATAGGGTATTGGCAACAATGTGCAGAGCAGAAGCTCAAATACTCGGCAACAATCTAACATTGCTGCTTACTAATGAGAGGTTCCATAGGTGTATGCTTGCTTGTTCTGCAGAACTAGTCCTGGCTACTCACAAGACTGTAACGATGTTGTTCCCTGCTGTACTAGAGAGAACTGGAATCACAGCTTTTGATCTTAGCAAAGTGATAGAGAGTTTCATTAGATATGAAGAATCTCTCCCAAGAGAATTGAGGCGACATCTTAACTCACTGGAGGAGCGGCTTTTGGAGAGCTTGGTATGGGAAAAGGGTTCTTCAATGTATAATTCATTGGCAGTTGCTAGACCCGCCCTTTCTGTAGACATCAATCGGCTTGGTCTGATGGCAGAACCCATGCGATCGTTAGATGAAATCGCAATGGATATTAACTTCTCTTGTGGAGGACTCCCTCCTGTGCCTTCCTTGCCGAAGCCTGAGACGATGTCAGGTAAATGATTCTCTTTTATCAGTTTAAATTTTAAGTCATGTTTTCTTTGCTCCATATTCTAAAATGCCCCACACATATTTTCCTTAATCATTTATACGCATGTCTCCCTTAAAATAGCACATGTTGAACATATTCTCTGTTTGCAATTTCAGCACAAAATGGGGACCCCAGATCACCAAAACGGCTCTGTACTGAACATCGAAATGTGTTGGGGGAACGAAATTCTTTTACTTCACCGGTGAAAGACCGACTTCTTCACTTAAGCAACCTAAAGTCAAAACTACTCCCACCTCCTTTGCAATCAGCATTTGCAAGGTATAATAAGTCTGATGAGTCTTGAAGTAACATTCTTTGTAAATTTTCTTAATTTGAATTTTTCATCACTTTAATGTTGGCTTCCTTGGTTGCTTTGCGTTGAATGTTTATGTTTATTCATTGTAGTCCGACAAAGCCAAATCCAGGAGGTGGAGGAGAAACATGCGCTGAAACTGGTATCAGTGTCTTTTTCAGCAAGGTATGAATTGAACCTTGATAGTACTGTTATACCAATTTGGTTGTAAAATACAACTTGCAAGCTATACATGATGTTGTCTTCCGTAAGCGTTAAATTGTGTTCATTGTTTCCTAGATTGTCAAGTTGGGAGCAGTCAGAATAAGCGGAATGGTTGAAAGGCTACAATTATCTCAGCAGATAAGGGAGAATGTATACTGTCTTTTCCAGCGAATCCTAAACCAATGGACATCGCTCTTCTTCAACCGCCATATCGACCAAATCATTCTGTGTTGCTTCTATGGAGTTGCAAAGGTTTGTCTTCAATTTTAAATGAGCATGTAATATGAATTGATTACTTTTTTTCTCATTCTATTCTGTTTTGCAGATATCACAGCTGAACCTAACTTTTAGGGAGATTATATACAACTACAGAAAGCAACCCCAATGCAAACCACAAGTTTTTCGAAGCGTATTCGTCGACTGGTCATCTGCGCGCCGTAATGGATCATGCAAGCAAAGAACGGGACAGGAGCACATTGATATCATTTCATTTTACAATGAAGTTTTCATTCCCTCTGTAAAGCCATTGCTAGTTGAAATTGGCCCTGGCGGAACAACTACGAAAAGTGACCGAATACCTGAAGCTAACAACAAAAATGATGGTATTTGCTTATTCACCTAGTTACTTTCAACCATTGCTACACAGTTCTTCCATCCATTGACACATGCTTTTCTCTGTATAGGTCATTTGGCTCAATGTCCAGGATCTCCTCGAATATCACCTTTCCCAAGCCTTCCTGATATGTCACCTAAAAAAGTTTCTGCAACACACAATGTGTATGTCTCTCCATTAAGATCATCCAAGGTACAATGTCACACTCTTACCAATGAGCCAACTCATAATGAATCCGTGCATTAATTGATTAATTATGTGCACAGATGGATGCTCTAATTTCACATAGCTCGAAAAGCTATTATGCATGCGTTGGGGAGAGCACACATGCTTATCAGAGCCCTTCAAAAGACCTGACTGCCATAAACAATCGATTAAACGGGTATGCTACTTTCCACGTCTTGCTTTTCGAATTGCATATTATGTTAACAATAAAATCATGTATTTAATCAATCTGTTTCAATTTTTTAGCACCCGGAAAGTAGTAAGAGGATCCCTCAATTTTGATGACGTTGATGTTGGCCTAGTTAGCGACTCTATGGTAGCAAACAGCCTCTATATACAAAACGGAAGTTCTGCGTCATCATCAGGTGCACCATTGAAGACTGAGCAACCTGACTCTTAAACTCAATGATGTGTACATTCCACCAGTCCTCTTTTCTCATACTTTGGAGTTCATACTTAGCTGTTAATGGATTTTGAGACGAGGGGCTGTGTACGAGCGGCTCATGATTGTAGAAAGCCGCCTCTACCCCTTTGTACTTTTGGTATATTGTTAGGCATTTTAGTGCAAATTGTAGGTCTTACTTTCAATTAGCTAAGCAATAAAATGTTTTCCTTTTCTAGCTTAAAACACAAATTTGATTATTTTATAAAAGGAAACTGAACTAAGAAAGATGCTGAGAAATAAGCTATCACATGTTTAACATGTTTATAACTCATAACTGTGATTTCTTGATAATAATACATGTGATGTTAGTAAGTTGTAACATTCTTTATCTATTCACTTGTTTATAAATATATTCAAATGAGGTTCGGTTCTTGGTAAACGAGATCTAATAGTATTTTCAAGCATGACATTTTTGAAAAACTCATGTCAAAAGTATCTCTCTATTTTTAAAAGTTTAAATAAATATTCAAGTCAATTTAAAAATCTATTCCACATTATGTAAAGCTTTTATAGTGTTAAGTTATAAAAGAGAGTTGAAATATGATGAAATAAGAGCAAAAAAATGTGGATGTACTACATACTTAACTTGGTATGTTTGGAAACAAACAATGGTTTGTATGTACACAATCACAAGTTAGTAGTTAAAATATTAAAGAGTGAGACGACAATGAACACTGTTCTTCTAACAAGTCTGATGAATCTCTTTTTTAGACATGATACGTCGTCCATGGTGAGGGCCTAAAATCATGCCTCATCATTGCAGCATCAGTGCATGGTAACAATATACATGCTATTTTTAATTATATAATTGATATATCAAAATTAAATTAAATATTTATTCTTTCTTTCCATATACGACGAGCAACTTGGTTCTCATAGAGCGACAATGCTTGAGCATTTAATAGAGAGAACGTTGCTTAAAGTTTAACTTTTTATTTTTATTTTACCATTCATTAAAATTCTTTTGAATGCAATTTTATATTTTAATGTTTGAACCAAATCAAATTTCATATAATTATACTTTAGATTTTAAATAAATCAAATTTAATCATTAAATCAATTTTAACAAATTAAATTTAAATGAACTCTAATTTAATTTTGAATTAAAAGTATGATAATTATAGTAAAAATTAAATAAATGAAATATCAATGATAAAATTGTCCAAATTTCAATTATAATTTTTGTCATGATAAAAGCTTAAAACAATCTATTTGAAAAAAAGGCTTGTAGGCAAATTAGTTGTAAAATGTGAAGATTTTTTTGAAAGATCCACCCGATAATATATTTTTACAAATTTGAGCATAGAGGAGATGGATTGAAGACACGTCTAAATTATCGATTTTTTTTATGCAAAGCAATTATACAGTCCTCACAAATACACTTCAAATTTGGAAAACTTAGACCAGAAGAAACTGTTTCTTTAAGAAATGAAGAATTGCTATTCAATTTATCAATTCCCGTTTTAGAAATTTATTCATCCCAAACAAAGACAATTTTTTCAAACCCAATATATACTTTCAGACTTTTTATGCTATGTTGGTTTCAAGTAAAGGCTAGGCCATTGATCTATTTATTTAGTTATCTGATCTTGTAGATTATAAGGTTTAAAAAATTATGTTTCCTTAGTAGTAAAGCGTTGGACGGTTACTTCCTTAGCCAGCCAAAGGGACAAATTTATTGATTGCGCGAATGGTTGGAACCAATATCGGCTTTGGATTTAGATTGCACGAATGGCTGGAACCAATATCGGCTTACTTCCTTAGCCAGCCAAAGGGACAAATTTATTGATTGCGCGAATGGTTGGAACCAATATCGGCTTTGGATTTAGATTGCACGAATGGCTGGAACCAATATCGGCTTTGGATTTAGATTGCACGAATGGTTGGAACCAATATCAGCTTTGGATTTAGATTGCGTGAATGTGTTGTATGCAATCTAAATCCTAGCCAAGCTCTCAATGAGCTTAGGTCAAGGACAGTAAAGAGAGTCGAATTTAAAATGTTATCAGTAATACGCAGAAAAATGGCTACTGGAAATTATATCAATTCCCATTGAAGTAAAGGAAACAGAGTCCTATATCACTGGTTTATTTTAAACGACGATAACTTACCATGCCTTAGCATGTAAAAGCATCAATCCTAACTACCCATTTCTCACACTCCCCAATGGTTCTCCAGTCAACAGTCAGCTTTACAGGTCGAAGCCCCTCTCTCCTCAACAAGACTACTATTGGTGTTTAGCAGTCACAGTAATGAGCCATTGACCCTACTAAAATTTTCTACACTGAAGCACAAACCTCATCACACAAGCCATGAGTACATGCTTCCCACTAGAGACAAGCCATTTCCTCTTTCATTTTTTTACATATATAAAAAAACTTGAAATTTGATCATAGTAAGATCAAAAGGTGCCCTTAAGTTAGGTAGACGCCCATTCAAAGTAATGGCAGCGTGCACCTCTAGTTGTAGTCCAATTTCCACATCCAAAGAAAAGGCTCCCTTGCTTAGGCCCTGGCTTTCTGATCATGGCCCTACTGCTTTTCACCCCACAAAAACAGCAAGGGTGATACTGAATCACTGGGGCTGGGGTATTCATATGAATCATATCCCTTGCTTTGTAGGGGCAATGAGGGTAAACATTTTGCTGTTCTTGAGACTGCTTCCAGATCAGTGATCGTTCAGCCGTCTGCCACAAAATGGAGTTGGTAATGGAAAACTTAAAACCCCTGTGCATGAGCAATGCCAGCAGGCGAGCAGTATTTTTGGCATCATCCAAGCCACAATGAGGACGACCCTGCCAGGCCAAGCCAGCTATCTCAACAGCCTCCTTTAGATTACACTTCACATCACCAAATACCTCGCTGAAAGGAATCCTCAAGTTGATCCAGCTAACATAAGTTAAACAGAAACAATAGTCAGTTTTGAAATGGCGCACGGCTTAATAAACATAGGTTACATTTACATTGTGCAGCACTTACCGGTTGAAATAAGGAGGCTTCCGTATTTTCTTGAAGCGACACTCAGATTCAAGCATCACACGACAATCCCAGCTAGACCATGTAACCACAGCAAAGTTGGCATTCTTTATTCCCTTTTTCTCGAGCCATTTGTCATGCCTAAGTAGAGCCTCACTCAATGTAACACCTCTGTCTACCTGAACAATATATAGTAAGAAATACAATTAGCAACCTTCACTCACAGGCAAGAACAATGGAATATAATACTCGACAATCACACATAGGTTAATAACATACAAATAAAGCATAGAAGTATTTCTCTCGTTCAAGGTCAGTTTGTGTGCACAACTTATTATGTATTCAAACAATCTGGGCAAAAAGAATCTATTGAGCCCATACCTAAGTGGAGGTTCTTTATTTACGCCCATGTATTAACTGTGTCAACCTCAAAAGGATATTAATCATCCAATCAGACTGCACACACAAAAGGCTGATCCCAGGAGCAGAGCTAGACTATAGTCTTAGCAAAGGCTAAAATAAAAAGTTAGTGACAATTTTTGAAAAATTCTAGAAAAGATGAGGTATAAGGAGGTTCACACAACCTTGGGATACACTACCATAATGGCTAGCTTTCATGACGCGATTATTTATTTTATAATGCAGTTTGAAATAGGTAGGCATATACAGGCTCAAGCCCTTGAACAATACACTAGCCTGCCCCCTGGTTGATCTACAAGATGCAAGGATACAAAATCATCTGAAAATCAATCGCAACACTATACTCAACCAAAACCCAGTGAGTACTTAGTAATGACTGAAAGGGAGGGAATAAAATCCTCTTCATTTCTCCAAATTACAGATCCACATAATATGAATTTCAGCCCAACATCCTTGTATCAATATCTTTTGCACATCCATATTTTTAGAGAAATAACAGTATATGCTCAATAAATATTAATCACATTTTTTTGCCAATATTCTACTAATATTACTTTATAGATACCACTCCCCCTCAAGCTTTACTATACTTTAGCCTGTAACAAGAAAAGAATGCATTACGACACAAAAAAGTAAATAGAAAAGCAAACAAAAAATTGAGCTCCACCACAAACAAAGGCTGGGAAGACAACTCAGGGGTGTTGGAGAAACCGAAGAAAAATTACTAT
This sequence comes from Vicia faba, assembly GCA_948472305.1. Lineage (NCBI taxonomy): Eukaryota > Viridiplantae > Streptophyta > Magnoliopsida > Fabales > Fabaceae > Vicia > Vicia faba. Next base: position 217,757,613 of record OX451739.1, on the reverse strand, counting down.
TAATGATGGCTTAGTCAAATAGTTGGAATGATCACCAGGATGAAAGAAATTCATTACAAGCAATCAAACAAAGAACGTGTCCATCCTTCTCAAAATTGCATTTGAAAGCTTCAAACTAACAAAGACCTTAAATTTTAACTTGAAACTAGGTCTGAGAATTGCTACTATGACAAAGACGAGGCCAGTACTGTCAACAGAATTATTAGCAATAATTAGCTAATTATTAGAAATAATTTTGTTGAGATTGTCCATTTATTTGTAATAATTATTCTCTTAATTAACATAATTAGTTATAAATGTACATATAGCTTATTTAGTGGGTTGAATTTCAACCTGACAGCTTGTAACTAGAAATCAGAATGGAATAAAACACAGCTTTTTGACCAAATCCTTCTTAGTAAACATGGTATCGGCCTAGGTTAAAATCCAACAACCCAGTCTATTTTTTCTTTCACGATCTTTTTCCCTTTTATTCTTGTTCTCGTTTTTTCCACTTTTGTTTCTCGTTCTTGTTCAATTCCTATTTCCATAGTTCCATGTCTACCAAAAAGCATGAAGTCCTGTTGGTTCGCCTTAATGGCAAAAACTACTCAGCTTGAGCATTCAATTTCGAGATTTTCGTCACAGGAAAAGATTTGTGGGGTCATGTCGATGGTAACACTCCAGCCCTTGACAAAGACAAAGTTGCACATGTCAAATGGGTAGTCAAAGATGCTCAAGTCATGTCCCGAGTCCCAGGTTCTGTTAATTCCAACATAGTCCTGAATCTTCAACCTTACAAAACAGTAGCCACAATGTGGAATTATTTGAAGAAAGTCTACCATCAGAACAACGCCGCTCGAAGATTCCAGCTTGAACACGACATAGCTCTCATTAAACATGATAGTCTCTCCATCTCTGATTTTTACTCTCAATTCATGAACATGTGGGCTGAATACACTGATATAGTTTATGCAGACTTAACTCCTGAAGGTCTAAGTTCTGTACAATCTGTTCATGAAACTACTAAACGAGATCAATTTCTTAAGAAATTGAGATTTGAATTTGAAGGCACTCGGTCCAATCTCATGCATAGAAATCATGTACCATCATTGGATGAGTGTTTCAATGATCTGTTGCGTGAAGAACAACGTCTCATTACGCAGTCCAACTTTGAAGATAAAAAATTGTCTACTGTTCCAGTGGCATATATAGCACGAGGAAAATCAAGAAGTCATGACATGAGTGTTGTTCAATGTTTCTGTTGCAAGCAATTGGGACATTATGCTTCAAACCGTCCAAATTTTTTTTGCAACTACTGCAAAAAAGATGGACATATTTTTAAGGAATGCCCAATAAGGCCACCAAAGAGAAATGTCACAGCTTTTACAGCCTCGGTTGATTCATCTATTCCTAACAATTCAGCCAATCCAACACCGATTCAACAAAATACTTATACTACTACTTCAACGGTGACCCCTGAAATGGTTCAACATATGATCGTTTCAGCATTCTGCAAATGATCGTTTCAGCATTCTCTGCTCTAGAATTTTCAGGTAAATCCTCTTCCTCTTGGTACTTTGATTCGGGGGCTTCCAACCACATGACCAACAATGCCCAATTTCTTACTAATATCAAAAAATATTTTGGAAATCTCAAGATACGTACTGTTGATGGAAATCAATTGCCTATCACAGCCACTGGTGATATTTCTTCATCTCTAACAAATGTTTTTGCCTCTCCTGGTCTCACTAGTAATCTCATTTCAGTTGATCAATTAGTCAAGTACAATTCTCACAATCTGGTTGTCTTATGTAGGACCAACAATCAGGAAAGATAATCGCGAAGGGGCCTAAAGTTGGATGTCTTTTCCCAATTCAGTTCTCACTGCCTCCAAGTCTTTCTCTGCCTTTAGTTTCGTGTAATTCTGCTATTGTTGATTACCAAGTGTGGCATAAGCGTCTTGGACATCCAAACGCAAATGTACTTCAAGACTTGCTAAAATCTAGTTTTCTTGGAAATAAACACATTCCATCTCTTAATTCTGTTCATTTTGATTGTATTCCTTGTAATCTATTTTTTTTTTGCATCACATCATAACCTTGTCTCTTCTGCAATTTCTATTTTACCATTGTTTTCTAACTCTCATCCAGGTCAACAATCCTCTAAACATCTCTTGACTTACAAAAGACGTAGTACTGCCACTCAAAATCAACCAACGGATGGGCCCCCTCAAGATAATTCCTTGGTTGCTGGTCCAGTAGAAGAAGAACCAGAACCAGCTCCTCTACGACGCAGCTCACGCGATAAAAAACCCCAGAAAGGTATATCAATTGCATGACAGCATCATTATCTTCTATTCCTATTCGTTCATCTTATAAACAGGCCATGGAGAATAATTGTTGGCAGAAAGCTATTGAAACATAACTTCTTGCCCTGGAAGAAAATTAAATTTGGGATATAGTGCCATGTCCCTCATCTGTTAAACCTTTAGGCAGCAAGTTTATCTTCTCCATAAAGCTGCGTTCGGATGGATCCATAGATCGATACAAGGCTCGTTTAGTTTTGCTTGGAAATAAGCAAGAATGTGGACTTGAGTATGATGAGACGTTTGTTCCGGTTGCCGAGATGACAATCGTACGCACTATTCTTGCTATTGCTGCGTCACAAGCTTGGCCACTACATCAAATGGATGTTAAAAACGCATTCCTCCATAGTGATCTTCAAGAAGAAGTTTACATCAAACTTCCTAATGGTATGCCTACACCTTCACCTAATACTGTTTGCAAACTAAAACTCTCTTTATATGGATTAAAACAGGCACCGAGAGTTTGGTTTAAAAAGTTTCGATCGACACTACTTGGTTTTGAATTCAATCAAAGTCAGTATGATCCATCTCTTTTCCTACAAAGGATTCCTAAAGGCATAGTGGTGCTTCTTGTGTATGTGGATGACATTGTCGAGACAGGTTCTGATCTAGATGGTATTTCTAGAATCAAACACTTGCTGCATTCCATTTTTCAAATGAGAGAGTTAGGCTATCTCACTTATTTCTTGGGTTTAGAGGTGCATTACCATCATGAAGGTGTTTTTCTAAATCAACAAAAGTATATTCAAGACTTGGTCCAACTAGTTGGACTCACAAATGCAGCCCCAGTAGACACTCCCATAGAAGTTAATGTTAAATATAGAAGAGATGAAGGTGACCTTCTTGATGATCCCACTCAATATCGCAAACTGGTAGGAAGTCTTATCTATGTAACTATCACTCGCCCAGATCTTTCTTTCGCTGTACACACAGTTAGTAAGTTCCTGCAAGCTCCACGACATTTCCATCTTTCAGCGGTACGACGAATCATTAGGTACCTCCTTGGCACTCCAAAGCGTGGTTTATTTTTTCTTGTTGATTCATCAATCAAACTCCAAGCATATAGTGATGCTGATTGGGCTGGATGTCCATACACAAGAAAATTTGCTACTGACTGGTGTATGCTCCTAGGAAATGCTCCTATTTCATGGAAATGTATTTCATGGAAATGTAAGAAACAAGATTCAGTCTCAAAATAACTGACATGTCTCAACATTGTTCAAATAGCTGACATTTTCATTAAAACCTTGACACGTCAGCGGCACAATTTTCTACTTGGCAAATTGATGCTTGTAGATTTATCAAGCATCAATTTGAGGGGGGATGTCGGCAGAATTATTAGCAATAATTAGCTAATTATTAGAAATAATTCTGTTGAGATTGTCCATTTATTTGTAATAGTTATTCTCTTAATTAACATAATTAGCTATAGATGTACATATCACATATTAGCTTATTTAGTGGGTTGAAATTCAACCTGACAGCTTGTAACTACAGTGTATATATATGAGAAATCATAAAGGAATAAAATACAGCTTTTTGACCAAATCCTTCTTAGTTAACAAGTACATCAGAATAAAGATGGGGCCAGTGCATCTGAATGAAAGCTGAGGCCATAGCTTCAGGGAGGAAAAGGGGGCAAGAACAGTGTTCAGTTATCCTTAAATACAATGTCCCGGGAGCTACTTGTGGAGATCACTAACTCCTATTTTGTCGAAGTAGTGTCGAAGTAGTAAACACTTAAGAAGTTAGAGACCTTTGCTAGTGGGATTTTATACTATATTCTAACAACTACAAAATTTTCACCTCCAAGACAAGGTTAATGAGGAGTATCGATAGGGAATCAAGAGTGAGATGGTCTACTATAAATGAGGGGAAAGGAAGATTGGTGAGGTTATCTTTGATTTTATAATGAATATTTTACACATTATAAGCTGTAGATTGTTTGGACTAGTTAACACAATTTTACCTCAATCCTTCTAACTCAATATGGTATAAGTAGTCACACATTACAGTTTGATCCCTCCTTAGTTGTCAAACAGTGGCACTGTATCGTAGCGGAATTTGAACAGACAGCTATTGTCTTGCAATATGCTCTTTAGTAGAAAGTATTGTCAAATAGCAGCTAAAACAATGTAGCACAGCGGAATTGGAACAAACCGCTATTTTCCATGATCCTCGATTGATAATATTGGATCCTTTAACTGAGCCCTAACCAATTGTGCTTCTTCACCATTATCATATGAACCAACCTCTAGCTGGCGTTACCCACTGACAGCAACAATCACTTCCGACAACCTCTTTACTTCACATGAAGCAACGACATAGGATGCCAAACATGCTGCACCCTTACATATGGACAAAAAACGAACCACCTGTATTAGGCTTGGAAGGTTTTGGTTTTGCACTATCAAAGTCAACGTCACCTAGATAATTATGTTCATAACAAAGTTATCTGGAGAAAATGATTAGGCTAGCATCTAGTCTAGAATCTAAAGCAATACATTTCACACCACAATCAAACAAGACCTGGGCCTATCAAATATATTTTAGGGAATGCGGTTTTGACGAAAATGTTGTCATTGCCAACACTCTAAGTACGATTTACATACACTTTATGAAACAGGCAGGAGGCATGTTGGACTACCACTCTAACAATTCTCCAATGCATCCTAAATCCTATTGTTGAATTCCTACTTAAGTTTGTCAAACTCAAGAGTCCGCATAAAGTTGTGGAGCTTATGTCAACTTGACTTATAAAGTTAAGTTTACTTACTGTAAAAGATAACATCACAAAATCCCTTTAAATGGAAGGCATGGATGGTAGAATACTGTTAACACAACAACAATTCAACATTGCAAACTCCATGGTAAAGCAGAGTTGCAAAGCAGAATAATAAAGTGAGACTCTACATTAATATTAGGTGAGATAAAATAGAGGTTTCTAAAGTTTAAAAAATCTCATGCTAAATGGCCAACAAAGAAAAAACAAAGATCTAGGAGTTTAACAACAACAACAACAACAACCAAGCTTTTTCTCAATAAGTGGGGTAGGTTTTGTGGATCAAACTACTTCATAATGTTCCATCAAAAATCATACTTCTATCCAACTCATTAGATCCTTCTTAATAGTTTCTCTTATAGTTATTATAGGTTTTCATCTATCTCTAGCGGTTTGACTACCCTTTATCTCTCCCCTTAATACAAAATCCATAGGTCTTCTCTTTACATGTCCAAACTACCTAGGCCTAGTTTCCACCGTTTTTTCTACTAAAGATGATACCCCAACACTCTCTGGGAATTTAACAAAAAATTAAATGGTGGAAAGATACCAACATACATAGAAACATATTATAAGACGTCTTCCCGTGTGATGGAAAGATGAGAGGCAGGAGACAAATTCAAATAAGCAAGTGAAACAAACTGATAGAAACCAACTGATATAGAATAAGAAATAGGGAAACTCCCTTTGATATTGCAGAACTTCGAGGGTCTGCACCTCCCAATGCCAAAATGACCCATTTTCCTATCCAATTCCAAGATGATTGACTCTACCCTCTTACCTTATTTATTCTAAACCTAAACACATAAATAACTCCCCACTAACCACTCTTAATAGTATCATAACTCTTCCCTAACCACTCTTAATAATATAATAATTGCTATTTAAAAACATAATTGCTAAGTCATATGAGAAGTCTAACAATACTCCGCCCCTAAAAATTCACCTTGTCCTCAAGGTGAAAGAATGTATCCTCCCGGATCCCATAACTTGAAGTAGAGGGACACAACAAGGCATGAAACATGATAACTAATGTCTGGATCATACACACTGTTTTGGGTGGTAGGTTTGGCCCAAAAACATAGCATGACAGCAGTAGGCATTAACAGTGGTTGGATCAAATCAGAGGAAAATCCACCCTTCACCAAGGACCTGTCAGGATCTGGCAGCTTAAGCAAATGTGGGGGTAGGCTGTCCAACTTTAGAGAAGTCCATCTCTCTTTGGTAGTTGTTCTAACCAGTCTCACCCTCGAATCAAACACTATACTCGTCCGTACCTTGTTCATCAAATTGTTTGCCAATACCAAGAAATTTGCAAGAATCTACCTTTGTCTCTTGTCGCTGTTCCACAATGACATTCACGTTGAAATCTTCTGCATCTCTTTCTACTTTTGCAGTTTCTACCTCTTCCTTGTTTTTCTCTTCTGCTGTCTGAATGAGATCAGAATTTCCTTGGGCAGTTTCTTCTTGTTGAAAGTTAAATGTGCGAGGCATCGTCGACTCTATTTCCAATTCAAGTTCTTCTTTTTCATCGGATATAGGTAGAATGTCTCTATACTCTGGCTTAAAATGCCAAAGTAGTGCAACATGAAACGTTCGCCAACTAACTTGTAGATGGTGTTGACTCCACCAGTATAAATAGTTATCAATTGGATGGATGTTGTTTACTATAACTAAAAATATACATGTATTCATTAGTATAAATAGTTATCAATTGTAACATTGTAATCAATCACAAAGAAAACAAAATTACTTAATAAAGAAAAAAAAACTCCAGCGAATTTTTTTGTACTTTTGAAGAAAATTTTAATATTCTTTTCCTTGTTATTCTTATATCAATATATTTATATCAAGGCAATTAGATTTTATTACCATTCTTGTTTGCTTTGATGTATAAAGCATGCTCATATGGACTTCTATGAAATCCATTATTTATGAAGTATGTTCAATACGTGTGTACCAAGCTCTTGGTGCCTGCTTTAATCCATATAGTGCTTTCTTCAACTTGTACACTTTATCTTCATCTCCTTGTTGTAAATAACCCGGTGGTTGTTCTACATAAACTTCTTTTTCAAGCACACCATTCAAGAAGGCGGACTTGACATCCATCTGAAATATCTTCCATTGATTCTGGGTGGCAAGAGAAAGAATCATACGTACCGTGTCCATTCTAGCAACTGGAGCAAAAACTTCAAAATAATCAATTCCAGGTTTTTGTTTGTACACCCACTTGACTAAGCGTGCTTTGAAGCGGTCTACCTCTCCTTTTGGATTGTACTTTGTTTTGTACACCCACTTGACTTCAATGGGCTTCTTTCCTTCAGGAAGTGTTGTTAACTCCCATGTATCATTCTTCTCAATTGCATGAATTTCTTCATCCATTGGTTTCAACCAACAATCTTCATTGGCTGCTTCTTCATATGTCACATGATCACAATCAACAAATAAGGCATAATAAGTAATTTCTTCTTCCCCATCATCAGGATGATCATCTCTACCAGCTTCATAATCTTTCAAGTGAGAAGGTGGACGACGCTCCCTTTATGGATATCTATGAGGTGGTGATTCTTGTGTTGGTTCAGTGGATGGTTCATCAACTTTATCATCTACTTCTTCATTTACAATAACTGGTATAGGCAACAACTCCTTCTCTTTTTCTGACCAGTCCCACGATCCATCTTCGTCAAAGATAACATCCCTACTAATGACTATCTTTTGAGTTTTTGGATTGTACAACTCGTAGGCTTTTGTTTCTTCACTGTATCCTACAAAGATGCATTTTTCTGCCTTGTCATCAAGCTTCTTCCTCAGTTGATCTGGAACATGTGCATAAGCAATACAACCAAAAACTTTCAAGTTACTCAAATTTGGCTTTTGCCCACTCCAAGCTTCTTGTGGAGTTTTATCACGCACACTTTTCACTTGACACCTATTTAATAGGTATACTACACAAGTCACTGCCTCCGCCCAAAAACTCTTGGGTAAATTCTTGCAATGCAGCATGCTTCTCACATTATCCATGATTGTTCTGTTCTTTCTTTCTGCCACTCCATTTTGTTGAGGAGTGTATCTTGCAGTCATTTGATGTTTAACTCCCTGCTTTCTCAAGAAATCATCACAAACAATATACTCTATTCCCCTATCAGTTCTTAAGGTTTTCAGAGTATATCCACTTCGTCTTTCAACATACGCCATAAATCTTTTGAGTGTATTACAAGCATCCGATTTATTTTTCAAAACATAAACCCACGTCTTCCTACTAAAGTCATCAATAAAAGTAATAAAATATTTATTACCTCCATTAGATGGAATTTCCACATAGCGTAAATCAGAGTGCACAAGCTCAACTGGTTTTGTAGCTCTCAATGCATTTCCTTTAGGAAAAGGATCTCTATGCTTCTTTCCTACTACACAAGCTTCACATAGTTGATCAGGAGGTTGTATAACAGGCAAGCCAGTAACCCATTTCTTATTTGCAAGAAACTTTATACTTTCAAAGTTGAAGTGTCCAAGACGCATGTGCCAAAGCCAATTATCATCAATTGCTACAACTTTGCAACACATATTAGCATCATATTTGATGTTCATTGGAAATAGACGATTCCTTGACATGCTTGTCTTTGCTATGAGACCTGTCTCGGCATCATTGATAGTGCAACCTTTCTTATTGAAGTTTAAGTCATAGCCTTTCTCAGCAAGTTGTCCCACACTTAAGAGATTTTGACATATACTAGGTACATAAAATACATCAGAAATATAATTCAAAGATCCATCCTTTAACCTGATGGCATTCTTTCCTTTTCCCAAAACTTGGAAGTTTTGAGTTATCACCGAGCTTCACTGTGCTATGAAAATTTTCATCTAAATCGGAAAATAGTTTTCTATTCCCACTTAGATGGTTACTACACCAGTATCTAGTAACCATTGGTCATCATGTTTATCAGCTACAACATGACATGTTGTAAGTACCATCTTCATATCATCTTCAGTTTCTGCAACTCGAGCATGACTATCTCTAATATTCAATGATTTAGCACGACATTCTCGATCATAGTGACCATACTTTTTACAATTATAGCGCTGAATATGAGATTTGCATTCTGATTGAAAATGTCCGTACTTTTGACATTTGTGACATTGAGTATTAGATTTATTTTGAGAGGAGCCATTACCTCGTGAACTTTGGCTTGAATCATTTTGAAAATTTCTCTAGCTTCCTTTAGAACTTTGTCCTCTTTGAAAGTGGTTTGGCCTTCTTTGCACATGCCCCTCATTTCTCACATTTGTTTGAGCTTTTAACGCTTGCTCAAATGTACCACCTGATCTCTCGTTCATCCGCATCTCACGTGACTCCAGAGATGCTTGCAAATCATTTAAAGTTATTGTGGTGAGATCTTTTGCTTCTTTAATTGCTGCTACTACGTAATCAAAACGAGTTGAAAGAGTGCGCATAATTTTCTCTACAACATCTTTCTCCTTTATGTCATCACCGTTGGATTTCATTTCATTGACTAGTTTATCCATTCTTGAAAAATAGTCACGAATGCTTTCATCTCTTCCTTGCTCCATTAACTCAAACTGACGTTTTAATCCTTGCAACCTCGTTCGCTTAACTGGGTCAGCACCTTCATACGTTTGAAGTAAAATTTCCTAAGCTTCTTTTTGCTATTTTGGCATGGAAAATTTTCTCAAAAACAGATAGCTCCACATATTGACATATTAAAAATAAAGCTTTATCGTTGAGAAGACGATCTTTCTCAACTTGTTTCTCATCATCCTTCCCTTTATCTTCTTCACTTGGTTCAACGAAATCTTTCTTCATAATTTCTCCATACCCACTGGTTGCTAAACACAACTCCATCAAGCGTTTCCACATAGGAAAATTTGATCTACCATTAAATTTAAAAATGGTTGTTTACACCTGATGAACTTGATTAGCGCTTGAACTTGTAGCCATTTTAATATTACAAGCTCTGATGCCAAATGTTGACAATAAAATCTAATTGCTTTGATATAAATATGTTGATATAAGAATAGCAAGAAAAAGAATATTAAAACTTTCTTCAAAAGTACAAAAAAATTCGCTGGAGTTTTTTTTTCTTTATTATGTAACTTTGTTTTCTTTGTGATTGATTACAATGTTACAATTGATAACTATTTATACTAATGAATACATGCATATTTTTAGTTATAGTAAACAACATTCATCCAATCATTCAAGGTTTTCCTCAATTCACATCTCTAAAGCATATTCATAGAAACTCTATAAAATATAAAATAAACTAAGTTTAGTTTCCAACAACCTCTAACGAAGAACCGAACGAATATAGATTACCAGTTATTTTGTTAGGAAATGAAAGGATTCTTTCAAGCAAGATCACTATTGGTTTGGTTAGTTAAATTTAAACAACCACTTAGCTTGTATATTTACTAAATCTCTTAGACGACCTAAGGTTGACTCTTTTTGTAACAAGCTAGTTCATATGACATGTATGCAACAGCTCAGGGAGAGCACTATTTCAGGTAATTAGTGCCGGTTTTCTATAACATAGGAAATTATTCCTTGTGTAATTAATAGATATAGATAGATAGTATATACTATATATAATATGATAGTTACCTATATGGAGTGAAAAGACACACAATTCTATACAAGTCAAATCTTAACAAACCTGTTATTATACAAACAATCCTAAACAAACATTAATGGTTACTGAGATGGGTGGCATGCATAAACTTATATTCACGTATGCACGTTACCATATACAATTGCAAACATTATAGAAATCCGGATGTTTGATGTGCATGTAGCACTGTACTAATCAGTTCAATAATAAGGATAAAGTGAAGAGTTAACCGAATCATAGAATAAAGGTGCATAAAAGTTTGTCTCTCTCTCTTTTTGTATCATTTTCTTTACAAAAGTGAAGGAAAAACTTTTGCCATTAACATACCTGAATTTGCTGGATACCAGTCAGATCCTTGCAGAAGTCAGTCAGAAGCTGATTGCAGGTAGGCTTCACATATGTTTGGAAACATGCTTCCAGCTGACCAGTGACACTACTCACTATGACAGATGGAAACTCAATTATTTCTTGAGGATGGGGATTTTTATCCTTATCACATGTTGCCTCAAAGTCTATGACCACAAAATACTGAAATTCTTGAAATTGCTCACGCGAGTAACCTTGAGATAACATATTGATTGGAACATACTGGAGTGGGTTCTCGACAGGATAAGGATAAAAGTGGCTCTCAAAAGCATTCATTTGACACTGCTGCAGCTTGTGAGGGTTAAAATGGCAGGCTGTCCAGGCACTGTAATCATGGTGATAAGCAGGTTTACTGTGAAATTCATTGGAGTGCTCAAGAAACTCACAGCCTAAACGACGGTTAGATTCAGGAACACTCCCAGCTGAATGAGTACCAGACTCATTTGTAAGCTCCGGAAATCCTTCCATAGAACTCCCACTACACTGAAAAGTGAAAGGGGGTCCCTTTCCCTGGAGGCACTTTAGAGATGCCTCGCAGGATATTTGCATATTTTCTGCACAAAAAGAAAGAAAAATCATACATCTACAGTATATGGTCAGAAACTAAAAAAAACTATTAGCAAAAAAAGACAACAGATGTATTCTGTAATCAAGTTTCCCCAAAAGGACTGGATTGCTGACAAAATGGAACAATGTACCAGCTTTTCAAGATAGATAATAGATAACAAACTATTTAGTTTTCAAATGCTTAAACAACAACACTATATGGCACAACAAAACTGCTCGTACAAATTGAACAAATGGGTGAAACCTCAGACGTTGCGAATTTATCTCCAGCTTTGGATATTTTTAAATAAAAGAAAAGATAAATTGAAATCAAAAACAAAATCAATGTATAATCCAAAATAGAATAAAACAAAAACAAAATCAAAATCAAGCACTTTTTTCTTCTTAATTCTCTCTCGGCGTGAAAGGTGAAACTGATTTCACTTTGTTGGTAGTTTCTTATTGCTTGCCCTTCATTACGTCCAGCAATAAGACATAAAATTAAAAAGAATAAAAAGAACTGGCCATAGAAAAAGAATTTGAATATTGAAGGGCAAACCCTCCATCAGTGTTGTCGATGGCGGTCCAAGGCGGAGAGCCAAAATCCCGCCATACCAGCCACTTTGCGGCGCCATTAGAGTGAATTATGGAGGAAAAACCCGCAATATCAGCCAATATTTACCATTGTACCGAGTCCAAAAACCGCCATGTATATCCACCATAGTGCCGCCTTGGCCGCAATTTGATAAAACTGCTCTCCTTGCCACATGATTCATTGAATTTAAATGCATTTTTCTCTAGTAGACATTAGAATTTTTCATACTTAAAATTCACATTTGAGAATAGAAAAGATAAATTCAACACAACAAAATTTTAGTCATGGTCTGCTATCCAAGGAGTAACACAAATCAAAACAAAATATATAACAACAAATTACTCTGTTTTAAACTTGTATTACAGTAAACTACTCTGTTTTAAATTTTGAAAAGGCATTAAGCAAACACTCTTTCTCAAATGCACAAATACACTCCCAGCAAATTTGGCTCCATCACTTCACCAAATTCAAAACCTCACTCTTTCTCCCAGGTGCGACCTTCTTCCCAACCTCACTCCCACATCATTAACATGTCAAATCCCAACATCTCATCTCATACACAAGAGTAGGTAAGAAAAAACTAAAACCCATCACTCGTCACAACCAAAACAAACTACAAACTACTCAATCAAACCCAATTCCCACACACATTGTTCCCAACCACATAAAATCATCTATCAAACCAAAATTCAACAACCACAAAGCAAACACACACTGACTAACCCCAATTTCCACACTAATCAAAACCACAAATTTAAAATAGAACCTCTTTTTCATCCAATTCGTCAAAACCAAAACCGAATTTGAATAAATCAAAAAAAAAAATCTAACCTGAATTCTCAAGGGCCATCATGATCGTGAATGTAATTAAGATCCACAGGCGAGTACATGAGATCCTCGAGTACAACAAAAATCCTCCCTAAACAAAAAATTTCCAAAACCACAATCAAAATCACCGAGAAAGCGTATCAAAACGGAAAACAAAACGCAACAGAACGAAGAAAAAAAAACTCTCAACCTCGAAAACGTAGAGAGAAAGAGAACCTAGAGAGAGAGGGGTTAGAGAGAGTGAAATTACCTATAGCAATTTTACAAGCAACTTCTCTTCTTTCTCTTCTTGTAATGTAATTTTCACGATATAGTTAAAAGCACACGAACATGAACAGTGGGGCCCACGTTACACTGAAAAAATAAAAAATAAAAAATAAAAAAAACTGTATTGGGCGGAGAGGGACACGTGTCGAGCGATGGAGGGGGAGTTAGTAGTTAGTAGTGATAGTTTTCAAGTTTTTTTGGGTAATACGTGAGATATTTTGTTTTGGTTTTGGGTGTGACCACCGCTTAACGGTTGTACATTCTTTTCAGCCGTTGGATTCATTTTAGGGGTTTCATCTTCGGTTTCTTTTCATTTACGCTTTATCTCTGGGTTTTGATGATGTAGGACGTTACCCTGATTAATCATTTTTTTTATTTATAATATAATATACAAGGATTAATCTAATTAAATCAATAATATATAATCTATACTGTTGCTTATCAGTTTTTGTTTAATAAATAACATATTTATTAATTTATATATATATAATTTAGCTATTTTTTTTGCTATTTTAAAGATTCAATTTTTTTATTGAATTGATTCGCATCTATTAAGGAATATTCTTTTATAATTATTAATATAGAAGTTTTTAAGTGTTATAGTTTATAAAATTTTAATTTTATATGTTTTATATTTTTTCTATTATTTTTTATATAGTTTTTATGTGATCTACAAGTTTTTTTTAAACTTTTTTTTACTTAATATTTTATAGCCTATAATTTTAAAAAGAGAATTAGTTAGATTCTTAAAATTTTAAAATATATCACGTTTGTTCTTTTCATCTGATATGTTTGTCAAAGTTAATGAAATATTGTCGATAGTGTTGTTATTTTGTATTGATGTGTATGATAATACTGTTTTAGACTGGGCCGACACTTGCTCCACTATTCGGGAGGCCCAATTCAACGTCTTTACAAAAGTCCAAAAGTGTGCAATCCAAACTGAGGACCGTTAGGTATTTTCCCACGTTTCTACTATGAGAACATGACTCATGTATCATCATCCTGCCCTCCGAGAATAACGGGTCCAACTTCCCTGCTTTCTTGGGGCAGTTGATCAGGGAGGAGGCTACCTGCTGGACTCCATATACCTGTAAATCCTGACAGTCTTCATTATTGGAGCTCATCATAGCCCATCATTGAAGACCTTGGCCCAACACCGTGGGTTATAAATACTCTCTCACTTGAGAGGGTCAGGTATTGATTCATTCGCCCATACTCTCACACTTACTTGCACTTACTCTAAACATTACTTTGGCATTGGATTGTCTTGCAGGTACGATCAGTGGCGTCGTCTGTGGGAATCCAGCTTCCCTATAACACCCCAATTTTACCCGACAATTATATATGCAAATCAGAGTTATAAAATTCATGCAACTGAATCAGGATGCCACAAATTCAACTTTAAAAACACATTGCATTCAACATGGATACATAACACTTTAAAACTTCGGATGAACCATCAGCATAATAATTTAATCTCTTAATTCAACAACTTAAACATCTACGCAGCGGAATCAGAATAACATCTTTGTCCAACAATTACAACAACTTCAAAATAATGCATACTTAGCAACAGATAAATTAAAGTTCAACAACTGAAATAATCAATAACTAAAAGCAACAAGCGTTCATCCCTCCGAGTGTTACGTATCAGAGCAATGACACCGACTCAAACTACCGAAGGTATACCACCTTCACTTTGGATTACGTGCACGTTACCAACATAAGGGTAACATTCAAACAGAAGGGGTGAGATATCTAACAATATAATAAAACGTATGATAAGTAATATATTAAATTAGATCACATAACATCACCACTTCTCATCATATAAACAACAATAATCGCAACAGAATACCAACAATAATACACATTCACGCATCAATACACAACTTCTTTATGCAATCTTATAATGCGACTCAATACTATGCAAATGCATGTGGTACCATTGGAGCAGAACTCCCATATCAAATAATTGCCAATAAATAGAGGCATCAACAAGGCATAAGCCTTCATCTTAATATTCGCCAATACAGACCATCTTAACGAGCATCAGCTCCATCTTGAAATGCAATATATGCGACTCAATCATGAATGTAATAACAATAACCATAATTAGCAACATCTCAATGCAACATCATCGTTGACCAGAAGCCTACATCTTAATAGCTGCCAATTATTAGAGGCATCTCAACATCATTCATCAACATCATTCATCAACATAAGTCATCAACATAATTCATCGCATAATTCATCAACATAATTTCATCACATAATTCATCAACATAATTTCATCAATATAATTCATCAACATAATTTTACAGCAACTCAGCCACAACAATAATACAATGATATATCGACAATCTCACAACGTTTGCCATAGGCCTACAACGTGATAATGCCTATAATTAATTAATCATCTAAGGCTTAACTCTAGTTAATGAACCTCTACATATTATTAATTTTGTAATAATATATCATTATCATCATTAATCTTACTGTCATGAACCAAACAATAATCTATAATCATCTTATCTTCATCATACTTCACAAAATCGTCATAACGATTAATGCGGGAAGCTAACTCTAGTCCTAAATTGGGTACTAGGATTTAATCTCCTTATCCTTCATTTTAATCCTTCAGAATGAAGTTCACTGTGTTATCTATCCAACGCTTCGAACGATACCTCAAATTGTGTATGGAAACTCAAGTTACAGCCCTTGGACGAATTTGCCAAAAAATAAGGCTACATGAGTCGACGCGTAATGTCTTGAGTCGACGCGTACTGGGCTTAACACGCTGCATGAGTCGAAGCGTAATCCTCTTGGGTCGACTCATACTGAGTTTGTAACACTGCATGTATCGATACATAGTCCTATGTATCGACTCATCCTGAGTCTAAAAGCCTGCATGTATCGACGCATGGCTTCTTCGTATCGACTCATCCTGAGTCCAGAAACCCACATGTATCGACGCATGCTTCTTCGTGTCGACTCATACTGTTTTGTAATGAATATTTTCTATGATTTCACTGTGTTTTCACTATGGTTTCCCTGCCTTAGGCCCTAAAAACATCCTCTAATCATAGAAAATCATCAATTACAATTATCCTATGTTTCTACATCAATTATACAATATTAGGGCATCATTATTCATCTTTAAATCATTGTTCTTCATCAAACAACAATATATACATTCAAATCATAAACAAAACAACTTTTTACATCTAATCCCACATACTAATCATCATAAACCCTATTATAGAGTCAGAACCCCACCATTACCTTGGATTGAAGGTTGTTCTACAACTTTTTCGATTGAATTTTGTTCTGCCTCTTTTCCTTCTTTTCTGCAACTTTCACGTTCTCTTTCTCTTCTTCCGACCCTTATTTCCTTTTCTTCTTACTGCTTCTTCTTTTTCCTCATTATTTCTAAAAATAATATAATAACCCTATAATTCTATTTATGCCTCAATGGGCTTAAAACTCCTACACCCTGTTTTCTACTACTTCTACTCATTCAAACAAGCCCACATCAAATAGTATTATCATTCTAATATTATTCCATAACTTAATAAAATAAATAAATCCAATAACAACAACACATCAACTATCATCATGACATAACTTCACAAATATTCCAAAAATAATTTAATTAAATTACGGACGTTACAACTCTCCCCCACTTAGAATATTTTCGTCCTCGAAAATTTACCTTAATCAAACAACTCAAGATAGGAGTCCCGCATCTTGCTCTCCAACTCCCAAGTCATGCTTTCTCCGGCAGATCCTAGCCAAACCACTTTAACCAAGGCAATCTCTTTGCCCCTCAGCGTCTTTATTTCACGATCCGCGATCCGTACAGGCATCATCTCCATCGTAAGGTTATCCCGTACTTGCACATCATCCGTATGAATCACATGAGATGGATCTAAAATATACTTCTAGAGTTGTGACACATGAAACACATCATGCAAATTCGAAAGATTTGACGGTAAAGCCACTCTATAAGCCATATTCCCAACTTTCTCTGAAATATGATATGGTCCAATAAAAGGAGAAGTGAGCTTCTTAGACTTCAATGCTCGCCCAACATCAGTCACATGTGTAACTCTCAAAAACACATGGTCACCCACTTGAAATTCTAAATCTTTCCTTCGCTTGTCATGATAACTCTTCTGTCTACTTTGGGAAGCTTTCATCTTTTCTCGAATCAACTTCACATTCTCAGTAGTCTCACGAACAAGTTCAGGTCCAAGTACTACACTTTCACCAGATTCATGCCAGTATAAAGGAGTTCTACATCTTCGACCATACAACACTTCAAAAGGTGCCATCCCAATACTAGAATGGTAACTGTTATTATAAGTGAACTCTATCAACGGAAAATAAGTATCCCACGAACCTCTCTGCTCAAGAACACATGCCCTCAGCAAGTCTTCTAATGATTGAATAGTCCGTTCAGTCTGACCATCTATCTGAGGATGATACGCCGAACTCAACCTCAACTTAGAACCCAACGCTTCTTGCAAACTCTTCCAAAAATCAGAAGTAAATCTTGGATCTCTATCCGACACAATGCACAAAGGAACACCATGCAGCTTCACAATCACACTACTGTAAATCTCAGCCAACTTTGACACTGGAAAACTGATGTTAATAGGAATAAAATGAGCCGACTTTGTAAGCCTATCAATAATCACCCAAATTGAATCATATCCTATTATAGTATTAGGTAACCCCGTCACAAAGTCCATCGAAATGCTATCCCATTTCCATTCTAGAACTTCTAACGGTTACATCAACTGTGCAGGCTTCTGATGTTCAACTTTAGACTTCTAACAAGTCAAACATACATACACAAACCGAGCCACATTACTCTTCATTTCAGGCCACCAAAACAAACCTTTCAAATCATGATACATCTTTGTAGCTCCTGGATGAATACTCAACTTACTTTTATGACTCTCTTCAAGTATCAGTTTCTTCATCTCAGCATCACCAAGAATACAAATCTGGTTACAAAATCTCAACACGCCTTGCGCATCTAGCTTGAAATCATTATTCTCAGACTGATCGATCCCAACCATCGAATCTACCAGTTTCATATCCAACTTTTGGGCTTCTCTGATGCTGTCTAGAAATTCATTATTAATCTTCAACATACCTAACATAACACTCCGCAGCATAACCTCACAAACTAAGCTCATATCTCTGAACTGTTCAATTAATTCCAACTCTTTAACCATCATTGCTGACACATGTAAAGTCTTTCGACTCAATGCATCAGTTACCACATTCGCTTTTCCTGGATGATAATTCAAACTGAAATCATAATCCTTTAACAATTCCAACCATCTTCGTTGCCTCATATTCAACTCCTTCTGATCGAATAAATACTTTAAGCTCTTATGGTCACTAAACACTTCAAATCTAGAACCATAAAGATAATGCCTCCAAATCTTCAACACAAAGACAACTGCAGTAAGCTCTAAATCATGCGTAGGATAGTTCTTCTCATGAGTCCTCAACTTCCTCGACGCATAAGCAACTATCTTATCATTCTGCATAAGCACACCTCCTAAACCCATCTTAGAAGCATCACAATATACCACAAAAGGCTCTCCTGGATTAGGTAACATCAAAATCGGAGCCGACGTCAATCTCTTCTTCAATTCCGTAAATCTTTCTTCACAATGAACATACCACACAAAAGATCCACCTTTACAAGTTAACTTAGTCAACGAAAGTGCCAACTTAGAAAAACCTTCGATAAACCTTCTATAGTAACCAGCTAATCCCAAAATGCTTCTAATCTCAGTAGCTGACTTCAGAGTTTCCCATTGCAACACATCATCAACCTTCAATGGATCTACAGCAATGCCACTACCTGAGATCACATGACCAAGAAAACTAACCTCCTTTAACTAGAATTCGCACTCGGACAACTTTGCATATAACTTCTTCTCTTTCAAAACTCGCAATACTACTTTTAAGTGTTCTGCATGCTCTTCTTCTGACTTAGAATAAATCAAAATATCATCAATAAACACCACCACGAACTGATCCAAATAAGTATGAAAGATACGATTCATGTATTCCATGAATACTCCCGGCGCATTAGTAACACCGAAAGGCATCACCGAATACTCATAATGCCCATAACGCATTCTGAAAGTCGTCTTCTGGATATCTTCATCCTTTACCTTAATCTGATGGTAACCCGACCTCAAATCGATCTTACTGAACACACGAGCATCCACCAATTGATCCATCAAGTCATCTATTCTTGGAAGCGGATACTTGTTCTTAATCGTCACTTTATTCAACTGTCTATAATCAACACAAAGCCTCATACTTCCATATTTCATCTTTACTAACAACACTGGAGCTCCCCACGGTGATACACTTGGTCTTACAAACTTCTTTTCAAGTAACTATTTCAATTGCTTCTTCAACTCTGACAATTCAGACGCAGACATCCTGTATGGTGCCATAGACACAGGTCTGGTACCAGGTACAAGATCAATAACAAATTCAACTTCCCTCTCCGGTGGTACATCCGGAATCTCATCAGGGAAAACTTCAGGAAATTCATACACCACCTGCAATTCCTCAATTATAGCTTGAGTCTCCACAGATAGAGATGTCATCAACGAGAACATCGGTGCTTCTTCTTGCATCAACTTCCTCAACTGTCTAGCAGACAACATACTATCTTCCTCTTCTTCAGGGGTAGAAAACCTCACAGACTTGTTATAATAGTTAATGTGAACATAGTTATGCTCTAACCAGTTCATACCCAAAATCACATCCAACCTTCTTAGTGGTAAACAAACCAAATCAACAGTAAAGTCTCTGTCGAAGATCGATAAGGGACACTTTAAGCACACAAAAGAAGTAGTCACTGACCCCTTGGCTGGAGTATCGACGGCCATTTCTCCATTCATAAAAGACAACATAAGACCCAATCTTTCAACATAATCAGCAACAATAAAGCAATGAGTAGCACCAATATCAATAATAGTAATTAAAGGAGTACTATTAATGAAACATGTACCTCTGATAAGTCTGTCCTCAGCAGCTGTCTGATCCTCAACCAAAGAAAACACTTTACCACTTGTCTGCGCCCTCTTTGGTTTCTGACGCTGACTACCAATGTGCCATTATTCACTACAATTGAAACAAATCACATCCTTATGCTTGCACTCAGATACAACATGTCCGTTATTACCACAACAGAAACACCTCTTTACTTCAGCAGTACACACATTACTCTTATGCCCAGGTTTCCCATATTTAAAACAAACCACACCAACAGGAGCATCTCCCCCACTAGTCCTATGACCCTGAGCAGCTTCCTGTTTACCTTTACCAGCTGGGGTATCATAAGGCTTACCACGATTCTGTTGGTACTTACCCCTCTTCTCACTGATAATCCTTTAATGAGCATTATTATCCTCCTCATAAATCCTGCAACTATCAATTAAATCAGCAAAGACACGAATCTTCTGGTATCCAACTACCTTCTTGATCTCCAGGCGCAACCTGTTCTCGAACTTGATACACTTTGAAAACTCAACATCTGCCTCACCATAGTGCGGATAGAACTTAGCCAACTCAGAATACTTTGCAGCATACTCAATAACTAACATATACCCTTGCTTCAGCTCAAGGAATTCAATTTCCTTCTTACCACATACGTCTTCAGGAAAATACTTCCTCAGAAATTCCCTACAGAACACGGCCCAAGTGACATTTTCACATGCAGCTTCCAATCTCTGACAAGTCTCTAGCCATCAATCATTAGCCTCAACTGCTAGCATATGAGTACCATATCGAACCTTCTGCACTGGAGTGCAGTCTATCACACGAAACATTCTCTCAATTTCTTTCAACCAATCTAATTCTCCGTCAGGATCATACTTTCCCTTAAAGGTAGGTGGATTCTCTCTCTGGAAAGTCGCCAAACTACGAGATCCAGCATTCCCGTCAGCATTCAACTGATTTTCCATCGCATGCGCCATTACTTCTAAAGCAGCAACAAGTGCAACATTATTCCTTCCAGCCATCTCAACTTATCACTACAACACAAACAAAGGTTAGAACTCAAATTAACAATACTCAATTGTTAGACAACTACGACTCGACAACAAGGTCGGACGGACCAACCTTTACTCTGATACCAACTTTGTAACACTCCAATTCTACCCGACAATTATATATGCAAATCAAAGTTATAAAATTCATGAAACTGAATCAGGATGCCACAAATTCAACTTTAAAAACACATTGCATTCAACTTGGATACATAAAACTTTAAAACTTCAGATGAACCATCAGCATAATAATTTAATCTCTTAATTCAACAACTTGAACATCTACGCGGCTGAATCATAATAACATCTTTGTCCAAAAATTACAACAACTTCAAAATAATGCATACTTAGCAACAAATAAATTAAAGTTCAACAACTGAAATAATCAATAACTAAAAGTAACAAGCGTTCATCCCCCTGAGTGTTACGTATCAGAGCAATGACACTGACTCGAACTACCGAAGGTATACCACCTTCACTATGAATTACCTGCACGTTACCAACATAAGGGTAACATTCAAACAGAAGGGGTGAGATATCTAACAATATAATAAAACGTATGATAAGTAATATATTAAATTATATCACATGACTTCACCACTTCTCATCATATAAACAACAATAATCGCAACAGAATACCAGCAATAATACACATTCACGCATCAATACACAACTTCTTTATGCAATCTTATAATGCGACTAAATACTATGCAAATGCACGTGGTACCATTGGAGCAGAACTCACATCTCAAATAATTACCAATAAATAAAGGCATCAACAAGGCATAAGCCTTCATCTTAATATTCGCCAATACATGCCATCTTAACGAGCATCAACTTCATCTTGAAATGCAATGTATGCGACTGAATCATGAATGTAATAACAACAACCATAATTAGCAACATCTCAATGCAACATCATCGTTGGCCAGAAGCCTACATCTTAATAGCTGTCAATTATTAGAGGCATCTCAACATCATTCATCAACATCATTCATCAACATAAGTCATCAACATAATTCATCGCATAATTCATCCACATAATTTCATCACATAATTCATCAACATAATTTCATCAATGTAATTCATTAACATAATTTTACAGCAACTCAACCACAATAATAATACAACGATAGATCGACAATCTCGCAACGTTGGCCATAGGCCTACAATATGATAATGCCTATAATTAATTAATTATCTAAGGCTTACCTCTAGTTAACGGACCTCTACATATTATTAATTCTGTAATAATACATCATTATTATCATTAATCTTACTGTCATGAACCGAACAATAATCTATAATCGTTTTATCTTCATCATACTTCACAAAATCGTCATAGCGATTAATGTGGGAAGCTAACTCTAGTACTAAATTGGGTACTAGGATTTACTCTCCTTATCCTTCATTTTAATCCTTCAGAATGAAGTTCACTGCGTTAGCTATCCAACGCTTCGAACGACACCTCAAATGGAGTTCGGAAACTCAAGTTACAGCCCTTGGACGAATCTGCCAAAAAACCAGGCTACATGAGTCAACGCGTAATGTCTTGAATCGACGTGTACTGGGCTTAACACGTTGCATGAGTCGACGCGTAATCCTCTTGGGTCGACTCATACTGAGTCTCCAACACTGCATGTATCGATACATAGTCCTATGTATCGACTCATCCTGAGTCTAAAAGCCTGCATGTATCGATGCATGGCTTCTTCGTATCGACTCATCTTGAGTCCAGAAACCCGCATGTATCGACGCATGCTTCTTCGTGTCGACTCATAATGTGATGAATATTTTCTGCGATTTCACTGCATTTTTACTATGATTTCCCTGCCTTAGGCCCTAAAAACATCCTCTAATCATAGAAAATCATCAATTACAATTATCCTATGTTTCTACATCAATTATACAACATTAGGACATCAATATTCATCTTTAAATCATTGATCTTCATCAAACAACAATATATACATTCAAATCATAAAAAAAACAACTTTTCACATCTAATCTCACATACTAATCACCATACCCTATTATAGAGTCAGAACCCCACCCTTACCTTGGATTGAAGGTTGCTCTACAACTTTTTCGATTGAATTTCGTTCTGCCTCTTTTCCTTCTTTTCTGCAACTTTCACGTTCTCTTTCTCTTCTTCCAACCCTTATTTCCTTCTCTTCTTACTGCTTCTTCTTTTTCCTTAATATTTATAAAAACTAATATAATAAACCTATAATTCTCTTTATGTCTTAATGGGCTTAAAACTCCTACACCCCCTTTTCTACTACTTCTACTCCTTTAAACAAGCCCACATCAAATAATATTATCATTCTAATATTATTCCACAACTTAATAAAATAAATAAATCCAATAACAAAAACACATCAACTATCATCATGACACAACTTCACAAATATTCCAAAAATAATTTAATTAAATAATTAATTAAATTATGGGCGTTACAACTCTCCCCCACTTAGAATATTTTCGTCCTCGAAAATTTACCTTAATCAAACAACTCAGGATAGGAGTCACACATCTTGCTCTCCAACTCCCAAGTCATGCTTTTTCTGGCAGCTCCTAGCCAAACAAATTTAACCAATGGAATCTCTTTGCCCCTCGGCGTCTTTATTTCATGATCTGTGATCCGTACAGGCATCGTCTCTACCGTAAGGTTATCCTGTACTTGTACATCATCCATATGAATCACATGAGATAGATCTGAAATATACTTCCGGAGTATTGACACATGAAACACATCATGCAAATTCTAAATATTTGGCGGTAAAGCCACTTTATAAGCCATATTCCTAACTTTCTCCGAAATCTGATATGGTCCAATAAAATGAGAAGTGAGCTTCTTAAACTTTAATGCTCGCCCAACACCAGTCACAGGTGTAACTCTAAAAAACACATGGTCACCCGCTTGAAATTCTAAATCTTTCCTTAACTTGTCATGATAACTCTTATGTCTACTTTGGAAAGCTTTCATCTTTTCTCAAATTAACTTCATCTTCTCAGTAGTCTCACGAACAAGTTTAGGTCCAAGTACTACACTTTCACCAGATTCATGCCAGCATAAAGGAGTTCTACATCTTCGACCATACAACGCTTCAAAAGGTGCC
This sequence comes from Vicia faba, assembly GCA_948472305.1. Classification (NCBI taxonomy): domain Eukaryota; kingdom Viridiplantae; phylum Streptophyta; class Magnoliopsida; order Fabales; family Fabaceae; genus Vicia; species Vicia faba. The sequence continues at coordinate 217,733,031 of OX451739.1, read as the reverse complement.
ATCCCAATACTAGAATGGTAACTGTTATTATAAGTGAACTCTATCAACGGAAGATAAGTATCCCACGAACCTCCCTGCTCAAGAACACATGCCCTCAGCAAGTCTTCTAACGATTGAATAGTCCGTTCAGTCTGACCATCTGTCTGAGGATGATACGCCGAACTCAACCTCAAATTAGAATCCAACGCTTCTTACAGACTCTTCCAAAAATCAAAAGTAAATCTTGGATCTCTATCCGACACAATGCACAAAGGAACACCATGCAGCTTCACAATCACACTACTGTAAATCTCATCCAACTTCGACACTGGAAAACTGATGTTAATAGGAATAAAATGAGCCGACTTCGTAAGCCTATCAACAATCACCCAAACTGAATCATGTCCTCTTATAGTATTAGGTAACCCCGTCACAAAGTCCACCAAAATGCTATCCCATTTCCATTCTGGAACTTCTAACGGTTGCATCAACCCTACAGGCTTCTGATGTTCAACTTTCAACTTCTGACAAGTCAAGCATGCATACACAAACCGAGCCACATCACTCTTCATTCCAGGCCACCAAAACAAACCTTTCAAATATTGATACATCTTTGTAGCTCTTGGATGAATACTCAACTTACTTCTATGACTCTCTTTAAGTATCACTTTTTTCATCTCAGCATCATCAGGAATACAAATCCGGTTACGAAATCTCAACACGCCTTGCACATCTAGCTTGAAATCATTATTCTTAGACTGATCGATCCCAACCATCGAATCTACTAGTTTCACATCTAACTTCTGGGCTTCTCTGATACTGTCTAGAAATTCATTATTAATCTTCAACATACCTAACATAACACTCTGCGGCATAACCTCGCAAAATAAGCTCATATCTCTGAACTGTTCAATTAATTCCAACTCTTTAACCATCATTGCCGACACATGTAAAGTCTTTCGACTTAACGCATCAGCTACCACATTCTCTTTTCCTGAATGATAATTCAAACTGAAATCATAATCCTTTAACAATTCCAACCATATTCGTTGCCTCATATTCAACTCCTTCTGATCGAATAAATACTTTAAGCTCTTATGGTCACTAAACACTTCAAATCTAGAACCATAAAGATAATGCCTCCAAATTTTCAACACAAATACAACTGCAGCAAGCTCTAAATCATGCATAGGATAGTTCTTCTCATGAGTCCTCAACTGCCTCGATGCATAAGCAACTACCTTATCATTCTGCATAAGCACACCTCCTAAACCCATCTTAGAAGCATCCTAATATACCACAAAAGGCTCTCCTGGATTAGGTAACGTCAAAATCAGAGCCGACGTCAATCTCTTCTTCAATTCCGTAAAACTTTCTTCGCACTGAACATCCCACACAAAAGCTCTACCTTTACAAGTTAACTTAGTCAACAAAAGTGCCAACTTAGAAAAATCTTCGATAAACCTTCTATAGTAACCAGCTAATCCCAAAAAGCTTCTAATCTCAATAGTTGACTTCAGAGTTTCCCATTACAACACAATATCAACCTTCGATGGATCTACAACAATTCCACTACCTGAGATCACATGACCAAGAAAACTAACCTCCTTTAACCAAAATTCGCACTTGGACAGCTTTGCATACAACTTCTTCTCTTTCAAAACTTGCAATACTACTCTTAAGTGTTCTGCATGCTCTTCTTCTGACTTAGAATAAATTAAAATATCATCAATAAACACCACCACGAATCGATCCAAATAAGTATGAAAGATACGATTCATGTATTCCATGAATACTCCCGACGCATTAGTAACACCGAAAGGCATCACCGAATACTCATAATGTCCATAATGCGTTCTAAAAGCCGTCTTCTGGATATCTTCATCCTTTACCTTAATCCGATGGTAACCCAGCCTCAAATCAATCTTACTGAACACACGAGCATCCACCAATTGATCCATCAAGTCATCTATTCTTGGAAGCGGATACTTGTTCTTAATCGTCACTTTATTCAACTGTCTATAATTAACACAAAGCCTCATACTTCCATCTTTCTTCTTTACTAACAACAATGGAGCTCCCCATGGTGATACACTTTGTCTTACAAACTTCTTTTCAAGTAACTCTTCCAATTGCTTCTTCAACTCTGACAATTCAAATGCAGACATCTTGTATGGTTCCATAGACATAGGTCTGGTACCAGGTACAAGATCAATAACAAATTCAACTTCCCTCTCCGGCGGTACATCAGGAATCTCATCAGGGAAAACTTCAGGAAATTCACACACCACCTACAATTCCTCAATTATAGCTTGAGTCTCCACAGATAGAGACGCCATCAACAAGAACATCGGTGCTTCTTCTTGCATCAACTTCTTCAACTGTCTAGCAGATAACAAACTATCTTCCTCTTCTACATGGGTAGAAAACCTCACAGACTTGTCATAACAGTTAATGTGAACATAGTTATGCTCTAACTAGTTCATACCCAAAATCACATCCAACCCTCTTAGCGGTAAACAAACCAAATCTATAGCAAAGTCTATGTCGAAGATCGATAAGGGACACTTTAAGCACACAAAAGAAGTAGTCACCGACCCCTTGGCTGGAGTATCGACGACCATTTCTCCATTCATAGAAGACAACATAAGACCCAATCTTTCAACACAATCAGCAGCAATAAAGTAATGAGTAGCACTGGTATCAATAATAGTAATTAAATGAGTACTATTAATGAAACATGTACCTCTGATAAGTCTATCCTCAACAGCTGTCTGATTCTCAACCAAAGCGAACACTTTACCACTTGTCCGCGCCCTCTTTGGTTTCTGACAGTGACTACCAATGTGACCTTCTTCACTATAATTGAAACAAATCACATCCTTATGCTTACACTCAGATACAACATGTCCGTTCTTACAACAACAGATACACCTCTTTACTTCAGCAGTGCACACATTACTCTTATTACCAGGTTTCCCACATTTAAAATAAACCACACTAGCAGGAGCATCTCCCCCACTAGTCCTTTGACCCTGAGCAGCTTTCTGTTTACCTTTACCAGCTGGGGTATCATAAGGCTTACCACGATTCTGTTGGTACTTACCCCTCTTCTCACTGATAATCTTGTAATGAGCATTATTATCCTCCTCATAAATCCTGTAACTATCAATCAAATCAGCAAAGACACAGATCTTCTGGTATCCAACTGCCTTCTTGATCTTCGAGCGCAACCCGTTCTCGAACTTGATACACTTTAAAAACTCAGCATCTGCCTCACCATAGTGCGAATCGAACTTAGCCAACTCAGAAAACTTTACAGCATACTCAACAACCGATATATTCCCTTGCTTCAGCTCAAGGAATTCAATTTCCTTCTTACCACGAACGTCTTCAAGAAAATACTTCCTCAGAAATTCCCTACGGAACACAACCCAAGTGACATTTTCACCTGCAGCTTCCAATCTCTGACAAGTCTCTAGCCACCAATCATTAGCCTTAACTGCTAGCATATGAGTACCATATCGAAACTTCTACACTGGAGTGCAATCCATCACACGAAAGATTCTCTCAATTTCTTTCAACCAATCTAATGCTCCATCAGGATCATACTTTCCCTTGAAGGTAGGCGGATTCTCCCTCTGGAAAGTCGCCAAACTACAAGATCCAACATTCCCGTCAGCATTTGGCTGATTCTCCATCGCACGCGCCATTGCTTCTAAAGCAGCAACAAGTGCAACACCATTCCTTCCAGCCATCTCAACTTATCACTACAACATAAACAATGATTAGAACTCAAATTAATAATACTCGATTGTTAGACAACTACGACTCGACAACAAGGTCAGACGAACCAACCTTTGCTCTGATACCAACTTTGTAACACCCCAATTCTACCCGATAATTATATATGCAAATCAAAGTTATAAAATTCATGCAACTGAATCAGGATGCCACAAATTCAACTTTAAAAACACATTGCATTCAACGTGGATAAATAACACTTTAAAACTTCGGATGAACCATCAGCATAATAATTTAATCTCTTAATTCAACAACTTGAACATCTACACAGTGAAATCATAATAACATATTTGTCCAACAATTACAACAACTTCAAAATAATGCATACTTAGCAACAAATAAATTAAAGTTCAACAACTGAAATAATCAACAACTAAAAGCAACAAGCGTTCATACCCCCGAGTGTTACATATCAGAGCAATGACACCGACTCGAACTACTGAAGGTATACCACCTTCACTCTGGATTACCTGCACGTTACCAACATAAGGATAACATTCAAATAGAAGGGGTGAGATATCTAACAATATAATAAAACGTATGATAAGTAATATATTAAATTAGATCACATAACATCACCACTTCTCATCGAATAAACAACAATAATCACAACAGAATACCAACAATAATACACATTCATGCATCAACACACAACTTCTTTATGTAATCTTATAATGCGACTCAATACTATGCAAATGCACGTGGTACCATTGCAGCAGAACTCCCGTCTCAAATAATTGCTAATAAATAAAGGCATAAGCCTTCATCTTAACATTCGCCAATACACCCCATCTTAACGAGCATCAGCTCCGTCTTGAAATGCAATGTATGCGACTCAATCATGAATGTAATAACAATAACCATAATTAGCAACATCTCAATGCAAAATCATCGTTGGCCAGAAGCCTACATCTTAATAGCTGCCAACTATTAGAGGCATCTCAACATAATTCATCAACATAAGTTATCAACATAATTCATCGCATAATTCATCAACATAATTTCATCGCATAATTCATCAACATAATTTCATCAATGTAATTCAACATAATTTTACAGCAACTCAGCCTCAACAATAATACAACGATAGATCGACAATCTCGCAACGTTGGCCATAGGCCTACAACATGATAATGCCTATAATTAATTAATCATATAAGGCTTACCTCTAGTTAACGAACCTCTATATATTATTAATTCTATAATACATCATTATCATCATTAATTTTACTGTCATGAACCGAACAATAATCTATAATCGTCTTATCTTCATCATACTTCACAAAATCGTCATAGCGATTAACGTGGGAAGCTAACTCTAGTCCTAAATTGGGTACTAGGATTTACTCTCCTTATCCTTAATTTTAATCCTTCATAGTGAAGTTCATTGTGTTATCTATCCAACGCTTCGAACGACACCTCAAATGGAGTCTGGAAACTCAAGTTACAACCCTTGGACGAATCTGCCAAAAATCATGCTACATGAGTCGACGCGTAATGTCTTGAGTCGACGCGTATTGGGCTTAACATGCTGCATGATTCAACGCGTAATACTCTTGGATAGACTCATATTGAGTCTGCAACACTGCATGTATCGATACATAGTCCTATGTATAGACTCATCCTGAGTCTAAAAGCCTGCATGTATCGACGCATGGCTTCTTTGTATCGACTCATCCTGAGTCCAGAAACCCGCATGTATCAACGCATGCTTCTTTGTGTTGACTCATACTATTTTGTCATGAATATTTTATGCGATTTCACTGCATTTTCACTACAGTTTCCCTGCCTTAGGCCCTAAAAACATCCTCTAATCATAGAAAATCATCAATTATAATTATCCTATGTTTCTACATCAACCATACAACATTAGGGCATCATTATTCATCTTTAAATCATTGATCTTCAACAAACAACAATATATATTCAAATCATAAACAAAATAACTTTTCACATCTAATCCCACATACTAATCATCATAAACCCTATTATAGATTCAGAACCCCACTCTTACATTGGATTGAAGGTTGCTCTACAACTTTTCCGATTGAATTTCGTTCTGCCTCTTTTCCTTCTTTTCTGCAACTTTCACGTTCTCTTTCTCTTCTTCCAACCCTTACTTCCTTCTCTTCTTACTGCTTCTTCTTTTTCCTTATTATTTATAAAAACTAATATAATAACCCTATAATTCTCTTTATGCCTTAATGGGCTTAAAACTCCTCCACACCCCTTTTTACTACTTCTACTCCTTCAAACAAGTCCACATCAAATAATATTATCATTATAATATTATTCCACAACTTAATAAAATAAATAAATCCAATAACAACAACACATCAACTATCATCATAACACAACTTCACAAATATTCCAAAAATAATTTAATTAAATAATTAATTAAATTACGGGTGTTACATTCCCCGTCTTCCACTCAAGACCAAAGCAACTCTTTATCAACCTTCTGATTGTCATGGCCAAACAAGCTGTCAATGATAACCAAAACGTCTATTTCGCCAACACCACTAACAACAATGTTGGCAACAACAACGCGGGTAACAACAAAGACATGGCTGATCCCGAGCAAGACCACCAGGACAGACTGACCGCCTCTTCATCCACCCGCCCGCAACCACACGACGACGACTATCATCCTTCGCAGAATTATGAGCCCAATGTGTATTAAGAGATCCCTGTTCCTGAAAGTGTTGTCGTCACAACTAGAGCCCTATTCACGGAAATCAACCTGACTAATTACATGATCTTCTCACAGGGTGAACGACTGATGATGCTGGAGCAGACCCGTCGGTCCCCCAGAAAGCACATGAGACCCGACTCTCGAACTCCTCCTCCCTGATGAAACGAGGAATGCTCCTGATCTCCCCTATAGAGACACAGATGGGACAATTATCAAAGCCCTACTCCCCTTCGTACTTGGCGAGGTCCCGCTTTTAAGAGGACCCAGCTCGAAGCTATCAAGAAATGCGGTCACACTCCCCCGTGCAAACAACGGCGATCCCATGAACATAAAAGGAACATGGGTAATGAAGAATAGAAGTCTCGGCCAAGGGACCCTCCCCGTGGCTAAGACCAACACAAAGACCGCCGCTACAACCGGTCCCCCTCTCGCTCCCCAAAAAGAAGCGACAAAGACGACCCCCACGGTCCACTATCCCAAGCCATCAAGAAGGCTCTAATTCCTAAGGGAATGCAGAAGCCTCCCCATACTGAAGGAGTATGACAACATTGCTGACCCTGTCGACCACATCGACGGGTTTGAAGCGATGCTTCACTACCACAACACCAGGGCCCCAATTAAATACAGGTTGTTCCCCATGACATTGAGGAAAACAATTGTATCAGTAGAAATATTGAGACTAAGTCACTGGATTGAATTAACTCGTACAAATCAAATAAAAATCACCACCGCCCTTTATTGTTTCCAAAGGAATGGGAAAAAAGCGAATAACCTAAAAAGAGAGGAGAGAAGCTAAGTTCAGGGGTTGGTTATGCAAATGGAAGGTATTAGCACCCTAAACATCAACGGTACTTCACAGAAACCTCTTTGAAAATTTGTGTATTTTGGCTATAAATGTTGTATACAAAAATAGATTGTGGGGATGAGAAAAGAAGTATATTTTACAATTTTTGCACCCACCATTGTTGCGAATCTTTAATGTCTACGTACCACCTTCCGTGCAATAGGGGATCAGGGTACTTGTAGTTCACCTTTAAAAATTTAAAACATAAATGTGTTGGTTAATTTTAAGAGACAAGACATCATCATCTTATCCGAGTGGAAGAACATACTTACTACCCACAATTATGAGAAAGGAGAATTTGAGTCATCTCAAAGTGGAGGATACGGCTTGGATTTTAAAATCAATAAAGCCTCGCTCAACACCCAAGTGGAAAATATCTCACTCCACTACATATCGTAGAAGTATAGTAGCTCGCATCACTATGAAGATTGACAAGAGTTTAATCTTTTTTGAGAAAATTTTAAGGTAAAAAGCCAAAATGGCAAAAATGGTTTGAATGAGATTGATTGACTTTTAGTATTCTCACAAAAAATGTCAAAGTATTATTAAATTGGTCAAAGTTTGATTAAGATTTTTTTTTTGAAAATGCATGGACCTAAATCCAAGTTTATTGTGAAAGCGGTTCAAGTTTAAAAACAAGAAGAGTTTTCAAAAAGAGGGGGAAGATTTTTGAAATTAAAGAAGATGTGAGGAGATGAAGGGACTATCCTAAAGCATAAGGTAAAAGCTAGGGAAAAGAATCATCTAACCAACAAGAAGCCAAAACTTGACACAAAGAGTCAATGTAGAATTCTAATCCTTTGGATTGGAACCAAACAAGAAAATATATTAAACGTCTTAAGAATACCAAACTTCAAATGCATTACGCCTTCTCAAAAAATGGGCAGAGTAACGGCTGTATACAAATGAATTCCCAATCACGAACAAAGCACATAATCAGAATAACCTGCACACAAAGAAAACAAACAACCCAATGTCTCGGGGTAAACCCTAAGAACTCCTAACAAAATAACAATAGAAGTCACAAGGTCTCAAGGTCTCAAGGTAGGCCAAGGTCTCTACTCCTAAGTCCAAGAAGTCCATAACTCCATCATGCCAAGGATAGTAGCCAAATAGTCCAAGTAACATTAAAGTTTTTTATTGTTCAAGTTGGTTATTAGGTATCTTCAAAAAGAAAATGAAAACTCAAGTGAGCAAAATAAAAATGACATAAAGATAAATGCTCAAGTGAGCAAAGATAAAAACAACATGAAATGAAAATGCTAAGATAAATGATGCTTAAAGTAAAAGCATAAAGTAAAAGCATAAAAATAAAATTCAATTGTTAATGAGTTAGAAATTAGAGGTTAGTTGAATGACCATCTTGAAACTTGCATTTGAAAACTCGTTAAAAGATTGATAAAATCAAAGCCTCTCAACAACAAGTTTCATTTGCTTTTTGTTAAGTATATCGTTCATTTCAAATCTCAAGGCAACAACAAATGATCAACAATGTTTAAATGATTCACTTAGTCCAAAATTTACGATGATTCATTAGAGGATTGATAAGACCAAAGCCTCCTACCAATGAACCTCAAGGTTATTAGATCAAAGGTTTCAAATTAAACATACCTGGGCTTGCAAACATAGGTTTGGGCCATGAATGATCATTTCTCGAGTCAGGACAAAATTTAGCACTATGTTAAGCAATCGTAAGTGGACTTATGTAGAAGTTGCACCTATTTTGAGGCCGGTCAATAGCAATCTATGTGCCATATGTTTGGAGAGGTGATATGTAGATCATCCTCTAACAATATGTAACACAAAAGAGAAGGGGATAAGATGAAGAGGGAGAGGAATACATTTGAATCAAAAATTTAATCAAACTATCATTAAAATCATTCATCCATTTTAGTGGAGTTAAACTCAACACTCAAGATACAATAATGTTAATGAAGTTTATGATCAACAATCACATAACCAGAATATAGTAAAAAAATAAAGTGCATTTAATGAAAAAAATAAAAAGAAAAAAATGATTTTTAAATTATTTTTAAAATGAGAATAAAAGGTAAAATAGAAAACTATATTCAAAGTATCAAAGAAAAATTTAAAAAGACCATAGAAAAATCAGAAATGACCTCAAATATTTTTATAAAATTTTTGGTAATTTTTTAAAACAGAAAAGTATTTTTTAAACTAATTAAAATCACTCAAATAAGTGAAAAAAGATCAAAAATAGTAGAAAACAAAATAAAATTCTAGAAAAATTTCAGAAGGTCAGAAATAAGGAAAATGATTTTTATAAAAAAATTTAGAATTTAAAAATATCAAAAAGTATTTTTAAAACAATTAAAATGAGGCAAACAAAACAAAAATTATGAAAAATATCAAACATTAAAATAAAAATATGAAAAAAATATTCACAAAATCAGAAATAATTTAAAGTATTTTTGTATATTTTTTTCATAATTTTTGGATAAAAAATAAAAGAGTTATAAATTTTTAAAGATAAAAGAAATTAAAATATAATTTTGTAAAGTAAAAACAAATCAGAAAAACCACGCGCGTTAGATCTCTCTCACTTATACATGCCGGCAGATCCAATGGATCTGAGGTGAGGGAGGATCATGGACCCAAGCTGAAGCGTACGCATATAACACAAGAAAGTCCAACTAATGAAAATAAAACAATTGGCTCAGTGTCATTGGTTGAAGAACGACACATAGGTCGTCTTCAACCTCCAACCTCCTGCAAGTAGGGTAAATCCAAGATCTTTGAATCCATAAATTTACGCGTTCATAATGGTACCATTAGATGCGTCAACTTTAGACGATCACAACCATATGCTCGCAAAAAATTTATATAAAACACAACATAGTCGATTTGAAAAAATCAGAGATGTTTGAAAATGTTAAAATCGAAAATCAAAAGCATCAAATGCGTTGTTTCACCAAAATTGAGTTAAGAGCAAGCATCCGTGAACATCATAGACCATTCTAGTAATTTGAGTTAGAAGATTTGGTGCTTTAAACTAACTGAACAAAGTCAGATAAACTTGCTCTGTAAATGGACTTAGCTAGCACGATTCAGGGCACCTCAAGGCTTGATTCTTCTTCTGTTAGCTTCAGTGAAGTTCAAGGATGAAGGATCAATGAAGAAATTGGATTGAAAAGTGGAGAAAAGAGGAATTCAAAATCTCAGAAAAATGAGTTATGAAAGGAGTTTGACAGAGTGATTTTGGCTGTTCAAGCTTGAAAAAATGAGAGGAGTGAGGTCCTCTATTTATAGGGAAGTGAATGGTGCAAATAATTCAGAGAAAATTTGTAGTTTGGAGGGAAATTGGATCAAGCTCGAAAGTGAAAAAAGTGTGACCTCATGTGCATCAAAACTCAACCAATTCTTGCGTTTTGATCCTTAATTCAACTTTGGGAACTTTGTTAAACATGTTTAAATCAAAAACACGTGCTAAATTGGTGATTAGAAGCCATATTATGAATTTCAAATTCTGACTTTGGAGAAAACTTCAGTTTCAAGGTACCATCTTTGAATCTATGGTGTTCACAGCTCAAGGGGTCTTAGAGCATGATTCTTGAAGCAATTGAAAGATAAGGTCACAAACTTTACAATGTGCAAAGAGTGAGATCAATTGGATGCTTGTGCTAAAAGTTGTGATGAGTCAAAGTTGAGAAAAAATGTTGACTTTTTGTACTTAGAAAAATTCTAAGTTTTTCTTCAAAAATAACCTATAATGTTTTGAGTCCAAACAAGGCCTTCCTCTAAAATTGAGCTTTGATCATTAATGCTAGCTTGAAGTAGACTTCCCAAAGAGCATTTTGAAACTTGAATCACTCAAAAATATCAAATTTTGAAAAAGTTATGGTCTTGCAAAATTGGTGAAAATTCATGAAGTGACCTATAATCTTTTGGGTTCTTAACGCATTTCCACTAATTTTCAAGATTTTCACATGAAAGAAGAGTTTAAGTTCACATATTTAAGATCTTCTTGGAAAAATAATGGGATCAAGGAGATAAAAATTGACCAATTTATGGTCTTTTGAAGTCACACAAGGGAATTTGATGGCCCATCTAGAGGACTTGTAAACTTTCTTCATCATTAGGCAGCTTCTACATAAAATTTTCTTGAAACTCTTAAAATGATTAGTTTATAACCCTTTAAAGAGAATCATGTATTTGGAATCACTCAAAATTCTCAAAAGTTGAGCAAGATATAGCCCTTAGAAGTTCAAAACCCTAGCTCTTAGAGCACCAAAATGAATTGGAAACCCCTTTCAATTTTGACTAACTTTATTGCATAATTACTCTTTCCATGTGAATAGAAGTTGCTGTGGATGATAATAAGAACACATATCAACAAAAACAACTTCCAAATGTTAATAATTGAGAGAGTTATGCACTCGTGATCAAGAAATCAAGAACTTGTCCAATTAGGTCAAACTTCTTCGATCAACTCTTGCATCTTTTGACTTTCTCTGACAAATTGAGGCATGATGAATCACAGTAGACCTTATCATGATATTAATTCAAAGTATCTTCAATGATGAAGCTTGATTGTCAATTAAATTTTGTTGGATAATGCATTGAAATAAACTCATGAACCTATAAATCAACCTGATGAAATGTGTTGTACCCTTACCTATAATATCATCAATTAGAGCAAACACACATTGTATTTATTAGTTAAAAGTTAATCAATACAAAACATAGATGATCATAATACACAAATCAAGGTGCTTGGTGATTCCTCATAAGAAAACTTAAAGATAGGGAGAAGAGCCAAACCCTAGTGTAATCTTGTTGTGATTGAGTTGATATGAGATGATAGAGGAATCTTAGGGGCAAAAATTGGGGTACAATAGCTGCCCTTATTTAAGTTCTTCTATCCGGAGATACAAAGGTTAAAATCTTCGTGTCGACGTGATTGAAGATACTTAAATATAAAACAAACCCTATTTTTGGTCCTAAGAGGCCATGCAATGCTTATGATTGTGCATGCAAATAAACAGATCCAAAGGCGACACAGGACACTGCTGGAGAAACAAAAAATAAAAGTTCAAAAGAAAATTAGACCAGGAAAATAAATCACTGGTGAACAAAAGACTCGACTCTATTTGGGTAAAGCCCAAGGAGGAGACAAAGTAACATCAACTCAAACATAGAGGAGAGAAAATAAAGGATAATAGTGATCGACAAATAACTGTAAACTATCCCTTCATTGAGAAGATAAAAAAAGGTAATGTCGACCTACAGGGGGAAAGAAGTGGTAGGATAATACCAGCAAACATCAATATTAGGGTAAGTCACAAATGACCAGCATCAGTACTTATAACTGGAAACAACTGAATTCCTCAGAGCAAAGTGAGTCTCAACGACGAACTATCTCCCATAATGACGAGACTACCATCCATCGAAGTAACAAAATCTCAATAATGAACTATCTCCCGTAATGACGAGACTGCCATCTATTGGAGTGACAAATCTCCACAACAAACTATCTCCCATAATGACCAGACTACCATCCATCAGAGTAACAAAATATCAACAATAAACTATCTCCCATAATGACGAGACTACCATCCATTGGAGTAACAAAATATCAACAACGAACTATCTCCTATAATGATGAGACTACCATCCATTGGAGTAACAAAATCTTAACAACGAACTATCTCCCATAATGACGAGACTACCATTCATTGGAGTAACAAATCTCAACAACAAACTATCTCTCATAATGACGAGACTACCATCCATTGGAGTAACAAATCTCAACAACAGACTATCTCCCATAATGACGAGACTACCATCCATTGGAGTAATAAAATCTCAACAACGAACTATCTCCCATAATGATGAGACTACCATCCATTGGAGTAACTAATATCAACAATGAACTATCTCCCATAATGACGAGACTACCATCCATTGGAGTAACAAATATCAACAATGAACTATCTCCCATAATGACGAGACTACCATCCATTGGAGTAACAAACATGAATCTTCTCTGGAAACTAACAGACTTACTGGGGAAGTGCAGATTGCTCAAATAAAGAGATCTGTCATCTGCTGTTATTATAAGAAATCCTTTGGGCAAAGAAATATGACTTCTCTGGGGAAATACCGATATATTTCTACTGAGGAGATAAAGTCTTCTCGTGCAAAAATAAATGCATATTCTCAAATTAGGGCTTAAAGCCTGCAGAAATCATAATAATAATATTGCCAAGAGCCACAAATCCAAACCAAAAATAAACTGGGGTGAAACAGTCAACCGAGATAGCACCTTAATGAGAAATAAACTCAAAAGGGAAACACGGACCTAACCAGACAATGAGCTGAATAGGAAGGATGAAGCAAAATTCTTCCACGAGGGATAACTCAGTGGGGAAATTGAAAGAATATACACTTTCAACTCAAGGTTGACACTCTATTGGAGAGAGGGTAACATAACTCTATAAAATAGGGTAATATGCCAACAAAAACATAAATGAATGCAAACGAGCAATGGATTTTAAATTCATCTATGCATGATGTATGTATGAATGTATGAATGTTGTTATGTATATGCTAATAACACAGAGACACAACACTGGGAATAACCAGACAAAACCAGCTTGGGTAAAGTCAACACTCAGCTAATTCACATCCAGGATGAAAATTTCACAAGTAAGCAACAACTGAGGAAACAAATTCCTATTTCACAACTTAACTTCACTGGGAAGAAACATAATCCTAAAATAATCAAGTTAAAACGGTAAATAAGTATAGATACAAGGATATAACATCCTCCTCCAGGCTTCACTGGGTAATGCTCACACAAACTTCAATGGGGAAAACAAAGTCTTAATGTTTAGACTTCCATTGGAGATAATGACTTCACTAGGGATTACAATACTGATTTCAATAGGGCAGATAGAAATCACATCGTCAAGATATCAACTGGGGATCTCATGCTGACTCATTGGCGAGGATAATACCATATTGTCGAGTGGAGCCCAAAATACATTCTTCAATACCAAGAGCGATGATTACACAAACTTCCCTAGAGAGAAATTATAAAACCACACGGGGATAAAAAATTTCAAAGAGAAACATTATCTCAGCTTTATTTGGGGATTTAAGAAGTCAAACAATACAACAAGAAATCAAAATTATGGGGATTTTAAATCAAACCCAGCACTTGGCGGGAGAAAACCCAAAAAGTTGACAACTGTTTCAACACTTCTTAGAAAAGATACTACCCTTGTCTAGTTGCCTGGGAAACCACCACCAACAACAACAACAACAACAATGCCATTACTACAAAGGGAAATGTCTTGCAAATGATTCTACCTTAGCACATAAAGGGAGAAAGAACTTCTGTCAAATAAGCGAAGACCTCACCGGGGAATCTGAAATAGAGGTTTTAAACCATGCAAACCCGAACCAAATAATCAACCTGGAGACAAACTGAACCAAGACTGGACTGGGGAAATGGGATCAGCAACCCAACATCACACCTTATATCAATTGGTATCACCTCCAACTATTTGAGAAACAACAAGAAGACCATACGCACATCAGCAAGAGTGACCTGAGAGAACTTTCCTGGGGAATATATACTTCCAAAATTTCAGAGTTCGTCCATCCTTAGAATCACTATTTTTGTTTTTATTGAATCATAAAAGTCTAAAGTAAAAAGTAATTTGTAAATTCTTTTTAAAAATGGTTTTGTTGTTTAATATTTTTGTTTTGAAAACTACTATCAATTATAAATGGAATCTTTGCAAACAGAATAAAATAAGAATTATAAAGAATTAGATAAAAGCTCAAACTTTATTAATAGAATGATAGTCTGCGAATAGCGAGACCCCATAAATGATTACAAAGTTTGGAAAATGGTAACATATTGGAAAAGATACATTGAAATACAATTACCACTATTCTCCCTAACAACTTTGAATTCCTGAGCAGTGGCTTCCGTTGAAGTGTGGTGAGGATCTGAGAAGATTGTTGCTTCAACGATCAAGTCTTGTCTGTCGCAGTTACTTGCCAATAAATCCCTAACTTTTTCATAGGCTGCCCTTGCAGGTTTTCAACCTAACGGGAGAATTTATTCTGTTTATGTCTCTTATTTTTGCCTAGACCGCCCTTTTGGATTTTCAGCCTACTGAGACGCTTTTTTTTGTCTAAGCCGCCCTTTCGGGTTTTTGACTTAGCGAGCTATTCTTTTATTTCTTTAGGAGAAATATTTCTTGACTGCATCAACATTCATAAGATGTGGAAACTCCTCACCATCCATAGTTTCAAGAATCAATGCACCACCAGAGAAGGCTTCCTTGACAACATATAGGCCTTCAAAATTAGGAGTTCACTTTCCCCTAGAATCAGCATCAAAAGACATGATTTTCCTGAGCACGGGGTCGCCTTCTCTAAATTCATGAGGCTTGACCTTCTTATCAAAATATTTCTTCATTCTCTTCTGGTATAACTGGACATGACACAAGGCCATCATTCTCTTTTCTTCAATCAAGTTCAATTGGTCAAACCTGTTTTGGACCCATTCAGCCTCTGACAACTTGGTTTCCATCATCACACGTAAGAAGGGAATCTCAACCTCAACGGGGAGCACTGCTTCCATACCATACACATGAGAGAACAGGGTTTCCCCTGTTGAAGTGCGAACGGATGTATGATATCTATGCAAAGGAAAAGGGAGCATCTCATGCCAATCTTTATAGGTAACAACCATTTTCTGGATGATCTTATTGATGTTTTTATTAGCAGCTTCAACAGCCCCATTCATCTTTGGTCTGTAAGGAGACGAATTATGATGGAAAATCTTGAATTCTTCACAAAGTTCTGTCATCATCTTGTTATTCATATTCGATCCATTATCAGTGATAATCCTTCTTGGCACACCATATCGACATATAAGATTATTCTTGATAAAGCGTACTACACCTGCTTAGTAACATTAACATATGAAGCTACTTCCACCCATTTGGTGAAGTAGTCTATTTCCACCAAGATGAAACGGTGTCCATTTAATGCCTTGGGTTCAATCATTCCAATCATGTTAATACCCCACATAAAGAAAGGCCACGGGGAAGAAATAACATTGAGAAGTGTCAAAGGCACATGAATTTTGTCAGCATAAATCTGGCACTTATGGCACTTCTTTGCAAATTTACAACAGTCAGATTCCATTGTTAGCCAATAGTAACATGCCATAAGCATCTTCTTTGCCATCGAATGTCCATTGGCATGAGTGCCAAAGGAACCTTCCTAGATTTCATGTATCAACATGTCTGCTTCGTGTCTATCCACGCATCTGAGCAAGACCATGTCATAATTTCTTTTGTATAACACATCTTCATTGAGGAAAAACCTGCCTGCTAACCTTCTCAGTGTCTTTCTATCTTTGTTTGATGCACCATCCAGGTATTCCTGAGTCTAGAGAAAATGCTTGATATCATAATACCAAGGTTTTTTGTCTGATGCTTCCTCTGCTGCAAACACATGAGCCAGCCTATCCAGACGTCAAACTCTGATACGAGGCACATCGTTCCAAGTATTTACTTGATACATATAAGCAAAAATGGCCAAAGCATCCGCCATCTGATTTTCATCTATGGGAATATGATGGAATTCAACTTTATTAAAGAAGGATAATAATCTTCTAGCATAGTCTTTGTAAGGAATCAAGCTAGGGTGGCGAGTATCCCATTCTCATTTAATCTGATTTATTACCAAAGTTGAATCACCATACACATCTAGAATTTTGTATGAGATCAATAGCCTCCTCGAGACCCATGATACAAGCTTTATATTCTGTCATGTTATTGGTGCAATCAAATGCTGATCTTGCAATAAAATGAATATGTGATCCATGAGGAGTGATAATCATGACACAAATTCCTTTCCCATAAGCGTTCATAGTTCCATCAAACACCATGCCCCACTGAGATTCAGGATCAACACCTTCCTCAGGCAAAGGTTCATCACAATCTTTTATCTTCAAAAACATCATATCCTCATCAAGGAAATCATATTTAACAGACTGATAATCATTCACCAGTTGGTGAGTAAGATAATCCGCCAACACATTGCCTTTTATAGCCTTATGAGTACGGTATTTAATATCATATTCAGACAACATCATTTTCCAACGGGTAATTCTTTCAGTAAGAGCAGGCTTTTCAAAAATATACTTAATTGGATCCATTTTGGAAATCAACCAAGTAGTATGATTCAACATATATTGCCGCAAATGTTTTGCTGCCCAGGCTAGAGCATAATAGGTTTTTTCCAGTATGGAATACCATGACTCACAATCAGTAAACTTCTTGCTGAGATAATAAATGGCATAATCCTTTCTCCTTGTTTCATCTTGTTGTCCCAAAATACAGCCCATGGAATTATCTAACACTGTCAGATACATAATCAATGGTCTTTCTTCAACAGGAGGGAGCAAGATAGGAGGTTCAAGCAAATACTATTTAATGTTTTCAAATGCCCTTTGGCAATCATCTGTCCATACACAACCCTGATCTTTCTTTAACAACTTAAAGATCGGTTCACACGTTGTAGTCATATGGGAGATAAATCTGGAAATGCATTTCAAACGCACGAGGAAGCCTCTAACTTGCTTTTCAGTTCTTGGTGCAGGAATTTCTTGAATTTCTTTAACTTTATCATGATCAACATAAATTACTTTTTGGATGACAATGAAACCTAACAATTTCCCTGATCAAACACCAAAGGTGCATTTATTTGGATTCAAGTGGAGATAATACTTCCTCAAATGCTGAAACAATTTCAACAAATCCTCTATACGCCCTTCTTCAGTCTGGGACTTAGCAATAATATCATTAACATATACCTCAATTTCCTTGTGCATCAAATCATGGAATAGGGTTGTCATAGCCCTTTGGTACATTTCACCAACGTTCTTCAATCCGAAGGGCATCACTCTATAACAGAATGTTCCCCAGGGTGTGATAAACGTTGTTTTTTCCATGTCCTCAGGAGCCACTATGATTTGATTATACCCGGAAAATCCGTACATGAACGAGAATACTTTGAATTTTGATGTACTATCAACTAACATATCAATATGTGGTAATGGAAAGTCATCTTTTGGACTAGATTTGTTTAAATCTCTATAATCTACGCACATGCGAACTTTTCCGTATTTCTTTGGTGCTGGGACAATATTGGAAATCCACTAAGGGTACACTGATGTCACAAGAAAACCAGCATTAACCTGCTTTAAAACTTCTTCTTTAATTTTTACTTCCATATCAGGGTGAGTTCTTCGCAATTTCTGCTTGATTGGCGGGCATTCTGGCTTCAACGGCAAATGATGTTCCATAATATTAGTATCCAAACCAGGCATGTCTTGGTAAGACAAAGAAAATATGTCTACATACTCTTTCAATAATTCAATCAACCTGCTCTTCACGTCGGGATAAAGTAACGCTCCAACCTCGACTTCTTTCGGATCTACCTCTGTACCCAAATTGATTGTCTCCAACAGCTCTTTATACAGCTGAATGACACTTTCCTCGCGCTCCAGTAAATGTGAAACCTCTTCTGGGGATTTCATCATATTCTTCTTCTTCGGTCACATAAGTAGGAAATTCAAAGTTGGGATAGGATGCAAGGTCATTGTACTCAACGCATTTTTTTAATTAATCTGCACATATGATTTATAATTGATTTTAGAAAATGAAACACATAGAAAGTGATTATGCAGATTCAATCACAATTATTATTTATTTTGAAAGGATCTTTCTGATTACCATTTTCCAAGAAAAAGCAGAAATTAAAGACACAATTTGGGAATCAAAGACAACTTTCATTATTGATTTTAAAAATCAAAGTAACATATATGCCCATACAATATCAATACTTTCACTTTGGACAGGGTGAAAGATTTTTGAAAATACTAACAAAAACAAATTACTTTGAGATATGAATGCAAGAGGGAACATCAATAGTCACCCAATTTTGGACTCTGACTCTATGTGTCACGTAGTTCAGCATCTCTTGCTCCGCTTTGCCTTCCAGAATAACATTGATCCTAGGAACAGTTGGATGAAGATAACCTCCATTGTGAAAGATGTCTTGATATTTGCCCAAAGAAGACTTCGGCTTCATAACCTCACCTTCACCATTCTTCACAGAGAATCCCAAACCAGCTCTATTCTTATTCACAGGCGGATCAATAATCTACCCCCACACTTTACTAGGGCCATTACGCACTACCTGTTGAGCATCCTTAAACGAAGCTATAGAATTCTCATTTTCCCTTACATTATAAATAGATAAAGCCTCGAACTGAGTTCCAACAGCAGCTTCACCCGCTTCCACAACACTGGAAGAGGATAAATGAGATATTAACAATGCATGTTCTCCATTTATGATGACCACCTTTCCTTCACGAATAAACTTCAGCTTTTGGTGAAAAGTTGAAGTTACAGCCTCTGCCTCATGGATCCATGGCCGTCCCAGTAAAAAATTGTAAGCGGGAACAATATCCATAACCTGGAAAGTAATCTAAAATAAGTGTGGGCCTATGTGAATATGCAAATCTACCTCTCCGATGACAGACTTCCTTGATCCATCAAAAGCTTTCACAATTATGCCACTCGGGCGCATGGGATTTCCTTGGTACTTCAACTTCATGAGCGTTCTCCTCGGTATGACTTTTAAAGCGAACCCGTTATCAATTAACACATTGGACGATGGATCATTCTTACAACTCATGGAGATATGGAGAGCCAAGTTATGATTCCTTCCTTCATCGGGTAGCTCGTCATCACAGAAACTCAGGTTATTACAGGATGTAATATTTCCAACAACACTATTGAATTGGTCTAAAGGCATATCACTTTCTACGAAAGTTTGATCCAATACTCTCATCAAAGATTCCCTGTGGACAGAAGAGTTCATTAGCAAGGCTAAAATAAATATCTTTGATGGGGTTTGCAATAATTGATCTACGATCCTGTAGTCGCTCATCTTGATAATCTTCAAAGTATTATCCACATCTTTTCCAGAGTAGTACCACTAGATTCCCTCACTGCTTTCTTAGGTTCAGTACTCTCAACAACCTTTTTATCAGCATTAACATCCCCTCGAATGACAGGTGCGAAAACACGACGACTGCGGGTCACTCGACTGGATTCAACAATATTCTTGACATCAGACAAAGGTTAAATGGGAACTTCCACACCATCCTCTAAGATTGCAGTGTTGTATTTGTATGGCATGGCTTTGTCTGATTCGTAAGGAACATGACCCAGCAAACAAATCACTACTGGAGCAATAACTGGCTTGCTATGGTACTCAATCTATATAGAGGAGGGAACACCGAAACAAGGCATAATAACATTCACCCCTTCTTAAGAATACTTAGACATCATAAAATCATTACTGGAGAACATATCTTCATCCGAGGAAAAGAATTCATCTGTGTAAGCATATTGATTATCTAACACAGTCTCGGTCGAGAAATCTTCAATCACATTAATCCCATTGTAATTATCTCTATTGCCCGAGACTTTGATAGTACCATTGTCCAATAATAACTGAACACCCTTTCTCACTATGGAACAACCACGAGAAACTATGCAGCAAATCCGACAAGACCCATAATGGTGTTCTTCTTGACCATTCACGTGACAGAAGGTAGTGTGTAACTGCACTAAATCATCATTCATATGGTTCACGTCAAAAATCTGGAATTCTCCAGGACATCCAAAGACCATATTCACATCCCTGGACATCTGTGTTGCAAATACCACAACTAGCATGGTCATGCGTATAGTAACTGAACTCGCAGAGGTCAGCATGTATCTTTACCAAATCTTCTCTAACCAGGTTGATATCAAAAATCCGGAAGTCTCATAGACAACCAACAACCATGTTTACAATATTTTCTCCTTCATGTTTTGGCAGAGGATTATCTTTCACGTTAGGGCCAACATCTTTAAAGGATAGGAGGCCAGATCTCACCATCTTTTGTACTTCAGATTTCAAAGGATAACACTTCTCAATGATGTGCCCTGGGGCTCCTTAATGAAAAGCGCATGTCTGGTTTGCCTTACAATACCAGGGTAAAGGTGATGGTATAGCAGGGGTGGCCTGGTCTGAACCAACTTCTTCTAAATCAAAGCGGGAAGTAACTCTACATAACTCATTGGAATAGAGTCAAAAGCCTCTCTCTTCTGACTTTACCCTTGATTTCCTTGAGGAGATGGTCTTTGATATACAATAGTGGTTAGAGCTACATTGACAACCAGAGTCACAGAAGCAACCTGTTGATTGTAACATTGATGTCTTCTAGGTGGCCTAATCTTCCTCTCCTTAATAACAACATTCATTTCACTTTATTTCTTTCAAGAGAACCCGTATGAAGACTTCTCCGTCCCTTCATCTCTTGTCAAGTACCCTTCTCTGACAACCTCTTCCAAACGAACACCCATGCTCACCATTTCGGTGAAACCACTCGGTGCACTGGTGACCATCCTTTCATAATAAAATGATCCAAGGGTTTTCAGGAAGACCTTGGTCATTTCTTGTTCTCCCATAGGTGGCATCACCTGGGCAGCTATCTCACACCATCTCTGTGCATACTCTTTTAACGACTCCTTGTCTCTCTAAGCCATTACCCTTAATTGGTCACAGTCATGCGCCATGAATATATTGTACTTATACTTCTTGATGAATGCTTCCCCTAGATAATTGAAGGTGTGAATACTACTACTGTCTAGACTCATATACTACTTCAGAGCAGCACCGATTAAACTGTCTTGGAAGAAATGAATGAGCAAACATTGATCATCGGTATGGGTAGACATCTTCCTGATATACATCCTGAGGTGGCCACGAGGATAAGAGTTGCCCTTGTACCTATCAAATTCCCGAACTTTAAACTTCGTTGGTTCCTTTACATTGGGAACTAGGCAGAGTTCACTGATGTTCTGTCCAAATAATTCTTTTCCTCGAAGGGCCTTCATTTCCTTCTGCATCTCATTGAACTTGTCTTTTAAGTCATCCAACCGGTCATAGAAACCCATACTTTCACTCGGTGGAGGAACATGACGATAAACTTCATCATTAGCAAATGGCATAGCATTCACCAAAGGAGGTGCAGTATAATGGATCTCATTTCTAGCAGCAGGAGTAACATGCGCCATAGGAGGTGCAGAAGTAGCAAAAACTTGAACAACTGGAGCGACTTTACCATCAAGATTATACCCTTCTGGCATGAAGTTTTCTTACATCCCCCACGGGTAACCCGGAGGCATACGATTCAGAGCAACAATAACTGGAGTAACAGAAACGGGAACTGATGGTCCCTCAAAAGCAATTGTTGTTTGTTGTGGTTGAGCAGAAGGAGGAACAAGTGGTGGCTGATTCTGAGTAGCCACCAATGATTCCATCAAAACATTCAGATTGGCCATATCGGCCTTCAAAGCAGTAACTTCTTCGCCCAGCTCGCGATTCTCTTGTTCAAGATTCTCCGTCTTCTTCCTGGAATTAGCCCGAGTATTATACCGGTAAGACAATTTGCTGAACAAAGTAGAGAAACTCAGTAAGACACCTCAGTATGAACATAAATGAAATAAATATGGAAAAGATGATGCATGATGTACAATAGACATGATTTATTTTATTATTATTAATATTTCAAGGGACTCAAAGATTTATAAAAAATTTGCAAATACTATAGTACTAACACATTTTGAAATACTGAAAATTTCATTATAATAACTTCAAAATGGATTACAAATTTTTAGTACAAGTTTTAACAATCCCAAGTACAAAAGAAGATATAATCTAGAATCCTAAGAAGGAAAAGTTGACGAAGATCTCTCCACACACTAAGGTTTTCCCGTGAGTCTTGCAATATGAGCCTTTAACTGCTTGTTCTCTTATGATACCTGTTGGCAACCCATTTGCAATCACCAGAGTCAGGAAGTGAGTGACTCAGTCTTGATCGAGCTCTAGAGGAAAATAAATCCTCTTTCCTCTCCATCATCTCTACAACATGACTCTCAATAATCTCAATCAGGTTATCCTTCTCTTTTAAGTTTGCTTGGTAGGACATCTCTAAAGTCTGACACTTGATCTTCCAGGCCTCCTTCTCCTGCCGCATCCTAACTAGGGCAAGCTGAAGCTCTTCCATATCATCTAAAAGGGCAGGAGTGGTCTTCATAAACATATCAGGTATGGGTTCTTCATGGGAATATGGCATCTTTAACTGAATTTCCCTCACTTGCACCCACCAGAGATAAGGCTCCAAAGAAACAGCTCCTCTAGGTCTCAAGTCCTTTCTACTCTTCCTATGAATATGGCGCCAAGCCTTTGAAATCTCCTCTTTAGATTTCTTATGATCCTCTCCCTCTTTGAGAAAGAAACCACTCAGATGAATACTATTTGGCTTGTCTCTCATCGGATATCCAAGCTGGCATCGTGCAAGAACGGGATTATAGTTAATTCCTCCCTTTGTACCGAGAATAGGTACATTAGGGAAACTACCACAACTATCAACAATCTCCACATCATGGTAAGTCTGATGATACCAAACAATATCTGAATGAGTGTGGGCCATAATCTTCGGAGCCCAACGAGGTTCCTTCTTAACATTCCAGAAAGCATCAGAATAAGGTAAGTGAGAAATAAACCACTGATACAACAAAGGCGTGCAACAAATGATCATCCCTCCATGATAAGAATCCCGAAGATGAATGAAGTAATAAGCATCTTCTAATAATGTAGGGATTGGATTCTCAATCAAAAAGATCCTGATGGCGTTAACATCCACAAACTTGTCGGCGTTAGGAAATAAGAATAACCCCATAAGCAAGTAGAGCAAAGATGGCCTCAAAAGCATTTGTACTCTCCATCCTAGCAACGTAGCGAGCTTTCTCCAACAAAAACTAAGTCGGTAAGCCTCTAATTCCTCCTTTGGTAGTCATGTGGGCCTCAATCTCTGACTTCCCCAAATAAACTAAAGCAGCAATCTCATGAGACTTTGGCTCTCCCTCCAAACCGGTGAAAGGAACACAATCGGTAACAGGTAAAACCAGTAGGTAAGAATACTCCTCCAGTGTAGGCATCAACTGATAATCAGAGAAAGTAAAACACTGATACATCGGGTTATAGAATTGGACCAAAGTTGAGATAATTCCCTCCTTCATCCTGACCTTCATAAGAGACACGATGGATCCATATTTCTTTCAAAAATCAGCAAAACACTCGATCTCGGGAATCAGACTCATCAAATCATCTATCTTAGGATCCTTGAAATTGTACTTTCGAGTCTTTCTTTTTCCAGAATCCATGGTCAAAAGTACCTGAGATATTTTCAAAAAGTCAACTTCAAGTCCCTTGAAATAAAATGTTTTAAAGGATGCTCATGGGTGCATGAATGTATGATGAAATAATAACACACAAGATCACAAACATGGGAGTTCATAGGTTCAACGTCATGAGCATGGAGTCAAAGGTGCTACCCACAAGGTATGGTCTAATAGTTTATCACATGCCAAACAAGGTTCTAAGAGGTTCCCAGAGTCTACATCCTTCCTTCGGATATTATCGACGTCCAGATTGACTCGGTAATTAGTAATATTCTTAGGAAAAATTTGTCTGAGTGTAGCATCGCATGACAACCACTTCTGGATTACTCCGTCATAGCTTCTGCACTACACCTAAAAGGCCAAGATGGGTTAAAGGTTCTATGGTACTCAGTTTCAGCAGGCTCACAGGTCAAAGCAGCACGTCTTCCTGATTACTCGGTAAACAATATTACAGTCAAAGAGGCCTCCACTAAGTGGGGATCTCATGCCTCCTTTTTTTGGATTACTCCCTCAAAGTTAACATGACTATACCGCCCGTCTTATCTTAAGTTTGCCCAAGTCCGGATAGAGGACTTATGAGAAATCACCAAGCACCCTAAAAACCAGGAAATTACATACAAACATATACACCACATAATATATAAACAATAATAGCACATACACAAACAAAAAAAGATAGGCTCAACCCACTTAGGGATGGACCAACATTTGGTCGATCTTTCCCCAGCAGAGTCACCATTTTTTCTGTAGCGGTAGAAATGTTGAGACTAAGCCATTGGATTGACTTAACTTGTACAAATCAAATAAAAATCGCCACCGCGATTTATTGTTTCCAAAGGAATGGGAAAAGAGCGAATAACCCAAAAAGAGGGGAGAGAATCTAAGTTCGGGGGTTGGTTATGCTAATGGAAGGTATTAGCATCCTAAACATCTACGGTACTCTGCAGGAACCTCTTTGAAAATTTGTGTATTTTGGCTATAAATGTTGTATACAAAAATAAATTGTGGGGATGAGAAAAGAAGTATATTTTACAATTTTTTCAACCGCCGCGGTTGCGAATCTTTAATGCCTACGTACCACCTTCCGTGTAATAGGGGATCGGGGTACTCATAGTTCACCTTTAAAAAATTTAAAACACAAATGTGTTGGTTAATTTTAAGAGACAAGACATCATCATCTTATCCTAGTGGAAGAACATACTTACTACTCACAATTATGAGAAAGGAGAATTTGCATCATCTCAAAGTGGAGGATATGGCTTGGATTTTAAAATTAACAAAGCCTCGCTCAACACCCAAGTGGAAAATATCTCACTTCACTACATATTGTAGAAGTATAGTAGCTCGCATCACTATAAAGATTGACAAGAGTTTAATCTTTTTTGAGAAAATTTTAAGGTAAAAAGCCAAAATGGTTTGAATGAGATTGATTGACTTTTAGTCTTCTCACAAAAAATGTCAAAGAATTATTAAGTTGGTTAAAGTTTGATTAAGAAAATATTTTTTAGAAAATGCATGGACCTAAGTCCAAGTTTATTGTGAAAGCGGTTCAAGTTTAAAAACAAGAAAAGTTTTCAAAAGGAGGGGGAAGATTTTTGAAATTAAATAAGATGGGAGGAGATGAAGGGACTATGCTAAAGCATAAGGTAAAAGCTAGAGAAAAGAGCCATCTAACCAACAAGA
Organism: Vicia faba; assembly: GCA_948472305.1. Classification (NCBI taxonomy): domain Eukaryota; kingdom Viridiplantae; phylum Streptophyta; class Magnoliopsida; order Fabales; family Fabaceae; genus Vicia; species Vicia faba. Next base: position 217,706,666 of record OX451739.1, on the reverse strand, counting down.
AGCCAACACTTGACACAATGAGTCAATGTAGAATTACCATTCTTTGGATTGGAACCAAACAAGCAAAGATATTATACCTCTTAAGAATACCAAACTTCAAATGCATTATGCCTTCTCAAAAATTGGGCAGAGTAACGGCTGTATACAGATGAGTTCCCAATCACGAACAAAGCGCATAATTAGAATAACCTGCACACAAAGAAAACAAACAACCCAGTGTCTCAGGGTAAACCCCAGGCACTCCAGACAAAATAACAATAGAAGTCACAAGGTCTCAATGTAGGCAAAGGTCTCTACTCCTAAGTCCAAGAAGTCCATAACTCCATCACGCCAAGGATAGTAACCAAATAGTCCAAGTAATTAAAGCTTTTTATTATTCAAGTTAGTTATTATGTATCTTCAAAATGAAAATGAAAGCTCAAGTGAGCAAAATAAAAATGACATAGAGATAAATGCTCAAGTGAGCAAAGATGAAAACAACATGAAATGAAAATGCTAAGATAAATGATGCTTAAAGTAAAAGCATAAAGTAAAAGCATAAAAATAAAAGTCAATTGTTAATGAGTTATAAATTAGAGATTAGTTGAATGATCATCTTGAAACTTGCATTTGAAAACTCATTAGAAGATTGATAAAATCAAAGCCTCTCAACAACAAGTTTCATTTTCTTTTTGTTAAGTATATCATTCATTTCAAATCTCAAGGCAACAACAAATGATCAACGATGTTTAAATAATTCACTTAGTCCAAAATTTATGATGATTCATTAGAGGATTGATAAGACCAAAGCCTCCTAACAATGATCCTCAAGGTTATTAGATCAAAGGTTTCAAATTAAACATACTTGAGCTTGCAAACATAAGTTTGGGCCACAAATGATCATTTATCGAATCGGGACACAATTTAGCACTATGTTAAGCAATCATAAGTGGACTTATGTAAAAGTCGCACCTATTTAGAGGCCGGTCAATAGTAATATATGTGCCATATGTTTGGAGAGATGATATGTAGATCATCCTCTAACAACATGTAACACAAAAGAGAAGGGGATAAGATGAAGAGAATTTAATCAAACTATCATTAAAATCATCCATCTATTTTAGTGGAGTTAAAATCAACACTCAAGATCCAATGATGTTAATGAAGTTTATGATCAACAATCACATAACCATAATATATTAAAAAAATAAATTTCATTTAATGAATAAAATAAAAAGAAAAAACGACTTTTAAATTGTTTTTAAAATGAGAATAAAAGGTAAAATAGAAATCTGTATTCAAAGTATCAAAGAAAAATTTAAAAAGACCATAGAAAAATCAGAAATGACCTCAAATGTTTTTATAAAATTTTTGGTAATTTTTTAAAACAGAAAAGTATTTTTTAAACTAATTAAAATGATTTTTTTTTTCAAATAACCACTTTTTCAAAAAAAAAAAATCCAAATAACCACTTATTCAAATTTTTTACCAAAATGACCACTTTTAAAACAAATTTTTTTTGCCACACAGAGGAGTAGCCACTCTGTGTGGCGCATGCATGCATTTTTAAGAGGAGGCGCCACACTGCCTGGCTTGTCCTCCTACGTAAAGCCATGCAGTGTGGCACATGCATGTGTTTCCAGAGAGGAGGCGCCACCCTCCTTGGCTTGACAGTGTTTTTACATTTTCTATAAATACAACCACCCATCCTCTTCATTTTTTCACACCATTTATTACATAACTCTTAGAAAATGTCTTTAACTCCCTTGCCAAAGTTTTCACTGATCAAAAGAGATGCGCATGTTATTTTTTCAGTGACAAAGCCTCTGGTGAAGATCAAACTCTGGAACACGCAAAATTATGAGCATTTTCAGTGGCACTTGATTCGCTGGTTGGAAGGAGACATTCCTGAAGGTGAACAAATCCGAAAAATAGAAAGGCATATCACGGTGAGGAACGAAAATGGGGTAAGCCGATCGTGGAAAGAGGTGAGATGCGACGTCGATGTCATGATGATAATGCTTGGACTAGACGATATTGTGTTGATGGTTTTTATATCTTAGATATTATGATTTGTTTAGTTGTTTTGTCGATTTATCATGTTGTTGTCCTGAGTATGTGGTGTTGTAATTTTTTGTGTCATTATGTGAAATTTATTGTAATCGAATGATAAATTGAACACGAAATGATAACTCGAATTTAAATTGAAATATATTGCATACAACTAATTAAACACTCCAGAAAGTTTTCTATAAAAAAGTTAGATTGTAGAGCTATACCCAATATTCAGACAATTTTTCCGATTGTGTCCGGGAAGACGACATGTACTGCATAATCTTATCATTTTGTTGGCCGTATCCATTTCAGTTCTAATACGAGTGCTTTTCGGGCGCCTCTTTTTCTTCCGTCGCATTTGTTCATTGTGCCAAACAATGTCCCCTTGATAAGCAGGCTAATAATCATCCTTTGCCAACACGGAGAAGGTATTGATGTACACACTTAAAACGCTCTTTACTATGTACACGTGGGATATATGTTGTATTGGGTCCAAGCGAACATGCGAACATGCCGCTATGACATGAGAGCAAGGCATGCGAAATGCTTGAAACTTTCTGCAATCACACCAACATCTATCTAGTTTAACCTGATAATATCCCCTTGGCCCCCCCTCATTATGATCCATTGTCTCTTGTACACTGAACTAACCTTTAATACGGTCAAACACGGTGACACTATAGGTGTTTGCTTTCGCAACCTCCTCGTTAAATGTTTTCATTGTGCATTCACTGAACAACTGCCCTGATTGTAACACTGCCCTCCATTTTGAACTTCTTATGTCAAACAATGACCCCATCCTGAAATATGTTGCTCTAACCAAAGCAGTAATTGGTAGGTTTCAGATGCCTTTGAATACAGAGTTTAATGATTCCACCAAATTTATTGTCATGAGGCCCCATTGTTGACCATTGTCAAATGCCCTAGTCCACTTCTCCACTGGAATGTTATTGATCCACCTTAATGCTTCTAAGTTTGCCAACCAGATTTCTTTGCAATAGTGTTGGAATGACGGTTCTGTTAAGGCATACCCTACATTAATAACTTTCTTTCGAAGTGTCTTGTCTTTTATATGGAGCATGAAGTTTTGTGTGATATGTCTAATGCAATAGACATGTGTCGAATGGGCGATCCTGCTAACCATTATCAGGGTTATTGTATGCACTCACAATCGATGAACGTCTGTCTGAAATCAAACAAAGGTTGGGTTGAGGAGCAACGTGTAATCGAAGATTCTTCAGAAAGAAATTCCATGCACCACCTATCTCACCTTCAACTAGAGCGAAGGCAATCAGAAAAACATTATTGTTCCCATCTTGTGCCACTGCCATGAGTAATGTTCCTTTATACTTCCCGTATAACCAAGTTCCATCAATTTGTATAATAGGTTTGCAAAATGCAAAACCTTTGATGCATGGTTCAAACGCCCAGAACAATCGATGAAATATTCCATTTCCACTAACACGAGTTCTGTCTGGGGTAAATGCCGGGAGTGTCTCCAAAATTATAACAGTTCCCGGAGCATAATATTTGAGTGCCACCAAAAATCTTGGAAGTTCTTTGTACGATTCCTCCCAATTACCGTACACAAGTTCAACTGCCTTAGTCCTCCCGATCCATGCCTTCCTGTAAGAGGGAGTATAATTGAATCTTGTAGTGATATGAGAAATAATTGTACTCAAACCCAACAAAAATACCAAACCCAACAACCAACCCATTAACAATACCAAACCCAACCACAATGTTAACCCACTCAAACCCAACAACCATACACCACCTCATTCAACCAAACCCGTCATCAATTCATGCCACACACACAAACACAATACCAAGAACATGACCCGACCCACCACCAACAATATGCACCATCCTCATCCTACCACAACACCCAAGACACATATGACACATCTCCTTCATACCATACCACCCAACCTACATACAATCAAACATCACACCATTGAAATACCCAACCATCATACGGATTCCATACACCACAAGAACCGTTGCTTCGTTTCCATCACGATTCAACATCCCAATACTATCAACCACCCCACCCACACATATACCAACCAACAAGACCAAACTTCAACAACATGTGCATCGATATCTTTGGAAGCACATCATAGTGGGGCGAAATGATCGATGAGATATATGATCCTGGTGTACTAGGACCATCACATCAACCACCTCATAATCAAGTGAGTTAGAACATACCACAAACACCTCAGGAAAATCAATAGAGAGGAGTGAGACAAGGGACGAGGCAAAGGCGCAACCGTTTATGTCATACTGAGACCCGCTTAAGTTGAGGGGACGTCCAAAAAAATATATTCATGTGTTGTGTAATATTAAATATTAATATAACATTTTTTAGTTACTTTTATTTTATTTATAATTTTTTTTGGCAAAAACACTGTCAAGCCAAAGAGAATGGCGCCTCCTCTCTGGAAACACATGCACGTGCCACACTGCATGACTTTACAGAGGAGGACAAGCCATGCAGTGTGGCGCCTCCTCTTAAATATGCATACATGCGCCACACAGAGTGGCTACTCCTCTGTGTGGCAAAATTTTTTTGTTTGAAAAGTGGTCATTTTGGTAAATTTTTTGAAAAAATGGTCATTTGGGATTTTTTTTTTTGAAAAAAGTGGTTATTTGAAAAAAAAAATCAATTAAAATCACTAAAATAAGTGAAAAAAAGATCAAAAATAGTAGAAGTCAAAATAAAATTCTAGAAAAATTTCAGAAGGTCAGAAATAAGGAAACTGATTTTTATAAAAAAATTTAGAATTTAAAAATATCAAAAAAGTATTTTTAAAACAATTAAAATAAGGCAAATAAAAACAAAAAATATGAAAAATATCAAACGTTAAAATAAAAATATGAAAAAATATTCACAAAATCATAAATAATTCAAAGTATTTATGCATATTTTTTCATAATTTATGGATACAAATAAAAGAGTTATGAATTTTTAAAGATAAAATAAATTAAAAAATAATTTTGTAAAATAAAAACAAATCAGAAAAACTACGCGCGTTGGATCTCTCTTACTTATACACGCTGGCAGATCCAATGGATCTAAGGTGATGGAGCATCATAGACCCAAGCTGAAGCGCGCACATACAACACAAGAAAGTCCAACCAATCAAAATAAAACAATTGGCTCAGTGTCATTGGTTGAAGAACGACACATAAGTCGTCTTCAACCTCAAGCCTCCTGCAAGTAGGGCAAATCTAAGATCCTTGAATCCGTAAATTTACGCGTCCATAGTGGTAATATTATATGCGTCTACTTGAGATGATCACAACCATATGCTCAAGAAAAATTTATATAAAACACAAGGTAGTCGATTTGAAAAAAAACAGAGATGTTTGAAAATGTTAAAATCGAAAATCAGAAGCATCAAATGCAGTGTTTCACTAAAATTAAGTTAAGAGCAAACATCAGTGAACATCATAGATCATTCCAGTAATTTAAGTTAGAAGATTTGATGCCTTAAACTACCTGAACGAAGTAAGATGAACTTGCTATGTAAATGGACTTGGCTAGCACGATTCAGGGCACCTCAAGGCTTGATTCTTCTTCTGTTAGCTTCAGTGAGGTTCAAGAATGAAGGATCAATGAAGAAATTGGATTGAAAAGTGGAGAAAAGAGGAATTCGAAATCTCAGAAAAGTGAGTTATGGGAGGAGTTTGACATAGTGATTTTGGATGTTCAAGCTTGATAAAATAAGAGGGGTGAGGTCCTCTATTTATAGGGAAGTGAATGGTGTAAAGAATTCAGAGAAAATTTGAAGTTTGGAGGGAAATTGGATCAAGCTCGAAAGTGAAAAAAATGTGACCCCATGTGCATCAAAACTCAACCAATTCCTGTGTTTTGATCCTTAATTCAACTTTGGGAACTTTGTTAAACATGTTTAAATCAAAAATGCGTGCTAAATTGGTGATTAGAAGCCATATTATGAATTTCAAATTCTGACTTTGGAGAAAACTTCAGTTTCAAGGTACCATCTTTGAATCCATGGTGTTCACAGCTCAAGGGGTCTTAGGGCATGATTCTTGAAGAAATTTAAATATAAGGTCACAAACTTTACAATTTGTAAAGAGTGAGATCAATTGGATGCTTGAGCTAAAAGTTGTGATGAGTCAAAGTTGAGAAAAAGATGCTGACTTTTTGTACTTAGAAAATTTCTAAGTTTTTTTTTCAAAAATGACCTATAATGTTTTGAGTCCAAACAAGGCCTTCCTCCAAAATTGAGCTTTGCTAATTGATTATATCTTGAAGTAGACTCCCCAAAGAGCATTTTGAAACTTGAATCACTCAAAAATACCAAGTATTGAAAAAGATATGGTCTTGCAAAATTGGTGAAAATTCATGAAGTGACCTATAATCTTTTGATTTCTTAAGGCATTTCCACTCATTTTCAAGCTTTAGAGTTGAATTTAACATCTTTAAGATCATTTTGGAAAAACAATGGGATCAATGAGATAAAAATTGACCAAGTTATGGTCTTTTGAAGTTACACAAGGGAATTTTATGGCTCATCTAGAGGACTTGTAATCTTTCTTCATCATTAGGCATCTTCCACATAAGAATTTATTGAAACTCTTGAAATGATTAGTTAATAACCATTTAAATAGAAGCATGTATTTAGAATAACTCAAAAATCTCAAAAGATGAGCAATATATAGCCCTAAGAAGTTCAAAACCCTAGCTCCTAAAGTACCAAAATAACTTGGAAACCCCTTTCAATTTTGACAAACTTTCATTCACAATTACTCTTGCCATGTGAGTAGAAGTTGTTGTGGATGATAATAAGAACACATAGAAACAAAAACCACTTCCAAATGTTAATATTTGACAGAGTTATGCACTTGTGATCAAGAAATCAAGAACTTGTCCAATTAGGTCAAACTTCTTCAATCAACTCTTGCATCTTTTGACTTTCTTTGACAAATTGAGGCATGATGAATCATAGTAGACCTTGTCATGATATTACTTCAAAGTATATTCAATGATGAAGCTTGAATCTCAATGAAATTTTGTTGGAGAAGGCATGGAAATAAACTCACGAACCTATGAATCAACATGATGAAATATGTTGTGCCCTTACCTATAATAACATTAATTAGAGCAAACATTCATTGTATTTATTAGTTAAAAGTTAATCAATACAAAACATAGATAATCACAATATATAAATCAAGGTGCTTGGTGATTCCTCATAAGCAAACCTAGAGATAGGGAGAAGAACCAAACCCTAGTGTGATCTTGTTGTGATTGAGTTGATATGAGATGATAGAGGAATCTTAGGGGCAAAAATTAGGGTACAACAACAACCATGGATTTGTATAAGAACCTCTCCCCTGGGACGATCACCTCTTAAAGGAGCCTCAAAAACCAATTCATCAGCATCTTCACTACATCTCGTCAACATTCGAAGACTGAGGCCACCCTTGAGACAATCGTCTGGAGAAGCAACGAGACCCTCTGAGAGTACATTGATCGATTTAACCACGAGACCATTCAGGTCCCATGCACCAACCACATGAAGAGATACTTTCTCGAGAGGGGACTCCTCTCGGGAACTGAATTTAGAAAGTTCTTCGACATTGAACTCCCCAGGTCTTTTGACGCCCTCCTCGAAAAATCCCGGGCATACATGGACTACGAGGAAAAGAAACAGCCAACATAGCCCATGATTTGAGGAACCATAGACCACCTAGCATCCCACAACACCACGACACGGGACCTTCTTAACAGACTAGGGAGAATAGAAGGGATGAGAAACCTCACGAGCCCCACGAGCACAGAGGACCATCCGAACAGTTCACCGAGTACACCCCACTGACTGCTTCCCGCGAGCGTATCCTTACGGAGTTCTCCAACACTGATTTCAAGTACGGCAGTGTTAGACGTCCTCAAACCACCCATATAAAGCCCGGGGCTGATAGAATAAAATACTGTCAATACCACCAAAGCCACGGTCACCTGACCGAAGATTGCGTCCACCTGAAGGATGCCATCGAGACTCTCATCAAGGTAGGGAGACTCGGGCAGTACAGGCGAAACGACGCCCCTCGCCGAGATACCTGCAAGGTCAAATAAATCGAGGAGGATACCTGACCATTCGATGAATCTGGTCCCCTCCAGGTAGCCTTCTGTGTCTCAAGGCCCGAGGACTTATACATCCCCGACAGATTTGAAGATGAGGAATCTTTGTTCACCCACAACAGATGGGAGAAGTTCCCCTCCGCCATGGTCATTTCTGGCGGGGGATTCACTTACACCTTAATAAATTCAGCAAAAAGGAAACCCAACGAGTTGGTCGACGCAGCCACGATCCAGGTTGTAACCCTTGAAAAATTCAAGGAAAATATGAACCGATCACCTTCTACCTCGAGAAGTTGCCCGACGGAGCCCTAAACTCAAGTATTCCTATGCTGGTGAGGGAAAATATGGCCAACTTTGATGTACATCACATCATGGTCGACGAGGGAGTTCCGCATATGTCATGTACACCCACCTGTTCCGCACCTTGCAGCTCGACGACACCCACCTATAACTATACATGGGGTATGACTTGCAAGGATTTAACGATTGACCTCCAAGCCATGGGGCTATGTCGAGCTCTTTGTCACATTCGGGGAAGAATCTGCATCCTGACAGGTCACAATATGGTTTCTAGTGATTGATTTCCCGTCTCTCTATAATTTCATCCTGGGGAGACCAACATTGGTCGATTAGACCGCCGTACCCTCCATGGTGCATTTAAAAATGAAGTTTTACACCAAGAGGGCCCACATCACCACCATCCTTGGAGACATTTCAACTTCCAGGAGATGTTTCAAAGCGGCTTCCAAAGGGCAAAACATGGGCGACACTGGGGCATGACCTACTAAAAGGGCAACCACCTCGACAATAATGACTATCTCTACAGATAAACCTGCTCGAGTCGAAAAACAACAGGCTCCACCAAAGATCGACCATTGCGCTTGACACCCGCTTTGACAAAGATGAATTTGAAGCTCCCAATCGCAAACAGGATCCTCTCTGACCCGTCCCAGATGGAGACTTCGAGTTCACCCCCTTTGGAAAAGACCCGAACAAAGGCGTAAAGATCGGTGTCGGACCCCCCGACCTAGTAAGGAAACAACTCAAAGTCTGCTTGAGGGAAAATGCTGACCTGTTCGCATGGAGTGCTGCAGAGATGTCCGGACTCGACCCTGAGGTCGCCTGTCACCAACTTGCCGTGGATCCAACTGCTAGGGCAGTAGTACAACGTAGGCGTAGGCAGAATCCCGAAAAAGCGGAGGCTGCTGAAAAAGCTGTAAAAGACCTCATAGAAGCCAATTTTATTTCCGAGGCCCGGTATTCAACCTGGCTGTCAAACGTTGTACTTGTTAAGAAAAATAATGGAAAATGGCGTATTTGTGTTGACTATACTGATCTCAATCGGGCATGTCCCAAAGATGTTTTTCCTTTACCTAACATCGGCATGCTAGTCGACAACTCGGTCGATTACAAAATTTTGTCATTTATGAATGCCTAATCAGGCTATAATAAAATTCCCATGGTGATGAGCGACAAATATTGCACCACCTTCATGAATGGGTCGGGCAATTACTACTACAATGTAATGCCATTCGTCCTAAAAAACACAGGAGCAACATACCAGCAGATGATGAACAAAGCTTTTGCAGGGAGATCGGGGACATGCTCGAGGTATACATGGACGACATGATCGTAAAATCTCGAGTGGAAACTGACCATGCTGCCCACCTCAAAAGAGTGTTCGCCCAATCAAGGCAATGCAAAAAGAGATTCAACCCAGGGAAATGCATATTCAGGGTCAAGGCGGGAAAATTCCTTGGTTTCTATCTGACCGAATGGGGAATTGAGGCCAACCCTGATAAATGCCGAGCATTATCTGATCTCCCCATGCCAAGCTCGAAAAAATCCATACAAGTCTTGAACGGTATGGTTACCTCGCTTTCACGTTTCGTGGCGAAGTCCGTGCAACATGCACTCCCGTTTTTCAAACTCTTGCGTAAATAAGAGACTTTTGAGTGGACCGAGGAGTGTGATCAAGCCCTCCTCTACCTCAAGTGAAGCCTTTCACAATCGCCCATGTTATCACGACCAAAGAGCAGGGAAACTTTGTTCCTTTATCTGGCTGTCTCCACCGAGACCGTAAGAGTGGACCTCGTCTACGAGACACCAAACGGGAAAAAAACTAGTGTACTTTACCAGCAAAGCGTTACAAGGCCCCGAGGTCAGATATCAGCAAATTGAAAAAGTAGCCTTAGCCCTCATCAACGCAGCGAGGAGACTCATATATTACTTCCTGGCCCATAGAGTTATCGTACGAACATACCAACCCGTGAGACAACTCCTAGGTCAACCAAACATGGTTTCTCGAATGATAAAATGGTCCCTAGAGCTTTTGGAGTTCGACATTCAGTACGAGAGTAAGAAATCCCTTAAATCCCAAGCATTGTCCGAATTTGTTGCGGAGATGACCACCCACGAATCCCCTATAGGTGGGAAACACAAGTGGACCATCTTTGTGGATGGAGCTTCCAACTCGACGGGAAGTGGAGCAGGAATCCTCCTCGAAAACAAAGATGGCGTCGTGATCGAACATTCACACGCCCTGTTGTTTCTCATGTTGAACAACCAGTCTGAATACGAGGTCTTGCTAACAGGATTAAGGTTGGCCGAAGACCTTGGTTCCCGAGAAGTACAAGTATTCACGGACTCCCAACTCGTCACATCTCAAGTTCAAGGAGAATATCAGGCCAAGAATGATAGGCTCATCGAATACCTGAACCTAGTAAAAGAAAGGATGAATAAGTTAGACCATTTGGAAATCAAACACGTACCCCACGAACAGAACATGCGGGTCGATATATTTTTAAAACTCGCGAGCACAAAGAAAAAAGGTGGGAACAAATTCGTTATCCAAGAATCCATTTCCCGTCCAAGTATTGAAAAGCCCACTGCAACACCCAAGGTGAATGCCATTGGGGACATTTCATCTTGGATGACCCTGGTATTTAATTATCTCACAAAGGGAGAATTACTCGCTAACCAAAAAGAGGCCAATGCGACCAAACGACGAGCCTGCTCTTACGTAGTGGTCGAGCATAAACTCTATCAACGGGGATTCTCCATCTCACTCCTGAAATGCATCGAGGAATCCAAAATCCCTGAGATATTACGATAAGTCCACGAGGGATTTAATGCCCAACAGTTGGGCGGAAGATCTCTGGCATGAAAGGCGTTGTGAGCATGCTATTATTGGCCCATCATGCAGCAAGACGCGAAGGAACACATAAAAAATGCGACAAATGTCAAAGACACGGGGACATGCTCCTTGCACCCCCACATGAACTCAAAACATTGTCATCCCCGTGGTCGTTCTCCTTGTGAGGGATGGACATCCTCATACCATTCTTACAAGGATCATATCAAAATAAATTCCTGATCATGGCTGTCGACTATTTCACAAAGTGCATAGAGACCAAAGCCCTAGCCATAATCACATCATACAACATCCTTCATTTCTACAAACAAAACATGCTTTTCCGATTTGACATACCGCAAGCGCTCATCACCGACAATGGGACGCAGTTCACTAACCAAAGCTTCTAAGAGTTCGTCGCCAAGCTCGACACCAAACAACACTCCACGTTCGTCGAACACCCTTAAACCAATGGGTAAGCTGAGGCCGCGAATAGAGTCATCTTATGAGGACTCAAGCGCAGGTTTAGCGAAGCCAAAAAGGGGTGGGTCAAAGAGCTGCACATTGTCCCGGCTTACTGAATGACACCATACTCGATGATAGACGAAACCCCGTTTTGACTAACCTATGGCACCGAAGCCGTAATTCCCGTGGAAATCATGGATCCATCCAGGAAAACTGAAGTCCCTTTAGACGAGGAACTAAATTACAAGGCTATAAGGGAAGAGCTCGACCTGGTCAAAGAAATCTGATCAGGAGCGGATCTTCGTGAAGCCACACTGAAACAGTAGATAGCCCTGCGTCATGACACCAAAGTCATAAAACGCGAATTCCAAGTTGGCAACCTAGTCTTGCAGAGAAATCAAAAAGATTCTCGTGAAGGAAATGTGGCCTCCATCTAGGAAGGACCGTACTGCGTCTGCGGGGCAACAAGCACTGGAGCCTACCACCTTGAACGCCTAAGTGGAGAACCACTACCTCGACCATGGAACGCTACAAAGCTGAAACAATATTATAGTTAGGCCTCTGATAAACGTCAGGGCCTGACAGTCGACGTACCCTCTCTGACAAATGACAGGGCTCGCTCGACCATATAAGCATGTTGGGGTACGGACATAACCTCCAACCAATAACGAAAGGCAGGTTTCTTTCTCATTAGTTGAGCAGAACCTTAGCCCGACGGGGACACCTCGACCGAGATCCACCATCGAAGTACCTGTGATCGGTGGGAATAGAACTGATTGTTTTTTAATGCTGGTTCGCGTTTGCGTTTGTTTTTGCAAAGTGTCGCGGTAAGCAAGAGTCGCCACCTTCTTTTATTTTATCCAACAAGGAAAGGACAAAAGCACAAGAAAATTCCTTTTCGAGATGGTTTCTCGGGTTCGGGAGGTAGATTATAGAAAGGGAAGGTGTTAGCACCCTTTCTATCCGTGGTTATCCACAGGCTCTTAGGTACTTGCTCACTATGTTTTCAAAAGTATGCTTTTCTTTGTGTTTGTGGGTTTTGAAAAGAGTTTTTTTTTTGTTGAAGAAAGTGTAAGTGCGAAAAGTTTGTTTTGTTTTTAAACTGAGCAAGTACTTAAGAACCTCTACCTACTCAAAAAGGAATTAAACTGTGCAATTGTCCTTTAGACAGTGCTATCCCACTATGGAGGAGTAGGTAGCACCGTCGTTGGAGTTTTCGGGTCAATTCGATTTAAGGGACGTATGGTCACTAAAGCAACGTTAGGACGCTTTAGTGGTAATCCTAATGTCTTAGATCATTTTTATCGAGGCAACCATTTCGAGGCAACTTATGATGTTGGGACAAAAGTACGACCTCTAAAACATCCTATACTTAATGACCACATTTGAGGCAACCAAGTGAGGTATACCCTAGGAGTGGCATGTGCAAGTGTGTCAATTTTCAATTTATATCATCTTTGTATTTTTAGGTGTTCTACCATTTGTTTTTAGATCTTGTCATACAATCCTAGTTAGCATACATCTAAGCAGTTAATATATATACAGGAATTTAAAGTGCGGAAATTGTAAATCCTACGCTATTACAAGGCTTCGGGGAGGGGGATTATTTACATGTCCAAAATTGGGGGAATAATAAGCAGTTACAATAAAAGTGCGTGAATCTTAAAAATCCTAAGCATATAATCTTTTTGTTGTTTTATATTATTTTTTGGGGAAAATGCTAAATGTTCAATTAAGTCAAATTTAATTAATTAAAAAAAACTGATTAAAGTTAACTCTAAAACAACCTAATATTTTTTTTGCATTTTGGTTTATGAAAAAGATTGAATTCAAGTAAATCCTAAGTCTACTGATTTTAAAATTTGAAGAAAATAAGTTAAAATAATTAACTAAATTAAATCCTAATTCTAAGTTATTTATTTTTATGATTTTTATGTTGATTAAAAAAAAACTAAAAGAAATAAACAAAGTAAATAAAGTACAAATGAGCCAGGCAACAAAACAAGAAAAAATATAATTCTGGAGGTCTGGGTCGAAAGAGGTGCAGGCTGTCTTTCGACCCAGTGAAAAAGCTGGATCGAAGGTGCATGAAAGGGCTGCACTCTGAGGGTTTTCGACCTGGACATGTCATCCTTCGAACTGGAAGTCCTGGGTCCAGTTCGAAGCTAAACTGCTGAGCTTCGAAACTCTGAACAGGAATTTGATGATGTAGTTCCTGCAAAACGAAACACATGTTAAAGGTCCAAGGAGGATTTTACCCCCTGGTTCGAATCTCCTCTCTATTCGCACCTGCTGAGTCTGGGCCTGGGTTTATTTTATCATGGGATTCGAAGGAAAGGCTCAGATTGTGCCCAAGCAATGGCACAATCTCATCTCTGCGCTGTAGCTCATATGTAGCACATTAAATCATTCACAAACAACAGTAATAATATGAATATGCAATCAAAATGAATTTAAAAATGAGTTTGAGATTAGATCCTTTTTTACCAAACAAAGGTGCTTCGATCTGTATTTCTGAGGGTGGAGGTGTTCGCTGGGTGGCAGCTTTGGCTTGTGCAAGGATTGGGTATGGCTTCCTAGAAGTGTTGGTAGCGTATCTCCAAGTTCTCTTTTTTTTTTCTGTATATCTTTTTGTCCTTTTTGCAACATTTGTGATTTCTTTATATAGAGGGGGTGGAGGGGACAGGAAGACAAAGGTTTAAATGACTTTGATTATGTGTTTGACAGCCATGAATGAGCATTTGTAACGTTAATTATGTGTTTGAAAGCCATGAATGAGAGTTTGTAACATTGGCTAAACACATGGGATTCTGTCCCTTTTTGAATTTTGAATGACATGCAACCGGCCTTCGAATGCTCCCTTTTGAATGGGCTGATGGCCTCCTTCGAATGCTCCCCTTCGAATGGGCTCTTTGAATGCTTCTTCGAATGGACCCTTTCTGGAATTCCAATCGAAGGACACTGTTATAATGCCAATCGAAGTACCTGTCCATAATGCCAATTGAAAGAGCTTGACAGAATGTCAATCGAAAGGCTCCTTCAGAACACCAATCGAAGGGTCTTTCAAAATGCAAATCGAAGCACTTGTCCAGAATGCCAATCGAAAGAGCTTGACAGAATGTCAATTGAAAGGCTCCTTCAGAACACCAATCGAAGGGTCTTTCAGAATGCCAATCGAAATGTACTTAAAGCACCACTCAAAATTTTTCCTTTTCCTTAGGCAAGAGTTTGTGATCAACCATGCAGGGGGAAGACTTTGGGAAACATGAGAGGGCAAATTTTGGGGTACAACAGTACCCAATAGGCAGAACACCCAGCTCGCGATGGGAAGTTCACGCCACAAAGTCAATACCCCGACCACGATTTCGACCTCGTCTCTACGGACTCCTACTCCGCTTCCTCGACATATCCCAACATGTTTCGACCACAACTAAGGTCGAGCACAAACATTCACTCATCGAAATTCTACATTTCACGAAATAAAAAAGTCAAGCACAATGACAAGCAAATATCTAACATACAATAGAAAGGAAAAATAAAGGCATTTACAAGATCCGACCATGAAGGTCGACATTGTCCAAATATTACAAAACATTGGCACACATACACAAATAAAAGAAAATCGGGCGAAGCCCTTGTCAAAAGTTTACAAAAATATGGGCTCATAGACCCCCAATCCAGGTGAAAACAAAAGCGCGCACGCATGCTCAGAAACTTGATCTCAACTCTCATCCTCGTCGTCACTCTCCTCCCCGAGATTGTCCTCGGGGGGATAAAATATCTTCCCGTTAACCACCTGGTTAAATGGCCCCACACCTTCAACCACCAGCTCGACCCCTTGGTTAAGGATCTTGAGCTGTTCCACGATCGTGTTGGAGCCATAACTGAGAGCACCCACAACGTCTTGCTCGAGCACACGACTCCGAGTGATAACATCTTTCTTAGTCATGAGGGCCTTCTCCACGTCAATCTCTTCATCGGCAGGTGCCACGATCTCTCTAACTCCTTTATCTGAGAGGCTAGTCGCTCGTTCTCCTTAGTCCCAGCTTCAAGTTGAGGTCGTAGCTCATTCAAATATTTGAGGAGTTGGACTTGTGCTTCATACTTCGTCTCATGGTTGACGATATCACCCTTCAAATTTTCATTAATTCCCTTCAAATTTTGGATCCGGGCATATGCTTTATCAAGAGCGGCCTGAGAGCCTGCAACCTCACTGTTCAGCGTCATAGCAGTTTCAAGAACCCTCATCACAGTGGCCATATCTTCTGACAGGTTCTTTCATTGGGTTTCTTTGTACTCAGACAATATGGCTTCCCTCTCCTCCTCATGAAGACCTAAGGAACTCTCCCCACTGAAGATACCTCGGTTGAGATGTCAGGGAGGCAACACGAAAACTACCTCGACACCCTTGTCCCTTTCGAGATACGCTACATGCTCGGGATCCTCTGTAACACCCCAATTCTACCCGACAATTATAAATGTAAATCAGAGTTATAATCATTCATGCAAACGAATCAGGATTCCACAAATTCAACTTTGAAAACACATTGCATTCAATGTGGATACATAACACTTTAAAACTTCGGATGAACCATCAGCATAATACTTTACTCTCTTAATTTAACAATTTAAACATCTACGCAAAGGAATTCATAATAACATCTTTGTCCATCGTTACAACAACTTCAAAACAACACATACTTAGCAACAATCAAATTAAAGTTCAATAATTGAAATAATCAATAATTAAAAGCAACAAACGTTCATCCCCCTGAGTGTTACGTATCAGAGCAATGACACTAACTCGAACTACTGAAGGTATACAACCTTCACTCAGGATTACTTGCATGTTGCCAACGTAAGAGTAACATTCAAACAAAAGGGGTGAGATATCTAACAATATAATAAAACGTATGATAAATAATATATTAAATTAGATCACATAACATCACCACTTCTCATCTTATAAACATTAATAATCGCAACAGAATACCAATGATAATACACATTCACCACATCAATACACAGTGTTGTACCCCAAAATTTTCCCTCTCGTATTTCTCAATACATTTCAAGTGAGGTTTTCAAATTGCTCAAGGAAGTCCAAGGGTTGACCAAACAAGCTCTCTCCTAAGGTAATCTACCTCAAATTAGGGTTTCATGTTGCATCAAGATACTTGAGTCAAAGGGATCCCAAATGCTCACCATTGTCCTAATATGTTCTCAAGATCATCCATGTCAAGTTTCAAGCCTTGCAGAGGAAGTTTGCTCAGTCAATTGCTTAAAGGCATGAAAATCGACTGTGCTGGGGCAAAAGTCAATTGTGGCCCACATACAGTCAAAATTCAATATTTTTGGTCAACATCCTCATTTTGAAGTATTATTCATCATTTGATCAAGGGTTGATCATGATTCATCAAGGATTACTCACAATTCATCAAAACCCAAAAGTTGCTAAATTAGGATTTTGTAGGAAAAGTCAACTCAACTTTGACCAAGCATAACTTTCTCATACTTAATGAGAAATGACCCATACAAGTCTCATTTTGAATAGAATTCAATTCCATACAATCCATCTTCATTTCCCAAGTTCAAAATATGCACTCACAAGAAGTTATGAATTTGGACATTATAAGTCATTTTGAAAAGTCAACAAAAACACCTTTTTTTTCAAAGCTTCATACATGAACATGGAAGACTCAATTGAGATAAGACCAAAAAGGTTGCTTAGAGGACATCTCAAGATTTCTAAAAAGTCCAAGAACACATTCAAAGATTCAAAATTGAGGAAGTTATGTATTGGTGAAGTTGACCTTTTTTGCAAAATTGTCAAAAGTCAACAATGCCTCAAATTGCAATTTTTGCTAAATGCAGCATGGGAACCTTGAAGGTCAAC
Organism: Vicia faba; assembly: GCA_948472305.1. Lineage (NCBI taxonomy): Eukaryota > Viridiplantae > Streptophyta > Magnoliopsida > Fabales > Fabaceae > Vicia > Vicia faba. Next base: position 217,689,020 of record OX451739.1, on the reverse strand, counting down.
GTGGACCTTTGGTTTTGGGCCAGAATTACTAGCAACACACCCCTCCAAATTACTTTCTCAGGCCCATTTTCTTATTCTTTTCATTTATATTTTCTTTTATTTAATTTATTTAATTATCTTTACTAACACAAATTAATTTTTCTTTTTATAAAAAAATCATAAAAATAACATTTTCATCCAATTAGATTTAGAATTTATTTTTTATACAAATATTAATTTAATTAGTTTATTTAATCTTAGGGTAACTTTAATTATTTTGTAAATAAATTTAAAAACAATTAGAAAATTAGGGTTTTAGCTTAATTTAATTTCTATTTTCTTTTTCTTAAAAAAAAACCAAAATATTAAAATAGGCCATGTAAATTATTTTCTTTAATTTAATTTAATTACTAATTAGTTTTGTATTTATTTTAAAAACATTATTCTTTTTTTCTTAAAAATAATTAAAAAAACAACCAAAATAATTGTTTCTTTCGATTAGGTTAGACGGGGTCAAAACCCTATTTCTCTCCCGTTCTCGATTCATCGCGCTTTATTTATTTTTACCATATTGATGTAATTACTCACAAGTTGTAATAGATTAATTAGGATTTTTCTCCTTTTCATTTATCGTTTTGACGGGTTATTTTTGGCTATGTAATTAATACCCGAAGCCTTGTAATAGCATAACTTTACTTTCCGCACTTTAAATTCCGCAAACATTAAACAGTTAGATGTATGGTAATAGGGATGCATGACAAGAATGTATGATTAACTTTAAAACGGTTAGCAAACCCTAAATGTGCAAAGATAAAAATTGAATCACTCGCACATGCGCACTCCTAGGGTATACTCCCACTTCGGTTGCCTTCGGTAAACGATCATTAAGTATAGGGTATTTTAGTGGTCGCTCTCTTGTCTAAAAAATCAAAGTTGCCTCGGAATTGTTGCCTCGAATATGATCTTAAGACACTAGGGTTATTACTAAGACGTCCTAACATTGCTTTAGTGATCGTACGTCCCTTTCGAATTGACCCTTAAAACTCCAACGACGGTGCTACCTACTCACTAATAGTAGGATAGCGTTATCTAAAGGAAATGAACATAGAATAATTCTTTTTTCGAGTAGGTAGATGCTAGTAGGTACTTGCTCAATACAAACAAACTTTTTCACACTTATACACTTTTCAAACAAAGTTTTCAAAAACACTTCGTAACACTCTTGAGGACTGATACAAGGGTTAAAATGAAGTAAAAATAAAAACTTTTCAAAACACACAAACACGTAAGCAATTTTAAAATGATGAGCAAGTACCTAAGAGCCCGTAAAAAACTACCGATAGAAAGGGTGCTAATACCTTCCCTTTCTATAATCTACCCCCCGTACTCAAAATCTCGAAAAAGGAATTTTTCTGTGCTTTTTTCCTTTCCGGTTGGATAAAATAAAAGTCGGTGGCGACTCTTGCTTACCGCGACATTTTGTGAACAAAAAACGCAAAACGCAAACCAGTATTAAACAGTTGGTTCTGCCACCGTATCACAAAACTGACGACTATGCTGGGGAATAAAATAAGTGGGGTATACCTTAGGATTAGTTCATCATATTGCTTCTATTATTTGATTTGATTGCTTTATTTTTGTGGGCTTTGTATCGGAGTTACTATAGATCCTAACCCGGATCTGGGGAATACCTTTTAGGTAAGCAGCAATAAACTGTGAGGGAACTGTACAGTGTAGACCAATACGATTGAAGCAGTAGCTACGTTAATGTGACACATTGGTTGGTACCGGTATCCCTTGTGGAGAAATAAGGAGAATACAGGGCTGCTATATGGGTCATTAAGTATCAACTGACCTTAGAACTTATAATTGACCAACTCGGCCATAGGAAGTAGTGAGATAGCCGGCCTCGATATAGAGCTGAGAACTGGTTGATACTCAATACTACACTCATTGAGACCATACTCTCGAGATAGAAGGCCACAAGAAAAGATTGCGTGAGATGAAACCATGACCGATGGAGGATGGCCAATGATATTGAGAACCTCTAGAACCCGGTTACTATTATTAGGACAGGTTAAAACCAAGTGAACTTTAAGAGGGTAGTACCTAGACTCCATGCAAGCCTAAAACTTAAGGGCTCTTGTGTAACTTGTGTGCCTTTACCATGTTTGTTACCTGCTATACCTGTTGTGTGTTTTATCATGACATCATGCATCATGACATAACATGCATATTTCATTGTACTAACCATTTCAAAGACCGAAGGGATTTATCTTTGTTCTGCTTTGCAGATTATGGCTTCCGTACCCAGAAATACCATTCGAGTTAACTTCGTGCAAATGCCTGCTCAGCTCAGAGAGCTAGTCTCAAAGGTTCCTGATACTTCTTCATTTGTTAGAAGACATGGTCATCTCCTTAGCCTGGTCACTTCAAAGTTGGATGAGCAGGCGATGAGCGTGCTTTTCCAGTTCTTTGATCCAGTGTATCATTGTTTTACCTTCCCGGATTATCAGCTAGTTCCCACCTTGGAGGAGTTTTCAGAATTACTGGGCATATCTATCCTCGAGCAAACACCCTTCACAGAATTGGACGAGGTTCCTAGACCTAAGGACATTGCTTCAGCCTTACATCTAAAAAGAGCTGATGTAGTATCCAACTGGGAGACACAGAGCGGGGTTAAAGGATTCTTGACTAAGTTTCTGATGGATCAAGCTCAATAGTTCTGGGATAACTTGGATTTTCAAGCTTTCAAAGACATCTTGGCTCTCCTCATCTACGACTTGGTTCTTTTCCCGAATCCAGATTCCTTCATAGATGTGAATGCGGTCAAGATCTTCTTGTCTCGAAATCTAGTGCCTACTCTTCTGGGTGATATCCTACATGCTCTGTATACTCGTACTGTGCGAAGAAGGAGGACCCTCATGTGTTGCATGCCGCTGCTGGCAAGGTGGTTTATTTTGCACCTCCCCAAGTCTGTATTAAAGACTGAGGAAGGGTTAGGTTGGGCTTACAGGATAATGTCCCTTGTTCATACAGACATTCTTTGGAGTTCTAAAGATATGGAAAGAGTAGCTGTCATTGATCGATGTGGGGAATACCCTAATTTCCCATTGCTTGGAATTAGAGGGGGAATAACCTACAGTCCTTGCTTGGATCTACGACAGTTTGGTCGCGCTCGGAGAGATGGTCCTCATGAGCTACTCCTTATAGATATTGTCTTTGACTACAAGGGGGATATTGATGAGCATCGCTGAAAGTTTATACGGGCCTAGGGCATGGTGAACAGGCCTGACCCTCACGAGCTAGGACCGAAGACTTCCCTCCCTATGCAGCCTTATCTCCAGTGGGTTCGAGCCCGTACTCAAAAGCTAGGGATGCCTTATGAAGCTATTTTTCCGGTGGTTATGGAGCATACTAATGAAGAAGGTGTTCCTTATACAGTCCTCTATCCTTATATGCCTACTGATCTTGGGGCATTAAAGAGATCTTGGATCCGGTTGAAGGAAGAAAGGGATACCTACAGGGAGAAGTATCATGAGCAAGAATGGAAGATCCTGAAGCTCACGAGGAAGCTTGAGAATGAAAGGACAATCAATGATTATGTCAGCACGAAGGGAAAACGACCATGGGATTTCTGATGTCTTTTATTGTTTCTAGTTAGATTTGCTTTTCAGTAATGCCTTAAAGGCATTGTTAAACATTTTTACAATTTAATCTAATAAAGTGTGCTTTATTTTGTTTTACAAGTTTGAATATCCCAAAGTCTTTGAAATCATTCCATACGCATTCCATTACCATGCACCTCATTACAGGTACCATTACAGGTTTCTTATCTTCTTTGCTGTTTATTTCAGCAATTATGTCTTCTGAAATACCTACCGATTAGGCCATTAAAGATCTTCAGGCATAGAATGCCCAATTCCAAGAGATGTTCTTGAACTTGGCTAAAGGGCAAGAAGATTTGAAGACTCTCATCCTGAAAGAGAAGAAGAAGAAGAAGAAGAAGAAGGTGGTTCTTCTGAATATGGGTCATAGATTTGGGAATAGGTTGCGACAGGAAGCTGATCTGTCTCATTCATCTAGAGGAGGAGAGAATCAAGAGGAAGGAAAGGGTCTTAGCCCTGTGGTCTCTGATAATGACACCGATTTTGATGATGAACAGTACCCTCTTGCTGAGGATAGGTACAAACAACTTGAAGACCATCTGAGTGCTATGGAGATTCGGAAGGTTCCCGGTTTGGACTTCGGAGATTTGGGACTGGCATCGGGAGTGGTGATCCCTCACAAGTGTAAAGCTCTGATCTTTGCTAAGTACGATGGAGTGTCCTGTCCAAAACTCCATCTCCGCTCATACGTCAGAAAAATTCAATCCTACACTGCTGATAGGAATCTGTGGGTCCATTTCTTTCAAGATAGTCTGTTAGGGACTCAGCTTGAATGGTTTTATCAATTGGAAAGAGCTAATGTACACAACTGGGAGGACCTTGCTGCTGCTTTCTACAAGCAGTACCAGTATAACGCCGACCTTGCTCCCACTCGTACTCAACTTCAGAGTATGTCCATGGGTGCAAGTGAAGGTTTTAAGGACTACGCTCAGAAGTGGAGAGATCTGGCTGGAAGAGTCCAACCTCTCTGTCTGATAGGGAGTTGGTTGATATGTTTCTGGGGACCTTGTCTGGTCCATTTTTCAATCATCTGATCGGCAGTTCATCATCTGGGTTTACTGAATTGATTATGACTGGGGAGAGAGTAGAAGCTGGTATAAGAAGTGGTAAGATACAGAAGGGTGCTTCATCAAGTACAAAAAAAAGGTCTTTCACTGGCAAGAAAGAAGCTAGTTCAGTTTACAATTCAAGGAGCCAAAACTGACCTGAACGCCGCCAAGTAGTGAATACGGTGGTAATATCAAAACCTACAGTTGCCCCACAATGCAACAATCAACAAAGAATGGAGAGGCCGCAGAGACAGTACACTCGGCTCAATATGACCTTGTCTCAAATTCAACCACAATTGTTGAAAACCAACCTGGTAACTCAGAGGGAAGCCCCGAAGAATCCTAGCACCATATCTCCGCTATATAATCCAAACGCCCGCTGTGCCTATCACCCTGATAGCCCAGGCCATGATACGAACAACTGTTGGGCCTTGAAGAATAAAGTGCAAGATTTTATTGAAGCTAAAGAGATTGAGTTTGACACTCTGGAGAAACCCAACGTCATAACTGCTCCCATGCCCAAGCATGACTCGGGAATCAATGCAATTGAGGATGATGAAGAAGAGTCAGATATCGACAGCTGGATTTACCCAACTACCAACGGTGGCTTGAACAACTGGACGGCGAAGGACTTCGTGCCCGTTTCTTTTATTACACAATAATAGACTTTTGTTTTGAGATTTGTAACAAACATTTTGAAACTTTACGGCCCGGTGCCTTGCCCGAGGCACCTTGGCTTTGTTTGTGAGGGCTTATTATTTGTCATTTTCATATATCATCAATAAAGCATTGGACATTTTCTTGCATTACAAATTTTGCGCTCCTTGTTTTTCTTTTCTATCTTACACTTTATCAAAAACAGCTATTGTCTTACACACACTCACATATCATAATGCAAATCTACATCCACTCTGGATCCCATTGATAAGGACTCTGCTACTGCCAGTTATGACTTCGAAAATCCGATCAACCAAGTCGAGGACGAAGGTGAGGATGATTGTGAAGTGCCTGGGGAACTTGCTAGACTGTTACTACAGGAAGAGAGGGCCATACAGCCTCGTGAAGAGCTAGTGGAATCAGTGAATCTGGGTACAGAGGAAGACAAGAAAGAGGTCAAGATAGGTGCAAATCTGGAACCTAGTGTCAAGAAACGGTTAATACAGATGCTACGCGACTATGTTGAGATCTTCGCTTGGTCTTATGAAGATATGCCTGGTTTAGACACTGACGTTGTGGTACACCGTCTGCCAACTAAAGGAGACTGTCCTTTGGTAAAACAGAAGGTTCGCCGTATGCGCCCCGAGATGTCTGAGCGCATCAAAGTTGAGGTCATGAAATAGTTTGATGCTGGTTTTCTAGCAGTTACTTCTTACCCGCAGTGGGTTACCAACATGGTTCCGGTGCCAAAGAAAGATGGTAAGGTACGTATGTGTGTGGACTATAGAGATCTGAACTGGGAGAGCCCCAAGGATGATTTCCCTCTGCCTCATATCAATGTTTTGGTTGACAACACCGCGCAGCATAAGGTCTTCTCCTTTATGGATGGTTTTTCGGGATACAATCAGATTAAGATGGCTCACGAGGACATGGAGAAGACAACCTTCATTACGCATTGGGGCACCTTCTGTTACAAGGTAATGCCTTTCGGGTTGAAGAATGCTGGAGCAACTTATCAGCGCGCCATGGTCGCTTTGTTCCACGACACGATTCACCATGAGATTGAGGTTTACGTTGATGACATGATTGCAAGGTCCCAGACTAAAGAAGAACACCTTGACCATCTTCAGAAGCTATTTGACAGGTTGAAGATGTACAAGCTGAGGTTAAACCCGAACAAGTGCACCTTCGGGGTAAGGTCTGGTAAGCTGCTGGGTTTCGTCGTTAGTGATAAAGGTATTCAAGTGGATCCTGCAAAGGTGAAGGCTATACAGGAGATGCCAGCTCCCCGAATGGAAAAGGAAGTTAGAGGCTTTTTGGGACGTCTGAATTACATTGCCCGATTCATTTCACATTTGACTGCTACTTGTGAGCCAATCTTCAAGCTGCTGAAGAAAGATCAGGTGGTAAAGTTGAATGATGAATGTCAGACCTCTTTCAAATGGATCAAGGAATACCTCCAAGAGCCACCTATTCTGGTGCCTCCAGTTGAAGGGAGACCTTTAATCTTATACTTGACAGTACTAGACAATTCAATGGGGTGCGTGTTGGGGCAGCATGACAAGTCTGGCCAAAAAGAGCACGCTATTTACTACCTTAGCAAAAAGTTTACCGACTGTGAGACCCGATACTCACTGCTCGAGAAAACTTACCGCGCTTTGGCATGGGCTGCTCGCCGGCTGAGACAGTATATGCTGACTCACACCACCTTATTGATATCAAAGATGGACCCAATCAAGTATATCTTCAAAAAGCCTGCCCTGTCCGGAAGAATAGCAAGATGGCAGATGATCTTAACTGAGTATGATATTCAATACACAACCCAAAAAGCAATCAAGGGGAGTGTGTTAGCAGATCATTTGGCGCATCAGGCCGTGGATGATTACCAATCCATGAATTTTGAGTTCCCAGATGAGAATATCATGTTGGTGACTGACTGTGAAAAACCTGGACCATATGAAGGACCTGAGGAGGGATCCCGATGGTCTATGTATTTTGACGGAGCTTCAAACGCGTTGGGTAATGGCATTGGCACTGTGATCATATCTCCTGAAGGCTGTCATACTCCGTTCACCGCCCGACTATGTTTTAACTGCACCAAAAATATGGCGGAGTATGAAGCATGCATCATGGGTCTTCGAGCAACTATTGACCTTAGGATTAAGTTCTTGAGTGTATTTAGAGATTCCGCTCTCGTGATCAGTAAGATTAAGGGCAAGTGGGATACGAAACACCCAAATCTTGTTCCTTACAAGGAGTATGTACTGACATTGCTCCCACACTTCGAGGAGATAACCTTTGAACATTTCCCCAGAGAGGAGAATCAGTTAGCGGACGCGCTAACTACAATGTCTTCTATGTTCAAGGTCAGGTGGGATAACGAAGTTCCCCAGATTACCATCGAGAGCTTGGACGAACCCGCATATTGCTATGATATTGAGACTGAAGAGGTAGCAGATAAACCATGGTTTCAAGAAGTAAAGAGGTATCTTAAGGCGCAGGAGTACCCCGAGGGCGCATCTGTTAATGATAAGAAGTTTCTGAGGAGATTCGCTGCGAAGTTCTTCATCAGCAATGGTATCCTTTACAAGCGTAACCATGATTCGACCTTACTGTGATGTGTGGATAAGAACGAGGCAAAAAGGATCATGGCAGAGTTACATGAAAGTACTTTCGGAACTCATTCCAGTGGACATACTATGGCGAAGAAAATCCTACGGGCAGGATATTATTGGTCTACTATGGAAGCCGATTGTTACCAGCATTCCCGGACCTGTCATAAGTGCCAAGTCTATGCTGATAAGGGGCACATACCTCCCGTTCCTCTAAACGTCTTGACAGCTCCTTGGCCTTTTGCAATATGGGGCACCAACATGATTGGTGACATCAGACCTACTGCGTCTAACGGGTATCGCTTCATTCTGGTAGCTATTGATTACTTTACGAAGTGGGTTGAGGCAACTTCCTTTGCTACAGTAACCAAGAACATCGTGGCGCGGTTTATCCGACATAATCTGATATGTCGATACAGTGTACCAGAGAGGATCATTACGGACAATGGTACAAATCTCAACAATACGATGATCACCGAGGTCTGCAAACAGTTTAAGATACAATATCATAACTCTTCTCCTTACCGGCCGAAGATGAATGGGGATGTTGAAGCGAATAATAAGAACATCAAGAAGATTATGTAGAAGATGACGGTGACATACAAAGACTGGCATGAGATGTTACCATTTGCTCTTCTTGGGTACCGTACCTCAGCACGAACGTCGACAGGGGCAAAACCCTACTCTTTGGTGTATGGCATGGAGGCAGTCTTACCCATTGAAGTTCAGATACCCTCTCTTCGGATTATGAAGGATACAAGTTTGAGCGAGGACGATTGGATTCAGACCCGGCTTGATCAGCTGAACTTAATCGACAAAAAGAGACTTACTGCTATTTGTCATGGTCAGACGTATCAAAAGCGATGATCAAAGCATTTAACAAGAAGGTCAGACGACAAGAGTATCAAGTCTGGGATCTGGTGATCAAACACATCATATTACCTCAAGTTGATCCTAGGGGCAAATGGACCCCTACGTACGAAGGGCCATTTGTGGTTAAGAACATTTTCTCAGGAGGAGCTATGATTCTAACCACCATGGATGGTGACGACCTTCCTCACCCCGTCAATGCAGACATAGTAAAAAAATACTATGCATAATCAAAGACCCGCTAGGTCGACTGGCCTAGGAAAAAATAAGGGCTTCCAGGCGAACCAAAAGGGTTCGGGCAAAAATAAGGGATGAAAGTATAAAAAATTTGTACACCCGGCAAGTCGAAAACCTGAAAAGGCGGCTTGGGCAAAAAGGGATATCCCGGTGGACTGAAAACTCGAAAGGGCGGTCCAGGCAAAAAATAGGGATTAAAGCGTAACACCATGTCTCATTGGGTTATCTTGCAACCAGACTTCGGTATCGACTATCAAGCTTGGACGGTGCCAATCAATCTGATCTACCTTCAACCAAGTAGCAAAGTGATGAGACGCTCGAAGACATAAAGGAAATATCAGAGTTGGAACCCAGTGGGATTGTTCACATAGCTGTTTTTCTTTGTTTTTCACAAATTATATAATTCATCTTTCAGCGGTGTTCTCTTACTAGGACGTCAGCCTCTTGTACAAAAACGCCTATTTACGGGCCAACTTCAAAATCAATATAATTCATTTTCACAAAGAAATTTCAAATTATTTTCCTTTTTCTGTTTTGCTTTGCAAGAACGTCCAATGGTTCATTTTGATATATGCATTTGACAGTAATTGCTGCTCATAAATATTTACATGCGAAACAAAAGACGATTACTCGTAATTCCAGAAACAGGGGCAAACAAGAAATGTCCAAACCTTACAGTTGCTCTATTCACCAGGTACAAGGATAGACCCAGCTGAAGAATATAACTAAAAGTGCATACACTCCCCGTGGAGTAAAAAGTATCTAAAGACAATGATGTTAGCTTTCCCGAACAGGACACAACTCTCCCCAGCTGAGGTTCGCAATTGCGAATGAGTCGGTAAGATTCTCCCCAAGCATAGTTCATTTATCACCAACAATGGAAGACCATCCCCAGTGGAGTTTATTTCTCCCACAAACAGAAACTTTATCCCCGACAAAGTTCATCATCTCCAGCAACGATAATTTAACCCCAGCCGAGGTTATTTCTCCAAGTAAGCAGATCTTCTGACAGGGTGTCTCTTCCCCACAAATTCATTCTCTCACCAATGTATTCTCCAGTAGGATTATTCTCGGATCATCTTCGGTGGTCGCCCCCAGCGAGCGAAACTCTTTATATTCTCCAACAACAGTCCGAGATTTATTTTCCCTAGCTAGAGAACATCATAAAAACATTGCATACATCATGACATGCATACACATCATACATCACAATCTCATTTATTTTGAGAACACCATTACTCAATACATGTCATGCATCATGACATTACATACGACTAATCCTTTACATTTCAGGAAAAGATACAATCAAATTCTCACAAAGTTCAAGCTATGAAGCCCGGGTACGACGGGATAGTATCTTGATTACTCCATCATATTATGAAGCCCGGAGAACGACCGGATAATAGTATCAGAATACCGTGAAGCCTGGACTCGACCATATAGTGGTATCTTTTAAATGATTTATGAAGCCCGGATTCGACCGGATAATATTTTAATCCCCAACAAGCCGTGAATTCCGTATTACAACCGGATAACAGCTCAGCAAGTTACTGTGAACCCTGGATTACAACCAGATAGCAGTACGAGACGTCATGAAGCCTGGATTCAACCAGATAGTGGCATATCATAAACACAAGCCGTGAAGCTTGGATTCAACCGGATAACAGCTCAACAAGTTATTGTGAAGCCTGGATTATGACCAGATAACAATACAAGATACCATGAAGCCTGGACTCGACCAGATAATGGTATAAGACATTGTGAAGCCTGGATTATGACCAGACAGCAGCCAAGAATACTATAAAGCCTGGATTACGACCAGATAGTGGTATATCTTTAATGCAAGTTATGAAGCCCGGGTTCGACCGGATAGTATCTTGATTTCTTTGAACACCATGAAGCCTGGATTACGACCAGATAGTGGTATATCTTAATACAATTTATGAAGCCCGAGTTAGACCGGATAGTATCTTGATTTCTCCGAACACCATGAAGCCTGGATTCGATCGGATAATGGTATAAGACATCGTGAAGCCTGGATTACGACCAGATAGCGATTTGATACATCGTGAAGCCTGAATTACGACCAGATAGCGGTAAAGACACTAAAGCATGGGTTACGACCAGATAACAATAAGGGACACTGCGAAGCTTGGATTTTGACCAAATAGCAGTTCACCCGGCCAATTACTATGAAGCCCAGAGTCGACCGGATATTAGTAGACCTTAAAATCAAATGGAAGCCCGGATGCGTCTGGATAACCACTTGATTTTCTTCTGAAGCCTGGATTTCGACCAGATAAGAAGTGAGGTATTGTGAAGCCTGGATTCGACCAGATAACAGTACAAGACACCATGAAGCCTGGATTCAACCAGATAATGGTATGAAACATCGTGAAGCCTGGATTATGACCAGATAGTGATACAAGACATTGCGAAGCTTGGATTTCGACCAAATAGCAATTTTACCTGGACAATTAATAAGAAGCCCAGAGTCGACCGAATATTAGTGTGCCCTAAATTCAAGTTAAAGCCCGGATGCGACCGGATAACAACTGAATTCCTTCTGAAGCCTAGATTACGACCAAATAAGAATTGAGAAATTGTGAAGTCTGGATTACGACCGAATAGCAAGATTGATCTCATCTCCTCAGTAAGTCACTGTAAAGCCTGGATTACGACCAGATAACAGCCGATCTTATCACTATGAATCCTGGATCACGACCAGATAGTAGTTCATTTTCTCCTCTTCGACCAAGAGGTGATTCCCCAGTAGAATAACGAATGACCGAAGCTCCTAAAATTCAACTTTTCTCAAGACAGAGAACAACATTCCCCAGCAGAATCTTCCTCAACAATAGGTATACAAGCTCTCTCTAAGGAATCTCTTATGCGATCGACACTTCTTTCGATGACATCTTTAAGCCCATCTCCCATCATCAATCTCCAAATGGCATCTTTAAGCCCATTCCCGACACCACAAGATAAGTACCACCTCATACGAGTGCAAATTTCTGGGCACTCTAGTGTTCAATCATCTTCCACCTTCAGATCACGAAAGGCAGACAAGCCAATCTAAATCTTCAGGTTTAAGAAGATTGAACAGGTGCAGCTGTTGTACCCCAAAATTTTCCCTCTCATATTTCTCAATACATTTCAAGTGAGGTTTTCAAATTGCTCAAGGAAGTCCAAGGGTTGACCAGACAAGCTCTCTCCTAAGGCAGTCTACCTAAAATTAAGGTTTCATGTTGCATAAAGATACTTGAGTCCAAGGGATCCCAAATGCTCACCATTGTCCTAATATGTTCTCAAGATCATCCATGTCAAGTTTCAAGCCTTGCAGAGGAAGTTTGCTCAGTCAATTGCTTAAAGGCCTGAAAATCGACTGTGCTGGGGCAAAAGTCAATTGTGGCCCACATACAGTCAAACTTCAAGATTTTTGGTTAACATCCTCATTTTGAAGTATTATTCATCATTTGATCAAGGGTTGATCATGATTCATCAAGGATTGCTCACAATTCATCAAAACCCAAAAGTTGCTAAATTAGGGTTTTGTAGGAAAAGTCAACTCAACTTTGACCAAGCATAACTTTCTCATACTTTATGAGAAATGATCCATCCAAAGCTCATTTTAAGGAGGATGCAATTACCTACGATCCATCTTCATCTACCAATTTCAAAATATGCACTCACAAGAAGTTATGAATTTGGACCTTATAGGTCATTTTGAAAAGTCAACAAAAACACCTTTTTTTGTCAAAGCTTCATAAATGAACATGAAAGACTCAATTTAGATGATACCAAAAGGGTTGCTTAGAGGACATCTCAAGATTTCTAAAAAGTCCAAGAACACCTTCAAAGAGTCAAAATTGAGGAAGTTATGCATTAGTGAAGTTGACCTTTTTTGCAAAATTGTCAAAAGTCAACTATGCCTCAAATTGCAATTTTTGCTAAATGGGCCTAATCTTTTGCACTTGTTTTGAGTTGGTAGCATGGTCCAAGAGCCCTAGCTATTTCCACTTGTCTTTATATTATTTTTATTATTTATTTTGATTTTTATTGCAATTAAATCAATTTAAATCAAAACAAATCATGAAAAAATCCAAATCATTGAAACCTCAAGATATCGTGCATATTTCAGGTCCTATATCCAGCTAGCAAGTGAACCAATTCGTGCAAGGCATAGGTGGGCACAAAATGACTGATTTTGGCCTATTTTGGAAAGAATTTCAAGTGAATCAAATCAAGATCAAAATCTATAATGGATAAAGATTGAGAGCATAATTTCAACCCTAATTCAATCCTTGGTATATAGTGAACATTTGCAGACCTAAAACACAAGGCTTTATAGGCGTGAAAAGGCAGAACAAACTTGGAAAAATCACAAAAAAATGCTGACTTGATTTCACACTTCCAGGAAATTACAAGGCTCCCTGACCATCTCATTCACTTCCTGGGATTGCAAGCAAGCTGTACTAATTGAAAGCAAGCGCGCTAGTGCCCAAAATTCATCCCCACGACTCCCACGGTTTGCCCATATTTCCAAAATTGAATCTTGTTATTCTTGCACATTCATCATGTTTTAATAGTATATTCTTGTTCCTTAACACATTTGCAAGCTATCTATATCATTTAATTGCATTTTTGTGGACTATATCAAAATTCACCATTGCTAGGTTTTGATGGCTCGTTTTAGGATCTTTTGGTAAGGTAAAATTGGCCCTCAAGAAGGGCACCATCGTGCTCAGCAGGCCAAGACGAATCAATCCATGGCCTTAGACTTCATTTATCATGCCCATGGAAGATTTTGAAACAAGCCAGGGATGTAGCGATGGATGGTGTCTGTAGGTAAAAGTTTTTAACTTTTACCAACATAGAGAGGACAGGGACGACCTGCGTGGCACCATATTACTTGTCCATTTTAATTTTGGCGCTTTTTTCCCACTAACTTGCATTATCATATATTATCATTTATTATTTCTCTATGTACAAATAGAACGTGCAACTCAGTTGGTGAAGAGGTAGTGGAATAGGCTTCAGGACCTGGGTTCGAATCCCTGCCCCCCCCATATTTCATGTTATTTTTCTTTAAATATTCAGGCGTGCACACAAGGACAAAGGATAACCATGCATCCTCACGATTCAACCTTTGGATCTCCAGATGGCCAGAACTAAAGGCCATCAGATGAAGGAGCATCATAGGCCTTGGTCAACATGCAGCATGGGAACCTTGAAGGTCAACGTGGACCTTTAGTTTTGGGCCAGAATTGCTAGCAACACACCCCTCCAAATTACTTTCTCAGGCCCATTTTCTTCTTCTTTTCATTTATATTTTCTTTTATTTAATTTATTTAATCATCTTTACTAACATAAATTAATTTTTCTTTTTATCAAAAAATCATAAAAATAACATTTTCATCCAATTAGATTTAGAATTTATTTTTTATACAAATATTAATTTAATTAGTTTATTTAATCTTAGGGTAACATTAATTATTTTGTAAATAAATTTAAAAACAATTAGAAAATTAGGGTTTTACTTAATTTAATTTCTATTTTCTTTTTCTTAAAAAAAAACCAAAATATAAAAATAGGCCATGTAAATTATTTTCTTTAATTTAATTTAATTACTAATTAGTTTTGTATTTATTTTAAAAACATTATTCTTTTTTTCTTAAAAATAATTAAAAAAACAACAAAAATAATTGTTTCTTTCAATTAGGTTAGACGGGGTCAAAACCCTATTTCTCTCCCGTTCTCGATTCATCGCGCTTTATTTATTTTTACCATATTGATGTAATTGCTCACAAGTTGTAATAGATTAATTAGGATTTTTCTCCTTTTCATTTATCGTTTTGACGGGTTGTTTTTGGCTATGTAATTAATACCCGAAGCCTTGTAATAACGTAGCTTTACTTTCCGCACTTTAAATTTCGCGAACATTAAACTGTTAGATGTATGGTAATAGGGATGCATGACAAGAATGTATGATTAACTTTAAAACGGTTAGCAAACCCTAAATGTGCAAAGATAAAAATTGAATCACTCGCACATGCATACTCCTAGGGTATACTCCCACTTCGGTTGCCTTCGGTAAACGATAATTAAGTATAGGGTATTTTAGTGGTTGCTCTCTTGTCTAAAAAATCAAAGTTGCCTCGGAAAGGTTGCCTCAAATATGATCTTAAGACACTAGGGTTATTACTAAGACGTCCTAACATTGCTTTAGTGATCGTACGTCCCTTTCGAGTTGACCCTTAAAACTCCAACGGCGGTGCTACCTACTCACTAATAGTAGGATAATGCTGTCTAAAGGAAATGAACATAGAACAATTCTTTTTTCGAGTAGGTAGATGCTAGTAGGTACTTGCTCAATACAAACAAACTTTTTCACACTTATACACTTTTCAAACAAAGTTTTCAAAAACACTTCGTAACACTCTTGAGGACTGATACAAGGGTTAAAACGAAGTAAAACAAAAACTTTTCAAAACACATAAACACAAAAGCAATTTTAAAATGATGAGCAAGTACCTAAGAGTCCGTAGAAAACTACGGATAGAAAGGGTGCTAATACCTTCCCTTTCTATAATCTACCCCTCGTACTCAAAATCTCAAAAAAGGAATTTTTCTGTGCTTTTTTCCTTTCCGGTTGGATAAAATAAAAGTCGGTGGCGACTCTTGCTTACCGCGACATTTTGCAAACAAAAAACGCAAAATGCAAACCAGTATTAAACAGTCAGTTCTGCCACCGTATCACACACAACTTCTTTATGCAATCATATAATACGACTCAATACTATGCAAATTCATGTGGTACCATTGGAGCAGAACTCCCATCTCAAGTAATTGCCAATAAATAGAGACATCAATAAGGCATAAGCCTTCATCTTAATATTCTCCAATATAGGCCATCTTAACGAGCATCAGCTCCATCTTAAAATGCAATGTATGCGACACAATCATGAATGTAATGACAACACCATAATTAACAACATCTCAACACAACATCATCGTTGGCCAGAAGCGTACATCTTAATAGCTGCCAATTATTAGAGGCATCTCAACATCTTTCATCAACATCGTTCATCAACATCATTTATCATCATAATTCGTCAAACATCATTTATACATCATAATTCATCAAACATCATTTATACATCATAATTCATCAAACATCATTTATCATCAACAACTCAGCCATACAACAATACAATAGTAAATCGTCAATCTTGCAACATTGACCATAGGCCTACAACATGATATTGCCTATAATTAATTAATCATCTAAGGCTTACTTATAATTTACAAAAATTCTACATGTTACCCTGTAATACTACATCATTATCATTATTAATTCTTACTGTTATGAACCAAACAGTAATCTATAATCATCTCATCCTCATCATTCTTCACAAAAATCAACATAGCGATTAACGCGGGAACTAACTCTAATCCTAATTTGGATATTAGGATTATCCTTCCTATTCTTCATTTTGATCCTTAAGAATGAAGTTCACCGTGTTAGCTATTCAACGCTTCGAACGACACCTCAAACGGATTCCGAAAACTCAAGTTACAACCTCTGGAAAACGAATCTGTCAAAAACCATACTACATGGATCGATGCGAAATGTCTTGAGTCAACGCTTACTGTGCTTAACACGCTGCATGTATCGACACGTACTCCCTTCGTATCGACTCATACTGAGTCTGCAACACGGAATGTATCGACACAAGCTCCTACGTATCGACTCATCCTGAGTCTAAAAGCCTGCATGTATCGAGGCATGGCTTCTTCGTATCGACTCATCCTGAGTCTAAAAGCCTTCATGTATCGACACATGGCTTTTGGGGTCGACACATACTGTTCGATCATGGATATTTTCTGCGATTTCACTGCATTTTCACTAGGGTTTCCATGCTTTAGGCCCTAAAAACATTCTCTAATCATAGATAATCATCAATTATAATTATCCTATAATTCTACATCAAATATACAACATTAGGGCATCATTATTCATCTTTCAATCATCGGTTCTCATCAAACAACAATGTATATAATTCAATCATAAACCCAACAATATTTCACATCTAATCCCATATACCAATCATCATAAACTCTATTATAGAGTCAGAACCCCACCCTTACCTTGGATGGAAGGTTGCTCTATAACTTTTCCGGTTGATTTTCGTTCTACCTCTTTTCCCTCTTTCCAACAACTTTCACGTTCTCTTATTCCAACCCTTATTTATTCTCTTCTTACTGCTTCCTCTTTTCTATTATTTCTAACAATAATAAAATAACCCTATAATTCTCAAAATACCTTAATGGACTTAAAACTACTACACCCCCCTTTCTACTATTATTCCTTTAAAACTAGCCCACATCAAATAATATTATCATTATAATATTATTCCACAACTTAATAAAATAAATAAATCCAACTAATCACAACACATCAACTATCATCATAACACAACTTCACAATTATTCCAAAAATAATTTAATTAAATAATTAATTAAATTACGGGCGTTACAACTCTCCCCCACTTAGAATATTTTCGTCCTCGAAAATTTACCTTAAACAACAACTCAGGATAAGAGTCTCGTATCTTGCTCTCCAACTCTCAAGTCATTCTTTCTCCGGAAGCCCCTAGCCAAACTACTTTAACCAAAGCAATCTCTTTGTACCTCAGAGTCTTTATTTCACGATCCGTGATCTGTACTGGCATCATCTCCACAATAAGGTTATCCCGTACTAGCACATCATCCATATGAATCACATGAGATGGATCTAAAATATACTTCCAGAGTTGTGACACATGAAACACATCATGCAAATTCTAAAGATTAGGCGGTAAAGCCACTCTATAAGCAACATTCCCCACTCTCTCGGAAATCTAATATGGACCAATAAAACGAGAAGTGAGCTTCTTAGACTTCAATGCTCGCCCAATACCAGTCACAGGTGTAACTCTAAAAAACACATGGTCACCCGCTTGAAATTCTAAATCTTTCCTTAGTTTGTCATGATAACTCTTCTGTCTACTTTGGGAAGCTTTCATCTTCTCTCGAATCAACTTCACCTTCTCAGTAGTCTCACGAACAAGTTCAGGTCCAAGTACTACACTTTCACCAGATTCATGCCAACATAAAGGAGTTCTACATCTTCGACCATACAACGCTTTAAAAGGTGACATCCCAATACTTGAATGGTACCTGTTATTATAAGTGAACTCTATCAACAGAAGATAAGTATCCCACAAACCTCCCTGCTCAAGAACACATGCCCTCAACAAGTCTTCCAACGATTGAATAGTCCTTTCAGTCTGACCATCTGTCTGAGGATGATATGCTGAACTCAACCTCAACTTAGAACCAAACGCTTCTTGCAAACTCTTCTGAAAATCAGAAGTAAATCTTAGATTTCTATCTGACACAATGCACAAAGGAACACCATGCAGCTTTACAATCACACTAGTGTAAATCTCTGCCAACTTCGACACTAGAAAACTGATGTTAATAGGAATAAAATGAGAAAACTTCATAAGCCTATCAACAATCACCCAAATCTAATAATTTCCTCGTAAGGTATTAGGTAACCCTGTCACAAAGTCCATCAAAATGCTATCCCATTTCCATTCTGGAACTTCTAACGGTTGCATCAACCCTGCTGGCTTCTGATGTTCAAATTTCGACTTTTGACAAGTCAAACATGCATACACAAACCGAGCCACATCACTCTTCATCTCAGGCCACCAAAATAAACCTTTAAAATCTTGATACATATATGTAGCTCCTGGATGAATACTCAACTTACTTCTATGTGTGATACAGTGGGAGAACTGACTTGATGTTTTTGCATTTGTGTTCGTAAATGTAGCGGTTTAGCAAGAGTTGCCACCGACTTTTCTTTTATCCAAAAGGAAAGGTGAAAAAGCACAGGAAAGACCTTTAGAGATGTTTTCTTGAGTTCGGGGGGTAGATTATGAAAAGGGAAGGTATTAGCACCCTTTTCATCCATGGTTTTCCATGGGCTCTTAGTTACTCGCTAGATCAACTTGCTTTTGTTTGAATGTGTTTGTGGTGTGAGTTTTGAAAGTATTTTTGAAAATGTCTTTGTAATGGTTCTCGTTTCTATAAGAACACGTACAAAGTGTTGTTTCGAAAATAGTTCAAAGATGTGTTTGTGGTGTGTGTTTTTGAAAGTGATTTTGAAAAGGTGTATTCTTTGTAATGGTTCTCGTTTCTATAAGAACGCGTACAAAGTGTTTATCTTTTGAAAATGTTTCAAAGTGAGAGTGTTGGTGCATAAAATGTTTTTGTTGTGAGCAAGCGAGTAACTAAGACGAACCTACCTACTCAAAAGGTCTTAAATGTGCTTTTCCTCCTCCTTTAGATGTGGCTATCTTACCATTGATTTAGTAAGAAGCCCCATTGTTGGATGTGAAGGGACGGGCATTGGACGTTTGGATAGTCATAGAAGGAAACTTATGAGACGTTTTAGCAATGTCGTTTAGGGACTAGATCGTCTACCGAAGGCAACATCGAGGGTCATCGAGGGATTACGATCTTTTATCGAAGGGTCTTTGCTAAAACGTCCCATATCCGAGGAACATGACTATTTTCCGAAAGGGGACAAAGTGAGATTGCCCTAGAGGTGTTAGTGTGCAAGTGTGTTAGTTTACATATGTTTTATTTTGTATTTGAAAGGTTATCTATTTGCTGATTTTATCTTGCCATACATCCTAATTACTAGCAATATATGAAAGCAAGTAAAAATGCGGAAAATAAATCCTAAGCTATTACATCACTTTAGGGGGATGGGAGTACAAATTAATAATGTGGATGAAGTAGAAACTAAAATATTACAACCATATCGAACAACAACAAAGATAATGTGAAAACAGTGCCAAATATAGGAAGAAATGCATTTGAACCACTATGTGTCGACCCATGCTGCTATGCATCGACACATAGCTTTTCCCTGCTCATGCAAAACAAAATAACTTAGTATGAGTCGACATATAATGGGATGTGTCGACTCATGTACCCTTCTTGTGTCGACGCGAAACGCGTATGTATCGACTCATAAGCTTTTCCAGCTTCTGTTTTGTGACCTGAACTCAGTATGGGTCGATGCATGAGGATTATGTGTCGACTCTATACCCTTTTTTTCACTATGATGGGTCGATACATGCTGCATTTTCCTACCTTAAACATTATTTTACTGAATGTACAAGTTAGCTTATGACATACGATGGATAAACATGAACAACAAATGATTGAATGAGCCTAAACAAAATGCAAATGACTAGTTCAAAAAGATATTAAAGTACTACATCTTGTCTTCAAAATAAACAAATCATTAATGATGTATGGAGAGATATCAAGTCAAGAAGACTTACCTCTGGGCTGCACTGTCTTTTTTAAATCTGAATGTTTTTCCAAATGTGATGAGGACCTCAATGAATCTCAAGAATGCTACTCCGGACTGTTGAAACTAAGTTGGACTGTACTGTAATGTTTTTTGGTGTTTTGAGGACAGGGATGAACAACACTACAGAGACTATTTTTTTGGTTATGCTTGGACAGTCTTTGAGGAAGAGTTTGTATGGTGGAGTAATGGGTTAGGTTTCTGTTTTGAACAAGAGCAGTTTTGGTTTTGAAAATGAGTCAAAGTTGCACAAAATATTGTTTTTTTGCTCAAGAAAACTCTCTATCTTCTCTCTAGAAAATTTTTAACCTCTCTTCAAAGTCCAACCTCCTGTCTTATGAGACAATCCTCTTTTTGTAGACCCCTTGACTGTGGTTTAGGGGGGAAAAATAAATCATTTTGAATTGTCTTTTCCTACTGCTTTGATACTTTCTATAACCATTTTCCTTTGCCATTTTGGTGCAATTTTGGGGCTATTGTGGTGCAGGCTTGGGCAGAGTGCATAGAGCAGTTTTGGATTGTATTGGGCAGCATGCATACTTAGGATGTAGCATGGCACAAGCTTTCTTGCATGGCAGCATAGGGTGTTGTGGCAATGTGATATATCATATTTTCTTCAACTTTGGACAACATAGTTTGTAGCATGTTACAAATTTGGCCTTGTGCACATTATGTTAAAGGCAAAAATATTGTGCCAAGGTTTTAATCAAGACATAGTTTTAGAATTTGTAATTTTACAAAATGTCACTTTGTAATAACTTGAATTACTTGCATCACTTTGAATTAATCGGAATTGTAGTGAAATGCCATGGAGCAAATGAAATTAACCAAGTATAGAAAATACTTAGAAAAATTTAAAAGTCTTGCAAAAGCTGGATTTTTGATTCTCTTGATTTTTGATGATCACATTTCATTTTGGATGTCTTGACATAATTTGATTTTTGGGACTTAAATTTGGTCAAAAAGTCAAAGTTTAACTTTTCAGTGTGCAAATGACCATTTTGCCCTTATGAGGGATTTTCTTGGAAAATTGCAGTTCAAGGCTTGGAAACTTGATGGAAGAAAACCTGGGATCCAGGGTGATCCCTTGTGAAATGAGAGGGCGAATTTTGGGGTGCAACACTATGACTCTCTTCAAGTATCACTTTCTTCATCTCACCATCATTAGGAATATAAATCCGGTTACGAAATCTCAACACACCTTGATCATCTAGCTTAAAATCACTATTCTCATACTGATCGATCCCAACCATCGAATCTACCAGTTTCACATCCAACTTATGAGCTTTTCTGATACTGTCTAGAAATTCATTATTAATCTTCAACATACCCAACATAACACTCTACGGCATAACCTCGTAAACTAAGCTCATATCTCTAAACTGCTCAATTAATTCCAACTCTTTAACCATCATTGCCGACATATGTAAAGTCTTTCGAATCAACGCATTAGCTACCACATTCGCTTTTCCTAGATGATAATTCAAACCGAAATCATAATCCTTTAACAATTCCAACCATCTTCATTGCCTCATATTCAACTTCTTTTGATCGAATAAATACTTTAAGCTCTTATGGTCACTAAACACTTCAAATCTAGAACCATAAAGATAATGCCTCCAAATCTTCAATACAAAGACAACTGAAGCAAGCTCTAAATCATGCGTAGTATAGTTCTTCTCATGAGTCCTTAAATGCCTTGACATATAAGCAACTACCTTATCATTATGCATAAACACACCTCCTAAACCCATCTTAGAAGCATCACAATATACCACAAAAGGCTCTCCTGGATTAGGCAATGTCAAAATCGAAGCCGACGTTAATCTCTTCTTCAATTCTGTAAAAATTTCTTCGCACTGAACATCCCACACAAAAGCTATACCTTTACAAGTCAACTTAGTCAATGGAAGTGCCAACTTAGAAAAACCTTCGATAAACCTTCTATAGTAACCAGCTAATCCCAAAAAGCTTCTAATCTCAGTAGCTGACCTCCGAGTTTCCCATTGCAACATAGTGTCAACCTTCGATGGATCTACAACGATGCCACTACCTGAGATCAAATAACCAAGAAAACTAACCTCCTTTAACTAGAACTCACACTTGGACAGCTTTGCATACAACTTCTTCTCTTTCAAAACTTGCAATACTACCCTTAAGTGTTCTGCATGTTCTTCTTATGACTTAGAGTAAATCAAAATATCATCAATAAACACCACCACAAACCGATCCAAATAAGTATGAAAGATACGATTCATATATTCCATGAATACTCCCGGCGCATTAGTAACACCAAAAGGCATCACCGAATACTCATAATGTCCATAACACATTCTGAAAGCCGTCTTCTGGATATCTTCATCCTTCACTTTAATCTGATGGTAACCCGACCTTAAATCAATATTACTAAAAACACGAGCATCCACCAATTGGTCCATCAAGTCATCTATTCTTGGAAGCGGATACTTGTTCTTAATCGTCACTTTATTCAACTGTCTATAATCAACACAAAGCCTCATACTTCCATCTTTCTTCTTTACTAACAACACTGGAGCATCCCACAGTGATACACTTGGTCTTACAAACTTCTTTTCAAGTAACTCTTCCAATTTCTTCTTTAACTCTGACAATTCAGATGCAAACATCCTGTATGGTGCCATAGACACAGGTCTGGTACCAGGTATGTAAATGGATATCCATGGGGACAGATAATATGATATCCGTGTCTGTTCCGTTGGATAAATATGATATCCATATCCACCCCATATCCATGCGGATATCTACTAAGCGGGTAATCCATGGGTTTTAAGATACCCGCGGATATTTACAGATATCCATGGATAACATTTTATTCTAAAATTATTTTTAAAAAAAAATATTTTTCAGTTTTTTTTAAAGACACAAAAAAATAATTATCATATAACATTTATACAATTTAGTCTCAATTTAATAACAAAATTTCATCATATTAATATTTGTCTTTTTTACCAAAACATAATAACATCCATATAGAATATCCATAATTTTTAACCAAAACAATATTCATCATAGAATATAATAATTGTTCCAAACAAAATAAAAAGTAATGATGCACATAGTTTTCATAAATCATTGTAAAATTCCATATTATGCATTCCTTGCTTAAACAATTCCACTTTGATTTCCTAGCTCCTGAAATAAAACCATAAAAATGTTCAAATAAAACAAGGAGATGAGATGGTTGATTGTGATGTGAGTTGCGACGGAGCCAGTACGGAGCTGGTAAAACAAGGAAGATAAGATGGATCCTTATTTTTATGGTGGAAGGTGCATTGATAACACTGAAGGGGAATTTGAGAAGGCAAGAGAAATGATCATATAAAATAAATTAATTATGAAATGGAAAAGTAAGGCTTATAATATATTATGGAATATAATTTTTTTTAAAGAAAACGTAAAAAAAAAAGACTAAATTCTTTTGGAAGATGATAAGACTTAGTAAAATATATAAATATTTAAATAATTTTTATAATTAATTAACGGATACGGATATCCGCGCGTATGAATATTATTAAATCCGTATCCATATCCATTAAATAACGGGTATCTAAATATCCATTTATTTTATCTACGGATATCCATTAAGTTATCCATCTCATATCCGTAACGGATTTTATCCGCGGATACGGATTTTTTTGCCATCCCTAGGTACAAGATCAATTGCAAATTCAACTTCTCTCTCCGATGGTTCGTCAGGAGTTTCATTAGGGAAAACTTCAGGAAATTCACACACCACCTGTAATTCCTCAATTATGGCTTGAGTCTCTACAGATAGCGACGCCATCAACGAGAACATCTGCACTTCTTCTTACATCAACTTTCTCAACTGTTTAGCAGACAACAAACTACCTTCCTCTTCTTCAGGAGTAGAAAACCTCACAGACTTGTCATAACAGTTAATATGAACACAGTTATGCTCTAACCAGTTCATACCCAAAATCACATCCAACCCTCTTAATGGTAAACAAACCAAATCAACAGCAAAGTCTCTGTCGAAGTTCGACAAGGGACACTTTAAACACACAAAAGAAGTAGTCACCGACCCCTTGGCTGGAGTGTCGACGACCATCTCTCCATTCAAAGAAGATAACATAAGACCCAATCTTTCAACATAATCAATAGCAATAAAACCATGAGTAGCACCGGTATCAATAATAGTAATTAAAGGAGTACTATTAATGAAACATGTACCTCTGATAAGTCTTTCCTTAGTAGTTGCTTGATCCTCAACCAAAGCGAACGCTTTACCACTTGTCTGCGCCTTCTTTGGTTTCTGACACTGACTACCAATGTTCCCTTCTTCACTACAGTTGAAACAAATCACATCCTTATGCTTGCACTCAGATACAACATATCCGTTCTTACCACAACGGAAACACCTCTTTACTTCAGTAGTACACACATTACTCTTATGCACATGTTTCCCACATTTAAAACAAATCACACCAGCAGGAGCATCTCCCCCACTAGGCTTCTGACCCTGAGAAACTTTCAGTTTACCTTTACTAGCTGCGGTATCATAAGGCTTACCACGAGTCTGTTGGTGCTTACCCCTCTTCTCATTGATAATCTTGTAATGAGCATTATTATCCTCCTCATAAATTCTGCAGCTATCAATCAAATCAGCAAAGACACAGATCTTCTAGTATCCATCTGCCTTCTTGATCTCCAGGCGCAACCCGTTCTCAAACTTGATACACTTCGAAAACTCAACATCTGCCTCAGCGTAGTGCGGATAAAACTTATCCAACTCAGAAAACCTGGCAGCATACTCAACAACCGACATAATCCCTTGCTTCAGCTCAAGGAATTCAATTTCCTTCTTACCCCGAACATCTTCCGGAAAGTAATTCCTCAGAAATTCCCTACGGAACACAGCCCAAGTGACATTCTCACCTGCAGCTTCCAATCTCTGACAAGTCTCTAGCCACCAGTCATCAACTTCAACTGCTAGCATATGAGTACCATATCGAACCTTCTGCGCTGGAGTGCAGTCCATCACACGGAAGATTCTCTCAATCTCTTTCAACCAATCCAATGCTCCATCAGGATCATACTTTCCCTTGAACGTAGGCGGATTCTCTCTCTGGAAAGTCGCCAAGCTACGAGATCCAGCATTCCCGTCAGCATTCGACTGATTCTCCATCGCATGAGCCATTGCTTCTAAAGCAGCAGCAAGTGCAACATCATTCCTTCCAGTCATCTCAACTTATCACTACAACATAAACAACTGCTAGAACTCAAATTAACAATACTCGATTGTTAGACAACTACGAATCGACGATAAGGTCGGACCAACCTTTGCTATGATACCAACTTTGTAACACCCTAATTCTACCCGGCAATTATAAATGTAAATCAGAGTTATAATTATTCATGCAAATGAATCAGGATGCCACAAATTCAACTTTGAAAACACATTGCATTTGACGTGGATACATAACACTTTAAAACTTCGGATGAACCATCAGCATAATCTTTACTCTCTTAATTCAACAATTTAAGCATCTACGCAATGGAATTCCTAATAACATCTTTGTCCATCGTTACAACAACTTCAAAATAACACATACTTAGCAACAATCAAATTAAAGTTCAACAACTAAAATAATCAATAATTAAAAGCAACAAGCATTCGTCCCCCCCGAGTGTTACGTATCAGAGCAATGACACCAACTCGAACTACTGAAGGTATACAACCTTCACTCATGATTACCTGGACGTTACCAACGTAATGGTAACATTCAAACATAAGGGGTGAGATATCTAACAATATAATAAAATGTATGATAAGTAATATATTAAATTAGACCATATAACATCACCACTTCTCATCTTATAAACAACAATAATCGCAACAGAATACCAACGATAATACACATTCACCACATCAATACACAACTTCTTTATGCAATCATATAATGCGACTCAATACTATGCAAATGCATGTGGTACCATTGGAGCATAACTCCTATCTCAAATAATTGCCAATAAATAGAGGCATCAACAAGGCATAAGCCTTCATCTTAATATTCGCCAATACAGGCCATCTTAACGAGCATCAACTCCATCTTGAAATGCAATGTATGCGACACAATCATGAATGTAATGACAACACCATAATTAACAACATCTCAACACAACATCATCGCTGGCCAGAAGCCTACATCTTAATAGCTGCCAATTATTAGAGGAATCTCAACATGTTTCATCAACATCTTTCATCAACATCATTTATCACTATAATTCATCAAACATCATTTATACATCATAATTCACCAAACATCATTTATACATCATAATTCATTAAACATCATTTATCATCAACAACTCAGCCATACAACAATACAATAGTAAATCGTCAATCTTGCAACATTGACCATAGGCCTACAACGTGATATTGCCTATAATTAATTAATCATCTAAGGCTTACTTCTAATTTACCAAACTTCTACATGTAACCCTGTAATACTACATCATTATCATTATTAATTCTTACTGTTATGAACCAAACAGTAATCTATAATCATCTCATCCTCATCATTCTTCACAAAAATCAACATAGTGATTAACGCGGGAACTAACTCTAATCCTAATTTAGATACTAGGATTATACTTCCTATTCTTCATTTTGATCCTTAATAATGAAGTTCATCGCGTTAGCTATTTAACGCTTCAAACGGTACCTCAAACGAAGTGCAGAAACTCAAGTTACAGCCTCTGGAAAACGAATCTCTCAAAAACCAGACTACATGGATCAATGCGAAATGTCTTGAGTCGACACTTACTGGGCTTAACACGCTGCATGTGTCGACGCGTACTCCCTTTGTATCGACTCATACTGAGTCTGCAACACGACATGTATCGACATATGCTCCTACGTATCGACTCATCCTGAGTCTAAAAGTCTGCATGTATCGACGCATGGCTTCTTCGTATCGACTCATCCTGAGTCTAAAAGCCTTCATGCATCGACGCATGGCTTTTGGGTCGACACATACTGTTCTATCATGGATATTTTTTGTGATTTCACTGTGTTTTCAATACGGTTTCCATGCTTTAGGCCCTAAAAACATCCTCTAATCATAGATAATCATCAATTATAATTATCCTATAATTCTACATCAAATATACATGATTAGCGCATCTTTATTCATCTTTAAATCATCGATTCTCATCAAACAACAATGTATATAATTCAATCATAAACCCAACAATCTTTCATATCTAATCCCACATACCAATCATCATAAACCCTATTATAGAGTTAGAACCCCACTCTTACCTTGGATTGAAGGTCTCTCTATAACTTTTCTGGTTGATTTCCGTTCTGCCTCTTTTCCTTTTTTTCCAACAACTTTCACGTTCTCTTCTTCCAACCCTTATTTCTTCTCCTCTTACTGCTTCCTCTTTTCTATTATTTCTAACAATAATAAAATAACCCTATAATTCTCAAAATACCTTAATGGGCTTAAAACTACTACACCCCCCTTTCTACTACTATTCTTTTAAAACAAGCCCACATCAAATAATATTATCATTCTAATATTATTCCACAACTTAATAAAATAAATAAATCCAACTAATCACAACACATCAACTATCATCATAACACAACTTCACAATTATTCTAAAAATAATTTAATTAAATAATTAATTAAATTACGGGCGTTACATCCTCCACGCGTTTCCTTTTCCCCAATTGTTCGTGAGGGGGGGCCTGGGTCCCTGAAGGGGAAGATGAAACACTTGGGTAGGTAGAAGTTTTGGCTTGTTCTTGAATCTGAGCAACCCGATTTTTAGGCCCCAAGTTAGATGCATTCTTGGGCCTCAACTTGAGCAAACGTTCATAGAGGGTCGCCATCTGATCTGTAATAAAAAAGAAACTTCCAGTCATAAGACAAATGTAAAAACATAAAATTATGGGCATGTCCCCTACCTAGAAGTATCAAAGCCTCCTCATCAGAGGAGCACTCGAGGAGCGCTTTCGTGTTAATCAGTCTGTGAACAAGGAGATGCTCCCCTTGATCGTCAAAAAGGAAGTTGTTGTCCATGTCCACACACTTCGCCAGGAAGAAACTCTTAACATAAGTTGCTAGCTTGTCGTAAGAGAGTTGATCCTGGGCATCTATGTCCTCAGGCTTCACCGCGTAATACTCGGGCTTTTTTTCAAAGTGTTTCCACTACCACTAAAGAGGAAACCTCGCCATCAGCCGAGCCACTGTCCGACCATCCTCGATCTCTTATGAGCGATCGTACAAAGAAGCCACTGCCACATCAATAAGAGGCTTCACAATGAAATACCTCTGTTTGAAGTTGTGCTTAGAGTCAAGGTACGACCGGAAGAGTTTTCCAAACTGGTTGAATGACACCCAAGCTTGTCGTCCTCTAATGGTCTACCGTTGTAGGAGAAAGATACGAAAGAATAGGGTCAAAGTGGCATCAATCTGGAGATATTGGCGTACAAGTTTAAACACTCGCATAAACGCGAGCGCATTCGGATGAAGCTGTGAAGGTTCCATTTGCAACCATTGGAAGACCCCCACTTGGAAATCATTGAAGGGAAAACGTATCCCCGTTTCTTTAAAAGCAAATTCATACATAGGGAAGCGTTTTCCTGGAAATGCCGAGCATATCCTCCGACTCCGATGAGGGATATGAAGAACCGAGTTGGTAGGGGCACCCTCTGCTGGGTCCTCTGGGACATTGAACGCGTCAGAAGTGCCCTGCGAAAAACATGACCTTTTACTTTGAGGCTCGGGTGTGACCCAAGCCAAAGGATCATCCGCGACCATAGTGTCACCCTTGTTGGTATCAGGCACTGTTGTACCCCAAAATTTGCCCTTTATTTTCTCAATACATTTAACAAAGGACCTCCACTCATACTCTCATACTCTCAAAAAGCCATAACTGTCCATAAAACCCCCACTCTTGAGCTTTGAAGTCAAAAACTTTGAACTTCTCACACCTTGCAAGTTATGTCCAAGTAAACCATCCAAAAACTCCACATACATCATATAGGAGTTGTTCAAATACAAGAACAACTTCTGTAACATCAACATTACCATTTCCTAAGCTCAAAAACAGCCAACACATCAGTTCAAACTCAAAACACAAATTTCAGCTTCAAGGTAAGTCTTCTTGACTTTGAACCTTTTATTTCAAACATCATTAGTGATTCATTTTTAGGGTAAAATATAGTAATCGTTGGATTTTAAAGCTAATCATTTACTTGCTTTTCATTTTTGTCAATATTATGTTGAGAACTGACCTGTACACATAATAGAATAATGTTTAAGGCAAAAAACTGCAGCATGAGTCGATACATACTTACATGAGTCGACTCGTACCAATTGCAAAACAGGGTATGAGTCGACACAAGACCTTATGCGTCGATGCATACTGTTTTTCTAGACAGAATATAGAGAGAAAAAAGGTGCATGAGTCAACACAAAACACGAATGTGTCGACACAAACAAGAAATGAGTCGACACATCCCACTATACATCGACTCATACTGAGTTGATTTGGATTTTTTAGAAATAGGAAATGGCATGTGTCGATGCATGCAGTTATGTGTCAATACATAAAGTTTGTTTTACTTTCTTTGTACACTATTTTCCTTTTATATTTTTATTTCTATTCAATATGGTTGTAATAGTATAATTAGGATTTATTTACTTTCATTTCCCCATTTGTAAAATTGTACCCCCATCCCCCAATTGATGTAATAGCGTAGGATTTTAATTTCCGCAATTTATCGCTTTAATATAATTGTTAGTAATTAGGGTATGTATGGCAAGATAAAATCAACCGTTAGAAAACCCTAATTCAACAATAAAATGCATGAAAATAAACACTTTGCACACGCGCACCTCTAGGGTAATCCACACTTGTTGACTTGAGAAAAAATAGTCATGTCCCTCGAACGTGGGACGCTTTAGCAAAGACCCTCGAATGAAAAGATTGTAGTCCCTCGATGACCCTTCGACGTTGCCTTCGGTAAAACTGATCTTAGTCCCTTACGAAAATTTCTAAAGCGTCTTACAAGTTTCTTTCTATGATTATAAGATTGACCCACGCCCGTCCCTTCACGTCCAATGATAGGGCTTTTTCCCAATTAATGGTAAGATATCAACATCTAAAGGAGGAGGAAAAGAACTAAGACTTTTTGAGTAACACTCATAGTTGCTTGCTCACAACATTTAAAAACATCTTTCAAATACACCAACACATTTCCAAAGAAAATATTTTCAAAAGTCAACACATTATATGCATTCTTATAGAGACGAGAATCATTACAAAGTTCGCTTAAACAAAGGTACTTTTTAAAAATACTTTCAAACAAACACAAACACATTTCAAACAAAGCATTTTAAAAGTGATCAAGAAACTAAGAGCCCGTAGATAACTACGGATGAAAAGGGTGCTAACACCTCCCCTTTTCATAACTTACCCCCCGAACCCAAGAAAATTCTCAAAAGCTCTTTCCTGTTCTTTTCACCCTTTCCTTTATTGGATAAAAGAAAAGTCAGTGGTGACTCTTTCTATCCACAACAATTGCGATAAAACGCAAAACACCTAAGTCAGTTCTCCCACCGTATTACAGACACGATGTCTTCCTCGACTTGGTGTGCCATCATACCTGAAAAGCAGCGAAAAATAGTGAATCTGACATCATCAAATTCACCCTTCCACCACAAATCAAGTGAAAGGATGATGAGTTCATCAAGGAATAGACCTTGACCCAAGCCCTCGACAGCTAACACCAAAATGGTTTATGCCCTACGCAGGGACATTTCATCAAATGAGCAAGTTGTCTAAATCCTGGGACGACCCTGACGCAAGTCAGAACAAAATTCTAGACCTATGAATCTTCACCCACATCCATGAACTTTGATGAACATCCTTGGAGATTTATTTCAGCACCCATGACTCTTTATCCAGAGATTCATCTGTTCATGATAAAACCCAAGTATTTAATCTAAAAAAATTAAGAAAAAACACGATCAAGATGAAATCACTTACTTGGAGAAGATTATCATTGAAGATCTCTTCGATGGCGTTGGAGCGACGGATCCACGGGCGAACGTAGGAGAGAGAAGAAGAGAGAGCTTGAAAATGACAAATGAACCTCGTTGAAGATTATCTTTGTTCTATTTTATAGGTCATAACTTCCATTCATAGGAATACCATCCGAGTTAACTTCATGAAAATGCATCCTCAACTTCAAGAGTTAGCATCAAGAGTGCCTGGAGATTCTCCCTTCACCAAGAAATATGGTCGACTTCTCAATTTGGCTACCTCAAACTTCCAAGAAGAAATGATGTGTGTGCTTTTCCAATTCTTTGATCCTATGCATCATTACTTCACCTTTCCCGACTACCAGTTGATGCTTACATTAGAAGAATTCTCCCAATTGTTAGGAGTGCCTGTGCTTGAACAAATATCATTCACAAGTTTAGAAGAGACTCCAAAGCCTGAAGTTATTGCCAAATCCTTACATTTGAAGAGATCTGACATTGTGACAAATTGGGAGACAAGAAGTGAAGTCAAGGGTTTCTTAGCCAAATTTATGTTGGAGAAGGCTCGTTTTTTCTAGGAAGATATGGATTTTCAAGCTTTTGAGGATGTCTTGGCCCTTCTAGTCTATGGTTTGGTTCTATTTCCCAATCCAGACCAACTCATAGATGTGAATGCCATCAAGGTTTTTCTCTCTCATAATCCCGTACCTACCTTGCTTAGAGACATTCTACATTGTTTCCACACTCGCACCATGAAGAAAATGGTCATTCTTTTGTGTTGCATTCCATTATTGTCTAGGTGGTTTATTTTGCACAATTTTAAAGAATGAGCGAGGCTTGACATGGTCTCCAAGAATGATGTCACTCTCGCACTCGGATATCCATTGGTGTTCTCGATCTTTGGAGGATATTACTCATTGACCATTGTGGGAAATTCCATAATATCCTACTCTTAGGAATTAGGGGAGGTATCACCTATAACCCTTCTCTTGCATTACAACAATTTGGATATGCATGAAGATATGGTCCCCATGATGCGCTCATCCAAGGTTTGGTATTCTATTACAAGGGAGACGACCAAGGTTATCGTCAAAGGTTCATACGAGCTTGGAGAATGGTAAACAAAGTGGATAGTGAGACACTGGGTCATAAAAATTCCATCCCCATTAAGCCTTACCTTAAGTGGGTACTAACTCATGCTCAAAGTCTCTTGATTCTTTACCCCACCATCCTACCTGTGGTTATGGATCCCGTTGCTGAGGGAGACACCCCTTACACTTTTCTTCATCCTAACATGTCGACCACTCTCAAAGAATTACAAAGATCATGGATTTAACTCAAAGGAGAGCGAGACACCTTTGAAACCCAACTCTACGAAAGCGAGAAGAAGGTTTTGGAGCTTACAAGACAACTTCATGAAGAGCGAAGTTTGAATGACTACATTGCACCAAAGAGGGTGCCCTCATGGGAAGCCTAATTCTTTTTTGTTTTAGGAGTTTATTTTGCATTATTTTAGTTTCCTCCATTGTAAGCCCGAGAGGCGTCTGTAATTCCTATCTTTATTGATGAAGTTCATGTTTGTTATTTTCTCTTTGTTTAGCAAATTTAAATTTCCTTAAATCCTTGAAAACATTTGCATTTGCATTACATGCATCATGACATAAGCAGGTTTTCGACACATGTTGCCTCATCTTTCTACTGTTTATTTCAGTAAGATGGATCTCGAGAAGACTGAAAGACTTGCAGTTACAAAATTCTCAGTTTCAAGAAACTTTGCTCACCATGGCCAAAGGACAACAAGAGCTGATGGCACTTTTGGTAGCCAAAAAGAAGACAAAGAAGAAAGCCTTTATCAATATGGGGAAATGGTTTAAAGGCCCAGTCCGTCAGGTGCAGACAGTTAACGATTCATCCGAGGAAGACGAGAACCAAGATGAAGAGGCAAGGAGCACCTGTGCTGGGGGTGAAAATGATCAAGCTTCCAAGGATAAAGACCACTTTGATGAACAATATCCATCGGCTGAGGATAAATACAAGCAGTTAGAGGATAGACTGAAACCTATTGAAATTCAAGCCATACCTGGTTTGGATTTCAGTGATTTGGGCTTAGTACATGGGGTAGTCATCCCCCACAACTTCAAGATTCCACTCTTTGCTAAGTACGATGGAGTTTCGTGCCCACAACTTCACCTGAGGTCCTACGCTCACAAAATACAACCACATACTACTAATAAAAAGATCTGGGTACACTTCTTTCAAGAGAGTCTGTCTGGGACTCAGTTAGAATGGTTTTACCAGTTGGAGGGTTCCAACGTTCATACATGGGAAGATCTGGCCACTGGTTTTTATCATCAATATCAGTACAATGCTGATTTGGCACCAACTAGAGTTCAACTTCAAGGAATGACAATGGGCACTAATGAAGGGTTTAAAGAGTACGCGTAAAAATGGAGGGATCTTGCTGGTAGCGTCCAACCACCACTAACTGATAAAGAACTAGTTGATATGTTCATGGGTACATTAACTGGCCCATTTTTCAACTTGTTAATTGGGAGTTCTTCGTCTAGTTTCACCGAGTTAATCCTAACTAGTGAAAGAG
The DNA here is from genome assembly GCA_948472305.1 of Vicia faba. NCBI lineage: Eukaryota > Viridiplantae > Streptophyta > Magnoliopsida > Fabales > Fabaceae > Vicia > Vicia faba. Next base: position 217,654,846 of record OX451739.1, on the reverse strand, counting down.
TCTAAAGTGGCATTAAAAGTAGAAAAATTCCCATGACATCTGCTTCTGCATCCAACTCTGTAAATAAGCCCTTTAGTGGGAAGAAAGAAACCAATGTTGTGTATAGGGCAAGGGCCCGTACCAAAAAGGATCACCGACCCTCTGTTAATGTTATGTTAATCTCCAACCCTCCATATGCTCAAAGACAATCATCCAACCATCAACAATCTAAAATTCCTCGAAGACAGTTCACGAGAATTAACATGTCACTATCCCAAGCCTTGCAACACCTGTTGAAGGCCAACTTGGTGACATTGCATTATCCACCATCAAATCCCAATGTCTCATCACTGAAGTACAATCCTAATTCCAACTGCACATATCATTCCCATAGCCATGGGCATGAAACAGATCAATGTTGAGCTTTAAAAAATAAGATTCAAGATATTATCAACAACAAAATTATCGAGTTTGATCCACCTACAACTCCAAACGTGATAACTGCACCAATGCCGAACCATGGCAAAGGTGTCAATGCAATTGATGACACTACTTTCATTTCCTCCATTGAGGATTTGACTACTCCATTAACTACTGTGAAGGGAGATTTGTTAAGAGTTGGGGTGTTCCATGGCTCTTTAAAAGATTATGATTGCTGTGCTAAACAAATAAATGGATGCAAGTGGCTGAAAGAAGGTGTTCAACGCCTGATAGATAGTCACAAGATCTTGTTTGAAATAATTCCTACCATCAAAAGTTTGACCAATAAAGTTGAAGAACTTTCCATCATAACAATTTCCAACAAGCCTCTTAGGATCTCCTCAAAGGGTCCTATTATGATTTCAAATGAATCAACAATTGGCCCATTAATAATCACTGCCCAGTGCCGATTCCTTACTCCTCCGACAAAGCGGTTCCATGGAACTATGGCGTCGAAGTTTACTATCATGGAATAAAGCAAGATTCATGGACAAATGAAGACAAGACCAACGATGTTACAAATATTGCAGGTTCTAGTAATGTAACAAGAACAGGGAGGATCTTCTCCCCTGATATTTCACCTCCGACTACTACAACAACTCTTGTTCACATAACCAATAACAAGACTAATTCCAACACTAGAGGAAAAGAAAAAGTAAGTGAGCCTGCTGGGATAGAGGCACCGGCCAAAGATGTTGATGCTGAAGAGCCCACCACTCGAGAGATGGAGGAAATCCTGAAAATTATAAAGAAGAGTGATTTCAAAATAGTTGAACAGCTGGGCAAACCCCCTCCAAAATCTCCATGCTATCATTACTACTCTGTTTTGATGCTCATGCCCAAGCTTTAATCAAGTTTTTGAAGAAATCTCATGTGCCCCAAGAGAGTACAACTGACCAGTTCGAGAATTGTATGGCAAGTTTAACGGTTGACAACAGATTAGGTTTCTCTGATGCTGACTTGACTCCTATTAGAAGGAATCATAATAAGGCTTTGCATGTCTCTATTGAATGCAAGGGAAATACCCTGGCTCATGTATTAGTTGATATTGGCTCATCTCTAAATGTGTTACCCAAAGGTGCTTTGGACCGGCTAGATTGCGAAGGCCTGGTGTTGAAACCAAGTGATATAGTTGTAAGGGCTTTCGATGGGTCTAAAAGGATGGTGCATGGAGAGGTGGATCTCCCTATTAAAGTAGGACCACAAATTTTCAACTCCACCTTTTATATAATGGACATACGTCTCACCTAATCTTGCTTGCTTGGGCGCCCTTGGATCCATGGGGCAGGGGTAGTAACATCCACCCTTCATTAAAAGTTAAAATACCCAATCAAAGGGAAGATCGTCACTGTTTGTGGTGAAGAGGAATTTATGGTGATCCACCTCAATTCCTTCAAGTATATGGAAATGGATGGTGAATTTATAGAAACTCTGTGCCAAGATTTTGAAGTTGTTCCTCCTATGGTTGCCGCCACCAAAATCTCCCCTGACATGTCAAAAGCTGATGAAGTTGTGCTAAGAATGGTTTCACTTAAAGATGCTCGTGCCGTGGTCGCAGATGGAAGTTGTACTATATGGGGGAAATTATACGACATTCCGTTTAAAGCAGAAAAATTTGGGCTGGGTTTCACAATCAAAGGTCAGAAAGAGGTCAGGCATGCTCGCGTGGGAAAGCCACCTCTTCGCATCGAAAATCATGAAGTAAACATTGTGGAAGACTCTGATGATGAATGTGCTTTTGAAGAATGGATCTACCCCACTGCTGGAGGAAAGCTCAACAACTGGCATGCAAAGGACTTCACTCCCATGTCCTTCAATGAGGAGTAATTACTATTTACTATTTTCTGTCAATTCAAGAACTTTTGTCTGTAATCTTATTTCCAAACAATGACTTCTAATCCATGTGCCTTGCCCGGGGCATCATGGTCCATTTGTTAAGGGTTTTGTTCATGTTCATTTATCATATGATCATTTAATGAAAAACATTGGATCTTTGCATTCAAATTTTGTTCTCATTGCCTTTCTTTTTCTTTATTGCATTTTTCAAATAGCCATGTATCTTACATGCACACACACACACACACACACACACATACACACACACACAGACACACACACAGACACACACTTGCAGATCCTCATCCACTCCAAATCTCATTGCCAACGACTCTACTATTTCCAGTTATCACTTCGAACATCCAAATAACCAAGACGAAGACGAAGGCGAGGAAGATTGTGAAATACCAGGGGAACTATCCAGACTTCTAATGCAAGAGGAGAAAGCTATTCAACCTCATGAAGAGCCAGTCGAAGTTATCAACCTAGGTACTGAGACAGACAAGAAAGAGGTCAATATCAGCGCCAACTTAGAAGATGGTATCAAGAGAAGGTTGGTTCAGATGCTACATGACTATGTTGAAGTGTTTGCTTGGTCGTATGAAGACATGCCAGGGTTGGATACTGACATTGTGGTTCATTGTTGTGATACGGTTGCAGAACCGACGATTAATACTGGTTTGCATTTTTTGTTCGCAAATGTTGCGGTAAGCAAGAGTCGCCATCGACTTTTCTTTTATCCAATAAGGAAAGGGTGAAAAGAACAGAAAACGACATTTTTCGAGATTTCTGAGTACATGGGGTAGATTATGGAAAGGGAAGGTGTTAGCACCCTTTCCATCTGTAGTTTTCTACGGGATCTTAGGTACTTGCTCATTTTTAAAATTGCTTTCGTGTTTGTGTGGTTTGAAAAGCTTTGAAAATGCTTTAGTGCGGCGATTCACTTTATGGTAACTCTTGTATCAGTCCTCAAGAGTGTGATAAAGCATTTTGAAAACTTTTGTTTGAAAAGTATGTTTGAAAGTGTATGGTGTAAAAAGTATTGTTTTGAGCAAGTACCTAACAGTTATCTACCTACTCAAAAAAAGGTGTTCTTTTCCTCCTATCCTTTAGACCGTGTTATCCTACTATTAATGAGTAGGTAACCCTAGTCATTGGATTTTTGGGGGACATTCGAAGGGACAATTACGATCACTAAAGCAATGATTAGGAAACCTTAGTATTTACCCTAGAGTCCTAAAGATATTTCCGAAGAAACATTCAAATGGGTCATTTTTGATCTTTTAGGACTAGAGGGAAACAACTAAAACTCCCTATACTTCATGACCATTTATCGAAGGCAACTGGAGTGGTGATACCCTAGGGGTGCGCATGTGCGTGTGATTGTTTTTCAGTTATTTATCTTTGCACAGTTATGGTTTTCTACTATTTCAAATTATTGATCTTTTGCATACAATCCTACGCATACATCTAAACAATTTATATATTTGCAGAAAGTAAAAGCGGAAAAGTAAATCTAATTATTACAAGGCTTCGGGGAATGGGGATTACATGACCAAAAAACTTTGAGGATTAAACAGTAAATAGGGAACGACAGTAAATAACCTAATTAAAACTATTACAATCTCGAAGCAATTACAATAATTTTAAAAAAATAATGGAAAAGAATACGCGCGACAAAATTAAATACGGGGAATTAATAATTAAATTCAAAGACATCTAATTAGTGAATAAAGAAAAATATTTTTTGGATTTTGAGAAAGTAATTAATTTTGCAAATTAACCTAATTTCTAATTAATTTTAATTATGAAAAAGGAATTTAAATTATCCTAATTAACCTAATTAATTAATGAAACTAAATATTTTTATGAAAAAAAAACCTAATTCTAATGTTTTTGTGTTTTTATCTATTTTATGATTAAGTTAAAAAAAATAAAGACTTTTTTTTTGTAAAAATAATTAAAACAAAATTAAAACAAATAAAGGAATTAAAAAAGAATTAAAGTGGGCCTGATGTGATGAGCAAAACTGGGGGGTGTATTGCTGGAAATTGACAAACCCCAAAGCTGATGGCCCATCTGCCTACGTGTGAATCCAGTGATGCTGATTTTTATAGTGCGCACCATGGACTGCCTTTGCTGGACCATTGGATCTGGATTGATGATGATCTGATGGCTGGATTTAGGAGTTGCATGATACTCCTCTTTGGATGCTGCGCGCTAGATCCTGTGGAAAATATTGAGAAAAATAACATGTAGGAGGCAGGGATCAAACCCCTGGCCTCCTACACGCGCACCTTGCAAAGCCTTGCCTCTTGCCACTGGACCATTTGTTTCAATTGTTTATATAACGCAAACAATATATTATATAGAATTAAAATCTAGTGCAATAATCAAAGCGCGCGAGATTCAAATGGGCCACTCACGCCTCACCACGCAATCGTCTTCTTGGCTGAGACTATTGTCTTAGGCAAAGACTTTTACCTACAGACGTTGCCTGTAGCTACAACCTGTGCATCTCAAAAATCATTATTAAGAAACATAAATTATATTCAAGACCATGGATCAATTGGGTTTGATCCTCTGATCATGATGGTATCCATCTTTAGAGCCAATTGTTCATGCATTTGAAAGCCCTAAAACGACCTTATAAACCCTAGCAATGGCATTTCATTAAACATGCATCAAAACACGTAATTAAATATGCAAACACATTCTAAAGGATGATACAAACATGAATATATGCTTAGAATTCATTTATCATGCGTGAATTGTAAAAATCAAATGCAAGAATATGTGTGCAAACCATAAATCTGTAAGGAGTGATTCTGGGTATTTTGATGCATGCAAATGATGCTGTTAGTTTCAGGAGATTGCAAGGAATAGATTGCTGGCCTTGAAACACTTTGAATCGCCCTGTAGAACGAAATCCAATTCTCACTTTTTATCCAAAAATTGAGTTTTTTTCTTGCAATTTACACGACCAATCCTCTTTTTCGTGCTTTGGCAATGTTGTGTACTTATAACAGACTGATTTAGGTTAACAAAATTGGACTGTATCTTCAAAAATTGTTGAGATTTGATTTGATTTTGTTCCTTGCATTATTTGTTTCTAAAACAAGCCAAATCACGACCTTTTCCAATCAATTAGCCTTTGAACTAATTTTTCTAATTTGCTAGCTGTTCATGGACTCATGACGTGCTCATAAAATCCAATCTTTGATTTTATTTGATTATTCCACTATTTAAATTGATTTATTTTGATTTAAATGGATACAAAATCAAAATAAATAATAAAAATGATAAAGTAATAGATGGATAAGCTCAGGGGTTATGGGCCATCTTAGGAACGAGTTTCAAACAAGAAAACATGGGCCCATTTGGAAAAAAAAGTCATTTTGATCAATATTGACTTCATGCACATTTCCAAAAATTTGTCAACTTTAGCAATGCATATCTCTCTCATTTTTAACCCTAGGAGGGGATTATTGGACTTCTTAGAAAGCTTAGTATGTCCTCTAAACAACCCTTTTGGTTTCATGTCAATTGGATCTTCCATGTTCATGTAAGAAGCTTTCACCCAAAAGGTGTTTTTGTTGACTTTTTGAAATGACCTATAATGTATGAACTTGTATCTTTTGATTGAGGCATTTCTTGACTTTGAGGGCTGAATAGGAGTTGTAGGGAATTGGATTATCTTAAAAATGAGCATTGGTTGGAAAATTTCTAATAAAGTATGAGACAGTTATGCTTGGTCAAAGTTTGGTTGACTTTTCCTATAGAAACCCTCAATTGCCATTTTTGATTTTTGATGAGTTGGGAACATTTCTTGAGGAATCATGATCAACCCTTGATCAAATGATGGATATTACTTCAAAATTTTGATGTTGACCAAAACTCTTGTAGTTTGACTGTATTTGGGCCACAATTGACTTTTGACCTAGTATAGTTGATTTTCAGGCATTTGAACAGTTGACTGAGCAAACTTGTTGTGCAAGGCATGAAACTTGGCATGGATGATCTTGAGGACATATTAGGACAATGGAGACCATTTGGGACCCTTGGAACTCAACAATCTTGATGAGGAGTGAAACCCTAGTTTGAGGCTCATTGTCTTAGGAAGAGGATTTGTCTGGTCAATCCTTAGTCAACTTTGAGCAATTGAGGACCTCTAAGAGTATGTATTGTGTGAAAATGGGAGGAAATTTTTTAGGGTACAACAAATTCCCCTATTCAATCTTCTTAAACCAAAGGATTTAGATTGGCTTGTCCGCCTTTCGTGATCTGAGGGTGGAAGATGATTGAACACTAGAGTGCCCAGAAATTTGCACTCGCATGAAGTAATAATGATGGTTGATGACGTTGGGAATGGGCTTACAGATGCCATTTGGAGAAGATGACTGAGAGCCGCCGGATATGGGCTTAAAGATTCCATCCAGAGAATGTGACGAAGAGTCATCGGAGATGGGCTTAAAGATGCCATCCAAAACAATGATGATTTCGTGAGATATTCCTAGGTGGGAATTCCTGTTCCTGTTGTTAGGGAGGACTTCACTGAGGAATGTTGGTCTCTGTCTTGGGGAATATAGTCTAGGAGCTTCATTTTTACATTACTCTACTGGGGAGTCATCTCTTGATTGAGGAGACAAAAGTGAACTGCTATCTGATCAAGATCCAGGCTTCATAGTGACTTGTTGAGGATGATAAGGCTGACTGCTATCTGGTCGTATTCCAAGCTTCACAGCGACTTACTGGGGAAATGAGGATGATTGCTATCTGGTCGTATCCCAAGCTTCACAGGGACTTACTGAGGAAATGAGATTAAACTATTATCCGGTCAGGATCCGAGCTTCACAGTGTCTTGAATTTTTGATTGACTATTATCCGGTCAGTTTCCAGGCTTCATAACTTCTTTAACTGGAATAGAAATATTAGTATCGATTTGACTGAACCAGAGAAAGGTCTCAAGTTGTCTTCAACTGGGGTAGAAATCTTAGCATCGATTTGACTAAACCCGAGAAAGGCCTTGAATTAACTTTGTCTGGCATAGCAATCAGGACGATCTTAGTAGCGATTCAGCTGACCCAGACGAAAGTCTTGGTGCATCTTCCACTGGCATAGTAATCAGAGAGATCTTAGTCTCGACCTGTCTGACCTAGGGAAAAACTTAGGTTAACTTTGACTGGCATAGTAATCAGGAGAATCTTAGTAGCAATTTGACTGACCCAGACGAAAGTCTTGGAGTCTCTTCTACCGGCATAGTGAGCAGAGAGATCTTAGGATGACCTTAACTGGCATAGTAATCAGGAGAATCTTAGTAACGATTCAACTAACCCAGACGAAAATCTTGGAATCTCTTCTACCGACATAGTGAGCAGAGAGATCTTAGGTTAACTTTGGCTGGCATAGCTATCAAGAGAATCTTAGTAGCGATTCAACTGACCCAGACGAAAGTCTTGGAGTCTCTTCCACCGATAGTGAGCGGAGAGATCTTGGGATCACCTTGACTGGCATAGTAATCAGGAGAAGCTTAGTAGCAATTCAATTGACCCAGACAAGAGTCTTGGAGTCTCTTCCACTGGCATAGTGAGCGGAGAGATCTTGGGATGACCTTGACTGGAATAGTAATCAGGAGAATCTTAGTAGCGATTCAACTGACCCAGACGAAAGTCTTGGAGTCTCTTCCACCGGCATAGTGAGCAGAGAGATCATAGGATTATCTTTCTGAGGAAAATCCTGGAATAGTGCTTGGTTAGACGTAGCTTGCTGATTTGGTCCTTTCCTGAAAGGTAAAGAGCTAGTCGTATGCAATGTCATGATGTATGAAATGCACTATGATGATGTTCTCAAAATAAATGAGATTGTGCCATATGCAATATGTATGCGCATGCCATGATGTATGAATATGGGATGCTATTAAGGTATTCCTTAGTCGGGGAAAATAAATCCCAGACTGCTACTGAAGAGTATTGGAGCAGCTGAATTCTTCATTTCCGCTGGGGATGGTGAATGGAGATGACTATGCTATGGATTTACTCCTTTTTGTTTGCGGATATTCTACCGGGGAAAGACTCTTCCTGTGAATAACTCTGCAGGGGAATAGCTTTGTTTGAGAGAAGAGATGCTTTACTGGAATATTTTACCGATTCAGAGAAATAAACTCCGCCAGGGGATGAACTTCCGTAGCTAGAGAAATAAATTCTGTTGGGATGGAGCTCTTTCATTCAGAGAAATACACTCTGCTCGGGAGAAAACTTTATGAACCGCTTGTGATTATAAAATTCAGCTGGGGGATATAGATATTGACTCTCTGAAGGAACTTTGCTGGGGAAAGTAACTCCTGTTTGGGGAAACCAATGTCAACGTTTTTGGTTGTCTCTACTCTATGGGGAATGTAGATGTCACGGGGTCTTATGTTGAGGATACGATGACTTCGCATCAAGTCGTTTCTGCCCCTGTACCTGTTGGAGAAAGTACCTGCGGAGGCTTTGTAGATGGATCTATGTGTTGAAATAAGTGTCAGAATGACATCCGTCTCTGGATCGTATCTGAAATGTACTTGGGACTTATATTGAACGAGTGTCAGAATGACATCCGTCTCTAGATCATATCTGAACTGTACTTGAAAAGAATCTGAATAAGTATCAGGATAACATCCATCTCTGGATCGTACCTGAACTGTTTCTAAAAGAGAAATCTGGAATAAGTACCAGGATAACATCCATCTCTGGATCGTACCTGAACCGTTGCTATAAGATGATCTGAATAAGTATCAGGATGATATCTATCTCTGGATTGTACCTGAACTATTGCTAGATGAGAATCTGGAGTAAGTGTCAGGATGACATCCGTCTTTGGATTGTACCTGAACCGTTTCTAGATGAGAATCTGGATTAAGTGTCAGGATGACATCCGTATTTGGATCATACCTGAACCGTTTCTAGATGAGAATCTGGAGTAAGTGTCAGGATGACATCCGTCCTTGGATCGTACCTGAACTGTTTCTAGATGAGAATCTGGAGTAAGTTTCAGGATGACATTCGTATTTGGATCGTACCTGAACCGTTTCTAGATGAGAATCTGGTTTATTCAGAATGTGTCTGTTGGGGAAGGGAAACTCCGTAATCCGCTTGGGGAATCCTGAGAAGCTTGGCGACTTCACTGGGGGAGTTTTTGTTGGAGCAATAATTTAGAGATTTTTCTCTGCCGAGGGTATGAGAACACCTGGCATCAATAGGTTGTAAGCTGAGAATATGGCGGTGGCCTTGTAGTAGAATGCCCTTGTCTCGATACCTGTTGTAGAAAATATCAACCAGGGATTTTGTAGATGGTTTGACTATTATCCCAACTCTTGGAGTCCTTGGTGAATACAGATCAGGGTAATAAACCTTCTACTGATTAGACAAGTGACGAGATGATGGGACATAGTCATACGCTTTAATCCCTAACTTTTGCCTGGACTGTCTTTTCAGATTTTTAGTCCACCGGGATACCCTTTTTTTGCTCAAGCCGCCTTTTCAGGTTTTCGACTTACCGGGTGTACAAATTTTTTGTTTTTATCCTTAATTTTTTCTCGAACCTTTTGGTTCACCGGGATGCCCTTATATTTGCCTAAGCCAGTCAACCTAGCGGGTCTTTGTTCACGCGTAGTGTTTTTTGACTATGTCCATGTTCATTGGGTGCGGAGAATTGTCACTGTCTATAGTAGTAAGTGTTGCCACACTTCCAGAAGATGTTTGTTTGATCGTACAAGATTCGTTGCTAGAATTCATGCCCAATGCCCCAAGTGATTCAGATGGAGATCCGCCCCTGGCTATTTGGCATCTTTGAGAGATTCCTTGAATCTCGACTTAAATACCCTAGATGATGGACAACGATCATGCCGTGCCCCTTGGTTGGAAGTGTTTTTCCACTTGAGGTGATCCTTTTCATTGAGAAGGTTTTTGTTCACTAGATATTCGTCATGCGAATTTCTCTGCTGTTGAACAAATAGTTATATGCAAACAGTGATATTTTAAGAATGCAAAGCTTATGTCTGTCTTGAAGGAATTTTTTTTTGAAATTTCAATTTTTAGTAAAACAAATTTTGCAAGAGAGTGACATCAACTTATGATTTATAGCAAACCTTACAGGATTCAGGATACTTTTCGTAACAGTATGCTTTCGAACTAACCTATGCTTCAGCTAGGACTTTTAAGGGTTATAACGTGACCTGGTTCACGGTTTAAGAAAGAAAGGATAAAGGCTTAAATTTATTTGTACCCACCTGTTCTTCATGATGTTCTTCAGTCCTATGCTCAGTTAATTGTGCATTTAAGTCCCGATTGAGTCTGGCATCTTGTCCTTGACATTCTGATGATGGTTCAGATATTGACAATTTATTTTGAATAGGCAGTCGTTTTTATAATCTTTTTTGTTGAGGATTTATAGTAACCTCTTTTTTTTTGTGTTTTCATTATCCCTTCTTTTGCCTGGACTGTTTCTTTTGTAATTACAGTCAGCGGGATGCCCCCGATTTTTCTTAAGTCTCATTCATAGGTTCTGACTTAATGGGCTTTTATTTTGAGAGATAATGACTGCCTGTCTTGACGATTATACGGAACCATCACCGTCTTTTGATTTGGAAGGACGTCTTCGATGCTATTCATTGTGTATGAAGCGGAAGATTGTGACTGAATGCATGCCTGAATTGACTGAGAAAACTAACCTGCCCCAGGTTATGATTAAAGGGTTTTAATTTATGTGAAAAGAAAAACTCCTACTTCTTTAGCTCAAAGGGGTTGACTAGGGATTATATTCCTTATAACTCCACTGTTTAGGATTTGAAACAATGCCTGTACATCGTTAGCGGGGTTTGTTCAAAAGCATACTGTAGAGATTGTGGTATCATTTTCGTCATCCTCCCTCTAAAGGATCAGAGCTTTTGATCGAGAGTTGAATATCACAAAAAGGAAAGCAGTTTAAATATAGTGAATATGAATGAATTGATTCAAAACAGACATATGCAATGCATTGATAAAGTAACAAAATTTGACATGAATAAATGTTCGAACAATCAAAAGAAAGTTACACATTGAACATCCTAATGAACGAAAAGCCTTCTTGTCAGAACTTGTCATTTCAAATGGTGGGCCGTGGAGGGATGGAAGAAGAACTCAGCCTGTCTATCTTGTGTAAACTCCAGTACTCCTTCTTCGATCATATTTTGAATTTTGTATTTCAATGCCCAACAACTATCAGTGTCATGCCCCGGGCTGTTGGAGTGATATGCGCATATGGCATCAGGATTGTAAGTAGGAGCAGAAGTATTAGGATTCCGAGGAGGATCCTTTAATGTGACCAAATTCTACTTCAACATGTGTTGCAAGACTTGCGACAATGGCATGTTGAGTTTGGTAAACTTCCTCTTGGATTAATCTGACTTACTCTGATTAACCCGTTGTTTTTGGCGAGGTTGTTGTTGGACCCGTGAGGTAGTAGAAATTTGGAAAGCTCCAACCTCTTGTCTTCTTGGAGGTTGATCAATGACTTGTTCCCCAGCCTTGACTGCTTGCTTCATACGGTTGTATCCATCTTGAGGAAGTTTACTGACGAGGATTCTTAGCTCTTCTTGCCCCCGAGCCAAGCTTTGGATAAGGGCCATCTGACTACTCATCTGGATTCTCATCCTTTCCATTTCAGCTTGCAGTTGTTCCAACTGCTCATCCTTATTGTCTTCAGGATTTTTCTTGGCTATATTCCCAGTGAGGAGTGCTTTCAATTCTTCCTTCCCCTTGGATAGGTTAAGGAATATTTCCATGAACTGAGCCTCTTGAGTTTTAAGATCTCTGTTGTCTTGTTGGAGATCCATTGCTGAAATAAACAGCAAGAACATGAGAGACCTGTACTAGAGACTACCTGTTATGCAATGACATGTATGATATGCAAATCTTTTCAAGGATCTCGTAGGGTAAACAAGAAAAATGTTATGCGTTGAACTTTACAGCTTTGATTAAAGTACTTCGTATCATTGAAGGTCCTTCTATGAGAGTCAAGCTCACCATATCGAGTGGGTCATAGCCCCTGACTCAAGTTGTTGAGTTTTGGTCTTCTGACGGCATTGGCTAGAAGAAAATAAATCCCCTTTCCCCTTTCTAGACGTTTGATTTATCATAACCTACATCAAAACCCCTTAAGATCCTTGAAATGGTTAAGGAAATGCCGTGGCATGGTGTTATGATGTGTATGCTATGCGTTAAGCAAAAGTGTAAGGTGATGAAAACAAGTGAACCCTGCAAGAAATCCAAGTTATTAGATAATGACTATAAACAAATCTTGCAAGTAAAAATCATGTTATTAGATAATAAAACCCTGCAAGTAGTTCAAGTTGAAAGCAAACAAGTCACACAGACAGCCTTAGGTTTAGGATTGTATGGGTCTTAAGGTAGTACGCTCTTGAAGTTGGATTGGTTCAACCTGTCCTATAATAGTTACCGGGTTCTAAGGGATCTCAATATCATTGATCTTTCCCCCAAAGTTTCCTTCCGATAGACAATTGACTTGCCACCAAACAAAACTCAAGAGTCAAACCTCAATGAGTGTAACATCAAATATCAACCGACTTTGGGTTTACACCAAAGACGACTATCTCACTACATCCTAAAAAGCCAAGTTGGTCAATTAAGGTGCTAAGGTCAGTTGACGCTTTATGATACCACGCAGCGGCCCTGTATTCTCCTTGATTACTCAAGGGCTACCGGTACACACCAAAGTATCGCATCAACGTAGCTACTGTTTCAACCGTGTCGGTATACCCCGCACAACTCCCTCACAGTTTATTGCTACTTACCTAAAAGGAATTCCCCGATCCGGGTTTAGGATCCAAACAACCCAAACAGATACCCTTAAAAGTAAATCAAACAAGACAAGCCAAAGAAGTAATTAAAATGACCTAGATCCTAAGGTAAACCCCACTTTATAAATATTATCCCCAGCAGAGTCGCCAGTTCTGTGATACGGTGACAGAACCGACGGTTAATACTGGTTTGCATTTTTTTGTTTGCAAATACCGCGATAAGCAAGAGTCGCCACCGACTTTTCTTTTATCGAATAAGGAAAGGGTGAAAAGAACAGAAAAAGACCTTTTTTCGAGATTTCTGAGTACGAGGGGTAGATTATGAAAAGGGAAGGTGTTAGAACCCTTTCCATACATAGTTTTGTACGGGCTCTTAGGTACTTGCTCATTTTTAAAATTGCTTTCGTGTTTGTGTGGTTTGAAAAGCTTTGAAAATGCTTTAGTGCGGCGATTCACTTTATGGTAACTCTTGTATCAGTCCTCAAGAGTGTGATAAAGCGTTTTGAAAACTTTTTTTTGAAAAGTATGTTTGAAAGTGTATGGTGTAAAAAGGATTGTTTTGAGCAAGTACCTAACAGTTATCTACCTACTCAAAAAATGGTGTTCTTTTCCTCCTATCCTTTAGACCGTGTTATCCTACTATTAATGAGTAGGTAACCATAGTCGTTGGATTTTTGGGGGACATTCGAAGGGACAATTACGATCACTAAAGCAATGGTCAGGAAACCTTAGTATTTACCCTAGAGTCCTAAAGATCTTTCCGAGGAAACATTCAAATGGGTCATTTTTGATCTTTTAGGACTAGAGGGCAACCACTAAAACTCCATATACTTCATGACTGTTTACCGAAGGCAACTGGAGTGGTGATACCCTAGGGGTGCGCATGTGCGTGGGATTGTTTTTGAGTTATTTATCTTTGCACAGTTATGGTTTTCTACTGTTTCAAATTATTGATCTTTTGCATACAATCCTACGCATACATCTAAATAGTTTATATATTTGCAGAAAGTAAAAGCGGAAAAGTAAATCTAATTATTACAAGGCTTCGGGGAATGGGGATTACATGACCAAAAAACTTTTGGGATTAAACAGTAAACAGGGAACGAAAGTAAATAACCTAATTAAAACTATTACAATCTCGAAGCAATTATAATAATTTTAAAAAATAATGGAAAAGAGTACGCGCGATAAAATTAAATACGGGGAATTAACAATTAAATTCAAAGACATCTAATTAGTGAATAAAGAAAAATATTTTTGGATTTTGAGAAAGTAATTAATTTTGCAAATTAACCTAATTTCTAATTAATTTTAATTATGAAAAAGGAATTTAAATTATCCTAATTAACCTAATTAACTAATGAAATTAAATATTTTTATGGAAAAAAACCTAATTCTAATGTTTATGTGTTTTTATTGATTTTATAATTTAGTTAAAAAAATAATGACTTTTTTTTTTGTAAAAATAATTAAAACAAATAAAGGAATTAAAAAAAAGAATTAAAGTGGGCCTGACGTGATGAGCAAAACTAGGGGGTGTATTGCTTGAATTTGACAAAGCCTAAAGCTGATGGCCCATCTGCCTGCATGTGAATCCAATGATGCTGATTTATGTAGTGCGCACCATGGACTGCCTTTGCTGGACCATTGGATCTGGATTGATGATGATCTAATGGCTGGATCTAGGAGTTGTATGATACTCCTCTTTGGATGCTGCGCGCTAGATCTGTGGAAAATATTGAGAAAAATAACATGTAGGAGGCAGGGATCAAACCCCTGACCTCCTACACGCGCACCTTGCAAAGCCTTGCCTCTTGGCACTAGACCATTTGTTTCAATTGTTTATATAACGTAAACAATATATTATATAGAATGAAAAGCCAATGCAATAATTAAAACGCGCGCGATTTAAATGAGCCACTCACGCCTCGCCATGCAACCGTCTTCTTGGCTGAGACTGTTGTCTTAGGAAAGGACTTTTACCTACGGACGTTGTCTGTAGCTACAACCTGTGCATCTCAAAAATCACGATTAAGAAACATAAATTAGATTCAAGACCATGGATTAATTAGGTTTGATCCTCTAATCATGATGGTATCCATCTTTAGAGCCAATTGTTCCTGCATTTGAAAGCCCTAAAACGACCTTATAAACCCTAGCAATGGCGTTTCATCAAACGGGCATCAAAACACGCAATTAAATATGCAAACACATTCTAAAGTATGATACAAACATGAATATATGCTTAGAAATCATTTATCAGGCGTGAATTGTAAAAATCAAATTCAAGAATCTGTGTACCAACCGTGAATCTGTAAGGAGTGATTCTGGGTGTTTTGATGCGTGCAAATGATGCTGTTAGTTTCAGGAGATTGCCAGGAATGGATTTCTGGCCTTGAAACACTTTGAATCGCCCTGTAGAACGAAATCCGATTCTCACTTTTTGTCCAAAAATTGAGTTTTTGTTCTTGCAGTTTACACGACCAATCCTCTTTTTCATGCTTTGGCCATGTTGTGTACTTATAATAGACATATTTAGGTTAACAAAATTGGACTGTATCTTCATAAATTATTGAGATTTGATTTGATTTTGTTCCTTGCATTATTTGTTTCTAAAACAAGCCAAATCACGATCTTTTCCAATCAATTAGCCTTTGCACAAATTTTTCTGATTTGCTAGCTGTTCATGGACTCATGATGTGTTCATAAAATCCAATATTTGATTTTGTTTGATTATTCCACTATTTAAATTGATTTATTTTGATTTAAATGGATAAAAAAATCAAAATAAATAATAAAAATAATAAAATAATAGATGGATAAGCTCATAAAGCTCAAGGGTCGTGGTCCATCTTAGGAACGAGTTTCAAACAAGAAAACATGGGCCCATTTGGAAAAAAAGTAATTTTGATCAATATTGACTTCATGCATATTTCCAAAAATTGGTCAACTTTAGCAATGCATATCTCTCTTATTTTTAACCCTATGAGGATGTTCTTGGACTTTTTAGAAAGCTTAGGATGTCCTCTAAACAACCCTTTTGGTTTAATCTCAATTGGATATTCCATGTTCATGTAATAAGCTTTGACCCAAAAGGTGTTTTTGTTGACTTTTTGAAATGACCTTTAATGTATGAACTTATATCTTTTGATTGAGGCATTTCTTGACTTTGAGGGATGAAGAGGAGTTGTAGGGAATTGGGTTATCTTCAAAATGAGCCTTGGTTGGCAAATTTTTGATAAAGTATGAGACAATTATGCTTGGTCAAAGTTTGGTTGACTTTTCCTATAGAAACCCTAAATTGCCATTTTTGATTTTTGATGAGTTGGGAGCATTTCTTGAGGAATCATGATCAACCCTTGATCAAATGATGGATATCAATTAAAAATTTTGAGGTTGACCAAAAATCTTGGAGTTTTACTGTATTTGGGCCACAGTTGACTTTTGACCTAGTACAATTGATTTTCAGGCATTTGAACATTTGACTGAGCAAAATTATTATGCAAGGCATGAAACTTGGCATGGATGATCTTGAGGACATATCAGGACAATAGAGACCATTTGGGACCCTTGGAATCAACCATCTTGATGATGAGTGAAACCCTATTTTGAGGCTCATTGTCTTAGGAGGAGGATTTGTCTGGCCAATCCTTAGTCAACTTTGAGCAATTAAGGACCTCTAGGAGTATGTCTTGTGTGAAAATGGGAGGGAAAATTTTGGGATACAACAATCGTCTACTAATAAAGGAAGATTGTACTCCAGTCAAGCAAAAAGTGCGTCGTATGCGGCCTGACATATCTGAAAAGATAAAAGAAGAAGTGATGAAGCAATTCGATACAGGATTCCTCGTAGTGACATCTTATCCTCAATGGGTTGCAAACGTGGTCCCCGTGCCGAAGAAGGATGGAAAAGTTCGTATGCGTGTAGACTATAGGGATTTAAATAGGGAAAGCCCTAAATATGATTTCCCTCTACCTCATATCAACGTCTTGGTTAACAACACCGCTCAACATAAAGTCTTCTCGTTCATGGATAGATTTTCTGGCTACAACCAAATCAAGACAGCTCCCGAAGACATGGAGAAGACCACCTTTGTTACGCACTGGGGCACCTTTTGTTACAAAGTCATGCCGTTCAGATTGAAGAATGCAGGGGAAACATATCAAAGAGATATGGTAGCTTTATTTAATGATATGATCCATCATGAAATAGAGGTCTATATGGATGATTGCAAGGTCAAAAACTGAAGAAGAGGACCTTGATCACTTACACAAGCTATTTGAAAGATTGAAGAAGTACAGGCTAAGGCTAAATCCTAACAAGTGCACCTTCGGGGTAAGGTCTGGAAAGCTTCTGGGTTTTGTTGTCAGTGGCAAAGGTATCGAAGTGGATCCTGCGAAGGTCAAAGCCATTAAAGAAATTTCAGTTCCCTGTTCTGAGAAAGAAGTCAGAGGCTTCTTGGGTCATCTTAACTACATTACCCACTTCATATCTCCACTAACTGCTACTTGTGACCCAATCTTCAAACTCTTGAAGAAAGATCAAGAAGTCAAATGGAACGACGATTGCCAAGCCACCTTCAACAAAATCAAGGAATATTTGCAAGAACCTCCTATCTTGATGCCTCCAGTTGAAGGAAGACCCTTGATCATGTACTTGATTGTATTAGAGAATTCCATAGGGTGTGTGCTGGGCCAACATGACGAGTCTGGCCGAAAAGTGCATGCAATATACTACTTGAGCAAAAAGTTTACCGACTGTGAAACAAGATATTCATTGCTCGAGAAAACTTGTTGGGCTGCTCACTGACTAAGACAGTATATGTTGACCCACACCACTATTGATTTCTAAGATGGACCCTATCAAGTATATCTTTGAGAAGCTGACTCTCTCTGGACGAATAGCTAGATGGAAAATGATTTTGATCGAATATGGCATCTAATATATAACACAAAAAGCAATCAAAGGAAGTGTGTTGGCGGATCATTTGGCACATCAAGATGTTGACGACTACTAATCCATGAACTTTGAATTCCCCGACGAGAATATCATGCTAGTAGTTGGCTGTGAAGAACCTGGACCGTATGACAGACCTAAACAAGGATCCCGATGGACTATGGTTTTTGATGTGGATTCCAACGCTTTAGGCAATGGAATTGGTGTTATGATTATTTATCCTGAGGGTTTCCATACTCCTTTCACATATAGATTGTGCTTCGATTGTACGAACAACATGGCTGGGTATGAAGCATGCATCTTGGGTCTAAAGGCTGCCATTGACTTAAGGATCAAGTTCTTGAATGTATTCAGAGATTCTACTCTAGTGATCAGTCAAGTCAGAGTAGAATGGGACACTAAGAATCCTAACCTTATTCCTTACAAGGAGCTCGTGTTAACCCTGATACCATACTTCGAGGAGATCACCTTTGAACATTTCTCTAGAGAAGAAAATCAATTGGCTGACGCCTTGGCAACAATGTCTTCCATGTTCAAGGTCAAATGGGACAATGAAGCTCCTATGATTACAATCGAAAGATTTGATGAACCTGCACATTACTATGAGCTTAACACTGACAAAGAGAAACCATGGTACCATGAAGTAAGGAGATATCTTGAAGCACAAGATTATCCTGAAGGAGATTCCATCAATGATAAGAAATTCTTGCGAAGATTCTCAGCCAAATTATTCCTAAGCAATGGAATCATGTATAAGCGAAATCATGATTCTACTCTACTCTGGTGTGTGGATAAGAAGGCGGCAGAGAAAATTATGGAAGACATGAATGATGGAATATTTGGGACTCACTTTAGTAGGAACACTATGGCCAAGAAAATCCCGAGGGATGGTTACTATTGGTCCACAATGGGAACTGATTGTCATCATCACTCAAGGACTTGTCACAAGTGTCAAATCTATGCTGACAAGGTCCATATACCCCCCAATTCCTCTGAATGTCATGACCGTTCCATGGACATTTGCAATATGGGGAATTGACATGATTGGAGAGATCAAATCTACTGCTTCCAATGGACACCGTTTCATCCTTGTTTCCATTGATTACTTTACCAAGTGGGTCGAAGCTGCCTCATATGCCTCAGTTACCAAGAACGTTGTAGCCAGGTTTATCAAGTATAACCTCATCTACCGTTATGGTATCACCGAAAGGATCATCATTGACAATGGAACCAATCTAAATAATGTTATGATTACGAAACTTTGTACTCAATTCAAAATCAAGCATCACAATTCTTCTCCATACAGACCCAAGATGAATGGCGCAGTGGAAGCTGCCAATAAAAATATCAAGAAGATTATGCAAAATATGGTGGTAACATATAAATACTGGCATGAGATGTTACTGTTTTCTCTCCACGTATATCGTACTTCATCTCGAACGTCAACTGGGTAACTCCTTTCTCTTTGGTCTATGGCATGGAAGCTGTCTTGCCTATAGAAGTTCAAATTCCTTCCCTAAGGATTGTGAATGAGGCAGATGTCATACCCCAAATTTGTCCTACCTCGACGATCGTATTTTCTATACTAAAATAAGAAAGAAAAGTTTAACTAAGGATGGTACAACAATATCTGATGGCCCACTCTTAAAATATAAGTCAACCAGGGGGTATATTTTAATTCAGGGGAATATGGCTTTCTATATTAGAAAGACCTATTTGCTCGTAGGCCCATTTGCGAAGCATGTTGGCCAATGGCCCATGAGATTGGAATATGGAAGAGTATTTCTAATAATTATTAAGTTCTCAAACTAAAGCCCATCTAAGACTCATTTTTTTAGTAAAGAAGGGGGTGTGAAATATCAATTAAAAGTCCGTTAGAATTCAATTCGTTTGGACCATTGCCATTTTTTGGTCATTAAAAAGTAAGGAGGGAGGCACGAATACGATCTGCAGGCCCATTATGTGTTTAAGCCCATTAGATGTTGTGTTGCTGTTTGTTTAGAAAAGAAATATTGCTATTAAAAAACTGTTTGTTGTTATTTTAATAGTAAATAATAAGAGAAGGTGGTTTATTCTTTTTATTTGCTTGTAATAATGTTTTCACTTATTAAAAGACATTAGTTCTAATATTATTTATTTTATTAAGGATTCTTGTTCAAAAAAAAGTGTTGTTGGATCAATTTTAAAAAAAAGGGATTTAGGCCCAAGTAGTATAGCAGCGCAAGGCCCATGTTCTATTAACAAGTATTGTACTAATTAAAACATTTATGCACGTTTTCTGCATTAACGAGTACTGTGTAGATTTAACACTAAATTAAATCTCGTATCAAATCTTACCAAAACTAATCTTCATAAAATCTTTACGAATCCAAAAAAAATTACACAAACTAAAATTTTACAAAATCGTTATTACTGAAATAATGCTAAATATACAGAATATCCAATACTCATCAAATCTTTACAAATCCGGAGAAGAAATCCCCAATGCACATATCAATTATAGAATCACAGTCATAAACAATACTTTTACAAAATCAATTATACAGAAGGCAAATCTCGCTACAGATCACAAAATCGAATCCAAAAGCTAAAAAAAATCTGGAAACCTAAGCTTACGGAACCAAATCAATTACAATAAAATTTCCAATCCCTAATTGAAGCTAAATCTAATTGTAACAGCAAAACAGAAAAAACCCTAAAATTCCTAAAAATCTATAAATACTGGAATACAGAAGAGACGAAGGGGAGGAGATTCTGAGACGAAAAAATTGAAGGAGATTCTGAGACGGAGATTGAGAGAAGAAATTGAAACAAAAAAGAACGGAGAGAAAACCCTTTTGGTTGTGGAAAGAAGGAAGCGATTAGAGTTTCTGGATCAGAAACCCTAATCGCTAGCACTATCGCCTTCGACCGCCACTGACAATAGCCTTACCCCGTCGCGCCTTCACCATAGTCGAGCATCACCGAACCTGCGAATGAAAGAGATCAAGGGAGATTAGCTTAAAGTAGAAACTCGAGATTTAGAATACAGAGACGAAAGGGGTAAACTTAGCTTTCTGTTTTCTGATTGTGGATTTGGGGAATTGTTGGGTGGGTTTATGTTGGGAGGGGCGATTATGGTAGCCTCGCCGGAGGTTCTAGGGAGATAGGGTTAAGAGAAAAGGAAAAGGGGTTTCTGTCAGAGAGAGAGAGAGAGAGAGAGAGAGAGAGAGAGAGAGAGAGAGAGAGAGAGAGAGAGAGAGAGAGAGAGAGAGAGAGAGAGAGAGAGAGAGAGAGAGAGAGAGAGAGAGAGAGAGAGAGAGAGAGAGAGATGAACAGGGTGAGGAAAATGAAAATTATAAAAAATGGAAAGAAACAAAACAAATTTTATTCTGTTAGGATACAATACACGTGCATACATAGTGATATCATGCTCCTTCATTTTTGTACCATGTGATCTCCATCAGACGGCCATAGGACAAGTCTGCACGGTAACTCCCTACTCCGCGCCACACATAATCCACCTGGCCCTTCAAAAATCCGTAATGGGATTAAGCCCACTGTTATTAGCACCCCCCATTCCTATGTTTACTAAACACAACAACAACATACACCCCCTACCTGGACTTGTAATGGGCCAGGCCCAGTGTTCTAACATCACCCCTCCTTTTTTACTTTTCAGTAGAAAAATGTACCCCCTGTAGTTTAAACAAATTAATTTTTTTTTTAACAATTCATATATTTTTATTATTTACAATAAAAATTGTTATTAATTTTTTTATTTACATTTTCTATATAACCATTATTTTCATATTATTATTATGTTATATTATTATATTTTTTAGTTATTATTTTTATTATTAGGTATAATTGTTATTAGTATTAATAATAATTTTTATGTATTATTATTATTATTATTATTATTTATTATATGTAAATATTACCTATTATCATAAATAAATTATGTTATTTAAAAAACTCATGAACATATTTTTCTACATATTTGCATCAAATATTTTCATCATGCATTAATCATGAGATCTTCACAATTAATACAATTAAAAAACACTCAACAAACAACAAACTATTTTCGCAAAAAACTAAACTAATTAATTGTCTTATTGCAAATGGGTTTCCAACTAGTTTTGGCTTACTACGCACTCAGTCAAAATCTCTGTTATCACTACTCCCGACTGAGTGCGAAGTAATTCAAAATATGTTTGAAAACCCCTAAAAAACACCAACCCATACGAACTACGAATTGGGACTCTGATTCCTCATAAGAGGATACGTAGGCATACAATCAAAAATCATGGCGAGTCTTGTTAATTAAAACTTAAAACACTGTTTACCCCAAACCTAAACCTAGAGCTTAATATCCTTATGAACAAGGTGGATGAAAGGTGCCTAACACCTTCCTTTCCTCTAAAGAGTCCGAAACCTAGAATCTCTGTCTACGGATTAGGGTTTTCTGTTAGGTTCCTTTCTCTAGAATAAAAACTAATAGTGGCGACTCTTGATTAAAAAACCAGTCACAAAAGCAGATCTAGGCAAAGACGAATGGGTGAATACTAGGTTGGATCAACTAAACTTGATCGTTGAGAAGCGACTGACTGCTGTTTGTCATGGTCAGAGATATCAAAAGCGTATGATCAAGACTTTTAACAAAAAGATCAAACCTCGAGCATACCAGGCTAGCGACTTGGTAATAAAGCATATCATTTTACCACAAGGCGACCCCGGGGGAAAATGGACTCCCACTTATGAAGGGTCATTTGTTGTCAAAAAAGTATTCTCTAGAGGTGCTATGATGCTAACTACTATGGACATCGAAGATTTCCCGCATCCCGTGAACGTAGACATAGTCAAAAAATACTATGCATAAAGAATGACCCGCTAGATTGACATACATAGGAAAAAATAAGGGCATCCCGACGAACCAAAAGGTTTAGGAAAATTTAGGGATATATACAAAAGATTGTACATCCGGCAAGTCGAAAACCGGAAAGGGTGGCTTGGGAAAAAATGTGTATCCTGGTGGACTGAAAACACGAAATGGCGGTCCAGGAAAAAGTTAGGGATTAAAGCGTACGACTATGTACCGTTGGATCTCTGCAGCCAACTTTATTACCAAGTTCTAATTTCAATGATCAAGATCAATTCAATCGACTTCTTTCAACGACAAGGGATGCTGTTCGAAGACATATGGACAATAGTGGAGTTGGAACACAATGAGATCACTTCCAAATATCTATTATTTTTTCTTTCACTTTGTATTTCCTTTCATTCTTTCGAGGATTTCCTCTTACTAGGATCTCTATCTCTTTGTACAAAAATGCCTATTCATGGGCAAAACATTAATACAAATATACTTTGAGGTGCAAAATGTTTTGTTTTTTTTTCTTCTGTTTTGAGTGCAAAAGCGTACAATGACTAAAATTGAATGAATATATGCATATGAACATGATTAAACTGTTAACAAATGTATGCTTGAAAACAGTGACATGCATCTCCTTAAGGATTTCAGATATCCCCACAAAGATACTTCCATAAAATTATCCCCACAGAGACAGATTCATGCAATCCCCAGCCAGAGTTTCAATCTCTCAAAAACTCTCTCCTCAACTGAGTTGGTCTTAAAAGAAGAAGTCGTGTGGAGTTCTTCCTAAAGAATTCACTTCCCCATTAGGTCGTCAATAAGGTTTATTTCCTGAACAAACTGTAAATTCCCCAGCTCGAGTTTACCTCTCAGACTAATATCAAGGGACCAAAACCCCTAATCCCCAGAAAAATCATTACAATCCTTAACGAAGTCGTTACTATCACCACAAGTTGTTGCGAAGCCTGGAATCCGACCAGATAACAGTTCAACTTCATCCTTTCAAGCAAGTTACTACGAAGCCTGGACCTGACCATATACTAGTTCAACTTTATCCTCGCCAACAAAATTACTGTGAAACCTGGACCCGACTAGATAACAGTTGATTCAATTTACTGTAAAGCCTGAACCCAACCAGATAACAATTTGAGTTGCTGAAACCTGGACCCGACCCGATAACAATAAATCTCAATTTTAAGTTACTAAAGCCTGGACCCAACCAGATAATAGTTTAACTTCTTCAGTTACTACAAAGCCTAGACCCGACCATATAACAATTTGAGTTGCTGAAACCTGGACCCAACCATATAACAGTAAATCTCAATTTTAAGTTACTAAAGCCTGGACCCGACCAGATAATAGTTTAACTTATTCAATTGCTGAAACCTGGACCCGACCAGATAATAGTTCGAGTTACTAAAATCATGACCCGACCAAATATCAGTTAATCTCAAGATCAAATTGCTGAAACCTGGACCCTACCAGATAACAGTTCGAGTTGCTGAAACCTGGACCCGACCAGATACCAGTTAACCTCAAGATCAAATTGCTAAAACCCGGACCCGACCATATAACAATTCGAGTTGCTGAAACCTGGACCCGACCAGATAACCGTTCGAGTTACTACGAAACCTGGACCCGACCAGATAATGGTTTAACTTCTTCAAATCACTAACAAAACTCCTCTTCCCCAATAGAGTTTGCAACTATACCTAGTAAGTTGATGCAAAGCCTGGAAACTGACAAGATAAAAATTAACTTCTTTACCCCCAGCAAGTTGTTGTGAAGCCTGGAACCCAACCAGATAACAACTAAACTTTCTTCTTTCCTAGTCAAGAGATAATTCCCCAGTAAAGCAATGGATAACTAAAACTCCTGAACTCTATTCCCCAAGCAGAAATCAACACTCCTCACAAGAGTTTCCTCAAGCAAAGGGCTAAAATAAATGTTCCCCAGCGGATTTCTCCTCAAACAGCAAATAGGAACTCCCAGCAGAAACATTCTATACAAAGTTTGAAGATACACATACTCTTCATTTCCAAGCAGCAGTTCGAGATTCAGTTTCCCAATACTCCCCATCATTTGTCAAAGATTTATTTTCCTAGACAAAGATACATTTCAATAACATTCATTCATCATATTACATACATGACAAATGCATACAACATAATCTTATTTATTTTGAGGACATCATTACGCCATGCAAACATCTGCATGCAACTAACCCTCTTCCTTGCATGAAAAATTTAGTCAACAAAACAAAATTCCTCTTCTTGATGGATTTACTTATACCAGTTAATAATAGGCAATCAACATGACTCTTATGGTTAGAGTCATTTCCTCGATGAATTCACCAAGCAAAGACCTCTCCTGGTTTAGATTTATCTCTTCCAGTTAAAAATAGGCAAATGACATCTACAGTTTCAGTATAAATCGACCAAAGATTTATTCTGATACTTCTCCCTCGACAGTCACTCCGGATGGCATATGTAAGCCCATCTCCGACAAACTCTTCATCACTTCTACAAATGGAATCTCTAAGCCAATTCCCAATAATCAACAAAAAGTTCACCTCATGCACAAGTGAGTGCAAGTTTCTGGTCACTTAAGTGTTCAATCATCTTCCACCTTCAAGTCACGAATGACGAACTCGCCAATCTACCTCTTCAGGTTTAAGAAGATTGAACAGGGGAAGCTGTTGTACCCCAAAATTTTCCCTCTCTTTTCTCAAGACATTTCACAAAGGACCTCCAATGCTCTATGATTTTCAAGGAATTGATCAGACAAAATCACCTCAGAAACACTGAGACCACAAATTAGGGTTTTGACTAAGAACGACTAATCATTGACTTTTTTGACCTAATACATGATATAATGGCTTAAAGTACAATATCAATGATTCAAATACAACATGTTAACCTAATTTCATGGCTCAAGACATTTCTCAAGATCATTTGATTGATAGATGAAATTTGGTCAACTGATGAAAAAGTTAACTGTATACTGAAAAGTCAAACTTTAACTTTTTGATCAAATTTAAGTCTCAAAGATCAAAATTCATAAAGACATTCAAGAATATAAAGCTTTATCATCAAGAAGTCAAGAAATTCAAAAGTCAATGTGAAAAGTCAAACTTTTCAAGACTAAGAAATTTTTCTAAGTGTTTTTATACATGATAATTTCATTACTTCATGCCATTCTGTCACCAAGATGCAAGATGATTCAAAGAAAACTTTCAACATGAAAGTTGTAGATCTTGATGATATCTACAACTTTTATTTGTTGATCAATACTTATAATTTCTTGGATTTTGAGTTATAAATTCATGAAGTCATGGCATTTTTGTATAAACACTTAGAGAAATTTTCAGCAGGTTTGGTCAAGTTTTAATCCCAATTTCTTGGCCAATTTTCATCAAGTTCCAATTGGATTCTTCAAAAATAAAAAAGATGAAAGTTGGAGAGGATGTTACAAGCTTTCCAAAATGTTAAAGAACTCATTGAGGCCGTACTTGATCTAAGAGAATCAAAGCCATGAAGTTAGGGTGTGATTCTTAAATTACAAGGAAGATTTTGTGATGAACAAGAACGAAATCCATAGCCATGCTGCATAATCTTCACTTTGTAGGCCTAAAACTTGTATATAACTCCTTAATTAAATGCTTACACAACTGATTAAACTATGATCCAAGTGTTTGATCCTTTGTCCAATTGACCATTCCATTTTTGGAAGAAAGTAACATATCCATTCTTGAAAAGTTCACTTTAATCACAAAGTTGATTTCTTAAGCCTCTAAATTGTTGTTTTGATCACACTCAACTTCTATAAGTCAGAACAAACATGTTTAAAGTGATCAAACACTTTATATAGCTTGGTACAAACATTGGAAACATGTTCTTCATGCTTGCTTTAAAAAAAATCAAGATAGCCATAACATGTGATTTCAAAATCTAAGTTGTTTCAAGTCTCAAACCTTCTCTATAAACAGGGAGGCTATTTGCAAGATAAAAGGCCAAAAGTTTTATTGTGTAGAAAAGCCTTCAAAATCTCATACTCTCAAAAAGCCATAACTGTCCATAAAACCCCCACTCTTGAGCTTTGAAGTCAAAAATTTTGAACCTCTCACACCTTGCAAGTTCTGTCCTAGCAAACCATCCAAACACTTCACATACATCATATAGGAGTTGTTCAAACACAAGAACAACTTCTGTAACATCACTATTACCATTTCCTAAGCTCAAAAACAACCAACACAACAGTTCAAACTCAAAACACAAATTTCAACTTCAAGGTAACTCTTCTTGAATTTAAACCATTTATTTCAAACATCATTAGTGATTCATTTTTTAGGCTAAAATATAGTAATCATTTCCTTTTGAAGCTAATAATTTACTTGCTTTTCATTTTTGTCAATATTATGTTGAGAACCAACCTGTACACACAATAGAACAATGTTTAAGGCAAAAAAACTACAGCATGAGTCGATACATACTTACATGAGTTGACTCATATCAGTTGTAGAACATGGTATGAGTCGACACAAGACCTTATGCATCGATGCATAGTGTTTTTCCAGACACAATACAGAGAGACAAAAGGTGCATGAGTCGATACAAAACACGAATGTGTCGACACAAATAAGAAATGAGTCGACACATCCCACTATGCATCGATTCATACTGAGTTGATTTGGATTTTTCAGAAACAAGAAATGGCATGTGTCGTTGCATGCAATTATGTGTCAATACATAAAGTTTGTTTTACTTTCTTTTTACACTATTTTCCTTTTATATTTTTATTGCTATTCAATATGGTTGTAATAGTATAATTAAGATTTATTTACTTTCATCTCCCCATTTGTAAAATTGTACCCCCATCCCCCAAGTGATGTAATAGCGTAGGATTTTAATTTCCGCAATTTATCGCTTTAATATATTTGTTAGTAATTAGAGTATGTATGGCAAGATAAAATCAACCGTTAGAAAGCCCTAATTCAAGAATAAAATACATGAAATTAACACTTTGCACACGTGCACCTCTAGGGTAATCCACACTTGTTGCCTTGAGAAAAAATAGTCATATCCCTCGCACATGGGACGCTTTAGCAAAGACCCTCAACTGAAAAGATCGTAGTCCCTCAATGACCCTTCGACGTTGCCTTCGGTAAAAACGATCTTAGTCCCTTACAAAAATTACTAAAGCGTCTTACAAGTTGCTTTCTATGACTATACGATTGACCCACGCCTGTCCTTTCACGTGCAATGATAGTGCTTCTTCCCAATCAATGGTAAGATAGCAACATCTAAAGGAGGAGGAAAAGAACTAAGACTTTTTGAGTAACACTCATAGTTGCTTTCTCACAACATTTCAAAACATCTTTCAAATACACCAACATATTTCCAAAGAAAATATTTTCAAAAGTCAACACTTTGTATGCATTCTTATAGAGACGAGAATCATTAAAAAGTTCGCTTAAACAAAGGCACTTTTCAAAAATACTTTCAAACAAACACAAACGCATTTCAAACAAAGCATTTTCAAAGTGATCAAGCAACTAAGAGCCCGTAGATAACTACTGATGAAAAGGGTGCTAACACCTTCCCTTTTCATAACTTACCCCCCGAACCCAAGAAAATTCTCAAAAGGTCTTTCCTATTCTTTTCACCCTTTCCTTTATTGGATAAAAGAAAATTAGTGGCGACTCTTGCTATCCGCAACAATTGCGATAAAACGCAAAACACCCAAGTCAGTTCTCCCACCGTATTATAAGTACGATGTCTTCCTCGACTTGGTGTGCCATCATACCTAAAAAGCAGTGGAAATTAGTGAATCCGGCATCATCAAATTCACCCTTCCTCCACAAATCAAGTGAAAGGATGATGAGTGCGTCGAGGAATAGACCTCGACCCAAGCCCTCGACAGCCAACACCAAAATGGTTGACGCCCTACGTAGGGACATTTCATCAAACGAGCAAGTTGTCCAAATCCTGAGACGACCCTGATGCAAGTCAGGACGCAATTCTAGACCTATGAATCTTCACCCACATCCATAAAATTTTATGAACATCTTTGGAGATTCATTTCAGAACCCATGAATCTTCATCCAGAGGTTCATCCGTTCATGATAAAACCCATGTATTTAATCTAAAAAATCTAAGAAAAAATACGATCAAGATGAAGTCACTTACTTGGAGAAGATTATCATTGAAGATCTCTACGGTGGCATTGAAGAGGCGGATCCACGGGCGAACGTAGGAGAGAGAATAAGAGAGAGCTTGAAAATGACAAATGAACCTCCTGATTCCCCTTTTATAGATATCCTCCACCTCACGAGGTAGCATGTGAAAAGTCACCATTACTTGGGATCTTAGACTGCCCAATGTAATGATGGCAACCCAAACAGATGCCACGTGGGTCCCGCGAGAGGATACGTCGCCCACAATAGTCTCACCCGAAAGCACATGCCTGCACCATTCCATTATCGATGGAGGAAAGAAGCTAAGTATCATTACAACGCCTTACACGTGGGCACATTGAAGACATGCACTCGAGGAAACTCCCTGTCTTCCCATGAATCTAGGTCCCTAACGGCCACTACATTGATATGAGTAGAAAATGAAGTCAACAAATGAACTTCTCCTTAGGCTGGTCGACCACACCACATGAATTTATGAATCATCGACATGAGTCACAAAGCCATCACCGATGAGATTTGACAGTTCCCCCTCTCGGGAAACACTTTCCCGACACTTGAATTAATCTCAAGTTGTAACCCTTTCACCTAAGGGCAATAACTTGAGGGCTCCTGTTCTGGACTGGGCCGACATTTGCCCCACTGTTGGGGAGGCCGAATCTAATGCCTTTACAAAGACCCGAAAGCATGCAGCCCAAACTGAGGACCCTTGGACATTTCCCCACGTGTCCACTAGGAGAACATGACTCATGTGCCCATATCATCATATTCTACCCTATGAGAATAATTGGTCCAACTTCCCTACTTTCTCGGGGAAGTTGACCAGGGAGGGGGCCACGTGCTGGATGCCATACAACCATAAACCCTGACAATCTTTATTGTTGGGCCTCATCGTGGCCCATCACTGAAGACCTTGGCTCAACGTTAGAGGCTATAAATACCCTCTCACTTGAGAGGGCCAGGTATTGATTCATTCACCCATACTCTCACACTTACTTGCACTTACTCTAAACCTTACTTTGGCATCATAGTGTCTTGCAGGTACGATCAAATAAATTTTTTTTGGTTGTGAGGAACCACTTCTTTATATGTCATATTGATCCCGCCACATACATTGGTAGATCTTATTTTCCGTTCATTTAGCTGCCGCAATTTTACTTTATCATACTTATTTCATATAACATATTATTCATACTTTAACAATTTCTTTTTTACACTTTCAACCTTCTATAACCTATTATTCCAAATATCAAATAATTGTTGGAAATCCACCAAATATTTATGATGAATTTCTACCAATCTTGATAAACAAGATTGATATCACCATACAATGATAATGAATTAAGAGAAAAGAAAAGAAACAATATAACTAATTTTCTGCAGAGTTTCTCTCTGCCCACAATCTGTGGAAAACTTTACTATTCACTTGTAACTGCAAATTCTATGAATATAAAAAATTGACTTGATTACAAAAAATAGGGGTTACTCCCTCTATTTATAGATTTAGGTTAGCTTGATCCCTAAGCCAAATCCCAAAACTATAAAAGCCAAAAATAACTATTTTAGAACTAAATCAAAACTATTATATTTTAGATTTAAATCAAATCTATCTAAATCTAAAATAAATCTAATCTGTCGAGCAAACTGCTTCGACAATCTCCAACCCTTCGACACACACATAGTTTCGACACTATGAATTAAAATTTAACAGACCACCTAATTCATTGTGTCTAAACTATCTATATTCATCATAGCTCTTAGTGTTCGAAATACTTCGACCTACACTCCCTTCGTCATGATATCTGCAATCTGATTCTCAATTCTGCAGTATTCCAAGTTCATCTTCCCATCTTCTACCTACTCTTGAAGATAGTGGAACCTCATTTCGTTGTGCTTGCTTTGACCATGAGCTATTGGATTCTTCACCAGGTTGATAGCTCACATGATGTCGATCTTCATGGTAATTGCTTCATGATCTTTACCTGTTATCTCTTTGACCAAGTTCACCATTCACGTTGCTTGACATGCACAAAGAGAAGCAGCTATGCATTATGCTTCACATAATGATAATGCCACTACTGGCTCCTTTCTCGAACTCCAAGCAACTGGTGTACCACCTAACATGAACACGTATCCTGCTGTGGATTTTCGATCCTCAGCATCACTACACCAACTTGAATCAGTGTATCCCACTAACTTGCATTCTTTTCCCTTATCAACTGCATGAAATAAAATACCATAGTCGAGAGTTCCTTTCAAATACCTCAATATCCTCTTCCCCGCTACTAGGTGTGATACCTTTGGCTTCAGCATGAATCTACTTATCATATCTATACTGTATGCTAAGTCAGGCCTTGTATGACAAAGGTATCTTAATGACCCAATAAGTCTTCTATACTTATCATATCTATACTGTATGCTAAGTCAGGCCTTGTATGACATTTCTCTCTTCGTCATGTTTCACAAACCCAACTGATTGTTTAACATAAACCTCTTCGCCTAAGGGCCCATTCAGGAATGCACACTTCATGTCCATCTAACATATGTGCCAACTGTTTATTTCTACAAGACCAAAAACAACCTAATTTTTTCGATTCTAGCCACAAGTGCAAAAACTTCATCAAAGTTTATTCCTTCTTTCTGGAGAAATCCTTTCTCCACAAGCCTTGCTTTGTGTCGAGTTACTTCCCCTTTGGGATTCATATTCACTTTGTATACCCACTTGAAATCAATTTCCTTCTTTCCTTGAGGCAATTCGACAAGTGACCAAGTGTTGTTGTCTTCGATGGAATTCACTTTTTCGTTCAATGCTTTCACCCATTTCAAATCCTGCAATGCTTAAGCTGCATTGACTGGTTCGACAGCTTCATATAAAGCATAATGTATCAGCTCACCTTCTGTGATACGGTGGGAGAACTGACTTGAGGTTTTGCGTTTGTGTTTGTAATTGTGCGGTTTAGCAAGAGTCGCCACCGACTTTTTATTTTATCCTAAGGAAAGGTCAAAAAGCACAGGAAAGACCTTTGAGATGTTTTCTTGGGTCCGGGGGGTAGATTATGAAAAGGGAAGGTGCAAGCACCCTTTTCATCCATGGGCTCTTAGTTATTTGTTTAGATCACTTGCTTTTGCTTTTCAATTGTTTGAAATGGTGCTTTGTGTGTGTGGTTTTGAAAATGCTTTGAAAAAGAGGCCTTGTCTAGGCAACCTTTGTAATGATTCTTGTTTGAATATATACAAAGGTGTTTGTCTTTTGAAAAGATATTTCAATGTTTTGAAAGTTTGTTTTGGGAATTTGTGTTGTGAAGTGTGTTTGAAAATGGCAAGGATGTTTTGCAAGCTTTTGATCAAGTAACTAAGAGTCGTCTACCCTATTTTACTCAAAGATCTTTCTTATGTTTTTAACCCTTTTGACAGTCTTAGTGACGCGCTGATTTGATTGGCGACTTCACTGGGAAAAAGTTTAAAAATAACTTTCTGATGAATTATCTGGTTTAAAAGCAACTCTCCAGGAGAAGGGAGGAAACTGGATGGTCTTCACTGGTGTTCACAGGTTGAAGGTTTGACTCTGCTTGGGGAAGAAAGTTTCATTCTTACTGAGGGTTTGTAGTTCAAAGTTTTGCTCCGCTGTTGGTTGGGAACTTGAATACTCAACTCTGATGGGGATCCTTGAAACTTAACTCCGCTGGGGATATGCATTTCAAAGCTTTAGTTCTGCCTAGGACCTGGATGATGTATTGCAGGGGATTTCTCCTGGAATAGCCTAAAGACACTTTCCTACACTTCCATCCTATGAGTAATTATTCTTTCTCATTTCATTTTATTTGTAAGCAGTGATTATATTCAAATGCATATGCTCATTTAACAAATCATTGGACGTTTTCAAATAAAGCACAAGTGTAAAAAAAGAAAGAAAAGACAAACAATTTTCTGTTCTTTGAAGTAATTTTGTATTAACTTTGTGTAAGTATTTGTACAAAGAAGACAGACATCCCAGTAAGAGAATGTTGTCATAAAGTTGAGAAAAATTTTTATACAAAGAAAGATGGCTATGTGTAACAATTCCATGGGGTTCCCATTCTGCTATAGCCTTCACAACTCTGAGTATCTTGTTCATTCGTTGCTTTGTCCGCAGATGATTGGATAGATCAGAAGCTTGGAGCTTGTCCGTGAAGAGATTGTCCTTAAAGTGATCCGACGAGACATAGCCATACGCTTTAATTCCGTAACTTTTTCCTGGATCGCCCTTTTAGGTTTTCGATCCACCAGGAAACCCTTTTTTGCCCAAGTCGCCCTTTCGGGTTTTCAAGTTATCGGGTGTACAATTTTTTTTTTGTTTATCCCTAAATTTTTGCCCGAACCGCCCTTTCGGGTTTTCGAATTGCCGGGATGCCCATTTTTGCCCAAGTTGCCCTTTCAGGTTTTCAACTTGCCGGGTCGTTTATGCGTAGTATCTTTTGACTATGTCTGCGTTCGTAGGGAGTGGCAGATCATCGCCGTCCATGGTGGTCAGGATCATTGCCCCGCCAGAAAAGATGTTTTTGATCACAAATGGTCCTTCGTAAGTAGGAGTCCACTTGTCCCTGGGATCACTTTGTGGCAAGATGATCCGTTTGATTACAAGATCTTCGACTTGATATACCTGACGTCTGACTTTCTTGTTGAAAGCCTTGATCATCCGTTTTTGATACGTCTGACCATGACAAATAGCAGTAAGTCGCTTCTCGTCAATCAAGTTAAGTTGATCAAGCTGGGTCTGAATCTAATCGTCTTCACTCAAACCAACGTCCTTCATGATTCTCAGGGAAGGAATCTGAACTTCTATAGGTAAAACAGCTTCCATGCCGTATACCAAAGAAAAGGGTGTTGCCCCAGTTGATGTTCGCACCGTGGTACGGTACCCGTGTAGAGCAAATGGTAACATCTTATGCCAGTCCTTATAGGTGAATGTCATCTTTTGAATGATCTTCTTGATATTTTTGTTCGCAGCTTCGACAACACCGTTCATCTTTGGCTGATAGGGAGATGAATTGTGATGTTGAATCTTGAACTGCTCGCACAGAGCGGTGATCATAGTGTTGTTCAGGTTTGTACTGTTGTCCGTAATGATTCCATCAGGAATACCGTACCGGCAAATGAGGTTCTGCTTGATGAAGCGGCAACCACGTTCTTTGTAACGGAGGCGAAGGAAGCTGCTTCGACCCATTTGGTAAAGTAATCAATAGCCACCAGGATGAAGCGATGTCCATTGGACGCTGTAGGCTTGATCTCCCCAATCATGTCGATACCCCACATCGCGAATGGCCAAGGAGCTGTTAGAACATTGAGAGGAACTGGAGTTATATGTACCTTGTCAGCATAAACTTAGCATTTGTGACAAGTACGGGCGTATTGATGACAATCAGCTTCCATGGTAGACCAGTAGTAGCCTGCCCTTAGAATCTTCTTAGCCATCATATGTCCGCTCAAATGGGTGCCAAATGTGCCACTATGCAGTTTAGTCATGATCTGCTCAGCTTCAACCTTGTCCACACAACGAAGCAGAACACAATCATGGTTGCGCTTGTATAGGATGCCATTGCTCAGGAAGAACTTGGCAGCAAATCTCCTTAAGAACTTTTTGTCATTGACTGAAGCTCCTTCAGGGTATTCTTGAGTCCCGAGATACCTTTTGATTTCATGAAACATGGGTTGTTCCACTACTTCTTCGGTATTAATCTCATGACAATGTGCAGGTTCATCCATTCGCTCGATGGTGATTTGGGGAGCCTCATTATCCCAGTTAAGTTTAAACATGGAAGACATTGTAGCTAGAGCATCTGCTAGCTGATTTTCTTCTCGCGGGAAGTGCTCGAAGGTAATCTGCTCGAAATGAGGTAACAATGTTAGGACATGTTCTTTGTATGGGATGAGATTAGGGTGTTTAGTGTCCCACTCTTCTTTGATTTGACTGATAACCAAAGCTGAGTCTCCAAATACAACCAAAGATTTGATTCCTAAGTCAACCGCAACCTTGAGACCAAAGATACAAGCTTCATATTCGACCATGTTGTTGGTGCAACTGAAGCAGAGTCTTGCAGTGAAAGGTGTATGGCAACCTTCTGGAGAGATAAGTACCGCGCCGATACCGTTGCCAAGTGCATTTGAAGCACCATCAAAGTAGAGGGTCCATCGGGATCCTTGTTCAGGTCCATCATACGGTCTGTTACCTTTAATGTTGTCCAATGTCATAATGTCCTCGTCGGGAAATTCGAATTTCATGGATTGGTAATCTTCGACAACTTGATGAGCTAGATGGTCAGCTAGTACACTCCCCTTTATAGCTTTTTGGGTTGTGTACTGGATATCATACTCAGTCAGGATCATTTGCCATCTAGCGATTCTTCCAGATAAAGCAGGCTTTTCGAAGATATACTTGATCGGATCCATTTTAGAAATCAGCAGAGTGGTATGTGTCAACATGTACTGCCTCAGTCGGTGAGCAGCCCATACCAAAGCGCAACAAGTTTTCTCAAGCAGTGAGTAGTGAGTCTCACAGTCGGTAAACTTTTTGCTAAGGTAATAAATGGCATTCTCTTTTCGACCAGACTCGTCATGTTGGCCCAGTACACACCCCATTGAATTATCTAAAATAGTCAGATACATGATTAACGACCTTCCTTTGACGGGTGGCGTCAATATAGGAGATTCTAGAAAATACTCCTTGATTTTATCAAAAGCAGCTTGATAGTCGTCATTCCATTCAACCACCTGATCTTTCTTCAATAGCTTGAAGATTGGTTCACAGGTAGATGTTAGGTGAGAAATGAACCTTGCAATGTAGTTTAGGTGTCCTAAGAAACCTCTGACCTCCTTTTCAGTGCGGGGGGGCAGGCATTTCTCGTATAGCTTCAACTTTAGTAGGATCAACCTCAATGCCTTTGTTGCTGATGATGAATCCCAAGAGTTTACCAGACCTGACTCCGAAAGTGCACTTGCTAGGATTCAGTCTGAGCTTATACTCCTTCAATATGACAAACAACTTTTGCAGATGGTCGAGGTGTTCTTCTTCTGTTTGTGAACGGGCTATCATGTCGTCTACGTAGACTTCGATCTCATGATGTATCATGTCATGAAACAAAGCTACCATGGCTCGCTGATAGGTTGCCCCGGCATTCTTCAGTCCGAATGGCATTACTTTATAGCAGAAGGTACCCCACTGTGTAACAAAAGTAGTATTCTACATGTCTTCGGGGGCCATTTTGATCTGGTTGTACCCTGAAAATCCATCAATGAAAGAAAATACCTTATGTTGAGCTGTCTTGTCGACCAAAATGTCAATGTGCGATAGTGGAAAGTCATCTTTAGGGCTAGCCCTGTTTAAATCTCGGTAATCCACAAACATTCTTACTTTGCCATCTTTCTTAGGCACTGGCACAATGTTAGCGACCCATTGTGGATAGGAAGTAACAGCAAGAAACCCGACATTGAATTGCTTCATCACTTCGGCTTTGATCTTTTTAGACATATTGAGCCTCATTCGGCGGACTTTTTGTTTTATTGGTGGATAATCTTCTCTTGTAGGGAGACGGTGAACCACAATATCTGTGTCGAGTCCCGACATGTCTTCATAGGACCAAGCAAAGATCTCAACATATTCATTCAACAACTGAACTAAGCGCTCTTTGACATTTGGCTTTAGGTTGGCACCCATTTTAACCTCTCTCCTGTCTTCGGCAGTACCCAAGTTGATAGTTTCTAACAACTCTTCATGGGGCAGAATAGCCCTCTCTTCCTGTTGTAGAAGTCTAGCCAACTCTCTAGGCACTTCATAGTCTTCATCACCTTCATATTCAGCATGATTGACCAGATCTTCAGAGTCACTGAAGGCCATAGCAGAATCGTTACCCATGGAATCCGGAGTGGATGGGTACCTGCATTTTATGAGTGTGGGTGTGTGTAAGGGATAGCCACCTTTAAACAGAATAAAATGTAAAAAGAAGGAAAATGAACACAAAAGTTTATAGATGAAAACGTCCATGGTTCATTAAAAATGGCATATGATAATGAAGAAATCAAGCCCTTACAAATGGACCTATATGCCCCGGGTAAGGCACAAGGTAAAAAGAGTGTACGAGTTGTTTAATAATTATTATAGACCAACTGAAAATGTTCAACAGATAAATTACTGATTGATGAAAGTAATGGGAACAAAGTCTTTCGCCTCCCAGTTGTTCAGTCCTCCTTCAACGGTTGGAAAGATCCAGTCTTCAAAATTACCCTCGTCTTCAGCATCTTCTAAATCATGAACTCCGTGATGAGTGATCTTTAAGGGTGGTCCTCCATCCCGGGAGCGACGCACAACTTTCTGGCTAGCAGCAGTGAAACCCAATCCGAACTTGTCTGTCTTGTGAGGAAAATATGGCAGTTGCCCCCACACTGTACTTCCTCCTTCCTTGATTACAGCCTCCGCATCTTTAAGGGATGACATTCGGGACACAGGCTTGGTAATGATAGGCACATCAGTCATTGTCTTTGCTACCGCGACCTCAGGAGAAACCTCTTCAAAGTGTTGGAAAGGTGTTTCTATGAATTCACCATCTAACTCCACGTAGCAGAAAGAGTTAAGGTAGCTTATCATATACTCCTCCTCACCATGAACTGTTATGATTTTACCCTGGACTGGATATTTTAGCATTTGGTATAGAGAAGAAGTGACTGCCCCAGCGTTGTGGATCCATGGTCTTCCCAACAAGCATGAATATGAAGGACAGATGTCCATCACATAAAATGTAGTTGAAAATTTCCGTTCCCACCTTGGTTGGGATGTCCATTTCTCCGTGAACCATCCGCTTAGAACCGTCGAAGGCTCTAACAATGATATTACTGGGTTTCAGGGTCAAACTCTCACAGTCCAATCTATCCAATGCCTTCTTTGGTAGGACATTGTTGTACCCCAAAATTTTCCCTATCATGTTTTCAAAGGTCTTCCCTTACAGGGTGGGTCACAAACCCTTGCCTAAGAAAAATAAAGTTTTTTTGAAGATGAACAAAGTGTCTTTCGATTGGCATCTGGGAAAAGTCTTCGATTGGGCATTTGGCACTCTTCGATCAGGCTTGACTCACCAGTCTTCGATTGGGCATTTGGCACTCTTCGATCAGGCTTTGATTAGTAAGCTTCGATTGAGCGCTGGACACTCTTCGATCAGGCTTTGATTAGTAAGCTTCGATTGAGCGCTGGACCTCCTTCGATCAAGCTTTGGTCTGCAAGTCTTCGATTGAGCGCTGGACCTCCTTCGATCAAGCTTTGGTCTGCAAGTCTTCGATTGAGCGCTGGACCTCCTTCGATCAAGTCAATGTCACAATGCTTCAAATAGTACTTCAGAGGGTTCTTCGACTGGAACTTCATACTTTACCTCAATCAGAACATCAGAATGAAATGACCTTCGAATGGCATTTCAGTGCAGAGTTTCTCTTAATCTAAGATGCTCTAATGAAGGAAGTTCTGGACACCTCGAATCAGAACTCAGACTCATCACAAGGCCAAGGGCTGGGCGAAGTTGTCTAATAGGGAATGTTCTAAATAGATTCGAATTGGACTTTGAAGCTGGAAAAGAAGGCAGATTCGAAGGAATGAAGTAGGCTGGCATGACTAGGCAAAAACACATCCTAACCTGTCCAGAATACCCAAAGTTCACAATGGCATGTGTCCCTTGCAAATATGCAATCAAAGCAGGGGGAGTCTCAATCGAAGGGGCTGTGACTGGAGTAGTTCGTATTGGGATTTTGAAGCTATCAAAGAGAGAAAATTCGAAGGAAGTGGATCTGCAAGTCAGCCTTCGATTTTCATCATGTTGGAGGCCCAAACAGCTCATAACAGGCTAGCAGTAACACATGCAAGCAGATTGGCACCTGATTGAATCAAATATAGCAAGTCTTTATGAAGAAATCAAATCAAATCTCTTCATCATAATGGACCAAAATTTGATACACAAATGTTGACCTAAATTCCTTATCTATATAAACCTCATGCTCACAAACTCTACACACGAAAAAAAACACACACGAAACCCTACTGCAGACAAAGGAAAACGCACAAAAACTCTGGAAACGGCCAGAACAGTTTTGCAAAAAACCTTGAGAAAGTGGTGATCAGATTTTGGTTTAGAGGTGAATTCAGACCAAAAGCAAAACACATCTCTCTTCCTTGACACCCAGTGGAGCTACACTAATCAAGACCAAGCCCTAAGGCAGTCTAAAACTCGCTGTAAGTATTCTTGAAATCACCTCTACACAAGAAATCGTGAACCACTTTTCTTGCATATTTTTGCCAAACGGTTTGCATATTCATACTGACCATGTAATTTACATTGATTCTGCATTATTTGATTTGATTTTCGTGGCCTTTAACCCCCTACCCAAAACCTAGGTTTCTTGTATATGTTTTTTAGGCGTTTTGTGTGCAGGCAAAATCAAGGCCAACAATGGCCATGGATGAGTTCAGGGAGGTGAGACGAGTACAGTGGTACTCTTAGCTTCCATTTTTGTGTGCTAGGGAGAATTTTTGAGAGAGGCTACGAAACTTCCTGCAGAATAAAATCTACAGGTAATCTAACCAGGTTTTGTGAAGAAGATGAAGAGGTGTCATAACGTGATTGGCCAATTTGAATCAGTGGCACGTTATTTTATTTTGTAGGCTTAGTATTTTGTTTTTTTATTTGATATTTATTCCTTATTATCATAACAAAGAGAACAAGCTGGCTG
This sequence comes from Vicia faba, assembly GCA_948472305.1. Classification (NCBI taxonomy): domain Eukaryota; kingdom Viridiplantae; phylum Streptophyta; class Magnoliopsida; order Fabales; family Fabaceae; genus Vicia; species Vicia faba. The sequence goes on along the minus strand of OX451739.1, from coordinate 217,614,969 downwards.
ATTGGTGAACGTGTTAGTGCAAGATCCCCTGGGACCTGGATTCGAATCCCAGGTCCCCCAAAACTTTGTTGTGTTTTTTCTTCAGGTATTCAGGCGCAGCATCCCAAGTGTGGACTACCATACGTCCTCAGATCTCAACGTGCCATGTGGTTCCAGATCCAGATCCAGTGGTCCAGAATGAGGTTCACCATGAACCTTGGTCAACAAACGTCCAGGCAATCTGAAAGTCAAACGAGGCTGTTCGAATCTGGGCCTGGAACTGCTGAATCAACCTCCCTTCTTCAGGCCCAGCGCCCCCCAAAGTTTGCTTATGTTTTCTTATTTTCTTTTCATATTTCTTTTGCTTTTTATTATTATTATTAAAAAACTAACTAATTAATTAACAAACTAACCTTTTTTTTTATAAAAAATCAGAAACCCAAAAATAATATTTATTAACTTCACTATTTTTTATTTTTGTAAATAAACCATTAACCAATTAATTTAGTTTTTAATTAGGTATAATCTTAACATTTTTTGCAATAAATAAAAATTGATTTAGAATTAGGGTTTTGACATATTTTTACCTTTCTAATTTTATTTCCTTAATTAAATAAAACTCAAAAATATTTTCTTTAATTCCATTATTAAGTTAGACTTAATTCTTAAATAAAAAATAACAAAAAATATATTTTATTTGAAAAAAGGGTCAAAACCCTAAAGGTCAATCTGATTCAATTTTTTCTCGCGCATATTATTTTGACCCATAATTGTAATTGCTCCGAGGATGTAATAGCTTTAACTTAGGATTTTATTTACCGCTTTTATTTATTTTTTCGCATTTAATTTCAAGGGTTTGTTTTTGGCGATTTAAATACCTGACGCCTTGTAATAGCTTAGCTTTATTTTCCGCAATTTATTTTCCGCAACCATTAACTGCTAGATGTTTGAATAATAGGCTATGCATGACAAGATTAACCTTTAATTTAAAATCAACCGCAGCTCACCATAACATGTACAAAGATAATATAACTGAAAATTGACACACTTGCACATGCCACTCCTAGGGTACGCCTCACTTGGTTGCCTCGAACGTGGTCATTGAGTATAGGAAGTCTTAGAGGTCGCCCTCCTGTCTAAAGATCAAAGTTGCCTCGAAATGGTTGCCTCGATAAAAATTATCTAAGACATTAGGGTTACCGCTAAAGCATCCTAACATTGCTTTAGTGACCACACGTCCCTTAAATCGAATTGACCCGAAAACTCCAACGACGGTGCTACCTACTCCTCAATAGTGGGATAGCACTGTCTAAAGGACATTTGCATAGTTTAATTCCTTTTTGAGTAGGTAGATGTTCTTAAGTACTTGCTCCTTTTAAAATAAAAACAAACTTTTCGCACTTACACTCTCTTCAAAAACCAAACTCTTTTCAAAACCCACAAACACAAAGAAAAGCAAACCTTTTGAAAACATAGTGAGCAAGTACCTAAGAGCCCATGGATAACCACAGATAGAAAGGGTGTTAACACCTTCCCTTTCTATAATCTACCTCCCGAACCCGAGAAACATATCGAAAAGGAATTTTTCTGTGCTTTTATCCTTTCCTTGTTGGATAAAATAAAAGACGGTGGCGACTCTTGCTTACCGTAACATTTTGCGAAAACAAACGCAAACGCGAACCAGCATTCCAAAACAGTCAATTCTATTCCCACCGATCACAGAACTGGCGACTCTGCTGGGGACATTTAATAAGTGAGGTGTACCTTAGGATTAGATCACTTGTGTTTTCAATTGTATGCTTTGTATGCTTTAAATTTTGTAGGATTGTATTGGAGTTCTATAGATCCTAACCCGGATCTGGGGGTACCCTTTTTAGGTAAGTAGCAATAAACTGTGAGGGATCTGTCCGGCGTGGACCGACACGGATGAAGCAGTAGCTACGTTGGTGTGACACCTTGGTCTGTACCGATATCCCTTGTGTTGGAACGAGGAGAATATGGGTCTTCTGAGGAGTCATTAAGCACCAAGTGACCTTAGAACCTTAAATTGACCAACTTGGCCATAGAACAGTAGCAGTATGCTACACTCATTGAGACCAAACTCTCACGATGATTCCGGCCGTAAGAAAAGGTTGCTAAACTGGAATTATGACGGATTGAGGGTAGTCAGTGATATTGAGATCCTCTAGAACCCGGTTACTATTTTTAGGACAGGTTTAAACCAACTAAACTGAAAGAGGGTAATGCCTAAACTCCATGCCAGCCTAAACTTAAGGCTATTTGTGTGACTGGTGTGCCTTCAAATCTGAACTACTTGCACATTCTTGTTATCTAACAACATGAGTTCCTTGCAGGTTTTGTTTATAGTCCTTATCCGATAAATTGGATTTATTGCAGGGCTTACTTACATCACCTCACACTTTTGCCTAAACGCATTTCATACACATCATAACATCATGCCTTAGCATTTCTTTAACCATTTCAAGGATCTCAAAGGTCTATGATGCAGGTTACGGTAAATCAAATGTCCAGCAAGGGGCAAAGGGGATTTATTTTCCTCTAGCCAATGCCGTCTAGAGATCAAAACATGATAACTTGAGTCAGGGGCTATGACCCACTCGATATGGTGAGCGTGACTCTTGAAGAAGGACTCTCAGCAACATGAAGTTCCTTCAATCAAGCTACCATATTCAAATTCTAACAGTTTCTTATTTACCCCGCGATATCCTTGAAAACACTGCATACATATATCATACATATCATTGCATAACAGGTCTTCTAGTACAGGTCTCTCATGTTCTCACTGTTTATTTCAGCAATGGCTCTCCAACAAGACAACCAAGATCTTCATACTCAAGAGACTCAATTCAGGGAAATCTTCCTAAACCTATCCAAGGGACAGGAAGAGTTGAGAACACTCCTCATGGGGAATTTGGTCAAGAAAAGTCCTGAAGACAATAAGGACGAACGACTGGAACAACTACAAGCTGAATTCAGTGCCATGAAAAACCAGATGCTGGGGCAGATGGCTCTTATCCAAGGCTTAGCTCGGGAGCAAGAAGAGCTGAGAACCATTATCAACCAGCTTCATCAAGACAGATACAACAGTATGAAGCAAACGGTTAAGGTTGGGGATCAAATCATTAATTAACCTCCAAGAAGACAAGAGTTTGGTATGATGAAGAATGGACCTCTCCAAATTGCTACTACCTCACAGGTCCAACAACAACCTCGCCATAAACAACAAGTTAATCAGAGGCAGTTTACCAAGCTCAACATGCCATTGTCCCAAGCTTTACAACACCTGCTGAGATTGAATTTGGTGACATTGGTAGGACCTCATCCGAATCCTAAGACTTCTTCACCCAGCTACAATCCTGATGCAAGGTGTGCATACCATTCTAACAGCCTGGGGCATGATACTGAAGACTGTTGGAAGTTGAAGTACAAAATTCAAAACCTGATTGATGAAGGAGCATTGGAATTCACACAAGATGGTCAGGCTGAGTTCTTCTACCATCCCTCCAAGGTTCACCATTTGAAGTGACAAGTCCTGAGACGAGAAGACTTTTTTGTTCATTAGAATTTTCACTTTGTAATTTTATTTTGATTGTTCAAACATTTATTCATGTCAAACTTTGTTACTTTATCAATACATTGCATATGTCTGTTTCGAATCAATCCATTCGTATTCACTATATTCAAATTGCTTTCATTTTTTGTAATGATCAACTCTCGGTTAAAAAATTCTAAGCCTTTTGAGGGAGGATGACGAAAATGATACCACAATCTTTACAGTATGCTTTTGAACAGATCCCGCTGACGATGTACATGCATTGTTTCTAATCCTAAACAGTGGAGTTATAAGGAAGATAATCCCTCGTCAACCCCTTTGAGCCAAAGAAGTTGGAATTTTTCTTTTCACAAATTAAAATCCTTAATTATAACCTGGGGCAGGGTAGTTTTCTCAGTTGATCCAGGTGCACAATGAATGGCATCAAGGGAGTCCTCCCAAAACAAGAGACAGTGATGGTTCCGAATAATCGTAAGGACAGGCAGTCATTATCTCTTAGAAACAAAAGCCCAATAAGTCAAAACCTATGAAAGAGACTTAAAAAAAACCTGGGGCATCCCACTGACTAATAAAAAAAGAAACAGTTCAGTCAAAAAGACTGGGATAACGCAATCAAAAAGAAAGAGTTCCTGCAAACCCTCATAAAAAGGACTGTCTGTTCAAAATAAATTGTCAGTATCCGAACCATCACTAGAATAACAGAGCAAAGACTCAAATGGGATCTAATGCACGATTAACTGAGTTTAGGATTGAAGAACATCACGAAGAGCGGGTGGGTACAAATATGCTTTGAGCCTTTATCCTTTGTTTCTTAAACCGTGAACCAGGCCACGTTATAACCCTTAAAAGTCCTAGCTGAAGCATGGGTTAGTTCGAAAACATACTGTTACAAAAGGTATCCTGACTCCTGTAGGGCTTGCTGTAAATCCTGAGTTGACGTCACATTTTACAAAATTTTCCTATCTTACTGAAAAAATGCATTTTCCAAAACTTCAAGACAGACATAAGCGTTGCATTCTTAAAATAATATTGTTTGCATATGACTATTTGTTCAACAACAGTGAAATTCGCACGACGAATATCTAGTGAACAAAAACCTTTTCAATAAAGAAGGATCACCTCAAGTGGAAAAACACTTCCAATCAAGGGGCACGGCATGATCATTGTACATCATCTGGGGCAGTCAAGTCAAGATTCAAGGAATCTCTCAAAATGCCAAATAGCCAGGGGCAAATCTCCACCAGAATCAATTGGGGCATTAGACATGAATTCCAACAACGAATCTTGCATGATCAAACAAAGATCTTCTGGTAGTATGGCAACACAACAGTGACACCTCTCTACATCCTGAGAGCGTGGACATAGTCAAAAAGTACTACGCATAATCAAAGACCCGCTAGGTTGACTGGCCTAGGCAAAAATAAGGGCTTCCTGGTGAACCAAAAGGGTTCGGGCAAAAATAAGGGATGAAAATGAAAAAATCTGTACACCCGGCAAGTCGAAAACCTGAAAAGGCGGCTGGGGCAAAAAAGGGTATCCCGATGGACTGAAAACCCGAAAGGGCGGTCCAAGCAAAAATTAGGGATCAAAGTGTATGACTATCTCCCGTCATCTCGTCACTTGCCTACCAGAAGAAGTTTTGTCACTTCAATCGGCAATTACCAAGCACCTCATAAGTTGGAATAATACTCGATCCACAGGGCCTCCACATGCACCTTGTCCCGCATAAACAGGGGCAATAAGAATTGTCCGAACGGTGCAGTTGCTCTGTCCACCAGGTACCAAGGTAGGTTCAGCTGAAGAATATGACCAAGACGCCTTCACTCCCCGCAGAGTAAAGCAGTAATGGTAGCTCTCCCAGTTGAGACTTGCAGCTATGTACAAATCAGCAATACTCTCCCCAAGCAGAGTTAGTCTACCATCAGCCCTAAAAAGGTGGGGTATCCCTAGAAGGTCTTAATATTCCCCAACGGAGTATAAAGATATTCTCTAACAAGCATTAGAGTATCCCCGACAGTCTTAATATTCCTCGACAAAGTATAAGAATGTTCCCCGGCGGAATACAAGATACCCCCAGTGGAGCCATTTCCCCAGCGCAGTCTAAAAAAGAAAAAAGTTTCCCCAATGGAGTTGAATCATCTTCCCCAGTAGATTCTGGAAGCTTATCCCCTGCGAAGCACAAATAAGTCTCCCCAGTCAAATTCAGAGGTTATCCTCACAAGAGTCTAACCGGGTTATCCTCAGCAAGTTGCAACTGAAAGATCATCCCCAGCGAAGTTCTTTCTATCCCCAGCGGAGTTCATCATCAAAATCCCCAACAGAGCTTATCACCGGAATCCCCAGCAGAGTTCATCATTAAAATCTCAGTGAAGTATCTCTTCCCCACAGAGTAATTCCCCGCAGAGTAATCTCTTCACCATGTTTATTCCCCAACGGAGTTAGTTTCTCCTACAAGTTTATTCTCACAACCATCTTCGTTCGTCATCCCCATCAGAAACATTCTAAACAAAGTTTGAAGACACACATACTCTTCAACAACAACCCAAGATTTAATAAACTCCCCGACATTTGTCAAGGATTTATTTTCCCAGACGAAAATACATTCATAAACATTTCACATCTCATACCTCCCATTTACATACATAATGAAGTGCATACGACACAATCTCATTTATTTTTGAGACATCATGATAGCATGCATTGCATACATCATGACATTGCATACATCTAACATTTACCTTTTTTTAGGAGAAGGTCAACCAAAAGATGGCTACCATCAACCTTTTCAAGTTCCGGATTAATACCTGTAACAAGCCAGGAAAAATATCTGTGGACGACTGATTGTAGGTTAATACCTGTAACAAGCCAGGAAAATTATCTACATGAAGGGATTGAAGATTAACACCTGTAACAAGCCAGGAACACTATCTTTCTTTCTCAGGTCAGAGATTAATACCTGAAACCATTCAGGACAACTATCTCATCGGCCAACCTTTTCAAGTTCCGGATTAATACCTGTAACAAGCCAGGAAAAATATCTGCGGACAACTGATTGTAGATTAATACCTGTAATAAGCGAGGAAAATCATCTACATGAAGAGATTGCAGATTAACACCTGAAACCAGCCAGGAAAATTATCTTTCTTTCTCAGGTCAGAGATTAATACCTGAAACCAGCCAGGACAACTATCTCATCGGCCAACCTTTTCAAGTTCCGGATTAATACCTGTATCAAGCCAGGAAAAATATCTGTGGACAACTGATTGTAGATTAATACCTGTAACAAGCCAGGAAAATCATCTACATGAAGAGATTGAAGATTAACACCTGAAACCAGCCAGGAAAATTATCTTTCTTTCTCAGGTCAGAGATTAATATCTGAAACCAGCCAGGACCGCTATCTCATCGGCCAACCTTTTTAAGTTCCAGATTAATACCTGTAACAAGCCAGGAAAAATATCTGTGGACAACTGATTGTAGATTAATACCTGTAACAAGCCAGGAAAAATATCTGTGGACAACTGATTGTAGATTAATACCTGTAACAAGCCAGGAAAATTATCTACATGGTGAGATTAAAGATTAACACCTGTAACAAACCAGGAAGACCATCTTTCTTTCTCAGGTCAGATATTAATACCTGAAACCAGCCAGGACATCTATCTCCTCGACCAACCTTTTCAAGTTCCAGATTAATACCTGTAACAGGCCAGGAAAAATATCTGTGGATGACCGATTGTAGATTAATACCTGTAACAAGCCAGGAAAATCATCTACATGAAGAGATTGAAGATTAACACTTGTAACAAGCCAGGAAGACCATCTTTATTTCTCAGGTATGCAAGTTCTCGCTAAGGAATCTCTTATGAGATCGACACTCATGCAGATGGCATCTATAAGCCCATCCTCCTACCAACAATCTCCAAATGGCATCTGTAAGCCCATTCCCGGCATCACAATGTTGATACTACATCATGCGAGTGCACATTTCTGGGCACTCTAGTGTTTAATTATCTTCCACCTTCGGATCACGAAAGGCTCCAAAGCAAATCTGTATCCTCAGGTTTAAGAAAATTGAACAGGGGCAACTGTTGTACCCCAAAATTTGCCCTCTCATGTTTTCAAAGGTCTTCCCTTACAGGGTGGGTCACAAACCCTTGCCTAAGAAAAATAAAGTTTTTTTGAAGATGAAAAAAGTGTCTTTCGATTGGCATCTGGGAAAAGTCTTCGATTGGGCATTTGGCACTCTTCGATCAGGCTTGACTCACCAGTCTTCGATTGGGCATTTGGAACTCTTCGATCAGGCTTTGATTAGTAAGCTTAGATTGAGCGCTGGACACTCTTCGATCAGGCTTTGATTAGTAAGCTTCGATTGAGCGCTGGACCTCCTTCGATCAAGCTTTGGTCTGCAAGTCTTCGATTGAGCGCTGGACCTCCTTCGATCAAGCTTTGGTCTGCAAGTCTTTGATTGAGCACTAGACCTCATTCGATCAAGTCAATGTCACAATGCTTCGAATAGTACTTCAGAGGGTCCTTCGACTGGAACTTCATACTTTACCTCAATCAGAACATCAGAACAAAATGACCTTCGAATGGCATTTCAGTGCAGAGTTTCTCTTAATCTAAGATGCTCTGATGAAGGAAGTTTTGGACACCTCAAATCAGAACTCAGACTCATCACAAGGCCAAGGGCTGGGCGAAGTTGTCTAATAGGGAATGTTCTAAATAGATTCGAATTGGACTTTGAAGCTGGCAAAGAAGGCAGATTCGAAGGAATGAAGTAGGCTGGCATGACTAGGCAAAAACACATCCTAACCTGTCCAGAATACCCAAAGTTCACAATGGCATGTGTCCCTTGCAAATATGCAATCAAAGCAGGGGGAGTCTCAATCGAAGGGGCTGTGACTGGAGTAGTTCGAATTGGGATTTTGAAGCTATCAAAGAGAGCAAATTCGAAGGAAGTGGATCTGCAAGTTAGCCTCCAATTTTCATCTTGTTGGAGGCCCAAACAGCTCATAACAGCGTGGCATTAACGCATGCAAGCAGATTGGCACCTGATTGAATCAAATATAGCAATTCTTTATGAAGAAATCAAATCAAATCTCTTCATCATAATGGACCAAGATTTGATACATAAATGTTGACCTAAATTCCTTGTCTATATAAACCTCATGCTCACAAACTCTACACACGAAAAAAAACACACACGAAACCCTGCTGCAGACAAAGGAAAACGCACAAAAACTCTGGAAACGGCCAGAACAGTTTTGCAAAAAACCTTGAGAAAATGGTGATCGGATTTTGGTTTAGAGGTGAATTCAGACCAAAAGCAAAACACAGCTCTCTTCCTTGACACCCAGTGGAGCTACACTAATCAATACCAAGCCCTAAGGCAGTCTAAAACTCGCTGTAAGTATTCTTGAAATCACCTTTGCACAAGAAATCGTGAACCACTTTTCTTGCATATTTTTTCCAAACGGTTTGCATATTCATACCGACCATGTAATTTACATTGATTCTGTATTATTTGATTTGATTTTCGTGGCTTCTAACCCCCTACCCAGAACCTAGGTTTCTTGTATATGTTTTTTTAGGTGTTTTGTGTGCAGGCAAAATCAAGGCCAACAATGGCCATGGATGAGTTCAGGGAGGTGAGACGAGTACAGTGGTACTCTTAGCTTCCATTTTTGTGTGCTAGGGAGAATTTTTGAGAGAGGCTACGAAACTTCCTGCAGAATAAAATCTGCAGGTAATCTAACCAGGTTTTGTGAAGAAGATGAAGAGGTGTCATAACGTGATTGGCCAATTTGAATCAGTGGCGCATTCTTTTATTTTGTAGGCTTAGTATTTTGTTTTTTTATTTGATATTTATTCCTTATTATCATAACAAAGAGAACAAGCTGGATGGTTGGTAAACGTGTTAGTGCAAGATCCCCTAGGACCTGGATTCGAATCCCAGGTCCCCCAAAACTTTGTTGTGTTTTTTCTTCAGGTATTCAGGCGCAACATCCCAAGTGTGGACTACCATACATCCTCAGATCTCAACGTGCCATGTGGTTCCAGATCCAGATCCAGTGGTCCAGAATGAGGTTCACCATGAACCTTGGTCAACAAACGTCCAGGCAATCTGAAAGTCAAACGAGGCTGTTCGAATCTGGGCCTGGAACTGCTGAATTAACCTCCCTTCTTCAGGCCCAGCGCCCCCCAAAGTTTGCTTATGTTTTCTTATTTTCTTTTCATATTTCTTTTGCTTTTTATTATTATTATTATTAAAAAACTAACTAATTAATTAACAAACTAACCTTTTTTTTATAAAAAATCAGAAACCCAAAAATAATATTTATTAACTTCACTATTTTTTATTTTTGTAAATAAACCATTAACCAATTAATTTAGTTTTTAATTAGGTATAATCTTAACATTTTTTGCAATAAATAAAAATTGATTTAGAATTAGGGTTTTGACATATTTTTACCTTTCTAATTTTATTTCCTTAATTAAAATAAAACTCAAAAATATTTTCTTTAATTCCATTATTAAGTTAGACTTAATTCTTAAATCAAAAATAACAAAAAATATGTTTTATTTGAAAAAAAGGTCAAAACCCTAAAGGACAATCTGATTCAATTTTTTCTCGCGCATATTATTTTGACCCATAATTGTAATTGCTCCGAGGATGTAATAGCTTTAACTTAGGATTTTATTTACCGCTTTTATTTATTTTTTCGCATTTAATTTCAAGGGTTTGTTTTTGGCGATGTAAATACCCGACGCCTTGTAATAACTTAGCTTTATTTTCCGCAATTTATTTTCCGCAACCATTAACTGCTAGATGTTTGAATAATAGGCTATGCATGACAAGATTAACCTTTAATTTAAAATCAACCGTAGCTCACCATAACATGTACAAAGATAATATAACTGAAAATTGACACACTTGCACATGCCACTCCTAGGGTACGCCTCACTTGGTTGCCTCGAACGTGGTCATTGAGTATAGGAAGTCTTAGAGGTCGCCCTCCTGTCCAAAGATCAAAGTTGCCTCGAAATGGTTGCCTCGATAAAAATGATCTAAGACATTAGGGTTACCGCTAAAGCATCCTAACATTGCTTTAGTGACCACACGTCCCTTAAATCGAATTGACCCAAAAACTCCAACGACGGTGCTACCTGCTCCTCAATAGTGGGATAGCACTGTCTAAAGGACATTTGCACAGTTTAAGTCCTTTTTGAGTAGGTAGATGTTCTTAAGTACTTGCTCCTTTTAAAACAAAAACAAACTTTTCGCACTTACACTCTCTTCAAAAACCAAACTCTTTTCAAAACCCACAAACACAAAGAAAAGCAAACCTTTTGAAAACATAATGAGCAAGTACCTAAGAGCCCGTGGATAACCACGGATAGAAAGGGTGCTAACACCTTCCCTTTCTATAATCTACCTCCCGAACCCGAGAAACATCTCGAAAAGGAATTTTTTTGTGCTTTTGTCCTTTCCTTGTTGGATAAAATAAAAGACAGTGGCGACTCTTGCTTACCGCGACATTTTGCAAAAACAAACGCAAACGCGAACCAACATTCCAAAACAGTCAGTTCTATTCCCACCGATCACAGACATTTAAAGATAAACCGATGTCAATTAGAACATGATCAAGTGTGGTCCCTCAGCACTCTACCGAAACATGCAGCGCATCATTATGCTTTCTTCCCTTGGATGTTAGATCAACATCAGAAAAGTCCAGACCATTGTCGGCAGTAAGGCTAGCCACACACTCTTGAAACTGATCTGCAGAAGTTTCTTGAGGTACGTGTGCTGTCTTTAAAAATTTGATCAAGGCTTTGGCATGAGCCTCGGAGCAGAGTAAGAGAGCCAGCATAGAGATTTTGGAAGGGGTTTGCCCTAGGTGCTCTACAATATTATAGTCGCTCTTCTTGATTATCTTTAAGATTTCCTCCATTTCCTTTTGGGTGGTCTCGGGGATAACCAAAGTCTGAGCCCTCGTCCTGACGGGTGCTTATTGGATCCCCTTACCTTTATCAGTGGTAACAGTAGAGGGTACAACTTCGGGAGTAACAATTTCTTCAATCACTGGACCTTGCGTAGATATCTTGATTGGCACACGAGCACTTGAGGGTCCGAAGAATTCCCTTGGAGGAGCAATCTCCGGAGAGAAGATTCTTCCACTACGAGTTATCTTACTCGTCCCCGCAATATTCCCTATATCAGGAGTTTCTTCATCGAAATTCTCTTCGGCTGATTCGATCTGCTTGACACCATGGTAGAAGATCTCTCCTCCATAATTCCATGGTATCATCTTGATGGACTTATATGGGATAGGCCCCAACATGGTAATCTTCAGTGGTACAAACTTAGGATCAGGCGTAATCTTAACAGGACTTTTGCAGGTCTTGGAAAGATTGCTGGAAATGGTGATTATAGCAATGTCATTGATTGGAGTAACAAAGGTAACAGGAGTAACATGAGTGATAGTAGCAACAAGAGTTTTCTGAAAGAGGATCTCTTGAGTATCCATCAGGCGTTGGATGCCTGATTTCAACAGTGGGCAGTCGGTTTGCATGGTTGAACAGAAGTAACAATCTTTTTCACATCCCGAGAAAATCCAGGCTTTCAACAGATTCAATTTAATCATTGGCAACAGAGTCATTAATTCGTCAACAACGGTAACATGAAGATCTTCCACAATTGCATGGACATTATGACCATGTTTCGGCATAGGAGCAGATATCACATTAGGTTTTTCGGGAGCATCAAACTCTACCTCCTTGGCATCTATCAAATCTTGGATCTTGTTTTTAAGGGACCAACAGTTGTTGGTGTCATGCCCTATACTGTCTGAATGGTATGCGCATTTTGTATTGGGATGATAATGTGGAGAAGTGGTATTTGTATTCTTCGGTGCCTCTCTCAAATTAGCAAGGTTTAATTTCAGGAGATGTGGAAGGATCTGAGTGGGTGTCATATTTATCGGGGTATATTGCCATTGTGTCCTTTCTACCCTTTGCTGATAGGTTCTGGGCTGATCATTCCTTGGTTGACTGTTTCTAGGCTGATCTGATGTGGACTTTTGAATTAGCACGACCCCTACTGTTGGCCGATGTTCCTCTCTTTCCCGATTTCTCTGGGTGTAAATAGCAGAACTTTCCTTCTTGGCTGGGAAGGTCTTCTTGATAGCGGCTGAAGTAGATGCATCATTCTGAATTTTACCACTCTTAATACCAATTTCGACCCTTTCCCCTGTCAGAATTAATTCAGTGAACCCTGCAGATGAGCTCCCTATTAGGTGATTGAAGAATGGACCAGACAGGGTCCCCAAAAACATATCAACAAGTTCCCTCTCAGACAATGGTGGCTGCACCTTTCCAGCCAAATCCCACCACTTCTGGGCATACTCCTTAAATCCTTCATTAGAGACCATGCTCATACTCTGTAGTTGAGTACGAGTAGGTGCTAAATCTTCATTGTATTGTTATTGTCGGTAGAAAGCAGCAGCTAAATCTTCCCAGTTATGGACATCAGATCTCTCAAGTTGATAGAAACAGTCCAACTGCGTGCCCGACAAACTATCTTGAAAAAAATGGACCCACAGATCCTTATCAGAAGAGTGAGGTTGGATCTTTCTGACATAAGAACGCAAATGCATCTTTGGACAAGACAAATCATCGTATTTAGCGAATGTAGGCACTTTGAATTTAGGGGGAATGACGATCCCAGCAACCAATCCCAGCTCTTCGAAATCTAATCCAGGTACCCTTTGTACCTCCATGGCTGCCAACCGCTCTTCCAGATTCTTATACCTATCGTCCGCAGGAGGGTACTACTGCTCGGAGTAATCTTTATCCTCTTTAACTTCTTCCTCTTCTACTTCCGACTCGGAGGGTACTGCATCTCCTTTTCCTTTGTCGGTCCCTTCATCAGACGTCGAGGGGAACTCCAGGACTCTCCTAGCTTCGTTCTCAAACCTTCTTCCCAGAGTAGCTACTCCGAATATTTTCTTTTTCTTTTTTCCTTTTTCCTTTTCTTTCTTCTCTAACAGTGCTTTAAGGTCCTCTTGACCCTTTTCCAAGGTCATGAGGAGTTGTTGGAATTGCGAATTCTGTGGTTGCAGATCTTTGACCGTCTGCTCTATATCCATCTTGCTGAAATAAACAGCAGAAAGATAAGGAAAACTGGTGTGAAGACCTGTTTATGCATATGATGAATGATATGTTTATTCATGTAATGCATCCAAGGATTCAGAAATTCAAAGTTGTTGCAGACAAAAAGAACGCACATCATATTAATAAGAAGAAATTTGTCAGTACATAAATGCCCCATGGGCAAAATATTACAAAGCTTCTTAATGTAAAAAGACGTTGCGCATCCTTTTTGGCGTGATGTAAGTGTTAAGAGTCTCCTCTTTGTGAAGTCGGCGGGTAAGCTCCAAAACCTTCTTCTCACTGGCATAAAAGCTGGCTTCAAAAGTGTTCCTCTCTTCCTTGAGCTGTATCCAACTCTTTTTCAATTCTTCCAATGATGTTGGCATGTCTGGATGTAGGAGGGTGTATGGAACCTCTCCTTCCATAACAGGCTCTTTAATCACGGGGAGAATGTGGGGGTAAGGCATCATAAGACTCTGGGCGCGGGTTCGTACCCACTTGAGGTAAGGCTCAAGGGGGATGGAATTCTTGTGCCCCAATGTCTTACTATCCACTTTGTTGGGCATCCTCCATGCTCGGATAAACCTTTGTCGAAGTCTTTGAGCGTCGTTGTCGAAGTCAAAAACCAAGTCAGGAATTAGCATATCATGAGGGCCATCCCTTCGGGCATACCCAAATTGTCTCAGAGCTAAGCAGGGGTTGTAGGTAATTCCTCCCCTAATGACAAGTAGTGGGACATTAGGGAATTCCCCACAATGATCAATGATGATGACATTTTCTCTGGATTGAGAACACCAATGAACATCAGAATGTGTAAGGGTCATCAATCATTGTGACCACCTCAAGCCTTGTTCATTCTTCAAGACTGACTGGGGAAGGTGAGAAATAAACCACCTTGCTAGGAGAGGAGTACAACACATGAGAGCACCTCTTTTCCTCATTGTTCGTGTGTAAAATGAGTGTAGGATGTCCCCAAGAAATGTAGGCACATGATTCTGAGATATGAAAATCTTGACAGCATTCACATCTATAAGTTGATCAGGGTTTGGGAACAAGACCAACACATAGATGAGAAGTGCTACAATCTCCTCAAAAGCTTGTAGATCTAGAGAATTCCAGCAGTCTTGTGCCTTCTCAAATAGAAACTTTGCCAAGAAATCCTTGACACCATTTCTGGTTTCCCAATGACCTTTGATATCAGATGGTTGCAAGTGTAAGGCTTGAGCAACATCTTCAGGCTTTGGCTCTCTTTCCGTACCGTTGTAGGGTAGTTGATGGAGAATAGGAATCCTCAGAAGTTGAGAAAATTCCTCCAAAGTAGGTACTAGTTGGTAATCAGGAAACGTAAAGCAATGGTGTAGGGGGTCAAAGAACTGGAAGAGAACTTTCACCATATCTTCTTCAATGTTGGAGTTGACCAAGTTGAGAAGTCTACCATGTCTTTCAGTGAAGGGAGAATTCTCAGGAATCTTGGAAGTAAGCTCCTTGAGTAGAGGAGGGATTCTCACAAGGTTGACTTGAATTATTTTCCTGCGAAGAGATTCCATGACCTATAAAACTGGAACAAAGATGAAGATCCAAACCCTTGAAATGGTTAGTGGATGCGAATGATGCTTCATGATGTTCATGATGTATGCACAAGTATATGTACAATCAAATCACACAAGATCCTAGTTTCAGGCTTGCATGTGGTTTCATAGGTAAGTACCCTCTTGAAGTTAGTTGGCTCAACCTGTCCTATAAATAGTAATCGGGTTCTAAGGAGCTCAATATCACAGGATTATTTTCTGTGTTCATTGTTTTAGTTTAGCCACTTTACTGGCGACCGAAATATTCCAAGAAAACAACCCTCAATGAGTGTAGTATCGAGTATCTACCAACTTCGGACTGCACCAAAGCCGGTCATCTGACTACCCCTAAAAAGGCCAAGTTGGTCAAGTAAAGGTTCTAGAAGTCCATTAGTGCTTCATGACATCACTCAGCGGCCCCGTATTCTCTTTGATTAACTCAAAGGCTACCAGTACCCACAAATATGTCGCACTAATATAACTATTGTTTCAACCATGTCGGTATACCCTGCACAGTTTCCATAATGTATTGCTATTTACCTATGAATGTTTCCCAAATCCGGGTAGAGGATTTCAAACCCAAACAATAGAACCAAATGTAAAGCAATCAAGGCAAACAAGATAGCATGCAAAGGTGATCTAAAACCCTAAGGTAACTCCACTTTTAGAATAATCCCCAGCAGAGTCGCCAGTTCTGTGATACGGTGGGAGAACTAACTTGAGGTTTTGCGTTTGTGTTCGCAATTGTGCGGTTTAGCAAGAGTCGCCACCGACTTTTTATTTTATCCTAAGGAAAGGTCAAAAAGCACAAGAAAGACCTTTGAGATGTTTTCTTGGGTTTGGGGGGTAGATTATGAAAAGGGAAGGTGCAAGCACCCTTTTCATCCATGGTTATCCATGGGCTCTTAGTTACTTGTTTAGATCACTTGCTTTTGCTTTTCAATTGTTTGAAATGGTGCTTTGTGTGTGTAGTTTTGAAAATGCTTTGAAAAAGAGGCATTGTCTAGGCAACCTTTGTAATGATTCTTGTTTGAATATATACAAAGGTGTTTATCTTTTGAAAAGATATTTCAATGTTTTGAAATTTTGTTATGGAAATTTGTGTTGTGAAGTGTGTTTGAAAATGGCAAGGATGTTTTGCAAGCTTTTGATCAAGTAACTAAGAGTCGTCTACCCTATTTTACTCAAAGATCTTTCTTATGTTTTTAACCCTTTTGACAGTGTTATTTCACCATTGCATTTGGTGAACAACCTTGTGTTAGGATGTTAAACGGGACAGGCGCGGGTCATCGTATACAATCATTGAAAGCAACTTGTGAGACACTCTAGGAATTTTTGTAAGGGACGAGATCGTTTTATCGAAGGCAACATTGAGGGTCATCGAGGGACTACGATCTTTGTTTATCGAAGGGGCATTTGCTAGAGTGTCTCATATTCGAGGGACATGATTGCATTTTCCGAGGCAACAAGCGAGGTTACTCTAGAGGTGCAAGTGTGAATTGTGTTTGTCATTTTCATGCATTTAGGTTCTTGTATTAGGTCATCTAGCGATTGATTTTAGATTTTCGCATACAAACCCTAATCTCTAATCATGGCATATTTGAAAGCATAAAGTGCGAGAATTAAAATTCTAAGCTATTACAAAAGTATCCGGGGATAGGGGTACAATTATTTACAAATGGGGATGAGTCTCATAAGAATAATAATGTCCAAATATCAAGTGTTACAACCAAATCGAATTGTCGCAATTCAAATATAAAGCTATAACAAAACATAAAAATAAAGAGAATCAATAAATTATGAAATGCATGTATTTACTTAAAAATAAATAAACAAATAAAATCTACTCTAAAAAAGAAAGATTAAGTATTATTATTATTATTATTGTTTTTGTATATGTCTTTTTATTAATTATTAAAGGAAAAGTTTAAAGAAAAATTTACTAAACAACAATTATACTATTTTTGGTGTTTTCTTATTAAATGAAAAGAAAAAAAAGAGATTAAAACTAATTAAGAAAAATCTAATTTTTAAATATTATTAGTGTTTTAAGAAAAGAAAACAAATTAATTTTAAATGAATTAATAAAAATAATAAAAACATTTGTTAAAAAAGAATGGGCTTAGGGTTGAATTTGGCCCAAGATGAAAAGGAAAGAAAGCATAAGGGGGGTCAGAAAAGAGATGGGGGGGTTGGCATGCTTAGCAAATTATAGTGGACTCAGGGATTTTGGGACGACCAGGCCCAATACCAAACTTGTAACATTTTTAGGGTTGAATCAGTTAGGGTTCGCGTGCTCCTTGTACAGTGGTGCCGCTTGCTTCGTTCATCCTCTCTTCATCTTTCTCAGTGCTAATTCTGATACTCCCTCCTCTCAAGCCCTAGCCACCGGAGCGCCACCCCCTCACTCTCTATCCTCTTTGCAACGATCCAGCGTTTGTTTGAACGATACAATTTGTCATCTTTTTTCGCGTTTTACAGTTTCATGTTTGCTTGATTCTTACAGTTTCATGTTTGTTTAAGCTTTGTTCATGTTACATTGTTTTAATCCATGGTGTTTACATGCTTGAGGTGCAGTAAGGGCTTGAGAAAAACTTACCTTGAGTTTTTTCTGGAAAGTGGAGGGAGAGAGATGTTGGACCGGCGGTGCTTCCTTGGCGGCTAGAGGCGGAGGAAGAGGTGATGACGGTTACGCGCGTTTTTGGTATCTCTCTTCTTTTGAAATTTGGATGATGAGACTTTGGATAGCTTCTGACTTTGTTGTTCTTGATTGTTAATGATGAAACTGTTCTGAAACTTTGTTGTTCTTGATTGTTGATGATGAAACTGTTCTGAAACTAGTTGTTATCGCTCTTCTGATTTTATCTTCCTCTTTCTGAATGTTGATGATGAACACCGTTCTGAGACTGATTTTGTTGTTGATTGCTCTTCTTATTTTCTCTTCCTCTTTCTGAATGTTGATGATGAACACCGTTCTGAGACTGATTTTGTTGTTGATTGCTCTTCTGATTTTCTCTTCCTCTTTCTGAATATTGATGGTGAACACAGTTCTGAGACTGATTTTGTTGATGGTCTTTGTTGAACTGAGTTGGTAGGCTGATGTTTCAAAGGGTTTTTTTGTGATTATTTTGCTGTAGTTTTACAACTTGAATTTGGTTGTACAGTTTTCTGCTTGTTTTGTTTCTGAGCAGTTTGACAGGCTTGTATTGTTGCTCTTGTTGTTTTGTGTAGCTTGATAAGTTTGGATATTTTGATAACAGTTTGGTGGTTGGTTTGTAGTTGGTAAACAGGTTATGGAAGTTTTGTTGGGCAGTTTGCAATTTTTTGAGAAACTGTTGTGTTGTTTTTGATAGCAGGCTTTTGGTTGTTTGTGGCTAGTTTGTACAGGTTTTTATGTTTTATGGTTCATGGTTTCTGCTTGTTCACAGTTTGGCCAAGCAGTTTGGCAAGTTTGTAGGTTGTTTGCAGTTGGGTTTTGGTTGTTGGACTTTGTTGCAGCTTATACAGTTTGTACTGTTTTGTGTAGCTTGGTTGTGTTTTGTTATGCAGGTTTATGGTGTTTTGTAACTTGGGCAGGTTTGGAGAGTTTGAGTTTTCAAGCTTGGCTATGCAGTTTTTTTCCCGGTTTTAGCAAGCTTGTGCCAGTTTGGAGAGTTTTTGTGTTTTTTTTTACAAAGTGTTTTTCTTCTCTTAAGACTGTTATGCAGTCTTGAGTTTTATATCTTTCTTAGCTTTTGTTGACTTGTGACAGCCTGCTTTTTAGCCAAACTGTAAAACTTCACCCAAGGTGATATCTTTCTCTCTTTCTCTCTCCATGAAACAAGCATTTTTGCTTTTTTTAATTATATTCTGAAAAAGTTGCCTCTGGAAAATGATGATAGTTGTGACAATCCTTGTGCTTGTCAATAGGTTTTCCCCCTACTGTTTTACTTTTGCCTGCTGCATTTTTCTGCTTTCATGCTGCTTGCCATATTTGTACAGTTTGCCTCCAATTTGTTTTATAACTCAGTTTGGGCACTTTGTTTTGTAGCTCAGTTTGGGACCTTGCTTGCTGTTTGTTACAGCAGTTTCTTTGCTTGTGCTGCTTGTACAATTTGACCTATGCTTTGACAGTTTGGCGCCTGTTGCATTTGAAACTTTGTAACTCAGTTTGGTTCAATGTTTTCTTTAGTTTGCTGCCATGTTTTGGTTGAGTTGCAATGGTATAGTTTGGCTTATGTTTGACAGCTTTGGCGCCTGTTGCATTTGAAACTCAGCTTGCTTTGTATGCTTGCATTTTTCAATTTGTATTTTTAATTTTCTCTTTATGAACCAAGAAGAGCAATCTTCTTGTGATTTGCAAAGAGAAAAATAAAACGTGATAAAAAATAAGCATTCTGATTCCAGACGGCAAATTTTAATGATGAATTTCTCCTTTCTTTTTCAATTGAAAATTCTCTTCAATTAACTGTACTAATATTCTTTTCCTTTGTCTTTTTCAGGTGGGTGCAACTTTGGACGGCGACAAAGCAGTAGAAGCCGGAGACTTTGAGCAAGGGAGCAACGGAGCTTAGGCTTTAGACTTAGATTTATTTTCCATTTATTGTAAACATTTATTTATTTTTAAAATACTATAAGTTGTAAAACTTACAATATTAAAAAATAATAAATTATTTTTGTAACAATATTTGAAATGAATAAAAAAGTCTTTATCCAATAAAACTTTTCTATTGTCACATATCTTGCCATCCTTCCTTGCATCTTTACTTAATTATTTAAGACTCTCAAATCAAAATAATTGAAACTGCATTTCAACAATTCTAATCCAGATAACTTAAATTCCAAATAATCAAAAACTTTGCAGTCTCGTAACCTTGCATCAGTATTCCAATCACAATACGCATTGTATAATAAACAAGCAAGCATTCCATTAACCGGCAAACCTTTCATTCCATTAACAAGCAGATGTCTTGATATTCCAAATAACAGTCTCATCTCCTATTTCTTATCCCAGATAATCAGGCCTTGAGAACAATCAGTTTACCTTTCAGCAAACTTGAAAAAGTGAGAAACCAATGTAATGGTAAACTGAATTTCTGTGGATTCAAATTCTTCTAAGAAATGCGAGAGAAACCCTGATTCTTGATTTACTGCCAAAGAAAAGTCTGTTTGATCGATTCCTGAGCCAATCTTTAAAAATCAGAGAAAACCCTAGGGTTGTGATTTCTTGTGAAAAAGGGAGGGCAAATTTTAGGGTACAACACCTTCGTTATCAACCACATCATCTGATGTAATCTCACATTCTTGCAACCTTGCAGGCTTGCGTGTTGTTCTTTGAGGTCTTCTTGTACTTGGTTGGTCTATAACCGCTGGTTCCTCTTGTCTTTCAACTTCAACTTCTGGTTCTTCGAGTAGGATTCCCATTGAATATTTCTTAACATTTTCAGTCTAATCCCATTATTTAAGCTCATCTATGATCATGTCCCTTCTAATCATAATTTGCTTGTTCACTGGGTCAAACAACTTATAACCTCCCACCGAATGATATCCAAATAGAATCATTTGACTCGACTTGTCATCAAGTTTTCTTCTCAACTGATCTGGCACATGTCTATGTGCAATGGATCCAAATATCTCTAGATGACTCAAGCTAGGCTTCACACCAGACCAACCTTCTTCTAGAGTAATTCTTTTTAGCTTCTTTGTAGGACATTTATTCAAAATATATGTTGCAGTCGACACAACTTCACCCCAAAACTCTTAAGGTAAATGCTTACCTTTCAACATACTTCTCACCATATTCATGATGGTTCAATTCTTCCTTTCTGCAGTTCCATTATGCTGTGGAGTGTAGGGTGGAACCACCTCATGCATAATCCCTTCCTTTTCACATAACCTATTCAAGTCTTTCAACACATACTCTATGTGATACGGTTGGAGAACTGACTTGATATTTTGCGTTTCAATCGCACTTGTGCGGTTAGCAAGAGTCTCCACCGACTTTTCATTTATCCAAAAGGAAAGGTAAAAAAGCACAGGAAAGACCTTTCGAGATTATTTCTCAGGTTCGGGGGGTAGATTATGAAAAGGGAAGGTGTTAGCACCCTTTTCATCCACGGTTTTCCATGGGCTCTTAGTTATTCGTTTAGATCACTTGCTTTCATTTGATAGTGTGCTTGTGGTGTGGGCTTTGAAAGTATTTTGAAAAATCTCTTTGTAATGGTTCTCGTCTCTATAAGAACGTATACAAAGTTTTGTTTCAAAAAGTGGTTCAAAGATGTGTTTGTGAATCGTGTTTCGAAAAGTGTTTTAAAAAGAGGTTTTGCAATGGTTCTCGTCTCTATAAGAACGTATACAAAACATTTTGTCTTTTTGAAAATGTTTTGAAATGAGAGTGTAGGTGTGAAAATTTTTTATCGTGAGCAAGCGATTAACTAAGAGTGAATCTATCTACTCGAAAGGTCTTAAATTGTTCTTTTCTTCCTCCTTTTAATGGTGCTATCTTACCATTGATTTGGTAAGAAGCCCCATCGTTAGATGTGAAGGGACAGGCGCGGGTCAATTTTACAATCATTGAAGGCAACTTGTGAGACGTTTTAGCAATTTTTTTGTAAAGGACGAGATCGTTTTAATCGAAGGCAACATCGAGGGTCATCGAGGGACTACGATCTTTTTTATCGAAGGGTCATTGCTAGAGCGTCCCATATTTGAGGGACAAGATTGTATTTCCAAGGCAACGAGCGAGGTTACCCTAGAGGTGCGTGTGTGAAAAAGTGTTGGTTTCAAGTTATTTTATTCTTTGATTAGGTTATCTAGCGATTGATTTTGAATCTTGCCATACACAGCTAATTACTATACAGTATATGGAAAACAGTAAATTGCGAGAATTGAAATTCTACGCTATTACAAAGTGTTTGGGAATGGGGGGTACAATTTTTACAAATGGGGATGAATCAAATGCGATAGGAAGGTCCAAATATCAAACAATACAACCAAATCGAATTTCGTGCGATTTAATTAAAGCTATGATAATCCATGAAAATAAAATTAGCAAAGTATGGAAATTAAATGTTAAGTATTTACTTGAAAAGAGAAAAGTAAAACTTATTCTAAAAAATAAAAATAATTGATTAAATTATATTCTTTATTGTTTTGTATTTTATTAATTATATAAATAAATTTAAAGAAAGAAAACAAACTAAATTAATTAATTTTTTGATGTTTTATTAAATGTAAAAATTAATAAAAACAAGTTTATAAAAAAGAAAATGATAAAAATTTATTACAAACAACTTAAATCAATTTAATAAAAATATTTTAAGTTTTATGCATTTGTATAACAAAAAGAAAATGAGAAGATAGTCAAATAAAAAAAAGTAACATGGGATTAAGATGATTTAGATGTGAGGCCCAAACCAAAATGTTATTCTTGCTGAAGCACAAAAACTATCCAAGGGGGGGTGAGACCTAGAAAAGGCGTATGGGCTTAAGGGCAATTATAAACAAAACAAGCCCAAGTCTCTAACTCTGCTTAGTTGTTGATTAGGGTGAGAAAACGAAATTAGGGTTCTTGGATCCCTTTGTCACTCACAACACCGTTCTTCACTTCTTTCGCTCATCTCTGTTGAAATCTCCTAAGCAAACCCACTATCCATCCCTATTTCTTTTTGCGAACGAAATCACTCTCTTCATCTCTATCTCACCATGACTCGTATCTCTTTGAAAACCCTAATTTCAGATTTGAACCCTAAAGGAACAAAATTGATTCGTCTAATCTCTCCCCTAACTCTCTGTTGCCGGAGTATAACCTTTCTTGCCTCCCTAATCAGAATCTAACGATCTTCTTTGAAAAAGGTAAGGTTTTGGCTCTTTTCGAGGTTTACAAAATTTCGTTGATTTTCTTATCTTTATGTTTTTTTTTCCTGACTAATTAACCTCATGATTTTAGATGCAGAGAAATGTGATTATGAGAAAGATGAAGAATCCATACCTGTTGGAGTTCTTTCCGTGAAATGGAAAGGGGACGGCGAGATCGAAGACTGTACTCAGTGGTGGCAGAAGTTGTACGAGGGGGGGGGGGGGAGATGAGGATGAAGGCGTTGGTGTTCTGACTCGTCGGTAATCTTTTCTCTGTTAAATGATGATGATATTGGTTATCTTTGTTGGCTACTGGTTTTTGTTTGATGATTCTTGGATATATGTTACTGGTTTTTGGTTGCTTCAAGCTTGCTTATAGTTTGGGATATTGGAAGCTGATGGTTGTTTGGGATTTTGG
Organism: Vicia faba; assembly: GCA_948472305.1. NCBI lineage: Eukaryota > Viridiplantae > Streptophyta > Magnoliopsida > Fabales > Fabaceae > Vicia > Vicia faba. The sequence goes on along the minus strand of OX451739.1, from coordinate 217,591,439 downwards.
CTTTTTTTCTGGTTTTGTGTTTGATGATTACTGATGGTTTGGCAATTTGAGACTTCTGTCTCAGGTTTAGGATCTTTGGCTTTGAATGTTTGACAGGTTTTGAGTTTTTTTTTTGGATTTTGTTTGGGATCTTTGGCTTAGCTACAGGTTTTGTTGTTGGTTTATGTTTTGGATCAGGTTTGGGATGTTTGGCTTTGTTACAGGTTTTGTTGTTTGAGATCTTTCAACTGTTTCTGAGTTTGTGAAACTGTGTTTTAGATTTTGGATGCTTGGAGTTTTTTGAGATTTTGACAGTTTGAGACTTGTGTTTCAGTTTGAGGCTTGGTGATGTTTCTCTGGTTTTTTCAGTTTGTGAAACTGTTGCAGGTTTGGTTGATGGTGGTTTAATGGTGTTTTGAGTTGGTTTAATAGTTTGAGACTTTGAGGTTTGGATACTGATTTTTTGGAGGTTTTGACAGTTTTTGGTTTATGTGTTTTCTGAGTTTTAGACTTGTCTCAGCTTTGAGACTTGTTGCAGGATTTGAGATTTTGAGGCTTTGACCGATTTTGAGTTTGTTACAGGTTTGGTATTTGAGGATGGCTAATAGGTTTTTATTGTTGGAGACTTGTTTCATGTTTTTTGAGTTTGATAATGTTTCTATCTTTTTTTTGCTTGAGACTTCTCAACTTTCATCTTTCTATTGACCTCCTTCCTGTTATATTGACTTTGTTTCTACTCTCCATATTCAAAATGGTGGGAAACCACAAAATTGAATATTTTAGTATATTGTCCCTATGGCTTTTTTGGTTGCAATTTATTTTTTTAGCACATTCTATGCAACTTCTGACAGGCAGGGCAACAGGGCTGTGCATTCCAATAACCTAGGTGACTTCTTTCCTCTCTTCTCTCTCAATGACAATAAGAAAGCAAATTGCTTTTTGCACTTTTTTCTAATTCTGAAAGGTTTTCATGGAAAATGATGATGATTTTATGCCTCTTGAACAAGCTTTTGCTTATTTGACTTAGCTATTTATTTTGCCATACTGCTGCACTGTTGCCTGCTTTTGTTGATGCTGTTTGTTGTTTGCTATATTGCTGCCTCGTTTTTGTTGATGCTGTTTGTATTTTGTTTGGACAAAGCTGTTTGTTTGGCTTTTGAGGCTGCTGTTTGCGATGCTGTTTGGGCATTCTGTTTGTGCATTTTATTTGGTTCAGCTTACGCATTTGCTTGTTTGGATAGCTTTGTGGTATTTTTGTTTGGACAGTTTTGTAACATTTGCTTGTTTGGACAGCTTTGTAGCTTTTCTTGGACAGTTTATAGCATTTCTATTCCTTCTTTTTGTGAACCAAGAAGGATAACCTTCTTGTGATTTGCAAAATAGAAAAATAAAATTGTGATGAATAATGGCATTCTGATTCCATTCTTGCAAACCTTAATGATGAATACCTTTTTTTTTGGAAAATTTTGTGCATGCCCAAATAATTTGTACTAACTATTTTTCTTTCTTTTGTTTTCATATGAGTAAAATGGAGATGACAAAGCAAGGAAGGCAAGAAATCTGTGGCAAGCATGGAAGTCTTGGAGATAAGCAAAGGAAATTGATACGACTTCAATCTTCAGACAAACTTAGGCATAAATTAGTTCTCCTAGGCCAAACATTTATTTGGATTTTCTTTGTAACTTAGAAAAATCATTCTTGTACTGTATCCAATAATTGTACTAATTCATCTTTTAAATACAATAAGTTGTAAAACATCGAGTATTCAAAAGAACAAATTGTTTTGTAACAATGTTTGAAAAATTTGAGAAAATCTTATGAAATATTCTGGTGTCACTTGAAATCCTTGATCAACAATAACTTGTAATTTTTCTCTTCGCATCCTAATTGATTTTTGAAATTTCCAATCAAAATATTTGAAACAAAAATGCTCCATTCTGGTAACTTAAATTCCAAGTAATCCCAATAATTCTGTAATTGCATTTCAAACAAACACGCACTGTATATTCCATTTCCTAACCAAGCAAATGTTTTAAGAGACACAAATCATCTGGTCAACCCGGATCAAACAATCATGAGTGTCCTACATGACAGTCTTAAATTCCATCTCTTGTCCCAAACAACAATGCTCTGAGAACAAACACTGTCTTTTCAGTAAACTTGAGGAAACATGAAGACCTGTGAAAACCAATTGAATTTCTGAGAACTCATTTTCTTTTGAGGATTTCAAGAAAAACCCTAATTGCTGGTTTACTGCCACTGAAGAGAATCTGTCTGGTCGATATCTGAGCCAACTTGATTATCTGAGAAACCCTAGGGTTGTGTCTTCTATGAAAAATAGGAGGGCAAATTTTGGGGTACAACACTCTCCACCACCATCAGTTCTAACTTTGAGCTTTCGACCACTTTGTCTTTCGACCATAGAGTTAAACTTGGCAAATACCTCGATCATTTCACTTTTCTTCTTGATCAGGTAAGTCCATAGTTTTCGGCTGAAATCATTTATGAATGTAACAAAGTATTTATTACCTCCCATTGAATAAACCTAGATTGATCCACATACATCAAAGTATATGACTTCATGAATAGCCTTTGACATGCTTCTTGCATCTTTGCTGAAGCTATTCTTGTGCTACTTCGCCTGCACACATTCCTCACACACTTCGTTTGGAATGTCAATTTCTGGAAATCCTAAAACCATATTTCTTCTCTTCAAATCTCTGATATCTCTGAAGTTGAGATGTCCTAGTCGATAATGCCATATCCATTCATCTCTGCTAGCTGCAGTCGAAAGGAACTTGTGCTCCATCACATTAAGTTCAATCATGAAGGTTCTATTTTAAGACACGGGAGTCTTCAAGATTAACCTTCCATTTACGTTAAAGACTCTCATAATCTTATTTTTGACCAACACTTTGTAATTCTTTTCGACCAATTTCCCTATGCTAAGCAAGTTGCTCTTCATTCCTGGAATGTATAACACATTCGAAATTACTGACCTTTTGCCATCTTTCCTCATGATCAAAACATATCCAATAACTTTAGCTGCTAGAGTATTGTCATTTGTAAATTTCATTGTGTTCTTTGTTGAGGGTTTCATGTTGACAAACCAATCTTTCCTTCCAGACATGTGTGATGAGCATCCTAAATCCAAGTACCATCGGTCCTTGAATTTCCCTTCATCTCTTGTTGTAACCATCAACATCATCACCTCTTCTTCATACTTTGCAAACTTTAGATCACTTGATTCTTTCACTTCTCTGGACAATCACTAGAATAGTGACCATACTTCTGACAGTTGAAACATTGAATGTGACTCTTGTTAGGTTTTCGAACACCACCTCTTTGGTTGCCTTGGTATGGTCTTCTCTGATTCGACACGTTTCCTTTACCAGTCAAATTGTTATAGCTACCTCTACCTCTGTCAAACCATTTTCCTTTGCCTTTGGTTTCTTTTGTTGAATGTTTCTGCAAAGCCACATCACTCTTCGAATTTCCTCCATCTCTTTCAGTCATTATTTGTTCATGAGATTCAAGCGTCCCTTGAATCTTTTTCTTTGTCAATTTTGACATGTATTTCCCCTCTTCTATAGCAACCACCACGTGGTTTAACTTAGGAGCTAAAGATCTCAAGATCTTCGAAACAACAGCTCTTGTTGTTAATGTTTATCCACATTCCTTGAGTTGATTAACTAGTTTTGTAACCCTAGTGAAGAAATCATATATCCTCTCACTATCTTCCATCTGAAGCAATTCATATGTTCTATTGTGAGTTTGTAACCTCACTTCTTTCACCTTTTCTGCACCACCAAAGGACTTCTCAAGAACCTCCCAAGCTTCTTTTGCAGATTCTGAATCGCTCACTTTTTTGAAATTTTCTGGACTCAGACATTGATGAATCATAAAGAGTGATTTATAACTCAACTTCTCTGATTCTTTGTGTTTCTTCTTTTCTTCTTCTGAAGCGTTTTCTCTAAGCGCTTCCAATCCATCCTTTACAAGATCCCAAAGACCTTGACACCCGAATAAAACTTTCATCTGTTTGCACTAATTCTCATAGTTTTCTACTTTCAGAATTGGTAGAGTTGTTGGATAATTCTCATTCCCATAACTTGCCATCATGAATTCTCCTTCTTCCTCAATTGTTCTTGATCGATACTTCCCTTGAATCGATTAATCAGAGCTCTTGATACCAGATGTTGGAAATACATCAAATATCTATGATGAATTTATACCAATCTTGATAAACAAGATTGATATCACCATACAATGACAACGAATTAAGAGAAAAGAAAATAAACAAGACAATTAATTTTCTGTAGAGTTTCTCTCTGCCCACAAACTTTGGAAAACTTTATTATTCACTTGCAACTGCAAATTCTGTGAATACAAAGAATTAATTTGATTACAAAAAATAGGGGTTACTCCCTCTATTTATAGATTTAGGTTAGCTTGCTTCCTAAGCCAAAATCCAAAACTATAAAAGCCTAAAATACCTATTTTGGAACTAAATCAAATCTATTCTATTTTAGATCTAAATCAAATCTATCTAAATCTAAAATAAATATAATCTGTCAAGAAAACTGCTTCGACAATATCTAACCCTTCAACACACACATAGTTTCTACACTATAAGTTACAATTTAACAGTAATAACATTATCCTCCTATATTGTACAAATTATTACGATTTAGAAATACTATGCTTGCATGTAGCTATTGTATGATCATAATATGGTATCAAGAAATGATGTCCAAACACAAATATGAAACAAATCTAATATACTCACTATGTTGTGGAGATGGAAAAGTTGAACTCCCATTCATAAAACATCTTTTACAGCTATCATCACATTTTCCATTTGATCACAATGTCACAAATAGTAAGAATTTCCAATCACAAATTAGGGTTTATAACATGATGTTTGCCTTCACTTCACCGAGAGCTAAGTTGGACAACAAATTCAATAATGGCCACATACCACCTACTATAAGAATCCAAGGACAAACTTGTCACTATATTGAGATTTATTGTCACTTAAAGGACAATCACCCAAATTTGCTCAACTATACATATATGACACCAAAAATGAAATAATTAATAAAATGGAAAGTATAAGGTAAGGAAACTAATTATTTACTTATTTCTAGACATTATTTGCATTATATATAGTTACTTCTACATTTTTTTAGAAACAAAAACATCATTTTACACTATATCGTCCAAAAGTTGTCTGATATGTTGTACACACATAACACACATGCCAAAAGTTTTCTAATGGAAATATAGCGACTAAGTCAAACCAATGTCCATCATTTGAAACTCAGGATAATTTCAAATAGATCTACTAATGGAAGATTGTACAACCAATCAACTATTTTTGAGGTTGCAATTCTAATTGTTGGTGACATGGACACAACAGAGGAAAGATATATTATAATGCAAGCCAAAGGAGGAAACTACAGAAAATTGATGATTTTCATGCAAGCTATTTGGCTTACCAATATCCATTGATGTTTTATTAGAAAAATGATGGTTATAGACCCAATGTTTCCCACATAGATCTTGAGATTTTCGAAGATAATCAAAGAAACCAACTTACTATTCGAGAATGGTTAACATTTAGAATCCAAACAATATGTCGAGACAAAAACACATTGTTATTATCCAGGAGATTGTTCCAACAAGTTTTAGTTGATGGATACACCATGCTCAAAGGAGAGAGATTGAAATGGCTCAGAAAAATCAAACCAAACTAATTGTGTCAAAGTATAGAAACCTAAGTGAGGAGGGAGACCAAAATCAAACAACAGGTTCAAGCACAGGAAAATGAGTCATACTACCATCATTTTATGTTGGAAGTCATAGATTTATAAATCAATTGTACTATGATGGTATGGCAATTTATAGTAAGGTGGGTTTTCCAGATCTATTCATAACTGCCACATGCAATCTAAATAGGTAAGAGATTCAAAATGTACTTTGTCCCCTACATTTGAAGCTACATGATAGACCATATATCATTGCTAGATTTTTTAAAATGAAGTTTGATATTGTCATACCCTAATTTTTATCCCTAAGATTCCACATCTATTTGCATCATTAGTCGATCATCCATGCATTTAGGTTGACCAAAAGTCAATTTAAGTCAACATTTGCATCATTTTAAATTAAAAAATACCAGAGATCTCACTTCATTCAATTTTATTTCTTTACACCGCTTCATGCATTGTTCAAAGTTGATCAAAATCCAATAAAAGTAAAATTTCAGTTCTACAGGAAGAGCGATAAAAGAGATTTGATACTGTGCGAAAAAATTAGCGGCCAAAACATTTCGAGTTTAGATCTTTAACTGACCATTTTATGAATCTATGTTGCACGTAGATCATGTTGGTATGCGCGTAGATGTAGTAGTTTAAACAATCATTATCATACAATCCATATATCACATATCATCATACATCACATATTATACTCTATTTTGCATATCATCACAACACATCATCGAGACATCATTCAATTCACAACTGTAACATAATCATTAATTCATCAACGATCATTCACCAGGCTTCACTTACGTCATAATATCATCAAACATCATTACAAAAACAATCATGCAATGTCACATAAGATATAATGCAACAACATAGACTCATGCATGTGGTACCAATAATTATGAGCACTTGGCTCATCACCCTCCAAAGATCCCCACCATAGGATCGATTCCCTCTTGGAACCAAAGCATAACATAATAACTCACTCAATCCATATAATGGAATTGTGGCCAACACAGGTGATGCTACAACTATCAGATTACCTCTCACTTGTACATAATCCATTTGGATCACATGCGAAGGATCCAGAATGTACCTCCTCTACTGAGATACATGAAACACATCATGAAGGTTCGCAAGCGACACTAGTAAAGTAATTCGATAGGAAACCTCACCTATCTTCACTAAAATATGATATGGACCAACAAAACATGGTTTAAGATTTCTAGACTTCAACGCTCAACCAACATCTGTTACCTGAGTAACTCTCAAAAGCACAAGGTCTCCCACTTGGAACTCAAGTGATTTCCTCCTCTTGTCATGATAGCTCTTTTGAAGACTCTGAGAATCTCTCATCTTATCTTGGATCATCTTGATCTTATTAGTTATTTCCTGCACAATCTCAGGCCGAGCACAACACTCTCACCTGACTCATACAAACATAGTGGAGTTCTACACCTTCTACCATACAATGCTTCATACAGTGCCATTCCAATACTAGAATGGAAACTATTATTATAAGTAAACTCAATCAATTGCTTGTGGCTATCCCAAGCTATTCCCTGTTCTAACACACAAGACCTCAACAAATCCTCCAACAATTGGATAGTCCTCTTCGCCTGATCGTCCATCTGTGGGTGATATGCAGAACTCAATATCAACTTTGTAACAAAAGCATTATGCAAACCTTCCTAAAACTTTAACGTAAACCTCAGACCTCTATTCGACACAATACTCGAAGGTATAGTATGTAATCTCACAATCTCTTTGATATACATCTCAGCTAACTTCTGCATAGGATAATTGATCTTCATCAGCAAGAAATGAGCTAACTTAGTCAATTTATCCATTATCACCCAAATCGAATCATTTCCCTTAGCAGGTTTCAGCGAACCCGACACAAAATCCATAGAAACACTATCCCATTTCTACTCTGGAATATTCTACGGTTGCATCAGACCCAAAGGCTTCTAATGTTCAATCTTTGACTTTTCACAAGTCATACAAGCATACATAAACTCAACAATCTCCTTTTTCATACCACGACACCAAAACAACATCTTCAGGTCTCGATACATCTTCGTAGCACCTGGATAAATAATTAAACCACTTTGATTCCCTTCCTCAAGAATACTCTTCTTAAGTTTGGAACACTTGGAACACATACTCTATCACCAAATCGCATTACACCATTTTCATCAACTCGGAGTTCACCTCTGTAACCTTGATTAACCAACATCAGCTGATCAACTAACTTCAAATCAAATTTCTGACCTTCTCAGATTTCTTCAAGAATACCATTAATTAGTTTCAAAATCCCTAACTTCACACTATTAGGAGTCTCTACACACACTAAACTCATGTCTCTAAACTTTTCAATCAATTCCAACTCGCGCATCATAAGCATTGACATATGCAAGGACTTTCTGCATAAAGCATCTGCCACAACATTTGCAATACCGGGGTGGTAACTCAAATCAAAATCAAAATATTTCAACAACAGAAGCCATCTTCTCTGCCTCATATTCAATTCTTTCTAGTCGAACAAATACTTCAGACTCTTATAATCACTGAACACCTCAAATTTGTATCTGAACATATAATGTCTCCAAATTTTCAACACAAACACCACAACCTCCAATTCTAAGTCATGCGTAGAATAATTCCTTTCATGAACTTTCAGTTGTCTAAAATCATAAGCAACATGTTTCCCACTCTGCATTAGCACACCAATAAGACCCATCTTCAACGCGTCATAATACACCACAAAATATTCATTTGGATTAGGCAAAATCAACACCGGAGCAGCTGTCAACTTCTTCTTAAACTCTACAAAACTTTCTTCACATGCTACATCCCACACATAAGCCCGACCGTTTCAAGTCAACTGAGTCAAAGGCAATGCCAACTTAGAAAAGCCTTTGATAAACCTGCGAATATCTAGCCAAACCAAGAAAACTTCGAATCTCAGTCGCTGACTTCAGAATCTCCCATTACAACACATGGCCAAAGAAACTCACTTCCTTCAACCAGAACTCACACTTTGACAGTCTTGCATACAACTTCTTCTCTTTCAACACTTGCAACACGGTTCACAAATGTTCAACATGCTCTTCTTCTGATTTAGAATAAATCAAAATATCATCAATAAAGACCACTATAAACTTATCTAAATACTGATGAAAGATCATGTTCATATACTCAATGAAAACTCCTGGTGCATTAGATACACCAAACGACATCACAATATACTCATAATGACCATACCTCATTCTGAAAGCTGTCTTCGGAATATCATCTGACTTAACATGAATCTGATGATAACACGACCTCAAATCAATCTTACTAAAACAGTGGCACCAACCAACTGATATATTAAGTCATCAATCCTCAGAAGTATATACTTATTCTTAATAGTCACTTTATTTAACTGTCTGTAGTCCATACACAACCTTATAATACCATCTTTCTTCTTAACCAGTGTTATACGGTGGAAGAACTGACTTGATGTTTCGCGCTTGTGTTCGCAAATGTTGCGGTTTAGCAAGATTCGCCACCAACTTTTATTTTATCCAAAAAGGAAAGGTGAAAAAGCACATGAAAGACCTTTAGAGATGTTTTCTTGAGTTCGGGGGGTAGATTATGAAAAGGGAAGGTATTAGCACCCTTTTCATCCATGGTTTTTCCATGGGCTCTTAGTTACTTTCTAGATCAACTTGCTTTTGTTTGAATGTGCTTTGTGATGTGGGCTTTGAAAGTATTTTGAAAATATCTTTGTAATGGTTCTCGTCTCTATAAGAACGTATACAAAGTTTTGTTTCGAAAGATAGTTCAAAGGTTCACTTGTGGATTGTGATTTGGAAAGTGGTTTTCGGAAAGATATTTTGCAATGGTTCTCGTCTCTATATGAACGTATACAAAATGTTTTATCTTTTGGAAATGTTTTGAAATAAGAGTGTTGATGTATAAAAGTGTTTTTTGTAGTTGCGAGCAAGCGAGTAACCAAGAGCGAAACTACCTACTCAGAAGGTCTTAAATGTGCTTTTCCTTCTCCTTTAGATGTGGCTGTCTTACCATTGTTTTGGTAAGAAGTCCCATCGTTGGATGTGAAGGGACGAGTATGGGACGTTTGTATAGTCATAGAAGGCAACTCATGGTACGTTTTAGCAATGTCGTTTAGGGACCATATCGTTTTACCGAAGGCAACATCGAGGGTCATCGAGGGACTACGATCTTTTTTTTTCATCGAAGGGTCTTTGCTAAAACGTCCCATGTTCGAGGGACATGACTATTTTTTTCCCGATAGGCAACAAGATGGGATTACCCAAAGGGTGCATGTGTGAATAGTGCATTAGTTTGCATGCATTTTGTCTTGCTTTTGAAAGTCATCTATTTGTTGATTTTTATCTTACCATGCATCCTATTTACTAGATATATATGAAAGGCAAGTAAAATGCAGAAAGTAAAACCTAAGCTATTACATCACTTTAGGGGGATGGGGGTACAATTTAACAATGAGGATGAAGTAGAAACTAAAATATTACAACCATATCGAATGATAATGAAAATAATGTGAAAACAGTGTAAAATAAAGGAAAGAATGTGTTTTGAACGGCTATGTGTCGACCCATGCTGCTATGCATCGACACATAGCCTTTCCTTGCTCCTGTAAAACAAAATTAGTTCAGTATGAGTCGACACATAATAGGATGCGTCGACTCATGCCCCTTCTTGTATCAACGCGAAACGCGTATGTATCGACTCATAGGCTCTTTCAGCTGCTGTTTTGTGACTTGAACTCAGTATGGGTCGATGCATGAGGGTTATGTGTCGACTCATACCCTGCTTTTCCACTAGGATGGGTCGACACATGAGGATATGTGTCGATACATGCTACACTTTTCTGCCTTAAACATTGTTTTTACTGACTGTACAAGTTAGTTTATGGTATATGATGGATAAACATGAACAAAAAAAGATTGAATAAACCTAAACCATAAGCAAATGACTAGTTTAACAGTATAATAAAGTAATACATCTTGTCTTTAAAGAACAAGAGGTTGTTAATGATGTAATGACAAGATATCAAGTCAAGAGGACTTACCTTTGGGTTGCACTGATTGTTTTTAGATCTGAATACTTTTCAAAATGCTGTGATGATTTTGTGAGTCTTCAGGAAATTGCTCTGGACTGCTGAAACTGAGTTGGACTGTACTGTAATATTTTTTTGGTATTTTGGGTGATGAAGGTGGATAGCACTACAAGGACTGTTTCTTTATGTTTGGCCAAACTTTGTATGTGATGAAGTGTTTGGCTTATGGAGAGTTTGTATGGTGGAATAGTGGGTTGGGTTTCTGTTTTGAACAAGAACGTATTTGATTTTGAAAAATCAGCCAAGGTTAACAAGAATATTGTTTTTCTGCTCAATAAAACTCTCTATTCCCTCTCTCTATGCCCTCTTCCAAAATCTAACCCCTTTGTCTTATGAGACAATCCTCTTTTGTAGACCCCTTTGAATGTGGTTTAGGGGGGAAAACAAATCATTTTGAATTGTCTTTGCCTACTGCTTTGATACTTTCTGCACACAATTTTCCTTTGCCATTTTGGTGCAATTTTGGGGCTGTTGTGGTGCAGGCTTGGGTAGACTGCATAGAGCAGTTTGGATTGTATTGGGCAGCATGCATACTTAGGATGTAGCATGGCACAAGCTTTCTTGCAGGGCAGCATAGGGTGTTGTGGCAATGTGATATATCATATTTTCTTCAACTTTGGATAACATAGTTTGTAGCATGTCACAAATTTGGTCTTGTGCATATTATATCAAAGGCAAAAATATTGTGACAAGGTTTTAATCAAGACATAGTTTTAGAATTTGTAATTTTACAAAATGTCACTTTGTAATAACTTGAATTACTTGCATCATCCTGAATTAATCAGAATTGTAGTGAAATGCCATGGAGCAAATGAAATTAAACAAGTATCGAAAATACTTAGAAAATTTAAAAGTCTTACAAAAGCTGGATTTTTGACTCTCTTGATTTTTGATGATCACATTTCATTTTTTGGATGTCTTGACATAATGTGATTTTTGGGACTCAAATTTGGTCAAAAAGTCAAAGTTTGACTTTTCAGTGTGCAAATGACCATTTTGCCCTTATGAGTGATTTTCTTGGAAAATTGCAATTCAAGGCTTTGAAACTTGATGGAAGAAAACCTGGGATCCAGGGTGATTCCTTGTGAAAAGAGAGGGTGAATTTTGGGGTGCAACAACTGCCCCTGTTCAATCTTCTTACACCTGAAGAGTTAGATTGGTAATTGTGCCATTCGTGACTTGAAGGTGGAAGATGATTGAACACTAGAGTGCTCAGAAAATTTGCACTCGAAGATGTCCTAGTTGATTATATGGGGAATGGGCTTAAAGATGCCATCCAGAAATGATTGCTGGACTGTATTTGAAGGTCTCTGGTTGCCTGTTTTAACTGGAAGAAATAAATCTAACCAGAGAAGGTCTTTTTTGATAATGATGTGTGATGAATGAATCCGAAACGATTGCTACTCCAAATAGATGATGAAGGAATCTTGGATGACTTCTATCTCAACAGGATGATGAAGGAATCTTGGATGATTACTACCTCAGCAGGATGATGAAGGAATCTTGGACGATTACTACCTCGGCAAGATGATGAAGGAATCTTGGATGATTACTACCTCAGCAGGATTGTTGTACCCCAAAATTTTCCCTCTCATATTTCTTAAGACATTGCAATAAAAGTCCTCAAGTTGCTTAAGGTTGCTCAAGGATTGACCAAACAAGCTATCTCCTAAGGCAGTCTACCCCAAATTAGGGTTTTGTGTTGCATCAAGATCCTTGAGTCAAAATTACCTCATGTTCTCCCCAATGTCCTAATATGTTCTCAAGGTCATCCATGTCATGTTTTAAACCTTGCATAGGAAGTTTGCTCAGTCAATTGCTCAAAGGTCCAAAAATCGACAATGCTAGGGCAAAAGTCAACTGTGGCCCACATACAATCAAGCTTCATGATTTTTTGTTAACATCCTCATTTTGAAGTATATTTCATCATTTGATCAAGGGTTGATCATGATTCATCAAGGATTGTTCATAATTCATCAAGACTCAAAAGTTGCTAAATTTGGGTTTTGCAGGAAAAGTCAACTCAACTTTGACCAAGCATAACTTTCTCATACTTTATGAGAAATGACTCATCCAAAGCTCATTTTGAATAAGACGAAATTTCCTACAATCAATTTTCATACCCCAAGATCAAAAAATTCACTCACAAGAAGTTATAAATTTGGACATTATAGGTCATTTTTGGAAGTCAACAAAAGCACCTTTTTTGCCAAAGCTTATAACTTGAGCATGGAATATCAAAATGAGATTAGAACGAAAGGGTTGGTTAGAGGACATATTGCTTTCTAAAAAGTCCAAGAACACCTCCAAAAGTTCAAAATTGAAGAAGTTATGCATTGTTGAAGTTGGACATTTTTGCAAAATTGCCAAAAGTCAACTATCCCCAAAACATCAAATTTTTTCAAATGGGCCCATTCTTTTCCACTTGATTTGAGTTTGCATCATTTTCCACGTGCCCTAGCTTCATCCATGAGCCCGTATTTTATTTTTATTATTTAATTTTATTTTTAATTGAATTTATTCATTTTAAATCAAATAAAATCATACAAAATCCAATACTTTGATAACATGAGATCTTTTGGCTATTTCAGGATTTGATTACCATCATTAACATCATCAAAATCAAATCTGACCAATTCAAGTGCAAAAAGATTGAGATTTGGCAAAATTGGCAAGTTTTAAAGAAGAGATTAAATCAAATATGTATGCATTGATATGGGGAGATTGAGTCCATAATTTCTACCCTAATACACCACACTATATAAGCAAGCCACAAGGGACGAAATGAGGGTTGGCAATTGCAGGCAGAGGCAGAACAAAGTTGGAAAATTCACAAAGGAAGCTTGAGATCGAAATTATAGCTAGAGGCACTTTCAGAATCCAAGACCTGTCCCAATCGCTTCTTGGGCATTCATTCAAGCCAAACCAATCCAAAGCAAGCTTGTTCAGACTTCATAACACGCTGTAAGTCCCACGCTACATAGCTCTATTCTCAGATTCGATTTGGTATATTCTAGCATCATTTGAATGAAATAATTGCATGTTCATACCCCTCATGTTATTTGCAAACCATTGGCAATAATCAATTTGATTTATAGGGGCTGTAACCCTGAAACACCATAGCTAGGGTTGTGTCTTTGTTTTTAGGGATTCTTATTTCAGGTAAAATTGGTCCATGTAATGGGCATGGTTGCATCCGGGAGGATGAGACGAACACAACCATGCCCTTGAAAGTCATTCTTATTGCCTGGAAACGATTTTTGGAATGAGCTGAATTTTTAGCTGCGGATTCAAATCCACAGGTAAAATTATAGTTGTGGAAGGACAGGGACGAAGAGCTGGAACTCACTCATTGGGCCATTCAAAAATGGCGCGCGTTTTATTCTTTTCTAACCAATTAATTTTGTTTTGTTATATTATCATTATTGTGTAATATACTTACAAATAGATCAAGGCAGCGTAGTGGCAAGGCAAGCGTCCAAACCCCTTCAGGACCTGGGCTAGAATCCCAGGTCCCCCACTTTCTCAATGTTTTTTTTCCTTCAGGTACTCCTATGCGTGCCTAGGCTTGCAGAACACCACACATCCTCATTCATCCAGTTGCCAAGTGGCCAAAGGCCAAATCTGAGGGTTCAAGAATGAATGTCCACCAAAGGCTAAGTCCAAGCGTGCACATTGGATTCCAAAAAAGTCAACAAAGGCCAGCTGCAACGGTCCTTCAGATTGCTATCCACACCATAAAAAATAGGCCCATACTCCTCTCTCATGATTCTTTTTGTTTATTTATTTATTAATTTAATTTTTTTAATTTAATTTACTAACCAATCAAAAAAATTCTTTTCTTTATAAAATAAAATCACAAAATATTTTTATTCAATCAAATTTTTATTTTTATTAATAAACAATAATTAATTAATTTAGGTTTTAATTAGAATAACTTTAACCTATTTTTTTGTAAATAATTAAAATTAAATTAGATTTAATTAGGTTTTAATTACTAACTTAATTATTTTATTTTTCTTTCTTAAAATAACAAAAACCCAAAAATAATTTATTTTTATTAATTAATTAATTTAATTTAATTTAGTAATTAATTTAGGTTAATTTCTTTCTTAAAATAAAAAAAAAACAACAAAAAGACATTTTTTCTAACCAAAGGGTCAAAACCCTAATCCTGCGCTCGACTTAATTTCCCGCACGCGATTTACTTTCTTTTATCATATAATGTACTTGCTCCCAGATTGTAATAGAAAATAGGACTTTTATTTATTTTTATCGCTTTATTTATTTTTAAAGGGTTTGTCTTTGGCGATGTAAATACCCGACGCCTTGTAATTTAATTTTCGCATTTTATTTCCCGCAAATTATAACTGTTAGATGTTTGATAATAGGGTTGCATGACAAGACTGAATGTTTTAACCTAAAATCAAATTGGATCACCCTTAACATGTACAAAGATAAAAATAACTGAAAACGACATACTCGCACATGCGCACTCTTAGGGTACACCCCACTTGGTTGCCTTCATAAATAGTCATCGAGTATAGGCCGTTTTAGATGTCGCCCTCTTGTCTAAAAGATCATAGTCGCCTCGAAACGGTTGCCTCAGATATTGTTGCCTCAAACAAATGATCTAAGACATTAGGGTTATCGCTAAGGCATCCTAACATTGCTTTGGTGACCGTAAGTCCCTCATTCGAATTGACCCTTAAACTCCAACGATGGTGCTACCTACTCATCAATAGTAGGATGGCATTGTCTAAAGGAAATTAGCATAAAACGATTCTTTTTTCGAGTAGGTAGATGGTTCTTAGATACTTGCTCTTTCAAAAACAAAAACTTTTCACACTTACACTTCTCGAACAAAGTTTTCAAAAACATTTCATACGCTCTTGAGGACAGAAGCAAGAGTTAAATCGAAGTTTAAAACAAAAAACTTTTTCAAACCCACAAGCACAAAGAAAACAATTTTGAAAACAATTGAGCAAGTACCTAAGAGCCCGTGGATAACCACAGATAGAAAGGGTGCTAACACCTTCCCTTTCTTTAATCTACCCCCCGAACCTGAGAAATATCTCAAAAAAGGAATTTTTCTATGCTTTTTTCCTTTCCTTGTTGGATAAAATAAAAGTCGGTGGCGACTCTTGCTTACCGCGACATTTTGCGAAAACAAAACGCAAAATGCAAACCAGCATTCCAAAAACATTCAGTTCTTCCCACCGTATCACAGAACTGGCGACTCTGCTGGGGATGCTTATAAGTGGGGTGTACCTTAGGAATAGTTCATCATAATGTTTTCAATTGCTTGATTTGTATGCTTTATCTTTATGGGTTTGAATCAGAGTTACTATAGATCCTAACCCGGATCTAGGGGATACCCTTTAGGTAAGTAGAAATAAACTGTGAGGGAACTGTACGGCGTAGACCGATACAGTTGAAGCAGTAGCTACGTTGGTGTGGCACTTTAGTTTGTATCGATATCCCTTGTGGCGCAACAAGGAGAATATGGGTCTTCTAAGGGGTCATTAAGCACCAACTGACCTTAGAACCTATAATTGACCAACTTGACCATAGAATAGTAGCAGTATGCTACACTCATTGAGACCAAACTCTCGCGATGATTCCGGCCGCAAGAAAAGGTTGCTAAACTGGAATTATGACCGATCGAGGGTGGTCAGTGATATTGAGATCCTCTAGAACTCGGTTACTATTACTAGGACAGGTTGAACCAACTAAACTGAAAGAGGGAAATACCTAAAATCCATGCCAGCCTAAACTTAAGGTTGTTTGTGTGACTTGTGTGCCTTCAAACTTGAACTACTCGCACATTCTTATTATCTGACAACATGAGTTCCTTGCAGGTTTTGTTTACAGTCCTTATCCAATACCTTGGATTTCTTTCCGGATTTACTTGTTTACATTACCTCGTACTTTTTCTTAAACGCATAACATACACATCATAACATTATGCCTTAACATTTCTTTAACCATTTCAAGGATCTCAAAGGTTTGTGATGCAGGTTATGGTAAATCAAACGTATAGCAAGGGGAAAAGGGGATTTATTTTCCTCTAGCCAATGTCATCTAGAGATCAAAACACGATAATTTGAGTAGGTGGCTATGACCCACTCGATATGGTGAGCTTGACTCTTGAAGAAGGACTCTTAACGACACGAAGTTTCTTCAAACAAATTCTAATAGTTTCTTGTTTACCCCGCGAGATCCTTGGAAACATTGCATACATATATCATACATATCATTGCATAACAGGTCTCCCAGTACAGGTATCTCATGTTCTCGCTGTTTATTTCAGCAATGGCTTTCCAACCAGACAACCAAGATCTTCAAACTCAAGAAGCTCAGTTCAGGGACATGTTCCTAAACCTATCCAAGGGGCAGAAAGAGTTGAAAACACTCCTCATCGAGAACTTGGTCAAGAAAAGTCCTAAAGACAATAAGGACGAACGACTGGAACAACTGCAAGCTGAGTTAGGTGCCATGAAAACCCAGATGCTGGGGCAGATGGCTCTTATCCAAGGCTTAGCTCGTGAACAAGAAGAGCTAAGAACCATTATCAACCAACTTCATCAAGACAAATACAACATTATGAAGCAAACAGTCGAGGCCGGGGACCAAATCATTAATCAGCCTCCAAGAAGACAAGAGTTTGGTATGGTGAAGAATGGACCTCTCCAAGTTGCTACTACCTCACGGGTCCAACAAAAACCTTGCCATAAACAACGGGTTAATAAGAGACAATTTACCAAGCTTAACATGCCGCTGTCCCAAGCTTTGCAACACCTATTGAGATTGAATCTGGTGACGTTGGTAGGACCTCATCCGAATCCTAAGACTTCTTCACCCAACTACAATCCTGGTGCAAGGTGTGCATACCATTCTAACAGCCTGGGGCATGATATTGACGACTGTTGGAAGTTGAAGTACAAAATTCAAAACCTGATTGATGAAGGAGCATTGGAATTCACACAAGATGGTCATGCTGAGTTCTTCTACCATCTCTCCAAGGCTCACCATTTGAAGTGACAAGTCCTGAGACGAGAAGACTTTTTTTTTCATTAGAATTTTCAATTTGTAATTTTCTTTTGATTTGTTCAGACATTTATACATATCAAACTTTGTTACTGTATCAATGCATTGCATATGTCTGTTTTGAATCAATCCATTCGTATTCACTATATTCAAATTGCTTTCATTTTTGTGATGTTCAACTCTCGATTTAAAAATTCTAAGCCTTTAGAGGGAGGATGACGGAAATGATATCAAAATCTCTACAGTATGCTTTTGAACAGACCCCACTGACGAGGTACATGCATTGTTTCAAATCATAAACAGTAGAGTTATAAGGAAGATAATCCCTAGTCAACCCATTTGAGCCAAAGAAGTTAGAGTTTTCTTTTCACGTAAATTAAAAACCTTAATCACAACCTGGGGCAGGGTAGTTTTCTCAGTTAATCCAGGTGCACAATGAATGGCATCAAAGAAGTCCTCCTGAAACAAAAGACGGTGATGGTTCTGTATAATCGTAAGGACGAGCAGTCATTATCTCTCAAAAATAAAAGCCCATTAAGTCAAAACCTGTGAAGGAGACTTAAGAAAAAAAACTGGGGCATCCCGCTGACTGTAATCACAAAAGAAACCATTCAGGCAAAAGGCATGGATAATAAAATCAAAAAGAAAGAGATCCTACAAACTCTCAACAAAATGACTGCCTGTTCAAAATAAACTGTCAGTATCCGAATCATCACTGGAATATTAGAGCAAAGACTCAAACAGGGTCTAAATGCACAATTAACTGAGTTTAGGATCGAAGAACATCACGAAGAACGGGTGGGTGCAAATAAATTTTGAGCCTTTATCCTTTGTTTCTTGAACCGTGAACCAGGCCACGTTATAACCCTTAAAAGTCCTAGCTGAAGCATGGGTTAGTTCGAAAGCATATTGTTACAAAAGGTATCCTGACTCCTGTAAGGCTTGCTGTAAATCCTGAGTTGACATCACATTTTAAAAAAATTCGCTTGTTTTACTAAAAATAACTGCATTTTCAAAACCTCAAGACAGACATAAGCTTTGCATTCTTGAAATAACATTGTTTGCATATGACTATTTGTTCAAACAGCAGAGAAGTTTGCATGAAGAATATCTAGTGAACAAAAACCTTCTCAATAAAAAGGATCACCTCAAGTGGAAAAACACTTCGAATCAAGGGGCACGACATGATCATTGTCCATCATCTGGGGCAGTCAAGTCAAGATTCAAGGAATCTCTCAAAATGCCAAATAGCCAGGGGCAAATCTCCATCTGAATCAATTGGGGCATTGGACATGAATTCCAACAATGAATCTTGCATGATCAAACATCTTCTGGTAGTATGGTAACACGACACTACTGACAGTGACAACTCCCTACACTCTGAGAGCGTGGAAATAGTCAAAAAAGTACTACGCATAATCAAAGACCCGCTAGGTTGACTGGCCTAGGCAAAAATAAGGGCTTCCCGGCGAACCAAAAGGGTTCGGGCAAAAATTAGGGATAAAAAATGAAAAAAATCTGTACACCCGGCAAGTCGAAAACCCGAAAGGGCGGCTTGGGCAAGAAAGGGTATCCCGGTGGACTGAAAATCTGAAAAGACAGTCCAGGAAAAAATTAGGGATCAAAGCATACGACTGTGTCCTGTCATCTTATCACTAGCCTACTAGAAGAAGGCTTGTCACTTCAATAGAAAGTTACCAAGCACCTCATAGGTTGGGATAACACTCGATCCACAAGGCCTCCGCTGGCACCTTCTCCCGCAGATACAGGGGAAGAAGAGTCTCAATGCAAAGCCATCGTCATATCCTCAGCATGCGTCCCAGTAACATTCACTCTCTGCAAGAGTAAGGGAAAGACAGTAATGATAACTCTCCCCAGCTGAGACTTACAACTGTGAATGAATCGGTAATATTCTCCCCAAGCAGAGTTTATCTACCATCAACACCGAAAGGTCTTAATATTCCCCAAACGGAGTATAAGAATATTCCCCGGCAGAATACAAAATATCCCCAGTGGAGTTTAAAATTTTTCCCAGTGCAGTCTGAAAAACTTCCCCAACGGAGTTTGGAGAATCATCCCCAGTAGACTTTGGAAGATTTACCCCAACAGAGCTCAAAGGATTATCCCCATAAGAGTCTAAAAGGTTATCCCCAGTGAATTCGCAAATGAAGGTTCATCCCTAGCGGAGTTCTTTCCTTTCACAAATAGAATTCAAATCCCCAACAGGATTCAGTAGCACCAGCAACGGTAATTTGTCCCCAGTGGAATTCATCGGCAGAATCCTCAGCAAAGCCCCTCTTCCCCACAGAGTAATCTCCTCATCAGTTTATTCCCCAACGGAGTTATCCTCTCCTGCAGGTTTATTCTCACAATCATCTTCGTTCACCATCCCCAGCCGAAATGAATAATTCAACTCTTTTCTCCAGCAGCTATCCGGGATTTATTTTCCCCAGCTAAAACATTACATTTCCATACATCATGATACATGCATATACGCATCATACAACACAATCTCATTTATTTTGAGAACATCATTGCTTGATATATATCATGCATTGCATACGACTGACCTTTACCTTTCAGGAAGGATACAATTAAGTTCTCAGCAGTCGAAGTACTGACCGGTTCTTAAATCTCAACTGAATTAGTCTCGGTTAAATTACAGATAAGGTTTTAAATCTCGACAATTTTCCTCCGTCGAAGTGTGGACGAGTTCTTAAATCTCAACAGAATTATCCTCCGTTGAAGTACAGACAGTCCTAGATCTTGATGAAGATGTTTCCCTCAGTCGAAGTACTGACCGATTCTTAAATCTCAACTGAATTAGTCTCGGTTGAATTACAGATAAGGTTCTAAATCTCGACAATTTTCCTCCTTCGAAGTGTGGACGAGTTCTTAAATCTCAACAAAATTATCCTTCGTTGAAGTACAGACAGTCCTAGAACTTGATGAAGATGTTTCCCTCAGTCGAAGTACTGACCGGTTCTTAAATCTCAACTGAATTAGTCTCGGTTGAATTACAGATAAGGTTCTAAATCTCGACAATTTTCCTCCGTCGAAGTGTGGACGAGTTCTTAAATCTCAACAGAATTATCCTCCATTGAAGTACAGACAGTCCTAGATCTTGATGAAGATGTTTCCCTCAGTCGAAGTACTGACTGGTTCTTAAATATCAACTGAATTAGTCTCGGTTGAATTACAGATAAGGTTCTAAATCTCGATAATTTTCCTCCGTCGAAGTGTGGATGAGTTCTTAAATCTCAACAGAATTATCCTCCGTTGAAGTACAGACAGTCCTAGATCTTGATGAAGATGTTTCCCTCAGTCGAAGTACTGACCGGTTCTTAAATCTCAACTGAATTAGTCTCGGTTGAATTACAGATAAGGTTCTAAATCTCGATAATTTTCCTCCGTCGAAGTATGGAAGAG
Source organism: Vicia faba (assembly GCA_948472305.1). Lineage (NCBI taxonomy): Eukaryota > Viridiplantae > Streptophyta > Magnoliopsida > Fabales > Fabaceae > Vicia > Vicia faba. Next base: position 217,570,055 of record OX451739.1, on the reverse strand, counting down.
TTCTTAAATCTCAACAGAATTATCCTCCGTTGAAGTACAGACAGTCTTAGATCTTGATGAAGATGTTTCCCTCAGTCGAAGTACTGACCAGTTCTTAAATCTCAACTGAATTAGTCTCGGTTGAATTACAGATAAGGTTCTAAATCTCGACAATTTTCCTCCGTCGAAGTGTGGACGAGTTCTTAAATCTCAACAGAATTATCCTCCATTGAAGTATATATAGTCCTAGATCTTGATGAAGATGTTTCCCTCAGTCGAAGTACTGACCGGTTCTTAAATCTCAACTGAATTAGTCTCAGTTGAATTACAGATAAGGTTCTAAATCTCGACAATTTTCCTCCGTCGAAGTGTGGATGAGTTCTTAAATCTCAACAGAATTATCCTCCGTTGAAGTACAAACAGTCCTAGATCTTGATTAAGATGTTTCCCTCAGTCGAAGTACTGACCGTTTCTTAAATCTCAACTGAATTAGTCTTGATTGAATTACAGGTAAGGTTCTAAATCTCGGCAATTCTCCTCAGTCGAAGTACTGACCGATTCTTAAATCTCAACTGAATTAGTCTTGGTTGAATTATAGATAAGTTTATAAATCTCGGCAATTCTCCTCAGTCGAAGTACTGACCGGTTCTTAAATCTCAACTGAATTAGTCTCAGTTGAATTACAGATAAGGTTCTAAATCTCGATAATTTTCCTCCGTCGAAGTGTGGATGAGTTCTTAAATCTCTACAGAATTATCCTCCGTTGAAGTACAAACAGTCCTAGATCTTGATGAAGATGTTTCCCTCAGTCGAAGTACTGACCGGTTCTTAAATCTCAACTGAATTAGTCTCGGTTGAATTACAGGTAAGGTTCTAAATCTCGGCAATTCTCCTCATTCGAAGTACTGACCGGTTCTTAAATCTCAACTGAATTAGTCTTGGTTGAATTATAGATAAGGTTATAAATCTCGGCAATTCTCCTCAGTCGAAGTACTGACCGGTTCTTAAATCTCAACTGAATTAGTCTCGATTGAATTACAGATAAGGTTCTAAATCTCGACAATCCTCCTCAGTCGAAGTACTGACCGGTTCTTAAATCTCAACTGAATTAGTCTCGGTTGAATTACAGATAAGGTTCTAAATCTCGACATAGTTCCCCCCAGTTAAATTATGGAAATGTTCTTAAAACTCAGCAGAGATGTTCTCTCAGTTGAAGTACAGGCAAGTTCTTAAATCTCAACAAGATCAGACTTCCCCAGCGGAATCTTCTACAACAATAGGTATGCAAGCTCTCGCTAAGGAATCTCTTATGCGATCGACACTCCTGATGATGGCATCTTTAAGCCCATCCTCCCGCCAGCAATCTCCAAATGGCATCTGTAATCCCATTCCCGACATCACAAGGCTGATACCACTTCATGCGAGTGCAAATTTCTGGGCACTCTAGTGTTCAATCATCTTCCACCTTCGAATCACGAAAGGCATGAAAGCCAATCTACATGCTCAGGTTTAAGAAGATTGAACAGGGGCAGTTGTTGTACCCAAAAATTTTCCCTCTCATATTTCTAAAGACATTGCAAGAAAAGTCCTTAAGTTGCTCAAGGTTGCTCAAGGATTGACCATACAAGCTATCTCCTAAGGCAGTCTACCCCAAATTAGGGTTTTGTGTTGCATCAAGATCCTTGAGTCCAAATGACCTCAAGTGCTCCCCAACATCCTAATATGTTCTCAAGGTCATCCATGTCAAGTTTCAAACCTTGCAGAGGAAGTTTGCTCAGTCAATTGCTCAAAGGTCCAAAAATCGACTGTGCTAGGGCAAAAGTCAACTATGGCCCACATACAGTCAAACTTCAAGATTTTTTGTCAACATCCTTATTTTAAGGTATATTTCATCATTTGATCAAGGGTTGATCATGATTAATCAAGGATTGCTCATAATTCATCAAGACTCAAAAGTTGCTAAATTAGGGTTTTGTAGGAAAAGTCAACTCAACTTTGACCAAGCATAACTTTCTCATACTTTATGAAAAATGACCCATACAAACCTCATTTTGAAGAGGATGCAATTTCCTACAATCCATATTCATACCCCAAGATAAAAAAATGCACTCACAAGAAGTTATAAATTTGGACATTATAGGTCATTTTTGGAAGTCAACAAAAACACCTTTTTTGCCAAAGCTTATTACTTGAGCATGGAATATCAAAATGAGATGAGACCAAAATAGTTGTTTAGAGGATATCTCAAGCTTTCTAAAAAGTCCAAGAACACCTCCAAAAGCTCAAAATTGAAGAAGTTATGCATTGTTGAAGTTGGACATTTTTGCAAAATTGCCAAAAGTCAACTATCCCCAAAACATCAAATTTTGTCAAATGGGCCCATTCTTTTCCACTTTATTTGAGTTTGCATAATTGTCCACGTGCCCTAGCTTCAAACATGAGCCCATATTTTATTTTTATTATTTAATTTGGTTTTTAATTGAATTTATTCATTTTAAATCAAATAAAATCATACAAAATCCAATACTTTGATAACATGAGATCTTTTGGCTATTTCAGGATTTGATTACCATCATTAACATCATCAAAATCAAAGATTGAGATTTGGAAAAATTGGCAAGTTTTAAAGAAGAGATCAAATCAAATATGTATGCATTGATATGGGAAGATTGAGTCCATAATTTTTACCCTAATACACCACACTACATAAGCAAGCCACAAGGGACGAAATAAGGGTTGGCAATTGCAGGCAGAGGCAGAACAAAGTTGGAAAATTCACAAAGGAAGCTTGAGATCAAAATCATAGCTAGAGGCACTTTCAGAAGCCAAGACCTGTCCCAATCGCTTCTTGGGCATTCATTCAAGCCAAACCAATCCAAAGCAAGCTTGTTCAGACTCCATAACACGCTGTAAGTCCCATGCTACATAGCTCTGTTCTTGGATTCGATTTGGTCTATTCTGGCATCATTTGAATGAAATAATTGCATATTCATACCCCTCATGTTATTTGCAAACCATTGGAAATAATCATTTTGATTTATAGGCGTTGTAACCCCGAAACACCATAGCTAGGGTTGTGTTTTTGTTTTTAGGGATTCTTATTTCAGGTAAAATTGGTCCATGTAATGGGCATGGTTGCATCCGGGAGGATGAGACGAACACAACCATGCCCTTGAAAGTTATTCTTATTGCCTGGAAACGATTTTTGGAATGAGCTACATTTTTAGCTTCGGATTCAAATCCGCAGGTAAAATTACAGTAGTGGAAGGACAGGGACGAAGAGCTGGCACTCACTCATTGGACCATTCAAAAATGGCGCGCGTTTTATTCTTTTCTGACCAATTAATTTTGTTTTGTTATATTATCATTATTGTGTAATATACTTACAAATAGATCAAGGAAGCGTAGTGGCAAGGCAAGCGTCCAAACCCCTTCAGGACCTGGGTTAGAATCCCAGGTCCCCCACTTTCTCAATGTTTTTTTCCTTTAGGTACTCCTATGCGCGCCTAGGCTTGCAGAACACCACACACCCTCATTCATCCAGTTACCAAGTGACCAAAGGCCAAATCTGAGGGTTCAAGAATGAATGTCCACTAAAGGATAAGTCCAAGCGTGCACATTGGATTCCAAAAAAGTCAACAAAGGCCAGCTGCAATGGGCCTTCAGATTGCTATCCACACCATAAAAAATAGGCCCATACTCCTCTCTCATAATTCTTTTTGTTTATTTATTTATTGATTTAATTGTTTTATTTAATTTACTAACCAATAAAAAAAATTCTTTTCTTTATAAAATAAAATCACAAAATATTTTTATTCAATCAAATTTTTAATTTTATTAATAAACACTAATTAATTAATTTAGGTTTTAATTAGAATAACTTTAACCTATTTTTTGTAAATAATTAAAATTAAATTAGATTTAATTAGGTTTTAATTACTAACTTAATTATTTTATTTTTCTTTCTTAAAATAACAAAAACCCAAAAATAATTTATTTTTATTAATTAATTAATTTAATTTAGTAATTAATTTAGGTTAATTTCTTTCTTAAAATAAAAAAAACAACAAAAAGACATTTTTTCTAACCAAAGGGTCAAAACCCTAATCCTGCGCTCAACTTAATTTCCTACACGCGATTTACTTTCTTTTATCATATAATGTACTTGCTCCCGGATTATAATAGAAAATAGGACTTTTATTTATTTTTATCGCTTTATTTATTTTTAAAGGGTTTGTCTTTGGCGATGTAAATACCCGACGCCTTGTAATTTAAATTCCGCATTTTATTTCCCGCAAATTATAACTGTTAGATGTTTGATAATAGGGTTGCATGACAAGACTGAATGTTTTAACCTAAAATCAAATTAGATCACCCTTAACATGTACAAAGATAAAAATAACTGAAAACGACACACTCGCACATGCGCACTCTTAGGGTACACCCCACTTGGTTTCCTTTGTAAACAGTCATCGAGTATAGGCCGTTTTAGATGTCGCCCTCTTGTATAAAAGATCATAGTCGCCTCGAAACGGTTGCCTCGGATATTGTTGCCTCAAACAAATGATCTAAGACATTAGGGTTACCGCTAAGGCATCCTAACATTGCTTTGATGACCGTAAGTCCCTCATTCGAATTGACCCTTAAACTCCAACGATGGTGCTACCTACTCATCAATAGTAGGATAACATTGTCTAAAGGAAATTAGCATAGAACGATTCTTTTTTCGAGTAGGTAGATGGTTCTTAGATACTCGCTCTTTCAAAAACAAAAACTTTTCACACTTACACTTTTCGAACAAAGTTTTCAAAAACACTTCATACGCTCTTGAGGACAGAAGCAAGAGTTAAATCGAAGTTTAAAACAAAAAACTTTTTCAAACCCACAAGCACAAAGAAAACAATTTTGAAAACAATTGAGCAAGTACTTAAGAGCCCGTGGATAACCACGGATAGAAAGGGTGCTAACACCTTCCCTTTCTATAATCTACCCCCGTACTCGAGAAATATCTCGAAAAAGGAATTTTTCTGTGCTTTTTCCTTTCCTTGTTGGATAAAATAAAAGTTGGTGGCGACTCTTGCTTACCGCGACATTTTGCGAAAACAAAACGCAAAATGCAAACCAGCATTCCAAAAACCGTCAGTTCTTCCCACCGTATCACAAGGATGATGAAGGAATCTTGGATGATTACTACCTCAGTAGGATGATGAAGGAATCTTGGACGATTACTATCTCAAAAGGATGGTGAAGGAATCTTGGACGATTACTACCTCAGCAGGATGATAAAGGAATCTTGGACGATTACTACCTCAGCAGGATAATGAAGGAATCTTGGATGATTACTACCTCAAAAGGATGATGAAGGAATCTTGGACGATTACTACCTCAGCAGGATGATGAAGGAATCTTGGACGATTACTACCTCAAAAGGATGATGAAGGAATCTTGGACGATTACTACCTCAGCAGGATGATGAAGGAATCTTGGACGATTACTACCTCAGCAGGATGATGAAGGAATCTTGGATGATTACTACCTTAAAAGGATGATGAAAGAATCTCAGATGATTACAACCTCAGCAGGATGATGAAGGAATCTCGGATGATTACTGTTGTACCCCAATTTTTTCCCCTAAGATTCCTCTATCATATCATATCAACTCGATCATAACAAGATCACATTAGGGTTGGTTCTTCCTCTTTTTTCCTATCTTTAAGTTTGCTCTTGAGGAATCTCCAAGCACCTTGGTTGTGTATTTTGTATATGTGTTGTTGACTAACTTCTAATCAAAATACAAAAAATATTTGTCTTTGTCTTTGTATATTTTTGTTTTGTAGGTACCAAGTCGAAGCATCTGACAAATAAGGATTTCTGGTATTATTTTCCTAAAATCTCTATTTGCAAAGAAAAAGAATTAAAAATTTTCATTTTTTTCACTGATGCAATCGATTGCTCTTAAAGTGCAATCGATTGCACATAGTGTATTTTGCGCCATTTTTGAAAAAAATACACTGTGCAATCGATTTGCAATGTAGTGCAATCGATTGCACAACGTGAAAATTAAAAAAAAATCAGCATTTTGAACTTGTCAAATTTTGGCTCCAATTTTCCTTCACTTTTGAAAGATGTATCATTAATTCAAATTTTAGTGCCAATCTTTCATTTTTAAAAAGAATTATCATTAATTCAAATTTTGGCTCTAATATTTGAAAGAATTATCATTAATTCAAATTTTGGCTCTAATTTTTGAAAGAGTTATCATTAATTCAAATTTTGGCTCCAAGAATCAATTACCAAATTATCACTAATCCCAATCCTAAAACTCTATAAATAGATCTCTCATTTCATTCAAATTTCAAGCTTTTGATAGCCAAATCCACCTTGCTAAAAAATCTCTCAATTCTCTCCATCTACCAAATTCACTCAAAGCTCCATTTTCAAAAAGTTAGTAAGCTTTGCATTGAAGCTTACTAATCTTTGAGCTAAACCTTCATCCAAACACTTTTTCTCCATCAATTCTCTACATCCAAGCTTGGTCAATTGATTCTTGTGGTTGAATTGAAGCAAATTCTTGAAGTTGTTTTGATATTTCTCTAGATCTACCTTTGGTAAGTTGGATAATTCATCTTTCACAATGTGATCTCTTGGTGATCTTTGGGATTGATTCTTTGAGCATTATTTTGTGATTTCAATGGTGTTATTTTCTCATAATTTGATGGAATTTTTGTGCTCAAGTGGATCCATGATCATAAGGTGTTTGATGGAAAGTTTGAACAAGAAATTGGCCTTTAAAAATGCTGTTTTTACTACTGTAACTGTGTGCAATCGATTTGCACTGTAGTGCAATCGATTGCACAGAAGCAATTTTGCACAATTTTTAGAAAACTGTATTATGTAAATCGATTTACACAATAGTGCAATCGATTTACACAGGGACATAATGCACTTTTTTGCCTTGTTTTGGGGAAACTTTGATCCAAAATGAATTTTCTACTCACTCTTTTTTTGATTGTTGGTTTGGATTGCAATTTTAAATGTCCAATTTGTCTTTAAACTCAATGGAATCTGTGATGTAGATGAAGTTGGATAAATGTTCATCAATTCAAATCTACCTAAGAGTGGATTATTTAATTCATTTTTGGTGCTTTGGATTAATGATATGTTTAGTGCTTTAATCCATCTAGAGGAGTGGTTGAATTTAAAGATGAAAGGATTTTGAAATGGTGATCCAAATTAGCTTATCATTCCCCTCCCTCTTCATCTTATCCCTTTCTTTTTTTAATTGTGCTACATGTTAAGGGATGGTGATCTCTATATCATTTATCCAAACATGAAGTACATAGATTGCTATTGACCTGCCTCAAAATAGGTGTGACTTCTACATAAGTCCACTTACGATTGCTTAACATAGCGCTAAATTTTGTCCCGATTCGAATAAATGATCATTCGTGGCCCAAACTTAACTTATGATTGCAAGCCCAAGTATGTTAATTTGATATCTTTGATCCAATAACCTTGAGATTCATTGTGTGGAGGCTTTGGTTCTACCAATCCTCTAATGGATCTACAACACCTTTGGTCAACGCGGATCACTTAAACATCGTTGATCATTACATGTTGCCTTGTGAGAATTCCAAAATGGATGATATACTTGACAAAAAGCAAATGCAACTTGTTGTGTGGAGGCTTTGGTTCTACCAATCCTCTAATGAGTTCCAAATGCAAGTTTCAAGATGGTCATCCAACTAACCACTAATTACTAACAATTAACTTTACTTTACGCTTTTATTTTCATGCTTTATGTACCATTTACTTTTAGCATTTTACATTTCATGCTATTTTCATCTTCGCTCACTTGAGCATTTACTTTTATGTCATTTTTATTTTGCTCACTTGAGCTTTTCTTTCTTTTTAAAGACACCTAATAATCAACATGAACCATAAAAATCATTAATGATACTTGGACTACATGGTTACTATCCTTTGCATTATGGAGTGATGGACTTCTTGGACTTAGGATTAGAGACCTTGGCCTATCTTGGAGACTTTGTGAATTTATTTGATATTTTGTCTGGAGTTCTTGAGGTTTACCTCAAGACATTGGGTTGTTTGTTTGTTTTGTGTGTAGGTTATTGAGATTACGATCTTTGTTTGTAATATGGAATTCACCCGTATACAGCCGTTACTCTGCCCAATTTTTGCGAAGACTTAAAACACTTGAAGTTTGGTTCTCTCAAGAGGTCTAGTATCTTTGCTTGCTTGGTTTCAATCAGAAGAATGGGAATTCTATATTGACTCATAATGTCAAGTATTGGCTTCTTGTTGGTTAGATGGTTCTTATCCCTAGCTTTTACCTTATTCTTTAGGATAGCCTCTTCTTCTCCTCCCATCTTCTTTAATTTCAAAAATCTTCTCCCTCCTTTAAAAAAAACTCTTCTTGTTTTGAAACTTGAAACATTTTCATAATAAACTTGGACTTAGGTCCATGCATCTTCGAAACATTTTCATAAATAAATTTCAATCAATTTAATAATACCTTGACCTTTTTTTTGTGAGAATCCTAAAAGTCAATCAATCTCATTTCAAACCATTTTGCCACTTTGGCTTTTATCTTTAAACTTTTCTCAAAAGATTAGACTCTTGTCAATCCTTGTAGTGATGCAAACAACTATACTTCTACAATATGTAGTGAAGTGAGATATTTTCCACTTGGGTGTTGAGTGAGGCATTGTTGATTTTAAAATCCAAGCCATATCCTCCACTTTGAGATGATGCATATTCTCCTTTCTCATGATTGTGGGTAGTAAGTATGTTTTTCACACAGACAATTGCGATGATGTCTTATCTCATAAAATCAACCAACACACTTGTGTTTCAAATTTTTTAAAGAGGAACTACGTGTACCCTGATCCTCTATTGCATGAAAGGTGGTACGTAGGCACTAAAGGTCACTACAAGAAAATTAGTGTTTAACGACACAAAAATTGTGACAGTTATGTGATAACTGTCGTAATTGACATATAGAGACAGTGTTTACGACAGTTGACACCAACCGTCCCTAATATTTATTTTGCGACGGTATATTTAACCATCATAATATTATTATTACGACGGTAAAACAACCGTCGGCCCCCATTTAACACTTTTAACATTGATTTTTCACCAACAACTAGTCACGACGGTAAAATTAACCGTCCTAAAAGGCATATCACGACGGTAAAGCACCCGTCGCACCCTTAAACCTTTCACGACGGTAAAATTATCCGTCCTAAAATTCATTTCACGACGGTAAAACAACCTTCGCACCCTTAAACCTTTCATTTGAGTTTGAATATATTGAATTGATGTTAGGTTTTCTAATTTGTTATTTTAGGGTTTTATTTTTTTTAATGATTTTTTAGGATAATATTTGGTTAGGATAAAATATGTATCGTCCCTTATCCATTCTATGATACTGAATTTTATCCAAACTCAAGCCATAAATCTTCCAACAACAACCGATAACATCATCGTCATCATCAATGACAACCTTTTCAACTGAATTCTTATCACACACTCTCAATTTCAGAAACCACCCAAACCGCACTTCTCGCCGTTCAAATCCCAACACTATCGTCACTTCCTCAACCCCAGGCAACACCAACAACCGAAGAACAAGAATCAGGGTCAATGAAACAAGGCCAAAACTTGATCAAGATTACGATGAAGCTCTCATTAGGTCATTCAAATCAGCTAAGTACAATCGAGCTCTCCGCTTTCTTAAGCGCATGGTTGACAGGGGTTATAAACCTGATGCCATTCTCTGCCATTCTCTTCATCATCTTCCTCTCCATCTTTGATATTTCACTTTTCTTTATAACTGAGCAGAGATTTCTGAGTTTAGTTTCTGTATCGTCTATTCTTTTTTAGCCACTATCCATGTTTTAGCCCTTTTCATTAAACTAGCCTTCATTGTTTTCATTTTCCTTGTGCTTTTGGTATATTAACTTGTTCATCTGTTTCTTATTCTTGTTCAGTTTTAATTTGAGTTATCAGGTTGTAGTTTCTTGGGGTGTAAAATTATGGTTTTTAGATGTGATTCAAAATTTGCCATTTAGGGTTGTGGTTTTTGGGTAGGGGTTACAAACAGTTTCTGAGTATGGCATCTTTGACTGCTGGGGAAATTCCTGCAAACTATTTTGATCCTATTGATCAATAAGATTTGAGCCGTTGAACACCATCTGCACTTTCCATCCACAAATTTTGTCGAGTCTGTATACGAAATGCAAAATCATTAGCATCACCAAAGTATGAGAAGTTTACAAGTTTTAACGTAAAAAAACTTTGGAACAATCTCACATGTAGGAAACTTTAGCAAGTAAATTACCCGTGACATAGAACAGAAAGCTAAGCAGTGTCTGTTGAGGGTTGAGTCACTCCGGACTTCACCAACAGCTTAGTCAAATTCTCTGGGGAGCAAACTTGATACTTAACTTTTCCAGAGGGTGAAAGAAAAACTTCTGCAAGTTCAAGCTTATCCGAGGTAAGACTAGTGGTGTCCATAGTTTTACTCAGTACCTTCGGGCTTTCTCTAATATGAGGGTTGCACTATGTTATTATTAACAGAGATTGAAAATGTGTTACTGCATGTGCATGTATTTCATCTTAATCTCGAGCATCTATTTTCTAATAAATGGTTATGGTTTTGTAATTTTCTCTCAAGCATATTTATCACTTCATTTAGAGAAGCCAAACTTGGTTGCATGATAATCTGTGTTAAAAAAACTAATTTCAAGTCTAAATACAGGTTTCAATTTATTGTGATTTTCTTGTTTAGTTAATGAACTACTTTTCTTCTATTGCCAAAGAAGAACATGTACCTTAGAATATTGCTTTGAAGGGTTTAGCTGTCGAATAGCTGTCAAAAACATAAATGGGAATGTGTAATGTTTGTTATTTGAAATGTAAACTACAGAGTTACTCTGTTAATTGAACTGTAATGATTTAGACAGATTTTTCTTTCTTTGCAAATGTAGGACGGTCGAATAATTAGTGTTGGTGATTGTGCTCTCTTCAAACCATCAAAAGATCGCCCGCCTTTTATTGGAGTAATTCGTAGTTTGATACTTGGTAAAGAAAGTAAATTAAAGTTAAGTGTTAATTGGCTTTATCGGTCCATTGAAGTAAAACTCAGCAAAGCAGAGCCCTTGGAGGCTGCTCCCAACGAGATTTTCTACTCCCTTCATAAGAGTGAGATTGATGCTGAATTGCTAATCCATCCTTGTAAAGTTGCATTCCTTCCTAAAGGCGTCAAACTTCCTGAAGGGATTTCATCATTTGTGTGTAGAAGGGTTTATGACACATCGAACAAGTGTTTAAGATGGCTAGATGATCAAGAGTGGTGTTGCATACTCCACTTGATAAAGGCGTCCTTCGGGTGAGAATATTGTTGTACGACTATCATATCTTCGAGACATTTTGATCAAAAGAGGGGAAGACGGTAGCGTCGATTGAAAAACATTGACAGTTTATAAATAATACAAAACAGATCTAGTAATCTGGAATTCTGTTAAATTATATCATAGATGCTATTGAGGGTCTGGAGCACAGTACCGGCCGTTGTTTATACACTGAGACTTGCATTGATTGCTTAAGAGAAAATCATTAGGGCAGTACCAAGTTATAAAGTGAGGAGTAAATTGAGTGAACCCCTTCTTCTCAAGAAACTGAGCTGCACCCCTTCATGCATCTGAAACATGAAGTGTCTTCTGCACTAGAATGAAAATAATAATGTTTTTGTTGGATTTAAAGGGATATGAGCTGTTGAAAAATATAAGATTTCTATTTGATAAATCTATGATTTCTACCAACTATTGATATGCTGCTTTGGTTTTTGTTGTAGGTAACTTTTCTCTTCCACTTGCTTCGCTGCTCTCCAAACCCTCGTGCGTCTTTGAGGTATGATTTCATTCTTAAATTTGAGTGTGCCTTTACTATATCACTGTTTAATAGTGTTAGACTAAAGAATTTTATCTTATAAGAATTTTATCTTAAATTTGAGTGTGCCTTTACAAATACATTATTCTTATAAGCAATTGTAATAACCAAAATTGCAATGTTTGCAATCGCATTCATACGGGACCGCAAAAGCACTTTAAAATCCTAGTACAAAGCAATATTAAGGTCGCACTCGCACACTGACACAACATAAGTAAATATTCTTGAAGTACCTAGCTAAATGTAGTAAACATATTGATATGAAGTATTTATCCATATATGTCTGTTACATGAAACTGTATTATACTAATTGATATCACAAGGCTTCACCTATAAACTTGTTATGTAGTGTGTAAAAACAAATTAAACAACCAATAATAAAACTCATCTCTTTTATTTTTTCTATTGTTTATATTCAAAATAACATGTTCTCGTAAGTACTAGAATTCTGAAAATATAATTTTGAAGATTTAAAGATTTGTTTTTGTTAATTCTTGACCATATGAGTTACCGTAGGTAACGAGCCAGTTGTAATAGCACGCGGAGGATTCACGGGTCTATTCCCAGAAGGAAGTAGAGAAGCAATCGGCATGTCGAAGGAGATAAGCATTTTTCTTTGTAATGTTCAGTTTACAAAAGATGCTGGTGCCTTTTGTGTGACAGGAGTTAAACTTGACAATGCAACAACTATAGCAACGTTTGATCCAAATGAGAAAACCTACAACATTAATGGAAAGGATGTGCAAGGACACTTCATGGTGGATTACACTGCTGCTCAGATTGACCATAATGTGTCGAGTAAGTCTTCAACTAAGAGATTCTTTATTTATTATAAAGTTGAGGTTTATGTTCTTATCCTATGTTGCAGTGAATCAGGCCATTTTTTCGCGTCCAAGTTTCTACGACGGCTTATCTCCCATACTCAATGTTGATGGTATTCTAAGTAGCAAAACTCCACCAAGGGTTTGGTTGAATTTTCAGGTTCTCTCCATCTCTATCTCGTGACGCATAATCATTTTATACACAGTTCTTATTTTCAAATTGATTGTTCTGTTGCAGTACCAAGCATTTTATGACCAACACGACGTAAAGCTAGTTGATAAAGTACTAGAAATGTTGAGACTTTATACTATAGACTTTATTTCATCTCCAGAGATCGGTTTCTTAACAAGTGTCAATGAGAAAGTTAGGAAGAAAACAAAGTTCGTCTTTCAATTTCTTAACGCAAGTGATGTCGAACCAACAATAATGCAACCGTATGGCACCATTGTGAAAGATCTTGCGGCAATCAAGTCATATGCATCTGGCATAATAGTGCCGAAAGAATACATATGGCCAGTTAAACCAGACAATTACTTGGGGCCTCTCACAACCCTAGTATCTGATGCACATAAACAAGGACTGGAAGTGTATGCTTCTGGTTTTGCGAATGATTTCTTTTCAAGCTATGATTATAACTATGATCCTACTGCTGAGTACCTACAATTTATAGCGAAAGACGAATGTGTTGATGGTCTTGTTACTGATTTTCCTTCAACCGCATCAAATTCTATAGGTGAGTTGAAAACACTAGACCTTTCTTATTAACATTTTCTGCGGTGAGAGTGAAGAGATATTCAAAACTATGCTTATTAGAAGACTAGTTCAAAAGAAGATAACTGGGCTATATGGAACTGAATTTCTTGTTTTTTCAGCATGCTTTGCACTCAACAATACACTGCCGAAAAAAGGTAATAGTATTATTCTTGAACTTCTCACAACAGTCATAGAACCTTATAAACAAGATGCAAAAAGATGCTAATGCGTTTGTTTTTTGCAGGACAACCTTTGATCATTAGCAATAACGGAGCAAGTGGCGTTTATCCAGGTTCTACCAATCTTGCTTATCAACAAGCAATAGACGACGGAGCTGGCATTATAGATTGCTCGGTTCAAATGACAAAAGATGGAATTTCATTCTGCTCAAATACAGCAGACCTAATGGCAGATACAACTGCTATGACTAAATTCATGTCGCGGACTTCCAATGTTCCAGAAATTCAACCAAATAGTGGAATTTTCTCCTTCGATCTCACGTGGAACGAGATCCAAAGCTTGCAACGTAATGCTTCCGTTTGACTTCAAAAATTCATGAGATGATCTAGCCTTTAATATTTGAAGAATAAAATAAACTTAAGGTAATTTGTTTCTTGCTTCAGCTCAAATTGCTAACCCTCTTGGCAGTGACTTCAAAAGAAATCCAGCAAACAAGAAAAAACACAGGTAACATTAGTGTTTTTATTTGTTAGATTTCTCTGGTTTGTATGTTATCCCTATCTATAATGCATGTTTTTATTTGTTACAAATGTAGAAAATATCCCAAAAAAATTCCCAAAATAGAGCAAAATTGAAGGCTCCGCATACACTCGGATCTAAGTCGCTTGCAAGGAAGAAACATGAGTTGGTATGTCTAAATCTATATGTTGTTGATCGTTTGCTTGATAGTACAAACAATTCATGAGAAAAGCATGGATATGTTCGTAGTATGGGACTTGGAGTTACACCATCTCAAATTAATAGATCTACGAGATCGACATCTTCTTCTGCAGAAAGTGAACAAATAAAGGAAATGCAAGAAGAAATTAATGCACTTAAAGAAAAGAATTCAAAAATTGATGAATTAACACAGGCAATCATATTCTTAACGCAAAGGGACAAGGCAAGGACAAAGGAAATTGAACTCTTAATGCAAATGCAGAATTTTAGTGGAAGACAGGTATATTATTTTGACGCATTTAAAGTTAAATTTTATGAGTATTATTTTAAAGATTATTATTTTAATACCTTTTTTTAGGGATTGGAATCACCCGCTGATGGTAGACGTTCATCTGAGTCTAGCTAACGTATTGGAGATAATGGAACTTCAGGAGGGACAAATTAGACTTTGCTATGATCGAGATAATTAGATTGTGAACTTTCTCATGTATTTTTGGCATAATGATACTTATTATTATAAGATTAGGAATTGATATATTTTGGGTTTTTTGTACTACTTGACATGATTATGGAACTCGCATTTTACATGATTATGGAACACACATTTTTTTGGATATTATAATGCTTATTTGATGTTAAATATTTTTTATTGAAATTATTTTTACTGTATTACAAAGTGATAGAAAATAAAACAAAAAATAATACTATAAATAAATATATTAAAGAAGAAATAATTTAAAGAAAAAAATAACACAAAAAAAAACTATATTTAAATTTTTTTACATAGATAATAATTTAAATAAAAAATATATATAATAGAAAAATAAAAAAAAATCAAGACATAAACAAAAGTCATGGCGACAGTACCGAACCGTCGTAATCAACAATTAAAAATAATCAACAAAAGTCATGACGGTATCGAACCGTCGCCATAAACAATTTAATCAATTTCAAAAGATATTCACGACAGTATCGAACCGTCGCCATTAATAATTAAAAGAAACTCAAAAGATAGTCACGACGGTATCAACCCGTCGTAAACTTGAACGACAGTTTTTGTAACCGTCGCGAAATAGGTTGGGGACACACACTTCTGCGACGGTAAAGCAACCGTCGTGGAAAGCAAATTGCGACGGTTTTAACCGTCATAATCTACAAAAATACCTGTCGCAATCTGCCAATTTTCTTGTAGTGGGTTCGCAACCGCGGCGGGTGCAAAAATCATAAAAATATTTCTTTTCTTACCTCCACCATCCATTTTATATACAACACATTTTTATAGCCAAAATATACAGATTTTTCAAAGAGGTTCCTGCGGAGTACCGTAGATGTTTAGGGTGCTAATACCTTCCCTTTGCATAACCAACCCCCTTACCTTGAATCTTTCCCACTCTTTTTGGGTTATTCGCTCTTTCCCATTCCTTTGGAAACAATAAAGCGCGGTGGCAATTTTTATTTTGATTTGTATAAAGTCTAGTCAATCCAATGGCTCAGTCTTGCACATTTCTACCGCCACAGAAAAATGGTGACTTCACTGGGGAAAGATTGATCTCTTGCTGGTCCATCCCTAAGTGGGTTAAACCTATCTTTGTTTATATCTGTATATGTGTTATTGTTGTTTATGTGTTATATTTTATATATATGTTTGTCTGGATTTTCCTGGTTTACAGGGTGCTTGGTGATTACTTATAAGTCCTATACCCGGACTTGGGCAAACTTTAAGATAGGACGGGCGGTATAGTCATGTTAACTTTGCGGGAGTAATCCCAAAAAAGGAGGCATGAGATCCCCCACTCAGTGGAGGCCCCTTTGACTGTAGTGTCGTTTACCGAGTAATCAGGAAGACGTACTGCTTTCGACCTGGGAGCCTGCCGAAGCTGAGGACCGTAGATTACCTAACCCCTCTTGGCCTTTTAGGTGTAGTGCGGAAGCTATAACGGAGTAATCCGGAAGTAGTTGTCACGCGATACTACGCTCGGACGAGTCTTTCTTGAGAATATTACTAATTACCGAGTTAATCGAGAAGTTGGTAATATCCGAAGGAAGGATGTAGACTCTGAGAACCTCTAGAACCTTGTTCGGCAGGTGATAAATTTTTAGACCAATACCTTATGGGTAGTACCTTCGACCTCATGCTCGTGACGTTGAACCTATAAACCCTATATGTGTGATCTTGTGTGTGATTGTTGCATCATGCATCCATGCACTCATAAGCATCTTTTGAAAAAAACAATATTTCAAGGGATTTAAAGGTTTACTATTTGTGAATATCTCAGGTACTTTTTAACCATGGATTCTGGAAAGAGAAAGACCGGGAAATACAGTTTCAAGGATCCTAAGATAGATGAGTTGATCAGTCTAATTCCCGAGATCGAGTGTTCTGCAGACTTTCGTAAGAAGTATGGATCCATTATTCCTCCCATGAAGCTGAAGATGAAGGAGGGTTTTCTCTCAACTTTGGTCCAGTTCTATGATCCGGTGTATCACTGCTTTACTTTTCCCAATTATCAGTTGATGCCAACATTGGAAGAGTATTCCTATCTATTGGATTTACCTGTTATCGATCTCGTTCCTTTTACTGGTTTAGAGGGTGAGCCAAAACCACATGAGATTGCTGCTTTGATTCATCTGGGGAAGTCTGAGGTGGAAGCTCATATGACTACCAAAGGAGGGATTAGAGGATTACCAACTCAGTTCTTATTGGATAAAGCTCGTTACTTTTCCAGGATGAAGAGTACGGTTGCTTTTGAGGCCATCTTTGCTTTACTCGCCTATGGATTATTCTTATTTCCTAATGTGGACAAGTTTGTCGACATTAACGCTATCAACATTTTCATGATTGGAACCCGGTTCCTACACTGTTGGGTGATGCTTATTACTCTGTTCATCTTCGGAATTATTATCATGGGGGAATGATTATATGTTGCACGCCTTTGTTGTATCAGTGGTTTACCTCTCATATGCCTCAGTTTGACGCTTTTTGGGATGTCAAGAAGGAACCCCGTTGGGCTCCTAAGATCATGGCACTTACTCACTCGGATATTGATTGGTATCATCGAGCTTACTAGGATGCGGAGATTATTGACAGTTGTGGTAGTTTCCCCAATGTGCCTCTTCTTGGTACAAAGGGAGGAATTAACTATAACCTTGTTCTTGCACGGCGACAACTTGGTTATCCGATGAGGGATAAACCGAACAATATTCATCTGAGTAGTTTCTTTCTGAAGGAAGGAGAAGACCACAGGGAAGCTAGGGAGCAGACTGCGAAGGCCTGGCGTCACATTCATAAGAAGAGTAGGAAGGATTTGGGACCTAGGGGTGTTATTTCTTTGGAGCCATATCTTCAGTGGGTCCGATCGAGAGCCATTCAGTTGAAGATGCCGTATACTCGGGAGACACCCATGCCTGATTTGTTTGTAAATACCACTCCTCCCTTATTAGATGATCTAGAAGAGCTGCAACTTGCTTTGGTTAGGATGCAACAGGAAACGGATGCTTGGAAGAACAAGTTCCAGACTTTAGAGAGTTCCTACAGAGCAGACCTGAAGGAGAGAGATGATTTGATCGAGATCCTTGAGAGTCGAGCAGTAGAGTCTATGGAGAGGCAAGGAGATTTATTTTCTCCTAAGCCTCAAACAGGTGTTGTTTGTTCACTTCCTGATTCAGATGATTGGAAGGAGGTTGCCATCAGACATGGGGAAGAAAACCAGAGGTTGAGAGCTCAGATTTCCAGGCTCACAGGGAAGCGCATTCGTACAGATTGATCTATATCAGTTCCTTTTCTCAGGATTTTAGATTGTATTTTCATCTTGTACTTGGGATCATTGAAACTTGTAACCCATTTCGAAGTTATTATAATAAAAGTTTTCAGTACTTCAAATGCGTTGTTATTTTGATGTTTGCAATATGTCTGTAAATCTTAAATCCCTTGAAATATTAAATGATAAAATAATAATAATCATATACATTGCATATCATGCATCATATTGCACATGTTTTTGCATTTGTTATGCATATCCAGGTGCCTTACCCAGCTTCTTTACTTCATTCAGCAAGCTGACTCATCACTACAACACTCAGGCTAATTTCAAAAAGAAGATGGACAACTTAGAACAGGAGAATCGTGAGCTGCGCGAAGAAGTTTCTTCTTTGAAGGCTGGCTTGGCCAACTTGACTACTCTGATGGAAGCTCTGGTGGTTGCTCAGAATCAGCCACCGAGTGTTCAACCCCAACCAACAAGGGCAAGTACTGAAGTTCTGTCTGTTCCTGTATCCGCTACTCCGACTATTGTTCAAAACCGTATGCCTCAGGGTTATCCATGGGGAATGCCAGAGAATTTTGCACCTGAAGGTTTCAATCTGGGTTCTCAAGATGCTCCAGTGGTTCCAAATGTTGTTACTCCTGCACCTCCTGTGGTGCATACTGTTCCTGCTGCACCTCCTTCGGTGAATTTGGTTCCATTTGTTAATGAAGATGTGTGTCGTCATTTCCCTCCGCCGAGTGAAGACTTGGGTCTTTATGAAAAAATGGATGATTTCCAAGAGCAATTTGATAGAATGCAAAGAGAGATGAAGGCTCTTAGGGGAAAAGAGTTGTTCGGGCAGAATGTGAATGAGCTGTGTTTGGTCCCGAATGTTAAAGTGCCTGCTAAGTTCAAGGTCCCGGAATTTGAGAAGTACAAGGGCAACACTTGCCCTCGTGCTCATTTGGTGATGTATGTGAGAAGGATGTCTACCCATACTGATGATCAGCGTCTGTTGATTCATTTTTTCCAGGATAGTCTGACCGGTGCTGTGTTGAAATGGTACATGAGTTTAGACAGCGTCAGCATCCATACTTTTAATGATTTGGGAGAAGCATTCATTAAACAATACAAGTACAATGTGGACATGGTGCCTGACCGTGACCAGCTTAGGGCCATGGTTCAGAAAGACAGTGAATCATTTAAAGAGTATGCACAGAGATGGCGCGAAGTGGCTGCACAAGTGATTCGGCCCATGGAAGAGAAAGAAATGACCAAGATTTTTCTAAAGACGCCAGGAGCTTTCTACTACGAAAGAATGGTAGCAAGTGCCCCAAGTGATTTTATAGAGATGGTAGGAATGGGTGTCCGCCTAGAAGAGGCAGTAAGAGAAGGCCGTTTGATAAAGGGTGAAGGATCCGGAGGTGTGAAGAAGCCATCTTACGGGTTTACAAAGAAGAAAGAGGGGGATACAAATGCTGTTATGCAAGAGAGAAAGGTAAACGCTCCTAGAAGGAATTATCAGCGTCATCAGCAAGTCGCCTCAGTTACTCCTGTTATGAATGTCGCTCCAACTACCGTTGCTTATCAGAGACCATCCCAACAGGGGAATCAAGGGTATAATCAGAGAAGGGAGAACTATGATCCTATTCCCATGAGCTATGCAGAGCTATTACCAGCATTGGTTCAGAAGAAGTTGGTCCAGACACGACCACCTCCCACTGTACCATCACCATTGTCGTGGTATTACAAAGCAGACCAGACGTGTGCCTTTCATCAGGGAGCACCAGGGCATAGTGTTGAGAATTGTTATCCTTTGAGGACTGAAGTGCAAAGGTTGTTGAAGTCTGGAATTTTATCTTTCAAAGACGTGGGACCTAATGTGAAAGACAATCCTCTACCCAAGCACGGGGAAGTGAATGTTGTGAATATGGTGGCCGGTTGTCCAGGCGACTTTCGAATTTTTGACATTAATCTGGTTAGAGGGGATTTGGTGAAGATGCACACAGATCTCTGTAAATTCAGTTATTATACGCATGACCATACCAGTTGTGCTATTTGCAGTACAGATATACAGGGTTGCGAGAAGATAAATGCTGATTTGCAGGAGATGATGGATGAAGGGTTTAATCCATATAATCAGGCCTAGGGCATAATATAAAGAGGAAGTGAATATGGTTTCTGGATGTCCGGGTGAATTTAGAATTTTTGATGTGGATCATTTGAATGAGGATCTAGTGCAGTTACATGCTACCTTCTGCCATACTGCTGGTCAGGTGGAACACCAATATGGATCTTGCATAATTTGTTGTCGAAATCCCCGAGGATGTTCTGTTGTGAGGGAAGGTGTTCAATTGTTGTTAGACAATGGAACCATCAAGATCACAGGTCAGAGAGATGATTATCATGAGATTGATATGGTTGAAGTCTGTTTGATGGAAGAGTCAGAGGAAGGGTATGCCTCCGTAGATGAGTATTTCTCTTCAGACGAAGATTTGTTTGCCGGAAATTAATTTTTGATGGCTGATTGTGTTGAGGAAGTGGTGAATGTCATTGTACCTTGTTTTGGTGCACCCACTCATCTTGAGGTGGAGTACCATAGCAAACCAGCTGTTGCCCCATTGGTAATTAGTCTTCCAGGTCCTGTTCCCTATGAATCAGATAAGGCCGTGCCTTACAAATACAATGCTATGATATTAGAACATGGGGTGGAGATTCCCATCCAGCCGATGCCAGATGTTGGAAATATAGCTGATAATAGCAGAGTGACCCGTAGTGGTCGTGTATTTGCGCCGGTCATTCGAAGAGATGTTGTTGCTGGAAAGAAGATTGCTGAGAATGATGAGCCTAAGAAGTCTGCAGGAGGGACTAGTGGAGCCACATTATAGAAAGAAGTGGATGATATCTTGAAGATAATTAAGATGAGCGATTACAGAATTGTAGATCAACTATTGCAGACTCCTTCAAAGATATCTATTCTAGCCTTATTGATGAATTCCTCTGCTCATAGAGAATCGCTGATGAGAGTACTAGACCAAGATTTTGTAGAGAATGACATGCCATTAGATTAATTCAGCAGCATAATTGGAAACATTACGTCATGTAACAATTTGAGCTTCTGTGATGATGAGTTACCAGATGAAGGGAGGAATCACAACCTGGCCCTCCACATATCCATGAACTGTAAGAATGATTCGCTGTCCAATGTGCTAATTGATAACAGATCCGCGCTGAATGTCATACCGAGAAGTACCCTCTTGAAGTTAAAGTATCAAGGAACATCTATGCGCCCGAGTGGCATCATTGTGAAGGCTTTTGATGGGTCGAGGAAATTTGTCATCGGTGAAGTGGACCTGCCCATCCATATAGGACCACATTTGTTCTTGATAACCTTCCAGGTTATGGATATTATTCCCGCATATAGTTGTTTGCTTGGACGACCATGGATACACGAAGTAGGGGCTGTCACTTCAACTCTGCATCAGAAGCTAAAATTTGTGCGTGAAGGGAAGGTAGTGATCATAAATGGGGAGAAGGCGTTGTTGATATCCCATCTATCCTCTTTCAGTATTGTAGAAGCGGATGAGGCTGCTATTGGAACCCAATTCCAAGCCCTATCCATTGACAACATAAGGAGGAATGAGAATTATGTAGTTTCCCTGAAGGACGCGCAGCATGTTGTGCGCAATGGTCATAATGCAGTTTGGGGACGACTGGTGGATCCACCCGTGAACAAGAACAGAACTGGTTTGGGTTTTTCTTCGAAGAATGGCAAAGGCGAAAGTTTGAAGTCAAAGTCTCCTGTGAAAAGTTATCATGATGTTTTCCGCAGCGGAGGCTACCTCCATCCAATTGGTTCTGGAATCAATGTTGTTGAAGAAAATGAAGGAGAGCAGGAAGTACCGAATTTTGTGACGCATGGAGTCCAAGTTCAAAACTGGGTCACCATTGATGTTCCTTCTTACATACATATTTCAAAGTAATTTGTTTTGTTAATCTGTTTCTTTCTTTGAAAAGCTTTCACTCTGCCCAAGGTGAAAGTATTGTATGGGCTTATCCGTTTGCTTTGATTTTTAATATCATTAATAAAAGTTGTCTTTGCTTCCAAAAATATGTCTTTATTTTCTGCTTTTTCTTGGGAAATGGTAATCAAATAAAAAACCCTTTCAAAATAAATGATAACTGAAAATTAATCTTCATGATCACTTGTTATATGTGTCAGTTTCTAAAAGCAATCATAAATCATATGAGCAGATTAATTAAAAAACTCGTTGAATACAATGACCCTGCACCCTCTCCCAACTTTGAATGTCCTGTGTTTGGGGCTGAAGAAGAAGATTATGACGAGATTCCAGAAGAGGTCTCACGGTTGCTTGAGCACGAGGATAATACCATTCAGCCATATAAGGAGCCTTTGGAAGTGATTAATTTGGGTTCAAAAGAAGATCCGAAAGAGATTAAGATTGGAGCATCGTTGCATCTTGATGTGAAGAGCGGGTTGATTGAGCTGTTGAAAGAGTATGTGGATATTTTTGCTTGGTCTTATCAAGACATGCCTGATCTAGATACAGACATTGTTGAGCATCATTTGCCATTGAAACCAGAGTGTCCGCCAGTTAAACAAAAGTTGAGAAGAACCCACCCAGATATGGCAGTAAAGATCAAAGAGGAGGTCCTAAAGCAGATTAATGCTGGTTTTCTTGTGACGTCAGTGTATCCTCAATGGATTGCCAATATTGTCCCAGTACTGAAAAAAGACGGAAAAGTCTGCATGTGCATAGATTACAGAGATCTAAATAAAGCTAGTCCAAAAGATGATTTTCCATTGCCTCACATTGATATGTTAGTGGATAGCACAGCAAAATTCAAATTATTCTCGTTCATGGACGGATTTTCTGGGTATAATCAAATAAGAATGGCTCCAGAGGACATGGAAAAAACAATGTTTATCACACCCTGGGGAACATTCTATTAGAGTGATGCCCTTCGGGTTAAATAACGCTGGTGCAACGTACCAGAGGGTTATGACAACCCTATTCCATGATCTGATGCACAGGGAAATTGAAGTATATGTTGATGATATGATTGCCAAATCCCAAACTGAAGAAGGGAATATAAAAGATTTGCTGAAGTTGTTTCAGCATTTGAGGAAGTTTCGTCTCTGCTTGAATCCAAATAAATGCACCTTCGGAGTTAGATCGGGGAAATTGTTGGGTTTTATTGTTAGCCAGAAAGGAATTGAAGTTGATCCTGATAAAGTCAGAGCAATTCAAGAAATGCCAGCACCAAGAACTGAAAAGCAAGTCAGGGGTTTCCTCGGGCGTTTGAATTATATTTCCATATTCATTTCCCACATGACTGCAAAGTGTGAATCGATCTTTAAGTTGTTAAAGAAAGATCAAGGTTGTGTGTGGACGGATGACTGCCAAAGGGCATTTGAGAGTATTAAAGAGTATCTGCGTGAACCTCCTATCTTGCTCCCTCCCGTAGAAGGAAGACCGCTGATTATGTATCTAACGGTGTTAGATAAATCCATGGGTTGTATTCTGGGACAACAGGATGAAACGGGAAAGAAAGAGTTCGCCATTTATCATCTCAGCAAAAAGTTCACTGATTGTGAGTTGCGGTATTCCACGCTAGAAAAGACATGTTGTGCTTTGGCCTGGGCGGCAAAGCGTTTGCGGCAGTATATGTTGAATCATACCACTTGGTTGATCTCCAAAATGGATCCAATCAAGTATATTTTTGAGAAGCCTGCTCTTACGGGGAGAATTTCCCGCTGGCAGATGTTGTTGTCTGAATATGATATTGAGTACCGCACTCAAAAAGCTATTAAAAGTAGTGTGTTGGTAGATTACCTTGCTCACCAACCGGTGGAAGATCATCAGTCTGCAGAATTTGAATTCCCTGATGAGGATGTGATGTTCTTAAAAGTGAAAGATTGTGATGAACCATTGACTGAGGAAGGCCCTGACCCTGAGTCTCGTTGGAGTATGATATTTGAATGGGGATGTTGAGGCTGCTAATAAGAATATCAAGAGAATTATCCAGAAGATGGTTGTCACTTATAAGGATTGGCATGAAATGCTCCCTTTTGCTCTGCATGGGTATCAGACATATGTCCGCACTTCAATAGGAGCAACCCCGTTCTCCCTAGTATATGGAATGGAAGTTGTACTCCCTGTTGAGGTAGAGATTACCTTGTTGCGTGTGATAATGGAAGCCAAGTTGACAGAGCCTGAATGGGTCCAGAACAGGTTTGACCAATTGAATTTGATTGAAGAGAAGAGGATGACAGCTTTATGTCATGGGCAGTTATATCAGAAAAGAATGAAGAAAGCATTTGATAAAAAGGTCAAACCTCGTGAATTCAGAGAAGGCAACCTCGTGCTCAGGAAGATCATGTCTTTTAACACTGATTCTAGGGGCAAGTGGACTCCCAATTTTGAAGGCCCGTATGTTGTCAAGAAAGCCTTCTCTGGTGGTGCATTAATTCTTGAAACTATGGATAGCGAGGAGTTCCCACGTCCTATGAATGCTGACGCAGTCAAGAAATACTTCGCCTAAAGAAATAAAAGAATAGCTCGCTAAGTTGAAAACCCGAAAGGGCGGCTTAGGCAAAAAGGAGCATCTCGGTAGGATAAAAAACCTGAAAGGACGGTCTAGGCAAAAATTAGAGACATAAACAGAATAAATTTCCCGCTAAGTTGAAAACCCGCAAGGGCAGCTTAGGTAAAAGTTAGGGATTTTTCTTGGCAAGTAACTACGTCAGACAAGACTTGATCATTGAAGCAACAATCTTCTCGGATCCTCACCATACTTCAAAAAAAGCTGCTGCTCAGGACTTCAAAAGTTGTTAGGGGAATGGTGGTCATTGTATCTCAATGTATCTTTTCCATTATATATTACCATTTCCCAAACTTTGTAATCATCCATGGAGTCTCGACATTCGCAGACTACCATTCTATTAATAAAATTCGAGCTTTCGCCCAATTCTTTGTGTTCTTATTTTTATTTAGCTTGCAAAGACTTCATTTATTACGGATAATAACTTTCAAAGCAAAAAGATTAAAAAAAACAAAATTGACTTTTCAAAAAGAAAGACATCTTTACAATTCAATTTACTTTTGGATTTATGATGAAACAATGACAACGAAAATGGCGATCCCTGGAATGAACAAACTCCGGTTGTTTTAAGAATATTTACTTCCTTCGTAAAGGTTTTTCTCAGGTCATCTTGTTGGTATATGCGCAATCTTTGTGTGTTTCTCAGATAATTAAAGACGATACCAGTTGGCGTAAGGTACAGTATTAGGTTTGTGATCCCATGATCCCCGACCAAGTCTTGGTTCACTTTTGATTTTGGGTTTGCATGGTTAGAAGCCTCTATCCCAGGTTCCCCAGCGAAGTTTTCCCTCATATGATGAAAGGTTTTATTCCCTTGGTGTGCTAAGATATCGTTCTTTTTGCAATATTGGCATTAGTGTTGACTTCTTGATTTCTCAGGAAGACTACACTAGGGCATCTTTTGTTGGAATAGGTTTGGTTGATATGAAGACTCAATCTAGTATTTTCTAGTGAAGGCCTTGTTTATTTGATATAAGTCCTTTTTCCCCAGTGAAGAACATATCTTGGTTTCCCCTCGATGATGTGGTGTCGACCTCCCTAATGAAGTCATCATGAAGTCCCCGGTAGAGGTCTCGATGATGAAGTATTGTCTCCCTTAGTGAAGTCTGTATGTTTTTCTTCCTTCAAAGTGGGCCTGATTTCCCCAGTGAATGTTTTGACAATTTGGTTTCCATTTGCCTTATTCACAATCAGTATCGAAATCCCCAGTAGGAGTACGGACTGTGAAACATTTGTTTTCCCCATGAAAGTCTGTGTGTTATTCCCTGGGAAGGTTATCCCAGGGCATCTCTTGTTTGAATGAGTATTCACGATGAAAAGTTTTCAATCCTCAGTTTTTTCTCTCCAGGGAAGTGGGTTTGAATTCCTCAGTGAGGTTTGGTTGTCTCGGCGTCAGTCTGCTTTATTTGAGACTAGTTTTGCAATCTTCAGTAGGCACGTTGTTTTTGGAAAACTGGTTTCTCCGATGAAAACAGAAGAAAGATGTTCTATCCCGGTATCTGTTTTATTTAGCTACATCCAGAATATGTTTCTCCTCAGTGAAGTTAGGACAGACAATAGGTTTGGTTTCCGCAGTTGCTTTTACCTTTCTTGGATTGATCTTTCTGGTTGAAGTTTAGACCAATGTTGTTAGTACCTGAGGCAGTTTTGTTCGATTATGTATCCTTTTACCAGCATATGCACGATATCACTCATACATTCATACATGCATCATGCATTGTTACAAATCATTTTTTATTGACATTGTGTTCAAACCTTCCTGCAACGCTCCTTGCTTAGTTGGATTTGGTTTTCCCTCTTGAGTTTATTTCTCAAAGGATGTATCTTCTTTGGCCGTCTTGCTCTAGTTTGTTTCTAATTGGATTCGTGGTTGCATGACAATATTATTTACTATGGATTTTTGAGGACTTTGAGCTTTGATTTGTGCATTTATTTTGCACTAGAAGACTTTATCTCTTTAGCAGGAATAATGTGGCATTTCCCCAGGAAGTCATATCTCA
This sequence comes from Vicia faba, assembly GCA_948472305.1. Taxonomy (NCBI): domain Eukaryota; kingdom Viridiplantae; phylum Streptophyta; class Magnoliopsida; order Fabales; family Fabaceae; genus Vicia; species Vicia faba. Next base: position 217,543,255 of record OX451739.1, on the reverse strand, counting down.
TTTCCCCTGGAAGTCATATCTCATTTCCCCAGGAAGCCATATTTCTATCCCTAGGAAGTCATATCTCTTTCCATGGGAAGCCACATTTCTATCCCCAGAAAGTCATTTCTTTTTGCAATCCTCCATGATAACAAGCAACAGGTATCTTTGTTTGAGCAACTCGTGCTTCCCTGTACAAGTCGACGTAACTTTTTTTGCTATTTCCTCTATGAGTGGTTAGCTTGCAGTCCGTCGTCAGTTTACGCCAGTGGATGGCAAGACTTTCAAATTCACAGAAATTGCTTGTTGTGAAATCTTTGCAAGTGGAAGTCTCTTTATTTGAGACAACTTACATATTACCCTTTCCAGGCGGAATTCCTTGGTTAAGGAAGAAGTTGAGACCCGTTCTAGGTGAAACACCAAAAGTCTGGGGAACATATGATATTTTCAAAATCTACCTTCAGTGAATGTTGGTAGTGCATCGGCAGTGAACGTCGGTGTTTCTTATCTTTTTGCTATCATCAGTGAATGGTGGTGGTTCCTCGTCAGTGAACGGCGATGGTATGATATTTTTAAAATCTACCTTCAGTGAACGTTGGTAGTGCATCGGCAGTGAACGTCGATGTTTCTTATCTTTTTGCTATCATCAGTGAACGGTGGTAGTTCCTCGTCAGTGAACGGCGATGGTATGATATTTTCAAAATCTACCTTCAGTGAACATTGGTAGTGCATCAGGTGTGAACATCAGTGTTTCTTATCTTTTTGCTATCATCAGTGAATGGTGGTGGTTCCTCGTCAGTGAACGATGATGGTATGATATTTTCAAAATCTACCTTCAGTGAACGTTGGTAGTGCATCGGCAGTGAACGTTGGTGTTTCTTATCTTTTTGCTATCACCAGTGAACGGTGGTGGTTCCTTGTCAGTGAACGGCGATGGTATGATATTTTCAAAATCTACCTTCAGTGAACGTTGGTAGTGCATCGGCAGTGAACGTTGGTGTTTCTTATCTTTTTGCTATCATCAGTGAACGGTGGTGGTTCCTCGTCAGTGAACGGCGATGGTATGATATTTTCAAAATCTACCTTCAGTGAACGTTGGTAGTGCATCGGCAGTGAACATCGGTGTTTCTTATCTTTTTGCTATCATCAGTGAACGATGGTAGTTCCTCGTCAGTGAACGGCGATGGTATGATATTTTCAAAATCTACCTTCAGTGAACGTTGGTAGTGCATCAGGTGTGAACGTCCGTGTTTCTTATCTTTTTGCTATCATCAGTGAATGGTGGTGGTTCCTCGTCAGTGAACGGCGATGGTATGATATTTTAAAAATCTACCTTCAGTGAACATTGGTAGTGCATCGGCAGTGAACGTCGGTGTTTCTTATCTTTTTGCTATCACCAGTGAACGGTGGTGGTTCCTTGTCAGTGAACGGCGATGGTATGATATTTTCAAAATCTACCTTCAGTAAACGTTGGTAGTGCATCGGCAGTGAACGTCGGTGTTTCTTATCTTTTTGCTATCATCAGTGAACGGTGGTGGTTCCTCGCCAGTGAACGGTGATGGTATGATATTTTCAAAATCTACCTTCAGTGAACATTGGTAGTGCATCGACAGTGAATGTCGGTGTTTCTTATCTTTTTGCTATCATCAGTGAACGGTGATAGTTCCTCGTCAGTGAACGGCGATGGCATGATATATTTTCTCTTATACCTTCAACTATTGAGTTGGTAGTTTACCGTCATCTGTGAGTCAGTATATCTTCTTCTCTCTACCTTCAGTGAACGTTGGTAGACATCGGAAGTGAACATCGATGCTTGTTATCCTCCTCTCTGGTTCTATTCTTTTGGTCCACCAGTGATTTTTTTTCCTGGTGGGGTTGCTCCTTTGTTTCTTCATTTTTGTGGCATCCCCAGTGTTACTTTGCGTCTCTTTTGTTCTGTTCATATGCATCCATAATCATAAGCAACGCATGGCATCTTAGAGACAAAAATAGGGCTTGTTTTATATTTAAGTATCTTCAATTGCTTCGACACGAAGATTTGTAACCTTCGTATCTCCGGATAGAAGACACTTAAATAAGGGCAGTTGTTGTACCCCAATTTTTTCCCCTAAGATTCCTCTATCATATCATATCAACTCGATCATAACAAGATCACATTAGGGTTGGTTCTTCCTCTTTTTTCCTATCTTTAAGTTTGCTCTTGAGGAATCTCCAAGCACCTTGGTTGTGTATTTTGTATATGTGTTGTTGATTAACTTCTAATCAAAATACAAAAAATATTTGTCTTTGTCTTCGTATATTTTTGTTTTGTAGGTACCAAGTCGAAGCATCTGACAAATAAGGATTTCTGGTATTATTTTCCTAAAATCTCTATTTGCAAAGAAAAAGAATTAAAAATTTTCATTTTTTCCACTGATGCAATCGATTTCTCTTAAAGTGCAATCGATTGCACATAGTGTATTTTACGCCATTTTTGAAAAAAACACATTGTGCAATCGATTTGCACTGTAGTGCAATCGATTGCACAACGTGAAAATTAAAAAAAAATCAGCATTTTGAACTTGTCAAATTTTGGCTCCAATTTTTCTTCACTTTTGAAAGATGTATCATTAATTCAAATTTTAGTGCCAATCTTTCATTTTTAAAAAGAATTATCATTAATTCAAATTTTGGCTCTAATATTTGAAAGAATTATCATTAATTCAAATTTTGGCTCTAATTTTTGAAAGAGTTATCATTAATTCAAATTTTGGCTCCAAGAATCAATTACCAAATTACCACTAATCCCAATCCTAAAACTCTATAAATAGAGCTCTCATTTCATTCAAATTTAAAGCTTTTGATAGCCAAATCCACCTTGCTAAAAAATCTCTCAATTCTCTCCATCTACCAAATTCACTCAAAGCTCCATTTTCAAAAAGTTAGTAAGCTTTGCATTGAAGCTTACTAATCTTTGAGCTAAACCTTCATTCAAACACTTTTTCTCCATCAATTCTCTACATCCAAGCTTGTTCAATTGATTCTTGTGGTTGAATTGAAGCAAATTCTTGAAGTTGTTTTGATATTTCTCTAGATCTACCTTTGGTAAGTTGGATAATTCATCTTTCACAATGTGATCTCTTGGTGATCTTTGGGATTGATTCTTTGAGCATTATTTTGTGATTTCAATGGTGTTATTTTCTCATAATTTGATGGAATTTTCTTGCTCAAGTGGATCCATGATCATAAGGTGTTTGATGGAAAGTTTGAACAAGAAATTGGCCTTTAAAAATGTTGTTTTTGCTACTGTAACTGTGTGCAATCGATTTGCACTGTAGTGCAATCGATTGCACAGAAGCAATTTTGCATAATTTTTAGAAAACTGTACTGTGTAAATCGATTTACACAATAGTGCAATCGATTTACACAGGGACATAATGCACTTTTTTGCCTTGTTTTGAGGCAACTTTGATCCAAAATGATTTTTCTACTCACTCTTTTTTTGATTGTTGGTTTGAATTGCAATTTTAAATGTCCAATTTGTATTTAAACTCAATGGACTCTGTGATGTAGATGAAGTTGGATAAATGTTCATCAATTAAAATCTACCTAAGAGTGAATTATTTAATTCATTTTTGGTGTTTTGGATTAATGATATGTTTAGTGCTTTAATCCATCTAGAGGAGTGGTTGAATTTAAAGATGAAAGGATTTTGAAATGGTGATCCAAATTAGCTTATCATTCCCCTCCCTCTTCATCTTATCCCTTTCTTTTTTTTAATTGTGCTACATGTTAAGGGATTATGATCTCTATATCATTTATCCAAACATGAAGTACATAGATTGCTATTGACCTGCCTCAAAATAGGTGTGACTTCTACATAAGTCCACTTACGATTGCTTAACATAGCGCTAAATTTTGTCCCGATTCGAATAAATGATCATTCGTGGCCCAAACTTATGATTGCAAGCCCAAGTATGTTAATTTGATCTCTTTGATCCAATAACCTTGAGATTCATTGTGTGGAGGCTTTGGTTCTACCAATCCTCTAATGGATCTACAACACCTTTGGTCAACGCGGATCACTTAAACATCGTTGATCATTACATGTTGCCTTGTGAGAATTCCAAAATGGATGATATACTTGACAAAAAGCAAATGCAACTTGTTGTGTGGAGGCTTTGGTTCTACCAATCCTCTAATGAGTTCCAAATACAAGTTTCAAGATGGTCATCCAACTAACCACTAATTACTAACAATTAACTTTACTTTACGCTTTTATTTTCATGCTTTATGTACCATTTACTTTTAGCATTTTACATTTCATGCTATTTTCATCTTCGCTCACTTGAGCATTTACTTTTATGTCATTTTTATTTTGCTCACTTGAGCTTTTCTTTCTTTTTAAAGACACCTAATAATCAACATGAACCATACAAATCATTAATGATACTTGGACTACATGGTTACTATCCTTTGCATTATGGAGTGGTGGACTTCTTGGACTTAGGATTAGAGACCTTGGCCTATCTTGGAGACTTTGTGACTTTATTTGATATTTTGTCTGGAGTTCTTGAGGTTTACCTCAAGACATTGGGTTGTTTGTTTGTTTTGTGTGCAGGTTATTGAGATTACGATCTTTGTTTGTAATATGGAATTCACCCGTATACAGCCGTTACTCTGCCCAATTTTTGCGAAGACTTAAAACACTTGAAGTTTGGTTCTCTCAAGAGGTCTAGTATCTTTGCTTGCTTGGTTTCAATCCGAAGAATGGGAATTCTATATTGACTCATAATGTCAAGTATTGGCTTCTTGTTGGTTAGATGGTTCTTATCCATAGCTTTTATCTTATGCTTTAGGATAGCCTCTTCTTCTCCTCCCATCTTCTTTAATTTCAAAAATCTTCTCCCTCCTTTAAAAAAAACTCTTCTTGTTTTGAAACTTGAAACATTTTCATAATAAACTTGGACTTAGGTCCATGCATCTTCGAAACATTTTCATAAATAAATTTCAATCAATTTAATAATACCTTGACCTTTTTTTTGTGAGAAGACTAAAAGTCAATCAATCTCATTTCAAACCATTTTGCCACTTTAGATTTTATCTTTAAACTTTTCTAAAAAGATTAGACTCTTGTCAATCCTTGTAGTGTTGCAAACAACTATACTTCTACAATATGTAGTGAAGTGAGATATTTTCCACTTGGGTGTTGAGTGAGGCATTGTTGATTTTAAAATCTAAGCCATATCCTCCACTTTGAGATGATGCAAATTCTCCTTTCTCATGATTGTGGGTAGTAAGTATGTTTTTCACACGGACAATTGCGATGATGTCTTATCTCATAAAATCAACCAACACACTTGTGTTTCAAATTTTTTAAAGAGGAACTACGTGTACCCTGATCCCCTATTTCACGAACGGTGGTACGTAGGCACTAAAGGTTCGCAACCGCGGCGGGTGCAAAAATCATAAAAATATTTCTTTTCTCACCTCCACCATCCATTTTATATACAACACATTTTTATAGCCAAAATGTACAAATTTTTCAAAGAGGTTCATGCGGAGTACCGTAGATGTTTAGGGTGCTAATACCTTCCCTTTGCATAACCAACCCCCTTACCTTGAATCTTTCCCCCTCTTTTTGGGTTATTCGCTCTTTTCCCATTCCTTTGGAAACAATAAAGCGCGATGGAAATTTTTATTTTGATTTGTATAAAGTCTAGTCAATCCAATGGCTTAGTCTTGCACATTTCTACCACCACAATTACAACCTCAGCAGGATGATGAAGGAATCTGGATGACTGTTACCTCAACAGGATGATGAAGGAATCTGGATGACTGCTACTCCAAAAGGTAATGAAGGAATCTTTGACGATTGCTACTCCACAAGGTAATGAAGGAATCTTTGACGACTGCTACTCCACAAGGTAATGAAGGAATCTTTGACGACTACTACTCCAAAAGGTAATGAAGGAATCTTTGACGACTGCTACTCCAAAAGGTAATGAAGGAATATTTGATGACTGCTACTCCAAAAGGTAATGAAGGAATATTTGACGACTGCTACTCCAAAAGGTAATGAAGGAATCTTTGACGACTTCTACTTCAAAAGGTAATGAAGGAATCTTTGACGACTGCTACTCCAAAAGGTAATGATAACCTTTATCTTTCGATTAATCTTTCCTGAAAAGGTAAAGAGTTAGTTGTATGCAATGTCATGATGTATACATTGTGTAATGATGTTAAAAATGAATGCGATTTACGTTATATGTATTTTGTATGCATATGTTATGAATGTTATTGAGATGTAAGTGTGTCTTCAAACTTTGCTCAAAATGTTTCCACCAGGGATCCCTGTTTTGTTGAGGAGAACTCCGTTGGGGAAAGTTGAAAACTCTGTGGAGATTATTGATTCATGCTTGGGGAAAACATTCTCAGAGATTGAAACTCTGGATGGGAGTCATCCTATGAGAAGGATTTTGGGGATATTTGTCATTGCCCCTAGCAGTAAATGTTTGTGGTATTGCCAGAGCATGTTTGATCGTACGTAACCCTTTGATGAGATTGACGTTTAATTCCCCAAGTGACGGAGATGGAGACTTGCCCCTGGTTACTTTGCAATTCTTGAGAGATTTATTGGAATCTTGACTGGACTGCCCCAGGTGTGCCGGATAGTGACATGTCATGTCCCTTTATTGATAGGAGATTTGTCAATGGGAGTGTCATCCTACTTGAATTGATTCTATTCACTGAGAGAGCTTTCGTTCCCTGGATATTGCGTGAATTTCTCCGCTGTCAAATAAATAGCCATATGCAAACAGTGATATTCAAGTAATGCAAAGTTTATGTTTCTCTTGAAATTTTGAAAAATGCGTTTTTAGCAAGTAAAGAAGTTTGTAATTCAACTTCGGATTTTGAGTAAAGCCTTATAGGAGTCAGGATACCTTTTGTAACAGTATGCTTTCGAACTAACTCATGCTTCAATTAGGAATTTTGAAGGGTTGTAACGTGGCTTGGTTCACGGTTTAAGAAACAAAGGATAAAGGCTCAAAGTGTATTTGTACCCACCCGTTCTTCGTGATGTTCTTCAGTCCTAAGCTTAATTAATTGTGCGTTTGAACTCCAATTGAGTCTGGAATGACGTTTTGGTGATGCTTCAGATAGGTTAAGTTTGTCGAAAGGCAGTCATTTTTGCAACATTTTTTTATGTTATCGAGGATTTGTAGTGACCCCTTTCTTTTGATTTGTTATCCCTAATTTTTGCCTGACTGTTCTTGTTTTGAGATTACAGTCAGCGGGATGCCCCAGTTTTCTTAAGTCTCTTTTGTAGGTTTTGACTTAGTGGGCTTTTCTTTTTGAGAGATAATGACTGCCTATGTGATAGGGAACCATCACCGTCTTTTGATTCCATAGGAATGTTTTTGATGTCATTCGTTGTATTACGAGATGAGAGTTTGCGGCTTAACGCACATTTGAATTAACTGAGAGATTACCCTGCCCTAGGTTTTGATTAAAGGTTTCAATTTGTGAAAAATAAAAACTTCTACTTCTTTGGCTCGAAAGGGTTGACTAGGGATATCTTCCTTATAAATCCAGTGTTTAGGATTTGAAAGAATGCCTGTACATCGTCAGTGTTGTACCCCAAAATTTTCCCTTCCATTTCTCATTGATTTCTCACCACAAAGCCCTTGAAGCTCAAGATCCAGTTAGGGTTTCATCTGCTCAAAACCTCTCCTTGCACTGTTGACTCAAATCAGGGTTTGTGTTTGCACAAAGATGTTTTGACCTAAAATGCCTAAGATGACTTTCATGCTTCATATTGGACTCCCAAGTTTACCCATATCAAGTTTCAAGTCTTGATTCCAAGTTTTGCCCAATCAATTGGACAGTTGACCTAGAAATCAACTGTATTGGGGAAAAAGTCAACTGTGGCCAATTGACAGTCAAACCTCATTAAATTTGACCCACATCAACATTATGAACTCATATGAATCATTTGATCAAGTTTGGATCACAATTCCCCAAGAAATTTGATCAGATCACCAAAAGGGCAAAATGGTCATTTTTAGGGTTTTGACTGCACAAAGGCAATTTTTGACTGTTTGACCTAGTCAATGGCAAACCAAGCTCACACATGGACTCAAGGACCCCATGGAATTATCTTGACATGATCAACAAACTCAAAAGATCCCAAGTACACAGGATTGACAGTTGAATTTCCCAGTCAATTGATCAATTTTGACTGTATACTGAAAAGTCAAACTTTGACTTTTTGGTCAAAATCAAGAGTCAAGATTCATTTTCCATCAAAACATGCCAAATCATGAAACTTGTTCACCAAGAAATCAAAAAATGCAAATTAGGGTTAGAAATGAGAATTTTTCATAACTTAGAATTTTTCTAAGTTATGAAAAACCCTAATTTTTTCATTTACTTTGCCCCACTTTTTCACCATGATTCATTTGGATTCAAACAAAAGTCAAAACATGAAAGTTGTAGCTTGTTGCATAATCTACAACTTTGATTCACAAAGTTTTCTCATTTGAAGCTTGTATCTCAAGTTACAAATTTTTGAATAAGGGCATTAAACCATTCTTAATTTAGTAAATTTTTGACCTATTTTGACAAGTTTTTCTACCCCACTTCAAGGCCATTTTCCATACACTTCCACTTGGAATTTCAAATTGCATTTCAAAGATGGATTGTAGTACACATTCCAAGCTTTCCAAAATTTCCAAGAACTTCTCAAACAACCTCATGGTTAGGGAGAATCGAATTTCACAATATAGCAAAAACTCACTTTTGAATTGGCCATTTTACATGTTCATAAGATTATGCAACTTCTCAAAACCAGCATGCCCTTGATTACAGGTCCTTAAACCAAGTTACACTCATAAATTTAATGCATACTCTTTGTGTCAAGACCATGTTCTTTGTGTTCTAACATTACATGAAGGTTTAATCCATTTTTAGATAAAGTAAACTATCCATTTTTGCAAAAGTTCACTTTATGTCCAATTGGTAAATCAAGCAAGTACAAACCAAATCTCTTTAGCACAAGATTATGAACAAATTACTCTGATCAAGAGAAGCTTTGCAGCAGGATTAGAGGCCCCCTACTGACCTAAAACACCAACTTGCATTTTGTTGCTTAAAGGCTAAGAAAGAGTGCATAACTAGAACCAACTTCCATCTCAGCTTAGATACACAAGAACAAAGTTATCAAACACCTTTGACACCACACAACCAAGCTTTTGCACGACCCTTGCACCTCTCAAACACTCCCATTTCCATAATCACCCTCAAACTGCACAAACAGGGCAAAGCCTGCAGTTTGAGTGCTATCTCCCATTTCTCTCAAGCTTTCTTGCCCAAACCAGTTCCTACACATCCCCTAGCATCTATACAAGCTAACCATGACCTGAAGCACGACCTGTAATCCCTCTAACCATTTCCACCATTTTCTATTTCTTGTTTTGCAGGTGAAGTTCTATAGCTTGATTCAGAAGCTTTCAAGACAAAGTAAACATTGGAACAACATCCCTGGACCTCAAGGAAGCTTTTCCAATCATCACCTTGCACTGAAAGTCCCTACATTGCAAGATAGAACTTCAACTGAACAGGTATCTTGGTGAACTCGTATCTCTCTTATTATGCATCATTAGGTTTAAGTTTGTGAATAAACAAGGTTCTACTCATGCCACTGAACATGTACATGTTTTTACTTTTCATTTCTTTTGCCTGAGTTGTGAGAATTTGGAGTTTGAAAATGGCAGAAAAACTAGGTTAGGATTTGGGGGAGGAGAAATTCTCCCTCATCTTAGAGAGTTAGATCAAGTTATGCATATGGTTAGAATCGTCTCTTCATGTTTAACATTTTTTGTGTTGGAAGTTTGTTCAAAAAATCAAAGAATCAGGATTTCAAACAAAGCTTGCAGGCGCGCGTTTTTTGATTCAGAGGTTGAAGAAGAAGTGGTTTGGGCTGGGCTTGTGCTGCATTTTCTGTTCACACCACATAATTGCTTTTGCACCCCCAAGGCCCTTTTGCTTATTTATTTAACTTTTTGACTTTTTTCTTTTTTGATTGACTTTGTTTATTTTTTCTCATGACATAAAAAATATAAAAATATTTTTTTCTCACCATTTTTAATTTATTAGGTATTTATATGATTTTCTTTTGATTAATACTTAGATAAATAAATATATACATTTTATTAAAATATTGAGAAATAGGTAGAAATACTTTTATTTTCATTTTTTATTTTATTATACCCCCTGTAAATATTTTACATAAAAAATACTTTTTTTATTAATATTGAAAATTATTATTATTTATATATATAATACATGTTTAAAATAATATATATATATATATACATATATTTATTAATATATTTAGGATAAATACAAAATATATACCCTTGTATTTTTATAATTAGTATTTAATATAAAAATGCATTTTTTTCCAAGTATACTTTATTTTATTGTTTGTGTATGTAAATCATAAATATTGTTTGAATTAATTCATCAATGTCCCCTTTGATCTAAAAATTAGGGTTTTATCCTAAATTTGAAAAAAACCTCAAAAATAATACCTTTTTATTTTTCTTTTTTATTTTACATAAATAATACTTTTTTCATACATATAAAAACTCCTTTTGCATCCTTGCATATTTGTTTTATTTACCATTTAAGTTATACATTTATTTATCTTGTAAATATTCATAGAAAATGATGTAATAGTTTAGGTTTAATTTTTTGTCTAAATATATCCCCATTTGAAACATTGTACCCCCCTCCCCATATTATTATGTTGTAATAGCGTAGGAATTTAAATTTCGTACTTTTATCGCTTTCCAAACATATTATGCTAGAATTAGGGTTTTGGATGCGAATAAAAATGAACAAAGTAGTTGGACCTAATCTTAAGATAAATGAGCATGAAAAATGGACAACACATTTCACACTTGCACCCCTAGGGTATTCCACTTTGTTGCCTTCAAATAATTGGGCCATGTTGCATGTTGAACTTCTTTGGGTAAAACAAACAATCAAATGATCATAGTCCCTCAAAATGTTGCTTAAATGAATGATCAAGTCCCTTTTAAAAGAAAATTGCCCAAAGACATTTAACACTATTGCAATTATGGTCTAAACGATGACCCGCGCCCGTCCCTTTCACCTCCTAAGACAAGATTGTCCACCAAATGCAATGGTGGAACAAAATTGTCAAAAGGTTTAAAACATAACAAAAATCTTTGAGAAAACTTTAGGGTAGATAACTCTTAAGTACTTGCCAATTTGCAAAGAAAACACTTGCCTAATTTCAAAACCCACTTCACAAACACTTTCAAAACAAACTTTCAAAAACCTTGAAACATCTTTTTAAAAGACAAAACACATTTTGTAAAACATTCGAGTAAAGAATTGTTACAAGGGTAGCCTATACAAGGCATCTTTTTCAAAACATTTTCAAAACCACACACCAAGCACTATTTCAAACAATGGAAAACCAAAGCAAGTTGATCTAAGCAAGTAACTAAGAGCCCATGGATAACCATGGATAGAAGGGGTGCTAATACCTTCCCCTTCTATAATCTACTCCCCGAACCCAAGAAAAATCTCAAAGGTTTTTGCTGTGCTTTTTAAACCTTTCCTTAGGATAAAATAAAAAGTCGGTGGCGACTCTTGCTCAACCGAAACATTTGCGAAAACAAACGCAAAACCACAGTCAGTTCTCCCACCGTATCACAGTCAGCAAGGTCTGTTCAAAAGCATACTGTATGAGATTATGGCGTTGTTTTCGTCATCCTCCCTCTAAAGGCTTGTAACTTTTAGCAAAAGTTGAATGTCATAAAGTTCGTAAAAAGCATAGTTTAAATGTAATGAAAATGAAATAATTCAAGACAAACATATGCAATGCATTAATGAAACAAAGTTTGACATTAATAGGTAATTGTTTGAATAACAAAAGAAATTACAACTTGAAAATTCAAATGAAACAAAAGCCTTCAATGATTTGGCATCGGAGCAGTGATCATGTTTGGAATCTCTGGAGGGTCAAACTCAATCTCCTTGGCATCAATCAAGTCTTGAATCTTGTTCTTCAAAGTCCAAAAGCCGTCGGTGTCATGTCCGGGACTGTCAGAATGAGAGGCACATCTTACGTTTGGATTGTACTTAGAAGAGGAGGTATCAGGATTTTGAGGAGGATCCTTTAGTGTGATCAGTTTCACCTTAAAAAATTGTTGTAATGCTTGAGACAAAGGCATGTTGATGTTAGTGTACTGCCTTTCTTGATATCTTACCCTACGCCTATTGCCCTGTCTTTGTTGAACAAATGTAGGATTAGAGATCAGGATTGCCCCTACCTGTTGATCATGACGTCTCTTTCGACTGTACACAGTATTGGACTCTTTCTTTCCATTGTCTGGTTTTTTCTAAACGTTAGAGGGTGTAATTCCTTGGATCCTTCCACTTTTGATTCCAGCTTCGACCCTTTCACTAGTCAATATCAGCTTGGGGAACCCGACCGAGGAGCTTCCGATTAGGTGTTTGAAGAAAGACCCTGTCAAAGTTCCCATGAAGATGTCGATCATCTCCCTGTCAGTTAAAGGGGGCTGCACCCTACCAGCCAGATCTCTCCACTTTTGGGCGTATCCTTTGAAGCTCTCGTTGGAACCCATGGTCATGTTCTGCAATTGCACGTGAGTTGGTGCAAGATCAGCGTTGTATTGATACTATTTGTAAAAAGCAGCAGCTAAATCCTCCCAGGTGTGGATGCGAGAACTCTCCAATTGATAGAACCACTCGAGTTGAGTCCCTATCATGCTTTCTTAGAAGAAATGGATCCAAAGCTTTGGATCAGTTGTGTAAGGTTGAATCTTGCGGACATAAGACTTTAAATGCATCTTAGGGTAAGAGACTCCATCGTATAGGGCAAAGGTAGGGATTTTGAACTTTGGCAGGATGACCACTCCAGAAACCAAACCCATGTCTCCTAAATCCAAGCCAGGTATCTATTGAATCTCCATAGTATTGAGGCGATCCTCCAACTGTTTCTACTTGTTATCAGTGGGAGGATATTGTTCCTCGGAGTAGTCAGCTTCAACTTCATCAATCCCCAAATTATGGTCTTCTTCAAGACTATCCCCCATGTTGGATGGAGTTGAAAGATCTAGGGCTTTAGGTTTTCTTCTCAAGGTCAGGACGCCTACTGACTTCTTGGACTTCTTCCTCTTGTCTTTGAGAAGGAGAGCTTTCAGGTCCTCTTGCCCTTTATCCATAGCTAGAAACATTTGTTGGAATTGAGTGTTTTGAGCTTGGAGATCTTTCACCGTCTGTTCCATATCCATCTTACTGAAATAAATAGCAAGAAGATAAGGAGACCTGTATGGGAGAAACCTGTCATGATATGATGCATGATATGTGGATGCATGTTTTCAAGGATCTCGCGGGGTAAACGCAAGAAAAAGTTAGAGATTGAATTTTGTTCAACGGCTTTGTTTGGAGAACTTTGTATCGGTGGATGTTCTTCCACGAGAGTTAAGCTCACCATGTCAAGTGGGTCATAGCCATTGACTCAAGTTATTATGCTTGATCTTTGAGGGTGTTTGGTTAGAGGAAAATAAATCCTTCTGCCCCTTGATAGACGTCTGGTTCGTTGTGAACCTGCATCAAAGACCCTAGAGATCCTTGAAATGGTTATTGAAAATGATATGGTATAATGTTATGATGTTATGTACAGGTATGCGAGGTAAGCAAGTTTATATACAAGTAATCATATTCACATAAAGCAGACAAGTCCTTAAGTTTAGGCTTGCATGGAGTTTGTAGGTAAGTACCCTCTTGAAGTCTAGTTGGCTCAAACTGTCCTAGAAATAATGATTGGGTTCTAAAGGATCTCAATATCACCGACCTTTCTCTTAGGCATTGTCTCAGCACAACAATCTTTTCTTGCGGCCGAGATATCCCAAAAGTCTAGCCTCAATGAGTGTAGTATCGAGTATCAACCAATTTTCAGCTCTACACCGAAACCGGCTACCTCACTACCTCCTAATGGCCAAGTTTGTTCAATTAGGGTTCTAAGGTCAATTAGTGCTTCATGACGCCACTCAGCGGCCCCGTATTCTCCTCGATTCATCACAAGGGATACCCGTACCCACAAATGCGTCACACTAACATAGCCATTGTTTCAACCATATCGGTCTATGCCGTACAGTCTCTACAATCTATTGCTATTTACCTAAAAAGGTTTCCCAGATCCGGGTGGAGGATCAAAGCAAGCCCAATACAAAGAACTAAAAATAAAGCACACAAATCAAATAATGAAAGCGAGTAAAGGTGATCTAACCCTAAGGTAACCCCACTTTTTTTTATCCCCAGCAGAGTTGCCAGTTCTGTTATACGGTGGAAGAACTAACTTGATGTTTTGCGTTTGGGTTTACAAATGTTGCGATTTAGCAAGAGTCGCCATCGACTTTTCTTTTATCCAAAAAGGAAAGGTGAAAAAGCACAGGAAAGACCTTTAGAGATGTTTTCTTGAGTTCGGGGGGTAGATCATGAAATAGGAAGGTATTAGCACCCTTTTCATCCATGGTTTTCCATGGGCTCTTAGTTACTTGCTAGATCAACTTACTTTCGTTTGAATGTGCTTTGTGATATGGGCTTTGAAAGTATTTTGAAAATATATTTGTAATGGTTCTCGTCTCTATAAGAACGTATATAAAGTTTTGTTTTGAAAGATAGTTCAAAGGTGTACTTGTGGATTGTGATTTGGAAAGTGGTTTTCGGAAAGATATTTTGCAATGGTTCTCGTCTCTATAAGAACGTATACAAAATGTTTTATCTTTTGGAATTGTTTTGAAATAAGAGTGTTGATGTATAAAAGTGTTTTTTGTAGTTGCGAGCAAGCGAGTAACTAAGAGCGAAACTACCTACTCAGAAGGTCTTAAATGTGCTTTTCCTTTTCCTTTAGATGTGGCTATCTTACCATTGTTTTGGTAAGAAGTCCAATCGTTGGATGTGAAGGGACGAGTATGGGACGTTTGTATAGTCATATAAGGAAACTCATGGGACGTTTTAGCAATGTCGTTTAGGGACCAGATCGTTTTACCGAAGGCAACATCGAGGGTCATCGAGGGACTACGATCTTTTTTTCATCGAAGGGTCTTTGCTAAAACGTCCCTTGTTCAAGGGACATGACTTATTTTTTTTCCGATAGGAAACGAGATGGGATTACCCTAAGGGTGCATGTGTGAATAGTGCATTAGTTTGCATGCATTTTGTCTTGCTTTTGAAAGTCATCTATTTGTTGATTTTTATCTTACCATGCATCCTATTTACTAGCGATATATGAAAGGCAAGTAAAATGCGGAAAGTAAAATCTAAGCTATTACATCACTTTAGGGGGATGGGGGTACAATTTAACAATGGGGATGAAGTAGAAACTAAAATATTACAACCATATCGAATGATAATGAAAATAATGTGAAAACAGTGTAAAATAAAGGAAAGAATGTGTTTTGAACTGCTATGTGTCGACCCATGCCGCTATGCATCGACACATAGCCTTTCCTTTCTCTTGTAAAACAAAATTAGTTCAGTATGAGTCGACACATAATAGGATGCGTCAACGCATTCCCCTTCTTGTGTCGATGCGAAACGCGTATGTATCGATTCATAGGCTCTTTCAGCTGCTGTTTTGTGACTTGAACTCAGTATGGGTCGATGCATGAGGGTTATGTGTCGACTCATACCATGCTTTTCCACTAGGATGGGTCTACACATGAGGATATGTGTCGATACATGCTACACTTTTCTGCCTTAAACATTGTTTTTACTGACTGTACAAGTTAGTTTATGGTATATGATGGATAAACATGAACAATAAATGATTCAATAAACCTAAACCATAAGAAAATGACTAGTTCAACAGGATAATAAAGTACTACATCTTGTCTTTAAAGAACAACAGTTTGTTAATAATGTAATGACAAGATATCAAGTCAAGAGGACTTACCTTTGGGCTGCACTGGTTGTTTTTAGATCTGAATACTTTTCAAAATGTTGTGATGATTTTGTGAGTCTTCAGAAAACTGCTCTGGACTGCTGGAACTGAGTTGGACTGTACTGTAATATTTGTTTAGTATTTTGGGTGATGAAGGTGGATAGCACTACAAGGACTGTTTCTTTATGTTTGGCCAAACTTTGTATGTGATGAAGTGTTTGGCTTATGGAGATTTTGTATGGTGGAATAGTGGATTGGGTTTCTATTTTGAACAAGAACAGATTTGATTTTGAAAAATCAGCCTAGATTAACAAGAATACTGTTTTTCTGCTCAATAAAACTCTTTATTCCCTCTCTCTATGCCCTCTTCCAAAATCCAACCCCTTTGTCTTATGAGACAGTCCTCTTTTGTAGACCCTTTTGACTGTGGTTTAGGGGGGAAAACAAATAAATCATTTTGAATTGTCTTTGCCTACTACTTTGATACGTTCTACACACAATTTTCCTTTGCCATTTTGGTGCAATTTTGGGGCTGTTGTGGTGCAGGCTTGGGCAGACTACATAGAGCAGTTTTGGAATGTATTGGGCAACATGCATACTTAGGATGTAGCATGGAACAAGATTTCTTGCAGGGCAACATAGGGTGTTGTGGCAATGTGATATATCATATTTTCTTCAACTTTGGACAACATAGTTTGTAGCATGTCACAAATTTGGTCTTGTGCACATTATGTCAAAGGCAAAAATATTATGACAAGGTTTTAATCAAGACATAGTTTTAGAATTTGTAATTTTACAAAATGTCACTTTGTAATAACTTGAATTACTTGCATCATTCTAAATTAATCAGAATTGTAGTGAAATGCCATGGAGCGAATGAAATTAACCAAGTATCGAAAATACTTAGAAAATTTAAAAGTCTTGCAAAAGTTGGATTTTTGATTCTCTTGATTTTTGATGATCACATTTCATTTTTTGGATGTCTTGACATAATGTGATTTTTGGGACTCAAATTTGGTCAAAAAGTCAAAGTTTGACTTTTCAGTGTGCAAATGACCATTTTGCCCTTATGAGTGATTTTCTTGGAAAATTGCAGTTCAAGGCTTGGAAACTTGATGGAAGAAAACCTGGGATCCAGGGTGATCCCTTGTGAAAAGAGAGGGCAAATTTTGGGGTGCAACAACCAGCAACACAGAAGTACCCCAAAGAGAAACACTCGGTCGAACGAACTTCTTCTCAAGAAATTCTTCCAACTATTTCTTCAATTCACTCAGCTCTGAAGCTGACATCCTATAAGGAGCCATTGACACTAGACTTATATCCGGTATCAATTCCACAATAAATTAAACTTCACATTATGAAGGCAAAACACCGATTCCATCTGAAAACACTTCTAGAAATTCACAGATAACAGGTAATTCCATACTCGTAACTTCACGATCAACTTGCAACGATGAAAACATTAAAAACAAAAAAGATTCATCTTCTAAAAGTTCATCCCCTTGCTTAGCATACAAAAACATTAGCTCTCCACTGTTGTACCCCAAAATTTGCCCTCCTATTTTCCACAAGAAATCACAGCTTCGGGCTTTTCCTGATTTTTTTCCAGATTGGCTTAAGAATCGGTCAAACAGACTTTTCTTGTCAGTCAAACAAAATTAGGGTTTTTATTGATTTAGAATCAATTCAAGCAGATTGTTAGGGTTTGGTTGAGTTTGGCTCAGGGTTTGATCAGGCAGGCGCTTCTTTGACAGTAAATCCAACATTAGGGTTTGCACGCGCATTTTCAGAAGAATTTGAATCCACAGTGTCTTAATTGATTGTCACATGGTTTTAACGTTTGTTCAAGATTTATGTCTAAACATCTGGGATAAAAGTTGAGGCATTTAAATTGAGAATTTGCAGTGTTTGGTTTAATCAGTAAAAGGAAAGACATGTGGACGTTTGTTTTATTAACTGTGCAATGCTTTTGATTATTCGGAACGCCAGACGTTTATTGATTATTTATCATTTCTAAGTTAAAATTATTGGATATTTTCCAGTTATTATAATTCAAGAAATATAAATAATTAAATAAACAATTGAAGAAGAATTAAAAGAGATTAACTGACAAAAGAGCTTTTATTTATTTTTAATTATTGGTACAAATGTTATTTGGATACATTTACAGTATTTACAAATAATGTTATTACAAATAATTGGAAATAAAATAAAACCATCCTAAAGTTTCCTAAGTCTTCATCTTCTACTGATGCTCCCCATTGCTCAATTGATTTTATCTGCAAAGACAAAAGAGAAAGAAAGAAGTCAAATGCAGATGAATTTAATTAAAAAGGCAGACATATAACTAAAACTCATCACTAAAAGTGATTGGCCGGAATCAGTTGTTCGCCCTCTCTGCAAATCACAAGAAAACTCTTGGTTCACAAAGAGG
Organism: Vicia faba; assembly: GCA_948472305.1. Taxonomy (NCBI): domain Eukaryota; kingdom Viridiplantae; phylum Streptophyta; class Magnoliopsida; order Fabales; family Fabaceae; genus Vicia; species Vicia faba. The sequence continues at coordinate 217,524,854 of OX451739.1, read as the reverse complement.
GATAGAAAATGTTTGCAAGCAATTAAATGCACAAAGCTACATGGAAATATACAATGCTGCATAATTCCAAATTGTCAACCAAAGAGGCAAACTGAACAGCCAAGTGAATATGCCAAAACAAGTGGCCCAAGTCACAGTTTCAAACTAACCAAACTAAGTCAAAATGGCCAACCAAGTGCAGAACTGTCCAAAAGAGATGTCAACTAAGAACTGTCAAAACTGCCTACAAGCTAGCAAAAGCAAGACAGAAAAGCAGGAAGTATGCAGAGGAAAGATACAATGCAAGTAACATATTCAAATTTACATCATTTTCCAGGCCACACTTTTTCAGAGATAGTACAGTCTAAGCAATAAACAATGCTTTTCTGTGGAAAGAGAAAAGAGAGAGAGAAGAGACTTACAGTACAGCAGGCTTAAGGACAAGGATATAACAAAGAAGTATCAGAACAAAAGAGAAGGCAGAACAATACATAGAAAATATATCACAAAAGCATGTCAACCTGCATAAAAAAGCCTTAAAACCTGTAAACACAAGAACCAGAAAAAACAGCCTGCCTACAAACATCAAACCAGTTCACACAAAATTGTAACATCCTGCCTTCCAACTTACAGAACATAAAGCCTTGAAGCAAACCTGCCTTTAAAACCTGTTCAAACCTTCAAAACTAACTCAGTATCAAAAACCCTCAAGCCTTGCTAAGCATAAAACATAAGCCAGCCTGTCAACACAAGCCTGAAGCCTGTTTTCAAGCTCATACCAAAAACCAACATATGAACCTGCCTGTTTCAAAACAAATCCTTTCAAAGCCCAAAGCAAACATAGCATAATACCAAAGCCTGTCAAAACACAAGCTTGCCTCTAGCCTTGTCAAAGAAAAACATCACTAACCCTAACAATCTTTGTTCAAAATCCAATCCATCCAAATGTCCAAATAACAAAAATGAGTGCCTCAGAACTAGGTTCATCATAGGCGAAGCTAGCTCAGTCCAAAAGAGAGAAAGAGAATCAGAATAAGGCAACATCATCAAGTTATCAGAAGTACAACAATAAGGAAACCCAAAACCAACATATCAACAACAAATGAAGCAACAACATACTCAGATTCAAACATCATCATTATAGACAAAAGCTCACTCGAAGCCAAGAGAGGAAAAGAAGCAACAGAAGAAAATCATACAAGCATCTCAGAAACTCAGATATCATAATCAAAGGCAACTGAAGAAAGCAATTCAGAGGTTCGAAACACAACAACAAGCATCACAGAGGTAAGCGACCAAAAGAGGAAAAGAAGCAAATAGGCAAACGTTTTCAGATTTTACAGCATCATCACTAAACGAGGGAATAAAGATACAAAGGTACCAGATTTCCAGCAAAGCTCATCAGCTTCATACTCCCTCCGCCTGCCCGCCTGAGGACACCTCCTATCCACCTCTCCTCCTCCGTCTCCAAAGGCCAACAAAGGTATAAATTTCCTTTTCCCTTTTCTTTTTACATCTCACAAGAAACAAATAATAACACAAAAGATCAATGCATGAAAAAGCTAAAACACGAGCAAGACAAATCCAAAACCCTAAGACATAAAAATGGGAAATTATTACCTTTTCTTGTCGCTGTTGTGCTCAACCATGGAGGGAGGAGGAGTTGACGGTGGCGCCTGGTGGCCATAGGTGGAGAATTTTGTTCAGAAAAGCTTGGCTTGAGAAAGTGAAGAGGACGGAGAAGAAGATGAGTGGCGCCGTTTGTGAAACTTTAAACCCTATTCTGAGACAAATTCATTGAAACCCTAAAACAAATTATCAAAGCGTGTTTGGGCCGGTTCCCCCACAAAAATCCCTAAAGCCCAGTGTTTTCAGGCGTGTGCACCCCCCCCCCCCTTTTTGCTTTAATCCATTTTATTTTTACATTGTTTGGGCCAAGCATTCCCCTTAAGCCCATTTTATTTTCTTAAACCTTTACACAAATTAATACCTTTTCTTTACTTTATTTTCTTATGTGATATAATCTAATTTTCTTTGATTAAATAAGAATAAAATATTAAACTTTTGTACAAAAATATTTTTAATGTTTATTCCACTTTAAAAAGTACATAAAAAAATAGGATTTTTCTAAGTTAAATAATTTTCCTTTTTTAGAATTTTTTTGTTTAAGTAAATTTTTGTATATAAACTAAAATACATAAACATTAATTTTCTTAAACTTAAAGCATTTTTCTTTTCTTTTCTTTAAAACTTTTGTTTATATAATATTAACAAAAACACAAAAAAAGATAATAATACTTAATAAATACTTACTTAATTTTGCATTAAGTTAACATCTCGCATCATGAGTAAATAATCACATACACTTTCACAAATTACTTTTATTTCTCTTTGATTCTTATACATTGCTACATTTTACATTGAGAATGCGATTCGGTTTGGTTGTAAATATTATTTAGACACTACTATCCTGATAAGACTCATCCCCATTTGTAAATATTTGTACCTCCACTCCTGGATACTTATTTGTAATAGCTTAGACTTTAAATTGCCGCAATTTATCGCTTTCTATATACTGTATAGTAATTAGGGTTTGTATGCGAAGATTCAAAATCAACCGCTAGATAACCTAATACAAAGACAAATGCATGATAATCAATACACCAATCACACTCGTACCCCTAGGGTAATCCCGCTTGTTGCCTTCAAAAATGGGCCATGTTGCATGTTGAGTTTCTTTGGCAAAACAAAAACAAATCAAATGATCATAGTCCCTCGATGACGCTTTCGAAGTTGCCTAAACAAAATGATCATAGTCCCTTAAAGTAAAGTTGCCAAAGACACTTGGCACCATTGCATTCATGGTCCATACGATGACCCGCGCCCGTCCCGTTAACATCCTAACACAAGGTTGTTCACCAAATACAATGGTGAAACAACACTGTTAAAAGGGTTAAAACATGAGAAAGATCTTTGAGTAAATTTTGGGGTAGACAACTCTTAGTTACTTGATCAAACTTGCAAAAAACACTTGCCTACTTTCAAAACACACTCCACAACACAACTTTCAAAACAACTTTCAAAACCTTGAAACATCTTTTCAAAAAGACAAACACCTTTTGTAAAACATTCGAGTAAAGAATTGTTACAAGGGTTGCCTAGACAAGGAATCTTTTTCAAAACATTTTCAAAAACACACACACACACCACCATTTCAAGCAATTGAAAATCAAAGACAAGTGATTTAAAACAAGTAACTAAGAGCCCATGGATAACCATGGATGAAAAGGGTGCTAATAACTTCCCTTTTCATAATCTACCCCCCGAACCCACGAAAACATCTCAAAGGTTTTTCCTGTGCTTTTTAACCTTTCCTTTAGGATAAAATAAAAAGTCGGTGGCGAATCTTGCTAAATCGAACAAGTGCGAAAACAAACGCAAACCTCAAGTCAGTTCTCCCACCGTATCACAGAACTGGCGACTCTGCTGGGGATTTATTTAAAAGTGGGGTTACCTAAGGGTTTAGATCACCTTTACATTCTTGCTTTGATAACTTTGATTGCTTTACTTTTTTGGGTCTTTGTTTGGGTTTGTTGTAAATCCTACACCCGGATTTGGGGGCACCTTTTTAGGTAAATAGCAATAAAACTGTGAGGGAACTGTGTGGGGTATACCGACATGGTTGAAGCAGTAAGCTATGTTAGTGTGACATATTTGTGAGTACCGGTAACCCTTCAGTTCAATCAAGGAGAGTACGGGGCCGCTGAGTGATGTCATGAAGCACTAACGAACTCTTAGAACCTTAATTGACCATCTTAGCCTTTTTAGGGGTAGTGAGATGACCGACTTTGGTGCAGTCCGAAGTTGGTAGATACTCGATACTACACTCATTGAGGATTGTTTTCTTGGAATATTTTGGTCGCCAGTTAAGTGGCTAAACCAAAACAATGAACATAGAAAATAATCCAATGATATTGAGCTCCTTAGAACCCGGTTTTTATTTTAGGACAGGATGAGCCAACTAACTTCAAGAGGGTACTTACCTACAAACCCCATGCAAGCCTAAACCTAAGGACTTGTTTTCTTTGTGTGAATATGATTACCTGTATATACACTTACTTGCTTTTGCATACATGTACATGACATCATAACATCATACCATAGCATTTTCACTAACCATTTCAAGGATCTCGAGGGTCTGTTGATGCAGGGCCACGTTGAACCAGACGTCTGACCAAGAGGCAAGAGGTTTTCTCCTCTAAACAAATGTCATCAAAGATCAAGTGCAACAACTTGAATTAGGGCCTATGACCCACTCGACATGGTGAGCTTGATTCTCGTGGAAAGACATCCACCAGTGCAAAGTTCTCCAATCAAAGATCAAAGTTCAACCTCTAACATTTTCTTGTGTTTACCCCAAGAGATCCTTGAAAACATGCATCCACATATCATGCATTGCATCATGACAGTTTTTCCTTTTCAGGTTTCCTTATTCTCCTACTGTTTATTTCAGTAAGAGATGGCTCTAGAAAGGACTGTCAAGGATATCCAGGATCAAAATGCTCAACTTCAGGAAATGTTCTTGAACCTGTCCCAGGGACAAGAAGAAGTGAAAGCTCTCCTCACCAGGGGCATGGTCCAGGGGAATTCAAGCAATGCCAAGAGTGATCAGTTGGAGGAACTGCAGTTCGAGCTGGCAACAATGAGGATCCAGATGATGGGGCAACTGGTGGGCCAGATGGCTCTCATCCAGGACTTGGCTCAAAGACAAGAGGAACTCAGAGTTCTCGTCAACCAACTGCTTCGGGACAACCAAGTGGGGCAAACATCTGAGGTTGAAGAGCAAGTCACCACTCAACCCCTCTCCAGCCAAGAAGACAAAGGGAAGGCTCCTCTACTTGCTTCAGGGTCACAAGCCCATCAACAACCTCGTCAGCGTCAACGGGGTAATCAGCGTAAGCAAAATACGTCGGGAAGACAGTTCACTGAGACTGACATACTGTCATCTCTAATACTGGAGCGCTTGTTGGAGGTCAATCTGACTGCTTTGAGGGATCCTATTCGGAAGCCCAATACCTCCGCTCCTAACTATCATCCCGACGCATTTTGTGTATACCACTCCTATAGCTCGGGACATGACACCGACGACTGTTGGGCCTTGAAGAACAAGATTCAAGATCTGATTGACATTGGAGTGCTAAGGTTCATGCCAGATGGCGAGATGAAAATCTTCCGTTAAGGGTTTCTCCACCTGAAATGACAAAGCTCAAACTGAGAGACTTTTGTTCCATTCAAATTTTCAAGTTTTAATCTCTTTGTTATTCAAACAATTAACTGTTAATGTCAAACTCTGTTTCATTAATGCATTGCATATGTTTGTCTTGAATTCATCCATTCGTTTTCACTACTCTTATGTTTTCTTTATGATATTTAACTCTTGATAAAAAGCTGCAAGCCTTTAGAGGGAGGATGACGAAACAATACCATAATCTCATACAGTATGCTTTTGAACAGACCTTGCTGATGATGTACATGCATTTCTTTCAATTCCCAAACACTGGAGTTATAAGGAGGATAATCCCTAGTCAACCCCTTCGAGCCAAAGAAGTAGGAGTTTTCTGTTCTAAACAAATCAAAAGCTTTGATTTAAACCTGGGGCAGGGTAGTCTCTCAGTTAATTAAAAAAAAAAGATGTGCATTGAAGTCGCAAACTCTCAGTTCGTAATACAACGAACGACATCAAAAAAAGAAAAAACATTCCTTTGGAATCAAAAGACAGTGATGGTTCCTTATCTCATAGCCAGTCATTACCTCTCAAAAGAGAAAAGCCCACTGAGCCAAAACCTATAAAGGAGGTTTAAGAAAGCCGGGGCATCCCGCTGACTGTAATCTCGAAAGCAGGAACAGTCAGGCAAAAGTTAGGGATAACAAATAAAGAAAGAGGTCATTACAAATCCTCAACAACATGAAAAGTGTTGCAAAAAAAAAAGAGGATGACTGCCCTCCAAATTCAACTTGTGTGAACCATCGCCAAAAAAAAGTCGTTCCAAACTCGAATAGAGTTCGACGCACAATTAACTGAGCTTAGGATTGAAGAACATCGCGAAGAGCGGGTGGGTACAAATATACTTTGAGCCTTTATACTTTGTTTCTTAAACCGTGAACCAAGCTACGTTACAACCCTTCAAAAGTCCTAATTGAAGCACGGGTTAGTTCGAAAGCATACTGTTACAAAAGGTATCCTGACTCCTGTAAGGCTTTGCTCTAAGTCTTGTGTTGATTTTGTCTTATAAAAAGTTTTCTGCTAAAAAACGCATTTTTCAAAACTTCGAGACAAGCATAAACTTTGCATTATTTGAATATCGTTGTTTGCATATGGTTATTTGTTTGACAGCGAAGAAATTCCTACAGCAAATGTTCGGAGGAACGAAAACTCTCTCAGTAAGTAAAATCACTTCAAAAAGGATGACACTTCCATTGGCAAATCTCCTATCAACAAAGGGGCATGACATGTCACTATCCAGTTAACCTGGGGCAGTCCAATCAAGATTTCAACAAATCTTTCAAAGTTCAGTTAACCTGGGGCAGTCCAGTCAAGATTTCAACAAATCTTTCAAAGTTCAGTTAACCTGGGGCAGTCCAGTCAACAAATCTTTCAAAGTTCAGTTAACCTGGGGCAGTCCAGTCAACAAATCTTTCAAAGTTCAGTTAACCTGGGGCAATCCAGTCAACAAATCTCTCAAAAGTTCAGTGAACTTGGGGAAAGTCTCCTTCATCGTCACTTGGGGCATTCGAATGTCGAAAGTGTTCAACAATTCCTTCATCACTTGTTGGAAGATACAATTTCAGATACGCTCCAAACACGGTAGCCATTCTGTCACTCATTCAGATCCTAGTTACAGTTTCAGATACACTCCAAACAAGGAAGTCATTATGCTACTCATACAGATCTCAACTCCAAGATACAGTTTCAGATACGCTCCAGACACGGTAGCCATTCTGTCACTCATTCAGACCCAATTACAGTTTCAGATACACTCCAGACAAGGAAGTCATTCTGCTACTCATACAGATCTCAACTCCAAGATACAGTTTCAGATACGCTCTAGACACGGTAGCTATTCTGTTACTCATTCAGATCCTAGTTACAGTTTCAGATACACTCCAAACAAGGAAGTCATTCTGCTACTCATACAGATCTCAACTCCAAGATACAGTTTCAGATACGCTCCAGACACAGTAGCCATTATGTCACTCATTCAGATCCAGTTACAGTTTCGGATACACTCCAGAAAAGGAAGTCATTCTGCTACTCATACAGATCTCAACTCCAAGATACAGTTTCAGATACGCTCCAGACACGGTAGCCATTCTGTCACTCATTCAGATCCAGTTATAGTTTCAGATACACTCCAGACAAGGAAGTCATTCTGCTACTCATACAGATCTCAACTCCAAGATACAGTTTCAGATACGCTCCAGACACGGTAGCCATTTTGTCACTCATTCACAATATCAGAATACTACGAAGCCTGGAGTCGACCAGATAGTGGTATATCTTCAACACAAGCCGTGAAACCCGGATTCGACCGGATAACAGCTTAGCAAGTTATTGTGAAGCCTGGACTACGACCAGATAGCAATACAAGTTTCTGTGAAAGCCTGGAGATCGACCAGATAGCAGTTAACGGTTAACAGAATGAAGATTCTCATTCTCAAAGTGGCGTATAACCCAAGTTCCAGATTAATACCTATAACAAGCCTGGAAAATATCTATGGACAACTGATTGTAGATCAACACCTGTAACAAGCCAGGAAAACTATCTACATGAAGAGATTGAAGATTAATACCTGTAACAAGCCAGGAAAACTATCTTTCTTTCTCAGGTCAGAGATTAATACCTGAAACCAGCCAGGACAACTATCTCACCGACCAACCTTTTCAAGATCCCAGATCAATACCTGCAGCAATCAAAAGATTCTTGCAATCCCCAGCGGAGCTAAAACTTCCAACTATCAATCCCCAAGCAGGATGAAGACTCTCATTCTCAGTTCCTCACAGAGTATTCAGATATTCCCCAGTGAAGATCTCCTCAAGACAGGAATCCCCAGTAGATTGGTATACAACCCAAGCTCCTAATTCCCTAACAGCGGTCCCAGGACTTCTCATTTTCAATGATCGAAGTATTTTCAATCCCCTGCAGCAGTCAAGGAATTACTTTCCCCGGCAGCAGTCAAGATTCTTTTATCTCCAGCCATCCAGGATTCATCTATCCTCAGCAAGACAGCTCATCAGCTTACATGCACATTCATCACATTCATATCATAAACATTGATGAAGTACAATTCATGCATCATGACATTGCATACAACTAACTCTTTACCTTTTCAGGAAAGATCAGTCAAAAGACGAAGATCATCATCTTCCGAGATTCTTTCTAGAAATAGTTCAGATGTGACCCAAACATGGCGACATTCTGATACTTATTCCAGATTCACCCAGAGGTAGTTCAGATGTGACCCAGACATGGCGACATTCTGATACTTATTCCAGATTCTTCCAGATGCAGTTTTACACGGACTCATCATCAGGAAAACCTACACCAGTTCCTTCTTAAATTCAGATGCAGTTTTACACGGACTCATCATCAGGAAACCCTACACCGGTTCCTTCTCCACTTCAAGACTTTTGAAAACAGTTTACGGGTTCTCCAGACACGGATGTTAACCTATCGCTTGTTCAGATTCTTCAACTTCTGAAAACAGTTTACGGGTTCTCCAAACACGGATGTTAATCTATCGCTTGTTCAGACTCAACTTTTGAAAACAGTTTACGGACGCTTCCCAACATGGATGCTGCTCTATCGCTTATTCAATTTCAAGACTTCTGAAAACAGTTTACAGGTTCTCCAGACACGGATGTTAACCTATCGCTTGTTCATATTCTTCAACTTCTGAAAACAGTTTACGGATTCTCCAAACACGGATGTTAATCTATCGCTTGTTCAGACTCAACTTTTGAAAACAGTTTACGGACGTTTCCCAACATGGATGCTGCTCTATTGCTTATTCAATTTCAAGACTTCTGAAAACAGTTTACGGGTTCTCCAGACACGGATGTTAACCTATCGCTTGTTCAGATTCTTCAACTTCTGAAAACAGTTTACAGATTCTCCAGACACAGATGTTAATCTATCGCTTGTTCAGATGCAACTTTTGAAAACAGTTTACGGACGCTTCCCAACATGGATGTTGATCTATTTCTTATTCAACTTCAAGACCTCTGAAAACAGTTTACGGGTTCTCCAGACACGGATGTTAACCTATCGCTTGTTCAGATCCAAGGCCTTTGAAAACAGTTCACGGATTCTCCAAACACGGATGTTAATCTATCGCTTGTTCAGATGAAACTTTTGAAAATAGTTTACGGATGCTTCCAGACACGGATGTCAATCCATTGCTTGTTCAAGACCCCCCAGTTCAGAGATTTTCCAAAACATGGGTACCTTTCTGATACTCATCCACTCACCAATGACATACAGTTCAACAAACATTTCCAGATGGCATCTCTAAGCCCATCCTCCTACCAACAACATCCAGATGGCATCTCTAAGCCCATCCCCCGACAAGATTCTGTCACATCCCTAGATGGAATCTCTAAGTCCATCTCCAAATGGTATCTTTAAGCCCATTCCCTCTACCATCACATCACCGAGTGCAAATTTTTTGGGCACTCTAGTGTCCAATCTCCTTTTACCCTCGAGTCGCGAAAGGCAAACTTGCCAATCTAACTCGTCGAGTTCAAGAAGATTGAACAGGGGAAACTGTTGTACCCCAAAATTTGCCCTCCTATTTTTCCACAAGAAATCACAGCTTCGGGCTTTTCCTGATTTTTTTCCAGATTGGCTTAAGAATCGGTCAAACAGACTTTTCTTGTCAGTCAAACAAAACTAGGATTTTTATTAATTTAGAATCAATTCAAGCAGATTGTTAGGGTTTGGTTGAGTTTGGCTCAGGGTTTGATCAGGCAGGCGCTTCTTTGACAGTAAATCCAACATTAGGGTTTGCACGCGCATTTTCAGAAGAATTTGAATCCACAGTGTCTTAATTGACTGTCACATGGTTTTGACGTTTGTTCAAGATTTCTGTCTAAACATCTGGGATAAAAGTTGAGGCATTTAAATTGAGAATCTGCAGTGTTTGGTTTAATCAGTAAAAGGAAAGACATGTGGACGTTTGTTTGATTAACTGTGCAATGCTTTTGATTATTCGGAACGCCGGACGTTTATTGATTATTTATCATTTCTAAGTTAAAATTATTGGATATTTTCCAGTTATTATAATTCAAGAAATATAAATAATTAAATAAACAATTGAAGAAGAATTAAAAGAGATTAACTGACAAAAGAGCTTTTATTTATTTTTAATTATTGGTACAAATGTTATTTGGATACATTTACAGTATTTACAAATAATGTTATTACAAATAATTGGAAATAAAATAAAACTATCATAAAGTTTCCTAAGTCTTCATCTTCTACTGATGCTCCCCATTGCTCAATTGATTTTATCTGCAAAGACAAAAGAGAAAGAAAGAAGTCAAATGCAGATGAATTTAATTAAAAAGGCAGATAGATAACTAAAACTCATCATTAAAAGTGATTGGCCGGAATCAGTTGTTCGCCCTCTCTGCAAATCACAAGAAAACTCTTGGTTCACAAAGAGGGATAGAAAATGTTTGCAAGCAATTAAATGCACAAAGCTACATGGAAATATACAATGCTGCATAATTCCAAATTGTCAACCAAAGAGGCAAACTGAACAGCCAAGTGAATATGCCAAAACAAGTGGCCCAAGTCACAGTTTCAAACTAACCAAACTAAGTCAAAATGGCCAACCAAGTGCAGAACTGTCCAAAAGAGATGTCAACCAAGAACTGTCAAAACTGCCTACAAGCTAGCAAAAGCAAGACAGAAAAGCAGGAAGTATGCAGAGGAAAGATACAATGCAAGCAACATATTCAAATTTACATCATTTTCCAGGCCACACTTTTTCAGAGATAGTACAGTCTAAGCAATAAACAATGCTTTTCTGTGGAAAGAGAAAAGAGAGAGAGAAGAGACTTACAGTACAGCAGGCTTAAGGACAAGGATATAACAAAGAAGTATCAAAACAAAAGAGAAGGCAGAACAATACATAGAAAATATATCACAAAAGTATGTCAACCTGCATAAACAAGCCTTAAAGCCTGTAAACACAAGAACCAGAAAAAACAGCCTGCCTACAAACATCAAACCAGTTCACACAAAACTGTAACATCCTGCCTTCCAACTTACAGAACACAAAGCCTTGAAGCAAACCTGCCTTTAAAACCTGTTCAAACCTTCAAAACTAACTCAGTATAAAAAACCCTCAAGCCTTGCTAAGCATAAAACATAAGCCAGCCTGTCAACACAAGCCTGAAGCCTATTTTCAAGCTCATACCAAAAACCAGCATATGAACCTTCCTGTTTCAAAACAAAACCTTTCAAAGACCAAAGCAAACATAGCATAATACCAAAGCCTGTCAAAACACAAGCTTGCCTCTAGCCCTGTCAAAGAAAAACATCACTAACCCTAACAATCTTTGTTCAAAATCCAATCCATCCAAATGTCCAAATAACAAAAATGAGTGCCTCAGAACTAGGTTCATCATAGGCGAAGCTAGTGTTAGAACAAAGTTTGAATCTACTACCCTAAGTTTAAGTTTTGATGATAACAAAATGAAAGGATATATTAAGTATGTGAATCATTTAAGAACTATTTGCTACCTAAAATATTACGTTCTGTTTTGCAGAAACTCTGATAGGTATCAGCAAGAGCACACCTAATCAGCATCAGAATATTGGTTTTTAACATCAACATCAGAAGATGCTATATCAGAATACCAGAATCAGAAGAACAATTCACACGTATACTGAAGCTTGATGAACAGAACTGCGCTCAACACTCTGATAAAGACAACAACAGTTCATCAGCACTTAAGTAGAGTCAGAATGAGGCCAAGCCACAACATGCTTTAAGTTGCAACGGTACTGTGCATTGAAAGCAAATTATTACCAACGGCATCATTCCAGACAAGATCTGCTCAATAAGGAAAGTTTGTTATTGGCATTGAATCAAGATTATTGCTCCAACGTTCAACTATTTCAGTGCTATATAAACAAGACTATGAAGATTGAATTGGCTAATGCTCTACATCATATTACACACCTAAAAGCTAATCATCATCTTCCTTCTCTCAGTTTGCTAAACGCTTCATATTTCCTTACTCAGTATTTTAGCAATCTAGTTTCAATAAGCTTAAGTTGTGTAACATCACAGTTGTGATACAGTTTTGTAGAAAATATTCACACACCTAGATTTATCTTCTTTGTAAGAAAGTGTTTCCTTGACAAACCGGGATGTGGTTTGCATCAAGAAGGATTTAGCAGTTGTTAAAGCATATTGTATTATTCAGTTGAATATAGTGGATTAAGACCTCGTTGGAGAGAGGCGAAATCACCTTGACGGGTGGACTGGAGTAGTTTGAGATCAAACGAACCAGGATAAAAATATCGTGATCATTGCAAGTGTTTTTCAGTTTTACAATTCAACCCCCTTCTTGTGTTTTTCACTTCTTCAATTGGCATCAGAGCGCCTGGTTCTGAGCTAAAACACTTAACCGTGTCAGTACAAGATCCAGCGTCAGAAAAACACAATGGCAGGAAATTATTCTCACACCAGCAATGACAACCATGAGGACAGAGACAGATTCAGCGGGAAACCTCCAGTCTTTGATGGAGAAAACTTTGATTACTGGAAAGACAAAATTGAAAGCTTCTTTCTGGCACATGATGCTGATCTGTGGGATATGGTGTCAGATGGATACACGCACCCTGTGAATGCAAGCGGTCAGAAGATTGATAGAAAAACAATGTCTGACCAACAAAAGCGTGACTTCAAGAATCACCACAAGGCCATAACCATCCTTCTCAGCGCCATCTCATATGCTGAATATGAAAAGATCTCCAACAGAGACACATCAAAGAACATGTTTGACTCACTCAGAATGACGCATGAGGGCAACGTTCAGGTCAAAGAAACTAAAGCTCTGGCGCTCATTCAGAAGTATGAGGCGTTCAAAATGGAAGAAAGTGAATCCATTGAAACAATGTTCTCAAGATTCCAGATTCTGGTAGCTGGTCTCAAGGTTCTGGACAAAGGTTACTCTACTGCTGATCACGTCAAGAAAATCATCAGAAGTTTACCCAAGCAGTGGAGGTCAATGGTTACAGCTCTGAAGCTAGCAAAAGATCTCAACAAAATTTCTCTGGAGGAACTTATCAGCTCCCTCAGAAGTCATGAGATAGAGCTAGAAGCTGATGAACCCCAGAAGCAAGGTAAGCCTTTAGCATTAAAATCTAACAAAAAACCTGAGTCTAAAGTTTTGCAGGCAGTTGAAGAAACATCTGATGGATCCTCATCAGAAGAAGACGAACTCTCCCTTCTCTCCAGAAGAGTGAATCAACTGTGGAAGCAGAGGCAAAGGAAGTTCAGGAATCCCAGAAGATCTGATCAGAACGAGTCTTCTTCCAGATACAGAAGGACAGATTCTTCCTCTGGATACAGAAGATCTGGTGGCTCCTCAAGTAGCAGAAAGCCAAACACCAAGGACATCGTCTGCTATGAGTGCAATGAGCAAGGACACTACAAGAGTGACTTCCCAAAGCTTCAGAGGGAAAAGCCCAAAAAGAAGTTTGGAAGAGAAAAGAAGAAAAGTCTCATGGCTACATGGGATGACTCTGACTCGTCTGAAGCTGACTCAGAATCAGATGATGAGAGAGCAAGCATAGCTCTCATGGCCAACATCTCAGAAGATAGTGAAGCTTCTGAATCAGACTCAGAATCAGATACTGAAGAGGTATTTCCTAACTTTGCTGTTAATTTTACCAAGGCTGAACTTGCTGAAAGCCTTAATGAAATCCTGGAAAGGTATCAGCAGATTAGAGTTAAATTCAGAGACCTGAAAAGGAATCTTGAATCTGACTCTAATAAGACTGAGAGTCTTAAATTGGAGAATTCTGAGCTGAGAATTAAAATTTCAAAATTAGAAAATACTTTACAAAACTCTCAGAAGGAACCAATTTCTGAAACTCCCAGCAACGCTGATGAGATCATCAAGGAGTATGATCACAGTTTCCAGAAGTTCCTTGCTAAAAGCATAGATAGAAGCAAAATGGCTTCAATGATCTATGGAGTTAGCAGAAACGGCAGGAAGGGAATAGGATACCAAGGTAAGGTTCCTACACCAAAGAATGTCATGGACTTAACCATTAAACACACTCCTCTGAATTTACATTTTGTGTATGGTCACACATATGATATTAAATACACTAGCAGTAAGTACTCTGTGAAACCAAAATTCAACCAGAGTTTTGGTAAATCTAACAAATCAGGACCCAAGAAAATCTGGGTACCTAAGGATAAAATAATACATGTTGCAGATATCTTTAGCAGCAAGTCAGAAACACCAGTCATGGTACCTGGACTCTGGCTGCTCGCGACACATGACGGGAAGAAGGCATATGTTCCAAAGCTTGGAACTTAAGCCTGGAGGCCACGTTGGCTTTGGAGGCAATCTGAGGGGAAATATAATTGGCTCTAGAACTGTAGGTAATGGAAATCTTCCCTCTATTAATAATGTTCTGCTAGTAGATGGATTAATGCATAATCTGTTATCCATAAGTCAATTAAGTGATAACGGTTATGATATAATCTTTAATCAAAAATCATGTAAAGTTGTTAGTCAGAAAGATGAGACTATCCTATTTAATGGAAAGAGGAAAAACAACATTTACAAAATCAAACTTTCTGAACTAAAGAGTCAGAATGTAAAGTGCCTTCTGTATGTTAACAACGAGCAGTGGATCTGGCACAGAAGATTGGGGCATGTTAGTATGAGAAGAATATCTCAGATTAACAAACTCAATCTGGTCAGAGGACTTCCTAATTTGAAGTTCAATTCAGATGCTCTGTGTGAAGCATGTCAGAAAGGCAAGTTTGCAAAACCTTCTTTTAAATCTAAAAATGTTGTTTCTACCTCTAAGCCATTATAACTTCTGCACATTGACTTATTTGGACCAGTTAAAACTGCTTCAGTCAGTGGCAAGAAGTATGGGTTAGTAATCGTAGATGACTATAGCAGATGGACATGGGTAAAGTTCTTAAGACACAAGGACGAGTCACACTCTGTGTTTGTCACCTTCTGTAACCAAGTTCAGAATGAAAAGGATCTTAGAATCGTTAAAGTCAGAAGTGATCATGGTGGAGAATTTGAAAACAAAGATTTTGAGTCATTCTTTAATGACAGAGGCATTCTGCATGATTTCTCTTGTCCTAGAACTCCCCAACAAAATGGAGTTGTAGAATGAAAGAACAGAACATTGCAAGAAATAGCCAGAACCATGATCAATGAGACAAACGTTGCTAAGATCTTCTGGGAAGAGGCAATAAACACAGCGTGCTACATTCAGAATAGAATCTCAATAAGACCTATTTTGGAAAAGACTCCATATGAATTGTGGAAGAACAGAAAGCCCAACATTTCATATTTTCATCCATTTGGATGTACCTGTTTTATGTTAAATACAAAGAATTATTTGAACAAGTTTGACTCTAAAGCACAGAAGTGTATTATGTTAGGATACTCTGAACGCTCAAGAGGGTACAGAGTATACAATACAGAAACACAGATTGTAGAAGAATCAATCAGTGTTCGTTTTGATGACAAGCTTGACTCTAAAAAGTCAAAGCAGAATGAAGTTTTTGCAGGTATGGAAATTGAATTTACAGGTTCTGAAGACAAGTCATCAGAAGCTCTCAACACAAACACTCCTTCAACATCTGAAAGGAGCACTGCTAGCAATCCTACAACAGCTGCTGATCAACCTCAGAAGAGATTACCCAGAAGCAGCTTGGATCACCCAGAAGAGACTATCTTAGGAAGAAAGGAAGATCCAATCAGAACAAGAGCAAGCTTCAGAAACTCTGAAGAAACCCTCATGGGACTTGTGTCTCTGATTGAACCTTCTTCTATTGATGAAGCACTTCTGGATAATGACTGGATTCTGGCAATGCAAGAAGAGCTGAATCAATTCACCAGAAATGACGTATGAGATCTTATTCCCAGACCAAAAGGATTCAACGTCATTGGAACAAGATGGGTCTTCAGAAACAAGCTAAACGAACAAGGTGAAGTCATCAGAAACAAAGCACGAATGGTTGCACAAGGTTATAGTCAGCAAGAGGGGATAGACTATACAGAAACCTTTGCTCCAGTCGCCAGGTTAGAATCTATCAGACTTTTAATTTCATTTGTTGTTAATAGAGGCATCACTCTGTATCAGATGGATGTCAAGAGTGCATTTTTAAATGGTTATATAGAAGAAGAGGTTTATGTGCACCAACCCCCTGGTTTTGAAAATACAAAACATCCAGAACATGTTTTCAAACTAAAGAAGTCACTATATGGTCTGAAACAAGCTCCCAGAGCTTGGTATGAAAGGCTAAGTAACTTTCTGTTAGAAAATGAATTCACCAGAGGGAAGGTGGACACTACCTTATTCTGTAAATCAGTTAAGAATGACATCTTAGTCTGTCAAATTTATGTTGATAATATTATCTTTGGTTCTACTAATCCTTCTCTTGGAAGAAAATTTGCTAAGTGTATGCAGGCAGAATTTGAGATGAGCCTCATGGGGGAACTGAAATTCTTTCTAGGAATTCAGATCAATCAAACTCCAGAGGGAACTTACATTCATCAGAGAAAATACATCAAAGATCTTCTGAAGAAATTTGACCTCTCAGAATGTAAGCCATCAAAGATTCCAATGCATCCCACATGCATTCTGGAAAGAGAAGAGGTAAGCAAAAATGTAGAACAGAAAGTCTACAGAGGTATGATTGGTTCTCTCCTTTATCTGACAGCTTCAAGACCTGATATATTATTCAGCGTATGTATTTGTGCTAGATTCCAATCAGATCCTAGAGAATCTCACTTAACAGCTGTTAAGCAAATTTTCAAGTATCTGAAAGGGACTACTAATCTGGGTTTGTTTTATAGAAAATCTAGTGATTACAGTTTAGTAGGCTACTGCGATGCTGACTTTGCTGGAGACAGAGTATAGCGTAAAAGTACTTCTGGAAGCTGCCAATTTCTGGGAGAAAATCTGATCTCTTGGTCCAGCAAAAGGCAATCAACAATTGCGCTATCAACAGCAGAAGCTGAGTACATAGCAGCAGCAGGATGTAGCACACAAATGCTCTGGATGAAAAGTCAGCTTGAAGACTTCCAGATTTTTGAGAGTAACATCCCTATACTCTGTGATAATACTTCTGCTATTTGCTTAAGTAAGAATCCTATTTTACATTCTAGAGCTAAGCATATAGAAATAAAACATCATTTCATTAGGGACTATATTCAGAAAGGAATTTTGAACTTAAAATTTATAGATACAAACCATCAATGGGCTGATATCTTCACTAAACCCCTTTCTGAAGATAGGTTCAATTTCATTCTGAAACATCTCAGCATGAAAATCTTCCCAGAGTGAAAATGTTTTAATTCCATATTTTTATCTTCAGAATGTATTTGTTTTACTGTGAACTTATGATCAATCTCTTTTCAGAAAGATAGAACCTGCAGATTGTATCAGATGCTAGTCTTAAAGATCTGAGAGTCTAAGCTCAAGGATAGACGTGCTGATCACTAAATCAAACAAGTGTCATCCAATCATCAGCAAATCTCTAAAGCAGAACGCGTGCACGCTTCTGAGAAGGCAAAACGTTGATTGGGTGCATTGAGACACATGTCTGGTAACCGTTTTAAGTATCTTTCTCAAATCCCCGAAAATCAGCAAGCATTAAATGAAAGTAATCATGTTTTTAAAACGTAATCATGATTTTATTTCTCTTTCTTGAAAACGTTTACACTTTCAAAATATTCTGAAGCCTATTTAAGCACGTTAACCTCTCACTTTAATCTTTTACAGTTTCTCATTATCTCTCAAGTATTCTCTGCATTTTTCTGTGTTCATCTCTCTCAAACCCATTTTCTCAGTTTTTTCTCAAAATCCCTAAGTGTGAACATGGAAACCTCCAGCAGTGCTTCTGCAGGTTCTCAGAAGAAAGCATCATCTGAACAGTATCAAGTTCCATTCATAACACTCCTCACTCCAGTGAAGAATCTTGAAGTGTTATCTGAACTGATTATTGATTTTGGCAGTCTGAAGGAGAATGGTTTTGATTTAACAGAAGAAGTTAGGGCACAGAAATGGGAAAGGTATTTTGACAGGTTGGTTGGACCAACATTCCCAATGTTAGTCAAGGAGTTCTGGATTCATGCAACTGCTTCAACGCATCAAGTCACCTCCTACATAATGGGGAAGAAGATTGTGATCACTGAGGATCACATTGCTAAGTTGATTGGTTACAGTGGCGGTGGCGTCCGCTGTATTGATATGGCTGAGAGATGTGCTGACGTGGGCGTCATAGCAGAAAGGATTTTCACCCTTGGGGTGCCCAGCAGCAAGATCAGAGATCTGAAGGATCACCACAGAGTTTGGGCGAAGATAATTCTGGGGTGTTTTAATCATAGGAAGCCAACTAGTTCCCCTGATTACATAAATATAGATCAGCAGTTTCTGATCTATTTTATCAATCAGAAGGTAAAAATCAACTTGGCTCATCTTCTGTTTAATCACCTCAGAACAAGCGTGAAGGAGACCAGGGAAGAAGAAAGAACAAAGAGGGATTGGATACCCTTTGGAAGGTTAATATCAGATATTCTGACTGAGAATAGGCTGATAGAGCACCTGATAGAAGCTCAAGAGTTAAGCACCATTGAACCAACGGTTGGAAAGCCTCTGAACGCGAAGAATCTGAAGAAAATGAAGTTAATAGAGAATATCAGAAAGGAACCCAGCGTTACTCCCACTGCTGACATCACCAGCAGAAGAGTCCCACTGAGTGACTTTCCTTTATTTTCTGAGATAGAATCTAAACCAGTGGTGGTTCTCAGATATTTGGACGCGTGCAAGGCTGATGGTACAGATCCCAATCTGAATATCAAAGATCTGCACCAACCTCAACCAGAAGTTACACTGAAGAAGACAAAGAAAAGGAAGGCCCCTTCAGAAGGAACATCCCAGCAGACACCCAAGAAAAGAGGTAATTTATCTGCTGCTTCTGTTTTAAATTCTTCTACTATTCCAACATCAATCCCATCTCCAACTTCTCATAGAATCTCAATCTCCATCCCAACAATAGATGAAACTGAACCAGAAGATGACCCTTCTAAGGCACTACAACTCAGAAGACCCCGAACCAAACATCCCAAACCAACAATTTCAACAACATCAGCAATTGACAAAGTGTTGTCTGACATTGATCAACACACCTCTGATCACCCCTCCAATAATCCAAACTCTGAACCACAAATTGTCCACTCTCCACAACCAGAACAACCTCTCTCACCCATTCCAGAAGAACCACTTATCCCTGAACAACCAGAAATTCCTCCTCCTTCTCCACAACCAGCAATTCCTTCTCCCTCTCCTCAACCAGAAATTCATCCACCATCACCTCAACCATCACCTCAACCTGAGTTTCATCACTCTGAGACTCCAACTCCTCCACCTTCTGAACCTCACTCTCCTCAATCCTCTGAACCACAACCTATGGCAATCCAGCTGCCATGTGGAACAACAGTAACCATGGCCCAGCTTCCATCCTCGCCAGAATCCACACCACCAAATACTCCCAAAACCCCAAACAGTCCAATCATTATTTCTGATTCTCCCACTCCATCTCCCAAACAAACAGCTCCCAAACAAACCACAGAAAACCCCAGCAGGACCTTCATAGATTTAACAATCCTTGACCGTCTTGTTGATCTGAAAAATAAAATAGCCATTCCAAAACCAAAACAGCCAGATGTTGGCTCTGGTATTATGAATTTTGAAACAGGTTTGCAGCAGTGGATTGCTTCTCTGAAGCAAGTCTGTCCTGGAATGATTGATCCAGCTGCCTCTGACCAACTCTGGTCACAATTCAGAATTTGGGTACGTGCTGAAGCCCTCAAGTTGCAGGATATCAACTATGAGCAGGCACAACAGAACTTCAGCAAGCTGCTGAAGGAAGTTGAAAGTCAGCTGCCACAGGAAGACGTGCTCCTTCTGGATAGTGAGCCATGGCCTGAGAAGCGTCCAACTTCAAAGGTGCAACCAGAAGAAGACAAGACTATTCAAGCTGAAGCCAGTCAAGCTGAAGATGTTGCAGAAATCTCTCAGAAGCTCCCTGCTTCTGATGTTTCTCAAGCTGCCTTGGACAGGCAGACACTGGAAGAGCTGAAGCTGAATGACATTCGTCTGCAGCAAAGGATGGATGAAAATGACCAGAAGATGAAAGAAAGGATGGATGTGCAGGATAGCAAGATAGATACAGTAGTCAGCATGGTGCACAAGAAGAATGAGACTGCTGATCAGATCAAAGCCATGCTGGAGAACCTGTTCACACGCCTTCCTCCCCAACCTTAGATTTTCATTCATGCCATTTTCATGTTTTCTTTGCTTATCTGTTGTACTGTTTTGTTTGATTCTGAATATTTTAATATGACAAGTTTTTCTGCTCTAATTGTTTTAGCACTTCACTTACACTTTTTGATTGCTGACAAAAAGGCGGAGAACAAAAATGATATTTTTCAATAAACAGAGTACTAAGACAGAAAATCTCAAACAGTCTAACTCTGATATACTTGAATATGTTTTCTGTTTGTGCTTAAGTCTACAGGTACAAGAATGCTCTATGATATTCTGAAGACTAAAGCTCTGATACTCTGATCTAAAGCAAAGCTCTGAAAAAGCTATGATACTCTGATATGAAGCTCTGCTCTGACATTCTGATCTAAAGCCTCTAACAGTCAAAGCTCTGATATTTTGATGATCAAAGAAAGACAATAAAGATCTGATCCTGAAGAACTCTTGGAATCAAAAAGGGAAGTAATAAATTCAGGGGGAGTATCTCTCAACTCTGACATCTCTTTATCCCTTATCTTTGATAACCTCTTACTCTGATACATCTTATCATTTAGTTATCTCTGATACGTTTTCACGTTATTTTCAATTAAAAATATCTAGTTTTTGTCATCATCAAAAAGGGGGAGATTGTTAGAACAAAGTTTGAATCTACTACCCTAAGTTTAAGTTTTGATGATAACAAAATGAAAGGATATATTAAGTATGTGAATCATTTAAGAACTATTTGCTACCTAAAATATTACGTTCTGTTTTGCAGAAACTCTGATAGGTATCGGCAAGAGCACACCTAATCAGCATCAGAATATTGGTTTTTAACATCAGCATCAGAAGATGCTATATCAGAATACCAGAATCAGAAGAACAATTCACACGTATACTGAAGCTTGATGAACAGAACTGCACTCAACACTCTGATAAAGACAACAACAGTTCATCAGCACTTAAGCAGAGTCAGAATGAGGCCAAGCCATAACACGCTTTAAGTTGCAACGGTACTGTGCATTGAAAGAAAATTATTACCAACGGCATCATTCCAGACAAGATCTGCTCAATAAGGAAAGTTTGTTATTGGCATTGAATCAAGATTATTGCTCCAACGTTCAACTATTTCAGTGCTATATAAACAAGACTATGAAGATTGAATTGGCTAATGCTCTACATCATATTACACACCTAAAAGCTAATCATCATCTTCCTTCTCTCAGTTTGCTAAACGCTTCATATTTCCTTACTCAGTATTTTAGCAATCTAGTTTCAATAAGCTTAAGTTGTGTAACATCACAGTTGTGATACAGTTTTGTAGAAAACATTCACACACCTAGATTTATCTTCTTTGTAAGAAAGTGTTTCCTTGACAAACCGGGTTGTGGTTTGCATCAAGAAGGCTTTAGCAGTTGTTAAAGCAGATTGTATTATTCAGTTGAATATAGTGGATTAAGACCTCGTTGGAGAGAGGCGAAATCACCTTGACGGGTGGACTGGAGTAGTTTGAGATCAAACGAACCAGGATAAAAATATCGTGTTCATTGCAAGTGTTTTTCAGTTTTACAATTCAATCCCCCTTCTTGTGTTTTTCACTTCTTCAGCTAGCTCAGTCCAAAAGAGAGAAAGAGAATCAGAATAAGGCAACATCATCAAGTTATCAGAAGCACAACAATAAGGCAACCCAGAACCAACATATTAACAACAACTGAAGCAACAACATACTCAGATTCAAACATCATCATCATAGACATAAGCTCACTCGAAGCCAAGAGAGGAAAAGAAGCAATAGAAGCAAATCATACAAGCATCTCATAAACTCAGATATCATAATCAAAGGCAACTGAAGCAAGCAATTCAGAGGTTCGAAAAACAACAACAAGCATCACAGAGGTAAGCGACCAGAAGAGGAAAAGAAGCAAATAGGCAAGCGTTTTCAGATTTTACAGCATCATCACTAAACGAGGGAATAAAGATACAAAGGTACCAGATTTCCAGCAAAGCTCATAAGCTTTATACTCCCTCTGCCTGGCCGCCTGAGGACACCTCCTATCCACCTCTCCTCCTCCGTCTCCAAAGGCCAGCAAAGGTATAAATTTCCTTTTCCCTTTTCTTTTTCATCTCACAAGAAACAGATAATAACACAAAAGATCAATGCATGAAAAAGCTAAAACACGAGCAAGACAAATCCAAAACCCTAAGACATAAAAATGGGAAATTATTACCTTTTCTTGTCGCTGTTGTGCTCAACCATGGAGGGAGGAGGAGTTGACAGTGGCGCCTGGTGGCCATAGGCGGAGAATTTTGTTCAGAAAAGCTTGGCTTGAGAAAGTGAAGAGGAGGAAGAAGAAGATGAGCGGCGCCGTTTGTGAAACGTTAAACCCTATTCTGAGACAAATTCATTGAAACCCTAAAACAAATTATCAAAGCGTGTTTGGGCCGGTTCCCCCACAAAAATCCCTAAAGCCCAGTATTTTCAGGCGTGTGCCCCCCCCCCCCCCCCTTTGCTTTAATCCATTTTATTTTTACATTGTTTGGGCCAAGAATTCCCCTTAAGCCCATTTTATTTTCTTAAACCGTTACACAAATTAATACCTTTTCTTTACTTTATTTTCTTATGTGATATAATCTAATTTTCTTTGATTAAATAAGAATAAAATCTTAAACTTTTGTACAAAAATCTTTTTAATGTTTATTCCACTTTAAAAAGTACATAAAAAATAGGATTTTTCTAAGTTAAATAATTTTCCTTTTTTAGAATTTTTTTGTTTAAGTAAACTTTTGTATATAAACTAAAATACATAAACATTAATTTTCTTAAACTTAAAGCATTTTTCTTTTCTTCTCTTTAAAACTTTTGTTTATATAATATTAACAAAAACACAAAAAAAGATAATAATACTTAATAAATACTTACTTAATTTTGCATTAAGTTAACATCTCGCATCATGAGTAAATAATCACATACACTTTCACAAATTACTTTTATTTCTCCTTGATTCTTATACATTGCTACATTTTACATTGAGAATGCGATTTGGTTTGGTTGTAAATATTATTTGAACACTACTATCCTGATAAGACTCATCCCCATTTGTAAATATTTGTACCCCCACTCCCGGATACTTATTTGTAATAGCTTAGACTTTAAATTCTCGCAATTTATCGCTTTCTATATACTGTATAGTAATTAGGGTTTGTATGCGAAGATTCTAAATCAACCGCTAGATAACCTAATACAAAGACAAATGCATGATAATCAATACACCAATCACACTCGCACCCCTAGGGTAATCCCGCTTGTTGCCTTCAAAAATGGGCCATGTTGCTTGTTGAGTTTCTTTTGCAAAACAAAAACAAATCAAATGATCATAGTCCCTCGATGACGCTTTCGAAGTTGCCTAAACAAAATGATCATAGTCCTTTAAAGGAAAGTTGCCAAAGACACTTGGCACCATTGCATTCATGGTCCATACGATGACCCGCGCCTGTCCCGTTAACATCCTAACACAAGGTTGTTCACCAAATACAATGGTGAAACAACACTGTTAAAAGGGTTAAAACATGAGAAAGATCTTTGAGTAAATTTAGGGGTAGACAACTCTTAGTTACTTGATCAAACTTGCAAAAAACACTTGCCTACTTTCAAAACACACTCCACAACACAACTTTCAAAACAACTTTCAAAACATTGAAACATCTTTTTAAAAAGACAAACACCTTTTGTAAAACATTCGAGTAAAGAATTGTTACAAGGGTTGCCTAGACAAGGCATCTTTTTCAAAACATTTTCAAAAACACACACACACACCACCATTTCAAGCAATTGAAAATCAAAGGCAAGTGATTTAAAACAAGTAACTAAGAGCCCATGGATAACCATGGATGAAAAGGGTGCTAATACCTTCCCTTTTCATAATCTACCCCCCGAACCCACGAAAACATCTCAAAGGTTTTTCCTGTGCTTTTTAACCTTTCCTTTAGGATAAAATAAAAATTCGGTGGCAACTCTTGCTAAACCGAACAAGTGCAAAAACAAACGCAAACCTCAAGTCAGTTCTCCCACCGTATCACATCCACCATCGCCAAAATTAGGGAACATCACAGTCTTATTATAACAATTGATATGAACATAGTTGAACTACAACCAATTCATTCCCAAGATAACATCAATTTGGTGCAAGGGCAGACACACAAAATCCATCATAAAACTCTTACAAAAAATAGTCTAGAGACATGCCGAACAAAAAAAGTAGTAGTGACAGAACCATTAGCAGGAGTATCTATCACCATACTAATGTTCATATAAGACAATTTCTATCCCAACATAGTTGCACAATCAAGCGAAATAAATAAATGCGTAACACCAGTATCAATAATAGCAACTACCGCAAAATTGTTAATAAAACAAGTACCTCAAATCAAGTTATCCTTCTTCGAAACCTTTGAGCCCTTCAAAGCAAACACTCTGCCATTAGTATGAGCAGCAGTAACAGTCTTCTTCGACTTCTGACACTGGGTACTGACCAGGTCCCTATAGTCACAGGCGCGCGCTTCTACCACTGGGGTGGCTATACATCCGTTTATATAAATCAAACCATAATTATATATGGTAAACACGTTCCTGAGGCCAACTTCATCTTCAACCTCATGCCCAGCCTGAACCTCTGTATCTCATTCAATTCTCAATAAAAATGAAAAGTTTAAACAGGAAACTTGTAGCAAATTTCCTCACGATTTCAGAAATGCAAAGCAATAAAATTATAGATCAAAGACAAGCATGAATTTTAATGGCCCTAATCAGAACCCTAAAAAAATCAGAAACTTCAATCTTAAAATTCTTTAAGCTCAAGCAAAATAAATGAAAACTATGGACATGGTTAGCTTTAGGGCAATGATATCTACATTTTTCATTCACAAATAAACCATTAATGATGCTTGTATGAAGAGTTCAAAAGTCAGAAAAATTACCTTGCAAGAGGGTATCATGTTTGGAGTTTGAGTAGCTTTTAGTGAGTTCCAATGATTGGGTTAGCTTCCTCAAGTTCCCAGGAAGCTAATGTGATGCTTAGCTTGAGCTGAAAGTGCCTGAGGAGTTCTGGAGAAGTCAAGGTGCAAGGTGCTATTTTTGAAAATGGTGGATGATGATGGAGGTGTTACAATGGTGTTGCAGGTGTTGGAATTGTTTGTGTATGTTGTTTAGAAGCTTTTGAAAGTAAAATACCAAAAAACGCACGAGCAAATTTGGAGATTGGATTCAAAACTCATCAATGGCAAGTTTTGAAGTGTTTTTGGTGATTCTGTGTTATTGGTGTTTTCAGGGGTTAAGAATGCGTGGGATTTGTGGAAAATGACTTGTGTATGTATAGTCAAAAAGGTTTGAGTGCTTTGGAAAGTTATAAGTACAAGTTACAAGCTAAATGCTATGTTACTTGATTTTCAAGAAAAGTGGGAAAACAAGTTTCAAGAGGAAGTACAAGTATGGGCTGAGTGATTGTAAGTGTCTAACAAGTTTCTGTTGAGTTATAAGATATGTATGATCATAAGAGAACAAGTTCAAGGATCAAGAACAAGTTTTATGCAAAAAGTTACATTATCAAAATGGCATTGTGCACTTTCTTCCCAAAATGGATATAAAGCATGACCTTGCATTGAATGCTTGAATTGAGACCTCTAACAGCTGTGAAAACAATTAACTATGGAGTGCCTAACAAGTTTGAGATATGCAAAGTATAGGTTATGCAGCATAAGTTTGAATTTTGAATCTTGTTCATCACAAAATGCCTTGTAATTCAAGTGTGAAAACTCTAACTTCATCCCTTCGATTCTCCCTACTCAAAAATGATCTCAAGGAGTTCTTGGACATTTTAGAAATATTGTAATGTGCTCTACAACCCCTCTTTGAATCACGTTTGAAAATTCCCCTTGGAACTATATGAAAAAGTGCCATGAAATTAGGTCAAAATCCTGACTAAATTAGGGCAAAATTTCACTAAGTATTTTGTTTCATGACCATGTATTCTTAAAATTATAACTTGAGATCCAAGCACTTTTGGAAGGAGTTGTATAAATAAATTTTGTATATTTCATGGAGATCTACAACTTTCATGTTTAAAGTTTCTTCTTAATCATCTTGCATCATGGTGAAAATTTTGCTCAAAGTTGTGAAAAAATAAGAAATTTCCAACACTTAGAAAAATTTCTAAGTTTAGAAATTTTAACTTTTCAAAATGAAATCTTGAATTTTTTGATTTCTTGATGAATAAGTTTCAAATTTTGACATACTTTGATGAATTGTGATCTTTTACATTTGATTTTGACCAAAAAGTCAAAGTTTGACTTTTCAGTAGACAGTTGACTTTTGATTAGTTGACTGAAAATTCATCTGTCAATCCATTGGACTTGAGCAATGTTTTGAGCTATGTCATTAGGTCAAAATGATGCAATTGGACTCTTGAGATAATGCCTTAAACCAATTGATCATTTTCTAGGTCAAAAATCAAAAATTGCCCTTTCCCAGTCAAAACCCTAATTTTGACCATTTTTCCCTTTTGAAGATTTGATCAAAGTTCTTGAGGAATTATGGTCCAAACTTGTTCAAATGATACGTATGAGTTTAAAATTTTGATGTGGATAAAAAATTATGAAGTTTGACTGTAAATTGGCCACAGTTGACTTTTTCCCCAATAAAGTTGATTTTTAGGTCAACTACACAATTGACTGAGCAAAAGTGTGATCCAAAGCTTGAAACTTGACATGAGTAATATTGAGGGTCCATAATTATCCATGAAAGTAAAATGGGGAATTGGAAGTTTAAGTATCCTTGTGCAATCTCAAACCCTAATTTTGGTCATCAATGCTTAAGGAGGTGTCTTAAGCTGATCAACCCTAGTGCAGTCTTGAGCCAAAGGAAATCTTGTAAGCAAATTCTTGATAAGTGAGAGGAAAATTTTTGGGGTACAACATCTTCCCCTGTTCAATCTTCTTAAGCCTGAAGAGTTAGATTGACGAGTTTTGCCATTTGTGACTCGAAGGTGGAAGATGATTGGACATTAGAGTGCCCAGAAATTTGCACTCGGTGATGTGATGATTGATGGTATAGGGAATAGGCTTAAAGATACCATTTAGAGGGATGATGGAAAGTTGTTGGAGATGGGCTTGTAGATGCCATCAAGAAATGATTGCTGAATCGTATCTGTAAGCTGAAACTGAATGAATATTAGAATAGCATCTGTGTCTAGAGCGTATTTGAACTGTATCTGAAAGTTGAATCTGAATGAGTATCAGGATGGCATCCGTATATGGAACGTAACTGAACTGTATCTGAAAGATGAATCTGAATGCGTATCAGAATGGCGTCTGTGTCTGGAGCGTATCTGAATTGTATCTGAAAGAGAATCTGAATGAGTATCAGGATGCCATCCGTGTATGGAGCGTATCTGAACTGTGTCTGAAAGAGAATCTGAATGAGTATCAAGATTGCATCCGTGTCTGGAGTGTATCTGAACTGTATCTGAAAGAGAATCAAAATGAGTATCAGGATAGCGTCTGTGTCTGGAGTGTATCTGAACTGTATCTAAAAGAGAATCTGAATGAGTATCAGGATGGCATCCGTGTCTGGAGTGTATCTGTAATGTATCTGAAGGTTAAATACGAATGAGTATCAGGATGGCATCCATGTCTGGAGCGTATCTGAACTGTATCTGAAGATTGAATCTAAATGAGTATCAGGATGGCATCCGTATCTAGAGCGTATCTGAACTGTATCTAAAATAGAATCTAAATGAGTATCAGGATGGCGTCCATGTCTGGAGCGTATCTGAACTGTATCTGAAAGAGAATCTGAATGAGTATTAGGATGTCATCCATGTCTGGAGTGTATCTGAACTGTATCTAGAAATTTTGAACATTGTTAATGGTAGTTGTTGATTAACCTTATCCTGAAAAGGGTAAAATGTTAGCTAATATGCAATGTCATGTTGTATGAAATGCATGGTATAATAAGATTGTGATACATGCATTCGTGTTATTGATGTTTATGATATATGGATGCGATGTATGCATATGTGAGCTAATCTGCTGCACTGCTTGTTAGATTGGGGAAAATAAATCCCCGACTGATGCTGAGGACATGGAGTGTAAGTCTTCATGTAGTGAAGTTGAAGTGTATTAGAGGAATAAACTCTGTTGTAAGGGAAACGCCGTGTACTGCTTGTGAAATCCCATTGCGGAATCCTGAGAAATCTGGCGACTTCTACCGGGGAGTGATAACTGGAAGTTTTATTCCGCTGGGGATTAAACTGCACACTGCAGGGGATTGTAAGGAAATAGCTTAGAGAGATTTCCCTATTTCTTAAAGCCATTAGTGATTGTCTTTCTTTTTTGTTCATTTGTAAGTGGTAGTTACGTTCAAATGCATATGTTCAAGAATAAATCATTGGACGTTTTTGTAAACAAAACATAAGAGTAAAGAAAAAACAGATAGTTTTGTACTTTTAAAGGGATATATTTGTATTTACTTTGAGTAAGTATTTGTACAATGAGACAAACATTCTAGTAAGAGAATGGCGTCGTAAAAAATGAAAATTTGATACAAAAAAAGATAGCTATGTGAAATAATCCCCAGGGGTTCCCATTCTGCTATAGCCTTCGTGTCTCTGAGCATCTTATCTATTTGTTGCCTTGTCTGAAGCTGATTGAATTGATCAGAACCTCCGAGTTTATCAGTTTGTCTGTAAGGTGATCCAACGGATCATAGTCATACGCTTTAATTCCCTAACTTTTTCCTGGACCTCCCTTTCGAGTTTTCAGTCCACCGGGATACCCTTTTTTTGCCCAAGTCGCCCTTTCGGGTTTTCAGCTTGTCGGGTGTACATATTTTTTATTTTATCCATAATTTTTGCCCGAACCTTTTTGGTTCGCCGGGATGCCCTTGTTTTGCCTAGGTGTGTCAACCTAGCGGGTCTCTTATGCGTAGTATCTTTTGACTATGTCCGCGTTCACGGGGTGCGGCAGGTCGTCGCCATCCCTAGTGGTTAAGATCATTGCTCCAACATAGAAAATGCTTTTGATCACAAATGGTCCTTCATATGTAGGAGCCTATTTGCCCCTGGGATCACCCTGCAGTAGTATGATACGTTTGATCACCAGATCCGCGACTTGATACACTTGCCATCTGACCTTTTTGTTGAAAGCCTTGATCATCCGTTTTTGATACATTTGACCATGACAGACAACAGTAAGCCTTTTCTCATCAATCAAGTTCAGTTGATCAAGTCAAGTCTGGATCCAATCGTCTTCATTCAGACCTGCATCCTTATTGATTCTCAGAGAGGGGATCTGGACCTAAATATGCAAGACAACCTCCATGCCATATACCAGAGAGTAGGGTGTTGCCCCGCTTGATGTGCGCGTTGTGGTACGATAACCGTGGAGAGAGAATGGTAGCATCTCATGCCAGTATTTGTACGTGACCGTCATTTTCTGTATGATATTTTGATGTTCTTATTTGTGGCTTCGACAACACCATTCATCTTTGGCCGGTAAGGGGAAGAATTGTGATGATGTATCTTGAATTTCTCGCATAGGGAGGTGATCATAGTATTGTTTAGATTCGTACCACTGTCTGTGATGATCCTCTTCGGGATACCATACCGACAGATGAGATTTTGTTTAATGAACCGGGCTACAACATTCTTGGTAACGGAAGCAAAAGAGGCCGCTTCAACCCACTTTGTGAAATAGTCAATGGCCACCAAGATGAAGCAGTGTCCATTAGAGGCTGTTGGTTTGATTTCCCCAATCATATCGATACCCCACATAGCAAAGGGCCAAGGAGCCATCAAGATATTCAGAGGAACCAGAGGTATGTTCACCTTGTCAGCATAAATCTGACACTTGTGGCAGGTTCGAGAGTGTTGATAACAATCTACTTCCATGGTAGACCAGTAATAACCTGCTCGTAGGATCTTCTTTGCCATCATATGCCCACTAGAATGGGTTCCAAAAGTGCCTTCATGTAACTCAGCCATGTTCTTTTCCGCTTCAACCTTGTCTATGCACCGAAGTAACATAAAGTCATGGTTGCATTTGTAGAGAATGCCATTACTAAGGAAGAACTTAGCAGAGAATCTCCTGAAGAACTTCTTATCATTGACTGAAGCACTTTCCGGATATTCTTGAGCCTCGAGATACCTCTTGACTTCGTGAAACCAAGGCTGGTCCACTACTTCTTCAGTATTAATCTCGTGACAGTGAGCTGGTTCATCTATTCGTTCAATGGTAATCTATGGAGCCTCGTTATCCCATTTAAGTTTAAACATGGATGACATTGTGGCTAGTGCGTCTGCTAGCTGATTTTCTTCTCGCGGGAAATGCTCGAAGGTAATATTCTCAAAATGTGGGATCAATGTCAGCACATGTTCTTTGTAGGGGATAAGGTTAGGGTGTTTGGTGTCCCATTCCCCTTTGATCTGGCTGATGACCAAAGCTGAATCTCTGAATACATTTAAGGATTTGATCCCCAAATCTATGGCAACTTTGAGACCAAAAATGCATGCCTCGTATTTCGCCATGCTGTTTGTACAGTTGAAGCAGAGTCTTGTTGTAAAGAGAGTATGACATCCTTCAGGAGATATGAGTCCAACACCTATACCATTGTTTAGTGTGTTGGATGCCCCATCAAAAACCAGGGTCCACCGGGATCCTTGTTCAGGTCCATCATATGGTCTGAATTCTTCACAGCTGTTTACCAGCATGATGTCTTCATTTGGGAATTCGAACTTCATGGAATGGTAGTCATCCACAGCTTGATGAGCAAGGTGATAAGCTAGTACACTGCCCTTTATTGCTTTCTGGGTAGTATACTGTATGTCATATTCTGTCAGGATCATCTGCCATCTCACTATTATACCAGAGAGAGCAGGTTTCTCAAAGATGTATTTTATTGGATCCATTTTAGATATCAATAAGGTAGTATGGGTCAGCATATACTGTCTTAGCCGATGAGCAGCCCATGCTAGAGCGCATCAAGTTTTCTCGAGCAGTGAATATCTGGTTTCAGAGTCGGTAAACTTTTTTCTCAAGTAATAAATAGCATGCTCTTTTCGGCCATACTCGTCATGCTTCCCCAACACACACCCCATTGAATTTTCCAAAACAGTTAGATACATGATCAAGGGTCTTCCATCGACTAGTGGAATTAAAACAGAAGGATCTTGCAGGTATTATTTGATCTTGTCGAAGGCCGTTTGGCACTCATTATTCCATTTGACTACTTGATCTTTCTTCAGTAATTTGAAGATTGGTTCACAAGTAGCTGTCAGGTGAGAAATGAATCTGGAAATGTAGTTTAAATTCCCCAAGAATCCTCTGACTTCCTTCTCGGCACGAGGAGCAGGCATCTCTTGTATTGCTTTCACTTTGGCGGGATCCACTTCAATACCTTTATTACTGACAACAAAGCCTAGGAGTTTACTGGACCTCACCCCAAATGTGCATTTATTCGGGTTTAACCTCAGCTTGTATTTCTTTAGCCTCTCAATATCACCAGCTTGGATCTCTTTCCGTACCATTGAAAGGTAGTTGATTGAGAATAGGAATCCTCAAGAGTTGGGAGAATTCTTCCAAAGTAGGCACAAGCTGGTAGTCAGCAAATGTGAAACAGTGATGTAAAGGGTCAAAGAACTGGAAGAGAACCTTCATCATGTCTTCCTCTATGTTGGAAGTGATCAAGTTGAGTATCCGACCATGTATCTCGGTGAATGGAGAATTCTCAGGAATCCTTGAAGCTAGCTCCTTGAGTTGTGGAGGAATTCTTACAAGGTTGACTTGGATAGTTTTCCTGCAAAGTGAATCCATAACCTACAAAACAGGAACAAAGTGAATTTCCAAAATCCTTGAAATGGTTAGTGGATGCATATGATGCTCATGGTGTCCATAGTGTTATGCACAAGTATATATGTACAAGCAAATCACATAAGTTCCTAGTTTAGGCTTGCATGGGGTTTCATAGGTAAGTACCCTCTTGAAGTTTAGTTGGCTCAACCTGTCCTAGAAATAGTAACCGAGTTCTAAGGATCTCAATATCACCAGATTGTTTCCTTGTTCACTGTTTCAATTCAAGCCTCTTACCGACGACCGAAATATTCCAAGGAACCAACCCTCAATGAGTGTAGTATCGAGTATCTACCAACTTCGGACTGCACCAAAGCCGGTCATCTCACTACATCCTAAAAGGCCAAGTTGGTCAAGTAAAGTTTCTAGAAGTTCGTTAGTGCTTCATGACATCACTCAGCGGCCCCGTATTCTCTTTGATTAACTCAAAGGCTACCGGTACCCACAAATATGTCACACTAACATAATTATTGCTTAGACCGTATCGGTATACCCCGCACAGTTTCCACAACACATTGCTTTTTACCTATAATGTTTCCCAAATCCGGGTGGAGGATTCAAATCCAAACAATAGAACCAAATTGTAAAGCAAACAAGTCAAAAAAGTAAACAAATAAAGGTGATCTAAACCCTAAGGTAACCCCACTTTTATAATTTTCCCCAGCAGAGTCGCCAGTTCTGTGATACGGTGGGAGAACTGACTTGAGGTTTTGCGTTTCGTCGCAAATATCGCAGTTAGCAAGAGTCGCCACCGAATTTTATTTTATCCAAAAGGAAAGGTACAAAATCACAGGAAAGACCTTTGAGATGTTTTCTTGAGTTCGGGGGGTATATTATGAAAAGGGAAGGTGCTAGCACCCTTTTCATCCATGGTTTTCCATGGGCTCTTAGTTACTTGCTTAGATCACTTGCTTTGCTTTGAAATTGTTTGAAATGGTGCTTTGTGTTTGGTGTGGTTTTGAAAGTATTTTGAAAAGAGGCCATTCGTTTAGGCAATCTTTGTAATGATTCTTGTTTGTAAGAATGTATACAAAGATGTTTGTCTTTTGAAAAATGTTTCAATGTTTTGTATGTTTGGAAAATGTTTTGAAATGTGTGTGTGTTTGTTTTTGAAAATATAAAGTATTGTTTTGAAATGGAGCAAGTAACTTAGAAGCTATCTACCTACTCAAATGTCTTTCTTGTGCATTTTCATTCCTTTGACATTGTTGACTTACCATTGATTTGGTAAGCAACCCTATCTTTGGATGTAAACGGGACGGGCGTGGGTCATTGTATGACCATGATAGAAATGTTGCCAAGTATCTTAGCATGTTTGAGGGACCAAGATCATTTTGTTTTATGCAACCTTTGAATAGCGTCATCGAGAGACTATGATCTTATTTTTGCTTTGTTTTGCCAAGATACTTCGCATGCGTAACATGGCCATTTTTGTTTAGGCAACCAAATGGGTGACACCCTAAGGGTGCTTGTGTGCAACATGTGTCATTTTACGTGCTTTTGATTTGTATTGGATTAGGTTTTCTATTTGTTTTGTTTTTGGATCTTGTCATGCAAACCTTAGTTTACTAAACATGGTATAAATGCGATAAATTGCGTAAATGTAAACTAAGCTATTACAACAATTATTATGGGAGGGGAGATACAAGTTTTTGAATAGGGATATTGCACAAATATAAACCTAAAATACTATTACAACCCAATTGAATATTGCGCGAATTAAATAAATGTACAAATATTAAAAATGCAATGCAAATGTATTATGTAAAATGTTTTGTATTTGATTTTTGTATGAGAAAATAAATTAACTAATCCTAGAAAATAAGGAAAAATATTATTATTATTTTTTGAAAGGGGGAAACCCTAATTTAATTAAAAGAAAATACATATTTAAAATTAATATTTTGTCCATTTTTGTACAAGAAAACAATAAATAATATCATATATAAATATTAAAAATTAAGTATGTATGAAAATAAATATTTTATGTGTATAAATAATATAATAAAAAATGTTAAGTGTTTTTTAAATGTATTTACAAATTTAAGAAGATAAGTTCTATAAACTATTTTTTATGCAAAAAATAATAAAAAAATAAAATAAAAATGCAAAAAGTAAAGAAATTGTTTTTCATAATTTTTATGATTCATAAAAAATAAATAAAAGTAATAAATATAAAAATATAAAAAGAAATATGAAAAATTAAAAAAATATGCCAGAGGGTGCAAATAGTGGTCAGGGGGTGTGAAAATCAAAAACAGAAGGCCCAAGGCGCCAAAGGCCCAGAACCATCGTCCCTGTCCTCCAGCTTCTCTTCTGCGCGCGTATTATGTTCAAACCTGCAACTTGCTCATACTTGCACAAAAACAAAAATCCATAACATGAAACATGTAGCATTTAATCTCAGGATTCCAACCATATAACATTTGTAACCTAACTCTCAAAGATCAGAGAGAATTTTGTCAGCCCTAATTCGTGACCTAGAAATTTCATCAACTTCAAGCTTCAAATTCTCACAGCATAGTTAAGATAAATAAGAAGTATGCATATGTACAACTTCACCATGTTATAGACTACATCTTTTCTTCACAAATCGTGGCTTGAGGATGCCTAAATAGAGAGATAGAGTTTTGAAAAATACCTCCTTCAGTTGGATTTGGATAGAGCAATGTAGGGACTTTGATGGAGGCCTGAGGATCGTGTGAGCTTCCTTGAACTTCCTTCAAGCTATTCCAATGCCTAGCTTGCTTTGTGGATGGCCAGAAGTCTCTGCACAAGTCAAGCTGCAAGCTCCAAGTTTGAAAATGGCAATGGCTGAAACAGGGCTTACTAATGCAGGATGAATGCTTGGATAGCTTTGGTATGATGTGTATGAGGTATTTCAAGTGTCAAGCCACAAAATGCACGAGCCAAGAATGTATTTGCTATCGTTTTGCAGAAATCCTGAGTTTGGGAGGAAATTTGGAGTTTTTGTGTTTGAGAGAGTTTCAAATGTCAAGCCAGCGTGTTCAGCATTGTGATAACTTTGTATATTTGTATAGAAATGACACAAAGGTCAATCCTTACTAGCTGTACAAGTTCTAGCATCTTTTGCAACTTTTCTTGTATTTTAAGTAAAGTGAAATGACAAATGCAACATGCTTGTACTGGCTACCTCAAGGGCTGATAAGAGTTGTTATACATTGCTTGAGACCTGTGGAAATTGTTTGCATTAAAGGGATAGGTCCAAGCCTCAAGGTTGACAAAATTGCAAAAGCTCACTTTTATGAAAATGGCAATGTGAACTTTATGCCTAAAATGGAATTACAACTTGTGTAAAGTTCCAAAAGCAAAGATAAAGCCTCTAACCTCTGAGTTTGCATTTAATTATGGAGTGTAGAATGAGTTTAGGACCTGTAAAGCAAGAATCAACCATCATGGATCTGATTTGCAACTTGATACTTTGTGAAAATGGCATGAACAAAAGTGATAAAATGCCAACTTCTCTTCTTCGATTCTCCCTAACCAAAAATGATCTTGGAGAGTTCTTGGACATTTTGAAAATCTTGCAATGTGCTATATAATCCATCATTGAAATGCATTTTGAGATACCTCGTGGAACTAGGTGAAAAATGTCCATGAAGTTGGGTCAAAAACCTGCCTAAATTAGGGCAAATTTTCACTAAGTTATTTAGTTTATGGACCTATATTCACAAATTCATAACTTGAGATCCAAGGATATTTTGGGAAACGTTTGTGAAGAAAAGTTGTATATTTCATGGAGGACTACAACTTTCATGTTGGAAGTTTTCTTTGAATCAAAATTCATCATGGTGAAAAAGTGGTGAAAAGTTGGGAAAAAATAAGAAAATTTCCATACTTAGAAAAATTCTAAGTTATGAAAATTTTCAAATTAAAAACCCTAATTTGCAAAATTGGTTTTCTTGGTCAAAAAGTTTCATGTTTTGACATATCTTGATGAATTATGACCCTTGGCACTTGATTTTGACCAAAAAGTCAAAGTTTGACTTTTCAGTGTATAGTTGACTTTTGATCAGTTGACTACAAAATTCATCTGTCAATCCAATGAACTTGAGATCTTTTGAACTATGTGATTAGGTCAAGATGATGCCATTGAACCCTTTAAATCATGCTTGAACTCAATTGATCATTGGCTAGGTTAAAAATCATAAATTGCCCTTTCTCAGTCAAAACCCTAATTTTGACCATTTTGCCCTTTTGATGATTTGATCAAATTTCTTGAGGAGTTATGATCCAAACTTGATCAAATGGTACATATGAGTCTAAAATGTTGTTGTGGATAAACAATTATGAAGTTTGACTGTAAATTGGCCATGGTTGACTTTCCCCCCAACACAGTTGATTTTTAGGTCAACTGTCCAATTGACTGATCAAAAATGTGGTTCAAGGCTTGAAACTTATCATGAGCAATCTTAGGGGTCCAAGATGGTGTATGAAAGTCACATGAAGCATTGATGGTCCAAAAATCCTTGTGCAAACTCAAACCCTAATTTCAGGTTATCAGTGTAAGATGATGTCTTGAGCTGACCAAACCCTAAACTTGTCTTGAGTCCAAGAAGTCTTATGAGGAAAATCTTGATAAATGAGAGGGAAAATTTTGGGGTACAACAGTTGCCCCTGTTCAATCTTCTTGAACCTGAAGAGTTAGATTGGCGAGTTTTGTCGTTCGTGACTCGAAGGTAAAAGATGATTGGACTCTAGAGTGCCCGTAAATCTGCACTCGTCAAAGTGTAGTTGAGGGAATGGGCTTAAAGATGCCATTTGGAGAGGTGATAGAATCTTGTTGGAGATGGGCTTGTAAATGCCATCCAAGAGTGTTTGTTGAATTGTAAGTTGTAAGTCAAAAAGAATGAGTATCAGAATGGTGTCCGTGTCTGGAATATATCTGAACTGTATCTGGAGACTGAACCTGAATGAGCAATAGAATAGCGTCCGTGTCTGGAGCGTCTCTGAGCTGTATCTGTACTTGAATCTGAATGAGTAACAGATTGACTTTCGTATCTGGAGCGTATCTGAACTAGGATCTGAAGACTGAATCTGAATGAGCGACAAAATGGCATCCATGTGTGGAGCGTATCTGGACTATATCTGAATAAGTGACAGAATGAATTTCGTGTCTGGAGTGTATCTGAACTTGAATCTGAAAGATGAATCTGAATGAGAAACAGAATGGCATCCGTGTCTGGAGTGTATCTGATATCTTTGAACATTGTTAATGGTAGCTGTTAATCTTATCCTGAAAAGGGTAAAATGTTAGCTGAAACACAAAGTTATGTTGCATGAAATGTATGATGCAATAAATGTGCTTTATCAATGTTTATGATATACGAGTGTAATGTATGCGCATGCAAGCTGATTAGCTGTTTTGCTGAGGAAAATAAATCCTTGACTGCTTCCGGGGAAAATAAATCCTTGACTGCTGAGGATAAGAAATCCTTGGCGACTTCTCTGGGGATATAAGGATCCTTCATGTCTTGAAGTTGGATTATTGACAAAAATTCCGTTGTGAGAATAATGCCATGTACTTCTTGAGAAATCCGCTTGGAGAATCCAGAGAGCTTTGATGACTTCTTTTGGGAATTAAGAATGAGAATCTTCATTCTGTTGGGGAGTAATGAAAACTCTGTGGGGAAGAAAGCTATCCTGCTGGGGAGTAGTGAAGACTCTGGGAAAAAGCTTATTCCTGTTTGGGAGAAAGTTCAGGAGTTTGGGTTGTCTGCCAATCTACTAGGGAGTTATCAGAAGTTATTGTCTGATTGGTTTTCAGGCTTCAAGATAACTTGTTGGGGAATTTGGAGCAACTGAATGGTTTCCGCTGGGGATTGATAGTTAGAAATTTCAGCTCCGCTGGGGATCTGTAGTTCAAAGTTTTGGCTCCGCTGGGGATCTTAATGACGTATTGTAGGGCTTGCTCATGGAATAGCCTAAAGACGTTTTCCGATTCTTTTAACCTGTCAGTAATTGTTCTTTTCCATTTCCATTTATTTGTAAACAATAATTATGTTCAAATGCATATGTTCATTAATGAATCATTGGACGTTTTTGCAAATAAAACACAAGTGTAAAAAGAAAAGAACAAAATGGTTTTCTGCACTTTAAAGAGATATCTTTGTATTTACTTTGAATAAGTATTTTGTACAAAGGAGACAGACATCCTAGAATGAGGATAGTGTCATAAAAATAAGAAAATTTTATACAAAGAAAGATAGTTATGTGTAAAAAATCCCATGGGGTTCCCATTCTGCTATAGCCTTCGTATCTCCGAATATCTTGTCCATTTTTTGCTTCGTCCGAAGATGATTGGATTGATCAGAAGCTCCAGGTTTGTCAGTGAAGAGATTGTCCTTAAAGTGATCCGACGAGACATAGTCATACGCTTTAATTCCCTAACTTTTGCCTGGACCGCCCTTTCAGGTTTTCGATCCACTAGGAAACCCTTTTTTGCCCAAGTCTCCCTTTCGGGTTTTCAACTTGCCGGGTATACAAATTTTTTTATTTTATCCCTAACTTTTTCCCGAACCTTTTGGTTCGCCGGGATGCCCTTATTTTGCCTAGGTGTGTCAACCTAGCGGGTCTTTTATGCGTAGTATCTTTTGACTATGTCTGTGTTCGCAGGGTGTGGCAGGTCATCGCCGTCCATGGTGGTTAAGATCATTGCCCCACCAGAAAAGATGTTCTTGATTACAAATGGTTCTTCATAGGTAGGAGTCCATTTGCCCTTGGGATCACTTTGTGGCAAGATGATGCGCTTGATTACTAGATCTCCAACCTGATACACTTGGCGCCTGAATTTCTTGTTGAAAGCTTTGATCATCCGTTTTTGATACGTCTGACCATGGCAAACATCAATAAGTCTTTTTTCATCAATCAAGTTCCACTGATCAAGTCGGGTTTGGATCTAATTGTCTTCACTCAAACCTACATCCTTCATGATTCTTAAAGAGGGGATCTGAACCTCAATAGGTAAAACAACCTCCATGCCATAAACCAAAGAATAGGGTGTTGCCCCAGTTGATGTGCGAGCCGTGGTACGGTACCCATGGAGAGAAAATGGTAGCATCTCATGCCAGTCCTTATAGGTGACTGTCATTTTCTGTATGATCTTTTTAATGTTTTTGTTCGCAGCTTCGACAATACCATTCATCTTTGGCCGATAGGGGGATAAATTATGATGTTGAATCTTGAACTGCTCGCACAATGCGGTGATCATAGTATTGTTAAGGTTCGTACCAGTGATGATCCTTTCTGGGATGTCGTACCGGTAAATGAGATTTTGCTTGATGAAGCGGGCAACAACATTCTTAGTAACGGATGCGAAGGAAGCTGCTTTGACCCACTTTGTGAAATAGTCAATGGCCACTAGTATGAAGCGGTGTCCATTGGAAGCTGTAAGCTTGATCTCCCCAATCATATTGATTCCCCACATAGAGAAGGGCCAAGGAGTTGTTAAGACATTTAGAGGAACTGGAGGCATGTGTACCTTGTCTGCATAGATTTGACATTTATGACAAGCCC
Organism: Vicia faba; assembly: GCA_948472305.1. NCBI lineage: Eukaryota > Viridiplantae > Streptophyta > Magnoliopsida > Fabales > Fabaceae > Vicia > Vicia faba. The sequence continues at coordinate 217,484,847 of OX451739.1, read as the reverse complement.
GAGAGTGTTGATAGCAGTCTGCTTCCATGGTAGACCAATAATAGCCTGCCCGTAGGATTTTCTTTGCCATCGTATGCCCGCTAGAGTGAGTGCTAAAGGTACCTTCATGAAATTCAGCCATAATCCTTTCAGCTTCAATCTTATCCATACAACGGAGTAGAATAGAATCATGATTGCGCTTGTACAGGATGCCATTACTCAGGAAGAACTTAGCTGAGAATCTCCTTAAGAACTTTTTGTCATTGACTGAAGCTCCTTCTGGGTATTCTTGAGCCTCGAGATACCTTTTGACTTCATGAAACCAAGGCTGGTCCACTACTTCTTCAGTATTAATCTCGTGACAATGTGCTGGTTCGTCCATTCGTTCAATGGTGATCTGGGGAGCCTCTTTATCCCAATTAAGTTTAAACATGGATGACATTGTAGCTAGAGCATCTGCTAGCTGATTTTCTTCTCGCGGGAAGTGCTCAAAGGTAATCTGCTCGAAATGTGGTAACAATGTCAAGACATGTTCTTTGTAAGGGATAAGGTTTGGATGCTTAGTGTCCCATTCTCCTTTGATCTGACTGATGACCAAAGATGAGTCCCCAAACATAACCAAAGATTTGATTCCCAAGTCTATGGCAGCCTTGAGACCAAAGATGCACGCTTCGTACTCTACCATGTTGTTCGTACAGTTGAAGCAAAGTCTGGAAGTAAAAGGAGTATGGAATCCTTCCGGAGATATAAGCACAGCGCCGATACCGTTACCAAGTGCATTGGATGCCCCATCAAAGTACAGGGTCCATCGGGATCCTTGTTCAGGTCCGTCATATGGTCTGATTCCTTCACAGTTGTCCACTGTCATGATGTCTTCGTTAGGGAATTCAAACTTCATGGATTAATAATCTTCTACAGCTTAATGAGCAAGATGATCAGCTAGCGCACTGCCCTTTATAGATTTTTGGGTCGTGTACTGTATGTCATATTCTGTTAGGATCATCTCTCATCTAGCTATCCTTCCAGACAAAGCAGGCTTCTCGAATATGTACTTTATCGGATCCATCTCAGCTATCAACAAAGTGGTATGAGTCAACATATATTGTCTTAGCCGGCGAGCAGCCCATACCAACGCGCAACAAGTTTTCTCGAGCAGTGAATATCTGGTTTCACAGTCGGTAAACTTTTTGCTCAAGTAATAAATGGCATGCTCTTTTCGGCCAGACTCGTCATGTTGCCCCAATACGTACCCCATTGAGCTCTCTAAAAGCGTCAGATACATGATTAGCGGTCTTCCCTCGACTGGAGGCATCAAGACAGGAGGATCTTGTAAATACTCCTTGATTTTGTCGAAAGCAATCTGACAGTCATCATTCCATCTAACTACCTGATCTTTCTTCAGCAGCTTGAAGATTGGCTCACAAGTAGATGTTAGGTGAGAAGTGAACCTATAAATGTAGTTTAGGCGTCCCAAGAATCCTCTGACTTCCTTCTCAGTGCGAGGAGCATACATTTCTTGTATCACTTTGACTTTGGCAGGATCAACCTCGATGCCTTTGTTGCTGACAATGAAACCTAAGAGCTTACCGGACCGAACTCCGAATGTGCACTTGTTCAGGTTTAACCTTAGCTTGTACTCCTTCAACCTGACAAACAACTTTTGCAAGTGATCAAGGTGTTCTTCTTCAGTTTGTGATCGGGCTATCATGTCATCTACGTAGACCTCTATCTCATGATGTATCATATCATGAAACAAAGCTACCATGGCTCTTTGATAGGTTGCCCCGACATTCTTCAGTCCGAATGGCATCACTTTGTAGCAGAACATACCCTACTGTGTGACAAAAGTAGTTTTCTCCGTGTCCTTAGGTGCCATTTTGATCTGGTTATAGCCTGAGAATCCGTCCATGAAAGAAAATACTTTGTGCTGAGCTGTATTGTCAACTAGGATGTCGATGTGCGGAAGTGGAAAGTCATATTTAGGGATAGCCCTGTTTAAATATCTATAGTCCACACACATTCTCACTTTTCTGTCCTTTTTAGGCACAGGAACAATGTTAGCAACCCATTGTGGATAGGAAGTAACAGCCAGAAATCCAGCATTGAACTGCTTCATCACTTCTGCTTTGATCTTCTCTGACATGTCAGGTCTCATGCGGCGGACTTTTTGCTTCACTGGTGGACAGTCTTCTCTTGTGGGTAGACGGTGTACCACAATGTCTGTATCAAGTCCCGACATGTCTTCGTATGACCAGGCAAAGATATCAACATAATCATGCAACAACTGAATTAAGCGCTCCTTGACACTCGGCTCTAGATTGGCACCCACTCTGATTTCCTTTTTATCTTCCTCAGTACCCAAGTTGATTGTGTCCAACAACTCCTCATGAGGCTGAATAGCTCTTTCCTCTTGTTGTAGTAATCTGGCCAATTCCCCAGGCACCTCATAATCTTCCTCACCTTCGTATTCGGCTTGGTAGATCAGATCTTCAGAGTCACTGAAGGCTATAGCAGTATCGTTACCCATAGGATCCGGAATGGAAGGGTACCTGCATTTGTGATTGTGGGTGTGTGTAAGGGTATAGCCATCTTAAAACAAACAAAATGTAAAAGAAATACAATGAGCACAAAAGGTTTATATATGAAAAAGTATCCATGATTCAATAGATGACATATGAAAATGAAATAAGAACCCTTACAAATGGACCGTTGTGCCTCGGGTAAGACACAAGGTTGAAAAAGTACGAATTGTTTGTGAATTATTATAAGTCCAACAGAAATGTAAAAGATAAATTATTGTGATATGATAGTAATTGGTATGAAGTCTTTGGCTTCCCAGTTGCATAATCCTCCACCGACAGTAGGAAATATTCAACCTTCCAGGCTGCCATCTTCTTCACCATCCTCTAGTGCATTAACCCCTTGGTGGCTGATCTTTACAGGTGGCCCTCCGGCACGGGTGCGACGCACAGCCTTCTGAGCGGTTGAAGTAAAGCCCAAGCCAAACTTGTCTGATTTGTAGGGGATGTCTGGAAGCTTCCCCCAGATGGTGCTTCCTCCCTCTTCCACTACTGCCTTTGCATCCTTTAGAGATGACATCCGAGGTAGAGGTCTTGTGATCATAGGAGTTGAGAATACCGCTTTGGTTGCTGCTATTTCCTGAGAGACGTCTTCAAAATGTTGGAAAGGGGTTTCAATGAACTCGCCATCCAATTCTACATATCGGAAAGAATTCAGATGACTAATCATGTATTCCTCTTCCCCATAGACAATTATGATCTTCCCTTGGACAAGGTACTTCAGCATCTGATGCAAAGTGGAGGTGATCGCATCGGCATTGTGAATCCAGGGGCGTCCCAACAGACAAGAGTAAGAAGGACGGATGTCCATCACATAGAATGTTGAATTGAAGGTTTGAGTACCCACCTTGATCGGGATGTCCACCTCCCCATGGACCATCCTTTTAGAGCCTTCAAATGCTCTCACAATTATATTACTGGGTTTTTAAAGTCATCCCCTCACAATCCAACCTATCAAGGGTTTTCTTTGGCAAGATATTTAAAGATGATCCAGTATCAAACAAGACATGGGCTAGGATGGTTCCTCTACACTCTACTGAGACATGTAGTGCCTCGTTGTGTTTTCTCCCTTTGGGGGTCAAGTCTACATCAGAGAAACCCAGGCCATTGTCAATTGTTAAACTGGCCACACACTCTTGGAATTGATCCGCAGACATCTCTTGCGGCACATGAGTTGTCTTCAGAAATTTTACCAAAGCTTTAGCGTGTGCCTCAGAGCACAGCAGCAAAGCTAACATAGAGATTTTGGAGGGGGTCTGCCCCAATTGTTCGACCACATCGTAATCACTCTTCTTAATTATCCTCAGGATTTCTTCCATCTCCTTCTTGGACGTTTCTGGAATAGCTAGTGATTGAGCCTTCGTCAGGACAGGCTCCTCTTGAACATTCTTTCCTTTCTTCTCAGCATCGGAAGTAGGGATAGGGATGGTATTGTCTTTGTCGGTAGATACACTTGCAGGTATAATCACTGGTGCAGAGGTAATCTTCGGAATGGCCACGGGTCCAAAGACTGCCTTTGGAGGGGCAATCTCTGGAGAGAAAATTCTTCCACTACAGGTAATTTTTCTTGTTCCTACAATGTTACTGATGTCGGAATTGTCCTCTTCGAAGCTCTCTTCTTTGACAGTCTGTTCAATTTGTTTGACACCATGGTAGTAGATTTCTCCACCATAATTCCATGGTACCATTTTATCTGATTTGTACGGGGCTGGCCCGGGCATTGTTATCTTCAACGGAGTAGTCACTGGAGCAGATGTTATCCTAACGGGTCTTTTAGGGACCCTAGAAAGATTGGCGTAGATGGTTATTATTGAAACTTCTTTAACTGGAACGGGTGAAATAGGAGCTTTCTCAAACAAAATTTCTTGGTTATCAATCAGTTGTTGGATACCTTTTTTCAACAGAGGGCAGTCAAATGACGAGGATAGGCAAATATGGCAATTTTTATCACATCCTGGGAATATACCAGCCTTCAACAAATTCAGCTTGATGGTCAGGAGCGGAGTTATCAATTCATCCACGGTAGAAACAAACAGATCTTCCTCAACAACATTGGCATTGTGACCATGCCTAGGCATCGGAGCGGAGATAACATTCAGTTTCTCAGGCGCTTCAAATTTAACTTCCTTTGCGTCTATTAGGTCTTGTATTTTGTTCTTCAGAGCCCAACAGTTGTTGGTGTCGTGCCCTGGACTTTCAGAATGGTAAGCGCACCTGGAATTCGGATGGTAGTGGGGAGATGAAGTATTGGGATTTTTAGGGGCCTCTTTTAACATGAAAAGATTCAACTTCAGAAGATGTGGTAGGACCTGGGCCGGAGTCATGTTAATCTTGGTGAATTGTTGTACTGGCCTTTCCACCCTTTGCTGATTATTTCTCGGCTGGTTGTTTCTTGGCTGGTCTGATGTAGGCTTTTGAATCATAACGGCCCCCACTGTTGGTCGTCGTTCGGTTCTTCCCTGATTCCTCTGTGCATAGACAGCACACACTTCCTTCTTTCCCATGAAAGGATTTTTTACAGCTGCAGAGGTAGACGCGTCCTTCTGAATTTTCCCACTTTTTATACCGACTTCCACCCTCTCTCCAGTTAGAATCAATTCAGTGAACCCTGCAGAAGAGCTCCCAATCAGATGATTAAAGAAAGGACTTGATAGAGTTCTCAGGAACATGTCCACTAGCTCCTTTTCAGATAAAGGGGGTTGCACCCTTCCGACTAGATCCCTCCACTTTTGGGCGTAGTCTTTGAAGCCCTCATTGGATACCATGGCCATACTCTGGAGTTGAGTACGGGTTGGTGCCAAATCGGCGATGTATTAATACTGTTTATAGAAGGTTGCTGCCAAGTCTTCCCAATTATGGACATCAGACCTCTCCAACTGGTAGAACCAATCAAGTTGCGTTCCTGACAAACTGTCCTGGAAAAAGTGAACCCACAAGTCTTTGTCAGCAGAATGTGGCTGCATCTTCCTGACATATGAGCGGAGGTGCATCTTGGGATAAGACACCCCATCATACTTGGCAAATAGTGGCACTTTAAACTTCTGCAGGATTACTATTCTAGACACCAATCCCAATTCCTCGAAATCCAGCCTCGATAGTCTCTGTATCTCCATAGCAGTTAGACGCTCTTCCAGGTGTTTATATTTGTCATCGTCCAGAGGGTACTATTGTTCAGAGTAGTCCTCTTCTTCCTCTTCTTGTGCTTAAGAATCTGATGGTACTTCCGTCTCTTTTCCTTTTCTTTCCCCTTCGTCGGAGGTTGTTGGAAATTCTAAGGTCCTTCTGGCTTGTCCCTGAAACCTTCTGCCCATGATAACCACACCGGCTGGCTTCTTCTTCTTTTTCTCTTTCTCTTTCTCTAGCAGAGTCTTTAGTTCCTCCTGCCCTTTGGCTAAGGTCAAGAGTAGCTATTGAAATTGTGAGTTCTGAGCTTGCAAGTCTTTAACCGTTTGTTCGAGATCCATTTTGCTGAAATAAACAGCAGAGGGATGAGGAAACTTCTTGCAAAGACCTGTTTATGCTCATGATTAATGATATGTATTCATGCAATGTTTTCAAGGATTTGAAAATTCAAATTTGTTTCAAACAAAAAGGAACACACGTTATATTAATAAAATAGAATTCGAGTACATCAAAGCCCCTAGGGCAAAATGATACAAAATTCTAAGATAAAAAGACGTTGCGCATCCTTTTTGGTGCAATGTAGGTGTTGAGAGTCTGCTCTTCATGAAGTAACCGAGTGAGTTCCAAAACCTTATTCTCGCTTGCGTAGAATTGGGCTTCGAAAGTATCGCGTTCTTCCTTGAGCTGTATCCAACTCCTTTGTAAGTCTTCGAGTGATGTTGGCATGTCAGGATGTAGGAGGGTGTATGGAACCTCTCCTTCCTTAATAGGCTCTATAATCACTGGGAGAATGGAGGGGTAAGGCATCATAAGACTTTGGGCACAGGTTCGTACCCACTTGAGGTAAGGCTCAAGCGGGATGGAATTCTTGTGTCCTAAGGTCTTACTATCTACCTTGTTTGGCATCCTCCAAGCTCGGATGAACCTTTGACGAAGTCCTTGATTGTCATTGTCGAAGTCGAAAACCAAGCCTTGAATCACCATATCATGTGGGCCATCCCTTCGGGAATAACCAAACTGTCTTAGAGCCAAGCACGGGTTGTAGGTGATGCCTCCCATAATGCCAAGTAGAGGGACATTAGGGAATTCCCCACAACGGTCGACAATGATAACATTCTCTTTTGATCGAGAACACCAATGAATGTCTGAATGTTTAAGTGTCATCAACCGTTGTAACCACCTCAAACCTTACTCATTCTTCAAGACTGATTAGGGAAGATGAGAAATAAACCATCTTGCCAGGAGAGGAGTGCAACACATAAGAACACCTATTTTCCTCATTGTACGAGTGTGAAAAGAGTGTAAGATATCTCCAAGCAATGTAGGCACCAGATTACGTGACATGAAGTTTTTGACAGCACTCACGTCTATGAGTTGGTCAGGATTAGGGAACAAGACCATCCCATAGATGAGAAGAGCTACAATCTCCTCAAAATCTTGCAAGTCCAAGGAGTTCCAACGGCTTTGGGCCTTCTCAAACAAGAACTTTGCCAAGAAGCCTTTGATACCACTTCTTGTTTCCCAATGGGTTGTGACATCAGACGAGTGCAAGTGCAGGGCTTGAGCAATCTCTCCTGGCTTTGGATCTCTTTCTGTACCATTGAAAGGTAGTTGATTGAGAATAGGAATCCTCAAGAGTTGAGAGAATTCTTCCAAAGTAGGCACAAGCTGGTAGTCAACAAATGTGAAACAATGATGTAAAGGGTCAAAGAACTGGAAGAGAACCTTCATCATGTCTTCCTCTATGTTGGAAGTGACCAAGTTGAGTATTCGACCATGTATCTCGGTGAATGGAGAATTCTCAAGAATCCTTGAAGCTAGCTCCTTGAGTTGTGGAGGAATTCTTACAAGGTTGACTTGGATAGTTTTCCTGCAAAGTGAATCCATAACCTACAAAACAGGAACAAAGATGAATTTCCAAAATCCTTGAAATGGTTAGTGGGTGCATATGATGCTCATGATGTCCATAGTGTTATGCACAATTATATATGTACAAGCAAATCACATAAGTTCCTAATTTAGGCTTGCATGGGGTTTCATAGGTAAGTACCCTCTTGAAGTTTAGTTGGCTCAACCTGTCCTAGAAATAGTAACCGAGTTCTAAGGATCTCAATATCACCAGATTGTTTCCTTGTTCATTATTTTAATTCAAGCCTCTTACCAACGACCGAAATATTCCAAGGAACCAACCCTCAATGAGTGTAGTATCGAGTATCTACCAACTTCGGACTGCACCAAAGTCGGTCATCTCACTACATCCTAAAAGGCCAAGTTGGTCAAGTAAAGGTTCTAGAAGTTCGTTAGTGCTTCATGACATCACTCAGCGGCCCCGTATTCTCTTTGATTAACTCAAAGGCTACAGGTACCCATAAATATGTCACACTAACATAGCTATTGCTTAGACCGTATCGGTATACCCCGCACAGTTTCCACAATGCATTGCTTTTTACCTATAATGTTTCCCAAATCCGGGTGGAGGATTCAAACTCAAACAATAGAACCAAATTGTAAAGAAAACAAGTCAAAAAAGTAAACAAATAAAGGTGATCTAAACCCTAAGGTAACCCCACTTTTATAATTTTCCCCAGCAGAGTCACCAGTTCTATGATACAGTGGGAGAACTGACTTGAGGTTTTGCGTTTCGTCGCAAATGTCGCAGTTAGCAAGAGTCGCCACCGAATTTTATTTTATCCAAAAGGAAAGGTACAAAATCACAGGAAAGACCTTTGAGATGTTTTCTTGAGTTCGGGGGGTATATTATGAAAAGGGAAGGTGCTAGCACCCTTTTCATCCATGGTTTTCCATAGGCTCTTAGTTACTTGCTTAAATCACTTGCTTTGCTTTGAAATTGTTTGAAATGGTGCTTTGTGTTTGGTGTGGTTTTGAAAGTATTTTGAAAAGAGGCCATTCGTTTAGGTAATCTTTGTAATGATTCTCGTTTGTAAGAGTGTATATAAAGATGTTTGTCTTTTGAAAAATGTTTCAATGTCTTGTAAGATGTTTGGAGAATGTTTTGAAATGTGTGTGTGTTTGTTTTTGAAAATAGCAAGGATTGTTTTGAAATGGAGCAAGTAACTTAGAAGCTATCTACCTACTCAAATGTCTTTCTTGTGCATTTTCATTCCTTTGACATTGTTGACTTACCATTGATTTGGTAAGGAACCCTATCTTTGGATGTAAACGGGACGGGTGTGGGTCATCGTATGACCATGATAGCAATGTTGCCAAGTATCTTAGCATGTTTGAGGGACCAAGATCATTTTGTTTTAGGCAAACTTTGAATAGCGTCATCGAGGGACTATGATCTTATTTTTGCTTTGTTTTGCCAAGATACTTCACATGCGTAACATGACCATTTTTGTTTAAGCAACCAAGTGGGTGAAACCCTAAGGCTGCTTGTGTGTAATATGTGTCATTTTACGTGCTTTTGATTTGTCTTGGATTAGGTCTTTCTATTTGTTTTGTTTTTGGTTCTTGTCATGCAAACCTTAGTTTACTAAACATGGTATAAATGCGATAAATTGCGTAAATATAAACTAAGCTATTACAACAATTATTATGGGAGGGGGGATACAAGTTTTTGAATAGGGATATTGCACAAATATAAACCTAAAATACTATTATAACCCATTTGAATATTGCACGAATTAAATAAATGTACAAATATTAAAAATGCAATGCAAATGTATTATGTAAAATGTTTTGTATTTGACTTTTGTATGAGAAAATAAATTAACTAACCCTAGAAAATAAAGAAAAATAATATTATTATTTTTTGAAAGGGGGAAACCCAAATTTTTAATTAAAAGAAAATACATATTTCAAATTAATATTTTGTCCATTTTTGTACAAGAAAATAATAAATAATATTATATATAAATATTAAAAATTAAGTATGTATGAAAATAAATATTTTATGTGTATAAATAATATAATAAAAAATGTTAAGTATTTTTTAAATGTATTTACAAATTTAAGAAGATAAGTTCTATAAACTATTTTTTATTCAAAAAATAATAAAATAATAAAATAAAAATGCAAAAAGTAAAGAAATTATTTTTCATAATTTTTATGATTCAGAAAAAATAAATAAAAGTAATAAATATAAAAATATAAAAAGAAATATGAAAAATAAAACAAATATGCCAGAGGGTGCAAATAGTGGTCAGGGGGGTGTGAAAATCAAAAACAGAAGGCCCGAGGCGCCAAAGGCCCAGAACCATCGTCCCTGTCCTCCAGCTTCTCTTCTGCGCGCGTATTATATTCAAACCTGCAACTTGCTCATGCTTGCACAAAAACAAAAACCCATAACATGAAACATGTAGCATTTAATCTCACGATTCCAACCATATAAAATTTGTAACCTAACTCTCAAAGATCAGAGAGAATTTTGTCAGCCCTAATTCGTGACCTAGAAATTTCAGCAACTTCAAGCTTCAAATTCTCACAGCATAGTTAATATAAATGAGAAGTATGCATATGTACAACTTCACCATGTTATAGACTACATCTTTTCTTCACAAATTGTGGCTTGAGGATGCCTAAATAGAGAGATAGAGTTTTGAAAAATACCTCATTCAGTTAGATTTGGATAGAGCAATGTAGGGACTTTGATGGAGGCCTGAGGATCATGTGAGCTTCCTTAAACTTCCTTCAAGCTATTCCAATGCCTAGCTTGCTTTGTGGATGGCCAGAAGTCTCTGCACAAGTCAAGCTGCAAGCTCCAAGTTTGAAAATGGAAATGGATGAAACAGGGCTTACATATGCAGGATGAATGCTTGGATAGCTTTGGTATGATGTGTATGAGTTGTTTCAAGTGTCAAGCCATAAAACGCACGAACCAAGAATGTATTTGCTATGGTTTTGCAGAAATCCTGAGTTTGGGCAGAAATTCGGAGTTTTTGTATTTGAGAGAATTTCAAATGTCAATCCAGCATGTTCAACATTGTGATAACTTTGTATATTTGTATAGAAATGACACAAAGGTCAATCCTTACTAGTTGTACAAGTTCTAGCATTTTTGCAACTTTTCTTGTATTTTAAGTAAAGTGAAATGACAAATGCAACATGCTTGTACTGGCTACCTCAAGGGCTGATAAGAGTTGTTATACATTGTTTTAGACCTGTGGAAATTGTTTGCATCAAAGGGATAGGTCCAAGGCTCAAGGTTGACAAAATTGCAAAAGCTCACCTTTATGAAAATGGCAATGTGAACTTTATGCCTAAAATGGAATTACAACTTGTGTAAAGTTCCAAAAGCAAAGATAAAGCCTCTACCCTCTGAGTTTGAATTTAATTATGGAGTGTATAATGAGTTTAGGACCTGTAAAGAAAGATTCAATCATCATGGATCTGATTTGCAACTTGATACTTTGTGAAAATGGCATGAACAAAAGTGATAAAATGCCAACTTCTCTTCTTCGATTCTCCCTAACCAAAAATGATCTTGGAGAGTTCTTGGACATTTTGAAAATCTTGCAATGTTATATATAATCCATCTTTGAAATTCATTTTGAGATACCTCATGGAACTAGGTGAAAAATGTCCATGAAGTTGGGTCAAAAACCTGCCTAAATTAGGGCAAATTTTCACTAAGTTATTTAGTTTATGGACCTATATTCACAAATTCATAACTTGAGATCCAAGGATCTTTTGGGAAAAGTTTGTGAAGCAAAGTTCTAGATTTCATGGAGGACTACAACTTTCATGTTGAAAGTTTTCTTTGAATCAAAATGAATCATGGTGAAAAAGTGGTGAAAAGTTGGGGAAAAATAAGAAAATTTCCATACTTAGAAAAATTCTAAGTTATGAAAATTTTCAAATTCAAAACCCTAATTTGCAAAATTAGTTTTCTTGGTCAACAAGTTTCATTTTTTGACATATCTTGATGAATTATGACCCTTGGCACTTGATTTTGACCAAAAAGTCAAAGTTTGACTTTTCAGTGTATAGTTGACTTTTGATCAGTTGACTGCAAAATTCATCTGTCATCCAATGAACTTGAGATATTTTGAACTATGTGATTAGGTCAAGGTGATGCCACTGAACCCTTGAAATCATGCTTGAACTCAATTGATCATTGGCTAGGTTAAAAATCAGAAATTTCCCTTTCTCAGTCAAAACCCTAATTTTGACCATTTTGCCCTTTTGATGATTTGATCAAATTTCTTGAGGAGTTGTGATCCAAACTTGATCAAATGGTAAATATGAGTCTAAAATGTTGTTGTGGATAAAAAATTATGAAGTTTGACTGTAAATTGGCCATGGTTGACTTTTCCCCCAACACAACTGTTTTTTAGGTCAACTGTCCAATTGACTGATCAAAAATGTGGTTCAAGGCTTGAAACTTATCATGAGCAATCTTAGGGGTCCAAGATGGTTTATGAAAGTAGCATGAAGCATTGATGGTCTAAAAATCCTTGTGCAAACTCAAACCCTAATTTCAGGTTATCAGTGCAAGATGATGTCTTGAGCTGACCAAACCCTAAACTTGTCTTGAGTCCAAGAAGTCTTATGAGGAAAATCTTGATAAATGAGAGGGCAAATTTTGGGGTACAACAGATGTCATATGGAAATGAGATAATAACCCTTACAAATGGACCATTATGCCACGGGTAAGACACAAGGTTTTAAGAGTCTGAATTGTTCAATATTACAGATCTGACAAAATTTAAAGACAAATTACTGTTGGATAAAAGTGATCGGGACAAAATCTCTAGCATCCCAGTTGCTGAGCCCTCCATTGACAGTTGGGAAAATCCAATTCTCCAGGTCATAGATGTCTTTATCATCCTCCATTGCGTTGACTTCGCGGTTGCTGATCTTTAAGGGTGGTCCTTTGGCACGAGCGCGCCGTACAACTTTCTGGGCTCCTGAAGTGAAACCTAAACTAAATTTGTCAGATTTGTATGGGATATCTGGGAGTTGTCCCCAAGTAGTGCACCCACCTTCTTCTATCACTGCCTTGGCATCTTTCAAAGATGACATCTTGAGCGGAGACCTTGTAATCTTTGGGACTTGAGAAACAGCCTTGGTTACTGCCACAGTTAGCGGGACTTCTTCAAAGTGCTGGAATGGAGTTTCAATAAATTCGTCATCTAATTCCACATATCTGAAGGAGATGACTGACCATATACTCTTCTTCTCCATGAACAATGATGATTTTCCCTTGAGTTGGATATTTCAGCATTTGATGCAACGTAGAGGTAACGACACCAGCATTGTGAATCCACGGTCGGCCTAATAAGCAGCAATATGAAGGGTGAATATCCATTACATAAAAAGTTGAATCAAATGTTTGGGTTCCAACTTTTATGGGGATGTCCACTTCCCCATGCACCATCCTTTTTGAGCCGTCGAAGGCCCTCACTACTATGTTGCTAGGTTTCAAGGTCAATCCTTCACATTCAAGCCTACCAAGAGCATTTTTAGGCAACACATTCAGAGACGAACCGGTGTCAACCAATACATGAGACAAATTCGTGCCCCTACATTCGACTGAGACATGCAATGCCTCATTATGCTTCCTCCCTCTTGGCGTTAAATCAGCATCCAAAAAACCTAAACCATTATCTGCAATCAAGCTGGCTACGCAGTCTTGGAACTGATCGACAAATGTCTCTTGGGGTACATGGACAGTTTTAAGGAATTTTACCAAGTCCTTTGCATGAGCCTCGAAACATAACAATAAAGCCAACATGGAAATTTTTGATGGAGTTTGTCCCAGTTGTTCGACTATGTTGTAGTTGCTTATTTTTATAATCTTTAGAATTTCCTCCATCTCTTTTCGGGAGGTCTCAGGGATAGATAATGATTGTGTCTTCGTCCGAACAGACTTAACCAGAATACCTTTGCCTCGAGTCTCGGTTGACTCGGCAGTGGGAATGTCAGTAGGGGTGATAACAGGGACTGGAGCAGTTTTGTCAACAGGAGTATTAGCAGAGATGATTACAGGGTTGGGAATAGCCTTTGGAGGAGCAACAACAACAAGAATGATTACAGGTCCAAAAATAGCTTTTGGAGGAGCAATTTCTGGAGATAAAACCCTTCCACTTCGGGTTAACTTGTTAGTCCCTGCGATGTTACTGATATCAGACTCAACTTTCTCAGAACTTGAATTTTTAGCAGCTGGCCAATCTTGCTTGATACCGTGATAGTAGACATCCCCTCCATAATTCCATGGGATGGTTTTGTATGACGAATACGGGATTGGTCCAGGAATTGTAATTATCAACAGAGCTACTTTAGGAACTGATGTAATTCTAACGGGTCTTTCGGTGGAGACCCTGGAAGAATTGGCGGAAATGGTCACTATGGAAACATCATTATAAGAAACAGTTGGAATAGAAGTCTTCTCGAACAAAATCTCCTTGTCATCTATTAGGCATTGAACGCCCGCTTTTAACAAATGACAACTGGTTTATGAGGATAAACATAAATGACAATTTTCATCACAGCCTGGGAATACACCGGCATTTAACAAGTTCTTTTTGATAGTCAGGAGTGGGGTCACAAGTTCATCAACCAAAGTAACAAACATATCTTCCTCAACGACATTGACATTATGGTCGTGTTTGGGCATAGGGGCAGTGATGACATTGGGAATTTCTGACGCGTCGAATTTAATCTCTTTGGCTTCAAGAAGGTCTTGTACCTTGTTTTTCAGAGCCCAATAGTTGTTAGTGTCATGGCCGAGACTCTCAGAATGGTATGCACAGCGGGCATTAGGATGATAATGAGGAGAGGTTGTGTTAGGATTCTTTGGAGCTTCTTTCAAAGTCACTAGATTGGATCTTAACAAATGTGGCAATACTTGAGATAGTGTCATATTAATTCGGGTGAACTATCTGACTGGTCTTTCCGTTCTTGGCTGGTTGCATCTTTGCTGAGCAGGTGCGGGTTTAGGAATCATGACAACCCCCACCATTGGACGATGTTCAGTCCTATCTTGATTTCTCTGAGGATATACAATAACAACTTCTTTTTCTCTAATGAATGGTTTTCTTACAGCAGCATAGGATGCTTCTTTTTGAATCTTCCCATCCTTTATCCCGACTTCCACTTTTTCTCCGGTCAATATCAATACAATAAAACCTGCCGAGGAACTCCCAATCAAGTGATTAAAGAAAGGACCATACAAGGTGCCCAAAAACATGTCTACTAACTCTCTTTCAGATAGGGTAGGATGGACTCTTCCTGCTAAGTCCCTCCATTTTTGCGCGTAGTCTTTGAAGCCTTCACTTGAAACCATGGCCATACTCTGGAGTTGAGTACGGGTGGGAGTAAGATCTGCATTGTATTGGTATTGATTATAAAAGGCAGCGGCAAGATCTTCCCAATTATGAACATTGGCTATTTCTAGCTGATAAAACCAATCAAGTTGAGTTCCAGACAATATGTCTTGAAAGAAGTGTACCCATAAATCCTTGTCAGCAATATGAGGTTGTATTTTCCTCACATAGGACCGAAGATGCATTTTGGGACATGAAACTCCGTCGTACTTGGAAAAAACCGGTGCCTTTAATTTTGGAGGAATGACAATCCCCAATACTAACCCCAATTCCTCAAAGTCCAATCCAGGCACTTTTTGAATTTCCATTTCATTTAACCATTCTTCTAGATGCTTATACTTGTCGTCGTCCAGAGGATATTGTTTTTCAGAATAATCTTCTTCTTCCTCTTCCTCTTCTGAATCTGGATGGACAACTGCTTCCTTGCCTTTCCCATCTTGATTGTCTTTCTCACCAGATGACGTTGCAAAGTCTAGGGTCCTTTTTGCTTGTCCTTGGAATCTTCTTCCCATATTTAGAACTCCGGTTATTTTCTTTGTTTTCTTCTTTTTCTCTTCAACCAGTAAGGTCTTCAACTCTTCTTGTCCTTTGGCTAGAGTTAAGAACATCTGTTGAAAATATGCATTTTGTGCTTGGAGATCCTTCATCGTTTGCTCGAGATCCATCTTACTGAAATAAATAATAGAAAGATGAGGAGATTTGTTGCAAGAAACCTGCTTATGTTATGATGAATGGTAAATACATATGCAATGATTTCAAGGATTTTAAAGATTCAAATTTGTTTTAGAAAAAAAAGGAAACACACGTTATATTAATAAATTAAAGCTTGAGTACATCAATGCCTCTTTGGGAAAAACAATACAAAAACTCTAAGATAAAAAGGTGGTACCCATCCTCTTTGGTGCAATGTAGGTATTCAGAGTCCGCTCCTCATGAAGTTGCTTAGTGAGTTCCAAAACCTTCTTCTCGCTGGCGTAGAATTCGGCTTCGAAAGTGTCTCGCTACCCCTTGAGTTGTATCCAATCTCTTTGTAAGTCTTCAAGAGAGGTGAGCATGTCAGGATGACGGATAGTGTATGGAACATCTCCTTCCATAACAGGCTCAATGATTACCGGGAGAATGGAGGGATAAGGCATCATAAGACTCTGAGCACGAGTTCGTATCCTTTTGAGGTGAGGCTTAAGAGGGATGGAATTCTTATGCCCCAATGTCTTGCTATCTAAGTTGTTCAACATCCTCCAAGCTCAGATAAATCTCTGGTGATGACCTTGATCGTCGTTCTCTTAGTCAAATACCAAACTTTGAATGAGAATCTCATGTGGGCCATCCCTTCGGGCGTAACCAAACTGTCTTAAGGCTAAGCAGGGGTTGTAGGTGATACCTCCCCTAATTCCAAGTATAGGGACATTAGGTAATTCTCCACAATGGTCGACAATAGTAACATTCTCTATAGATCGGGAACACCAATAAATGTCTAAATGTTTGAGCGTCATCAACCTTTGTGACCACCTTGAACCTTGCTCGTTCTTCAATACAGATTGGGGAAGATGCGAAATAAACCATATTTCCAAGAGAGGAGTGCAACACATAAGGAAGCCTGTTTTTCTCATAGTGCGGGTGTGAAAAGAATGTTGGATGTCCTCTAGCAAAGTAGGCACCGGGTTGCGGGATATGAAGATTTTGATGGTGTTCACATCTATGAGTTGGTCAAGATTTGGAAACAAAACTATCCCATAGATGAGGAGAGCCACAATTTCCTCAAAAGCTTGCAAATCCAAAGAGTTCCAACAGTTTTGGGCTTTCTCAAACAAGAACTTTGCTAGGAAACCCTTGACACCACTCCTTGCTTCCCAATTAGTTGTGGCATCAGATGATTGCAAGTGTAGATCTTGAGCAATATCTTCTGGATTTGGATCTCTTTCTGTACCGTTGAAGGGTAGTTGATTGAGAATGGGAATCATTAAGAGTTGTGAGAATTCTTCCCAAGTTGGCACAAGTTGATAACCGGGAAATGTGAAGCAATGGTGTAAAGGGTCAAAGAACTGAAAGAGCACCTTCATCATGTCTTCATCAGTGTTGGAGCTGGCCAAGTTTAGTAGGCGACCATGTCTTTTGGTGAATGGAGAATTTTCAGGAATCCTTGATGCTAGCTCTTTAAGTTGTGGAGGGATCCTTACAAGATTTACTTGAATGGTTTTCCCGCGAATAGAATCCCTGTCATACAAAACAGAAACAAAGATAAATCCCAGAAATCCTTGAAATGGTTAGTGAATGAGTATGATGTTATGATGTTCATGATGTTATGTATAAGTAATGTATATACAAACAAAGCAAACAAATCCTTAGGTTTAGGCTTGCATGGAGTCTTATAGGTAAGTACCCTCTTGAAGTTTAGTTGGCTAAAACCTGTCCTAGTAATAGTAACCGGGTTCTAAGGAGCTCAATATCACTGGTTTGTTTCTTTGGTCATTATTTCAGTGCAAGCCTCTTTAATGGCGACCGAAATATCCCAAAATTAGCTCATCCACTTGCTTATGAGTTCATCTACTTGCTTAGCAGACAAAAACATTAGCTCTCCACCATCGCCAAAATTAGGGAACGTCACAGTCTTATTATAACAATTGATATGAACATAGTTGAACTCCAACCAGTTCATTCCCAGGATAACATCAATTTGGTGCAAGGGTAGACACACAAAATCCATCATAAAAATCTTACCAAAAATAGTCAAGGGACATGTCGAACAAACAAAAGTAGTAGTAACAGAACCATTAGCAGGAGTATCTATCACCATACTAATGTTCATATCAGACAATTTGAATCCCAGCATAGTTGCATAGTCAAGCGAAATAAATGAATGCGTAACACCAGTATCAATAATAGAAACTACCGCAAAATTGTTAATAAAACAAGTACCTCGAATCAAGTTATCCTTCTTTGAAACCTCTGAGCCCTTCAAAGAAAACACTCTGCCATTAGTATGAGCAGCAGTGACAGTCTTCTTCGACTTCTGACACTGGGTACTGATATGACCCTGCTCACCACTGTTGAAATAAGTCAGAACTTCATTCTTGGATTCAGTAACTCGATGACCCGTCTTACCACACCTGTAACATCTCAACACCTTATTATTGCAAGCACCAGCATAGTGGCCTAGCTCGCCACACCTGTAGAATTTCATAGAAGCGGGAGCTCCCCCACTTGGCTTCTTCTCATCATAAGCTTTCAGCTTCCCTTTGTCAGCAGGAGCAGCATACGGCTTACCAAGATCATGATTCCTTCCTTTCTTCTTATTATAACTCTTATAAAAAGAAGACTTAGCTTTGGTATCTCGTTCATAGATCCTACACTTGTTCACTAGTATAGGAAAATGACAAAGATCTTGATACCCAATCCCCTGTTTGATCTCTGGATGCAACCCATTCTTAAACTTGATACACTTAGAAGCTTCAGCCGCTGGATTACTATAATGCGGACAAAACTTCACCGACTCCTCAAACTTGGTAGCATATTCGGCCACAACTTAATTCCCTTGTTTTAGCTCAAGGAATTCAATCTCCTTTTTCCCACACACATCTTCAGGAAAATACCTTTCCAAGAACTTAGCTCAGAAAACAACCCAAGTAATCTCTGTACCTTAGATCTCCAACCTCTAACATGCATTATCCTACAGGTCTTCGAATTCCGCTTCTAACATGTGAGTACCAAATTACACCTTCTATTCCTCTGAGTAAGCCATCACGCTGAAGATCTTATCGATCTTTCTGAGCCACACCCGTGCACCATCAAGATCATGTGTGCCCTCAAATATCGGCGAATTGTTCTTCTATAACTTCTCCAAGGCACTAAACTCATCATTTCCTCAAAAATTCAGGGAATTATGTTGATTCTAAGTCATTGCTTGAGCCAACGAATCCAAAGCTTGAACAATAGCATCCTCATTTCTTCCTTCAGCCATTTCTTTATGTATGAAGGCAAACATCATTAGAGGAATAAGACATCGATCATGTTCACATACAAATCGACCATTTAAGGTATAAACATCATATAAAAAATTGGTTGGACAGGACGGCTTGCTATGATACCACTAACATAACACCCTTCTAAAACCATAGAAAATGATTCACAAATAATTTAATTGATAAATCACACAACACACCAACAAGGGTGTCACATGCTTCATAAAAACATCATACATACACATATTGCTCCGTAACACAGGCTTCTCAAGCTTTTATATCATTTCCTTTTAGAATATCAACACCGCATTCAATTACCACGCAGCGGAATTCCAAATAACTTCATTCATAACATCCTTCAAAATATCATCATCCTCATCCATTAATGAGTTATGGTTTTTAACAACTTAACCAAACAAAATAACTTATAATTCATTCAATCAATAAAATAAATGTTCACTTCAAACATTCCCAACCCCGATGTTACATATCAGAGCAAGACCTTCTAAATCAACAGAAAATAAAAGAAATAACTCCAAATCTATCATTGGTGCTTCTTCAAGCTATTCCCGAGTATCTTCCTGTTACCCACGTGGAGGCAACATTCAAACAGAAAGGGTGAGTGAAGCAACTAGAAAAATGAACAATGAAGTTTCCATCGAATATTTCTTTATCCCGAAGAAGGGAAAGGAAAACATCGAAGAAAACCTGAGAAGGAAGAGATTAAGGTCTCACGACCAAGAGAAAGGGTAAGGAGTCGATTACGCAAGGGGAAGGTATTTGCACCCCTCACGTCCGTGGTACTCCATGGGATCCACTCTTGTTGTTCTAATAAAAGGGTGTGTTATATCTAAAGCTTACAAACAAAGTGAATGTATGAATGAATTATTAACAAACAAAAAAAAAGTTTTTTAACTATTGCGCTCGCCTTTGGTCGTGAGACCTAGTGCCTACGTATCCCGAAAGAATCAGAGCATCGTAGTTCTTCTAAAAAATGTTGTTTGTTATGTGTTTTTTAGTGAAGGATGTTAATTTCACATTCTACTACAACTTGACCTTTGGAGACTCACACGTTGCGTAGAAAGGAATTAACATGTTCTTACCTGAAAAGGTTTTCAAAAGAAAAAAAAGCCCGAAGGCAAAAATGTTTGAATTGGTTGAGTGTTTTTTATCTTGAAAAAGGATTTGGTGATTTGGACCACATTAAATACTATGATTAAGAAGAAGCACATGGTTAGAAATGTACCTCCCCGTACTCCTCCTAATACTTAAGGCTCATGACACATGGTTAACATCATTATTGTTAAGTTTTTTTGAGATTTTGATTAAGAAAAAAAAGTTTTAGTTTTAAATATGCAAAAGGTAAATGAAAAAATCTAAGGGAGACTAAACATCCTAATTGTTGTACCCCAAAATTTTCCCTCCCATATTCTTCAAGATTTGCAAAGAGCATGCTTCAAACTCTCCCCAAGGGTTGCACAGTTCAAGGGCCTCCTAACAATCAAAAACTAGGGTTTTGGTTCTGACAAAGAAAATGAAGTTTCCAAGGGTCCAAACAAGTCCCACATGCCTATAAACATGGTCAAGCATCCTCATACCAAGTTTCAAGACTTACAGCACAAAATGACACAGTCAAAAACCCTAATTGCTCAACAATCAACTGCAGGGGCAAAATGGTCATTTGACAGTCAAAAGTTCAAATTTTTGGTCAACATCTTATTTTGAAGCCATAAACATCATTTGATCAATTCTTGATCATGATTTTCAAGGCATGGCTCAAAAAGTCTCAAGATGCAAAAGTTTCCATATTTGGACAGTTGAAAAGTCAACTGTAACTTGACCAAGGCATAACTATTTCATGGTTCATCAGAAAAATCCCATCCAATGCTCATCTTGAAGATAAAGACATTTCCTACAACTCCTCTTCACACTTCAAGTCCAAGAAATTCTCTCACAAAAAGTTATCAATTTCAACATTATAGGTCATTTTCAAAAGTCAACAAAAAGGCACTTTAAGTCAAAGACCATAAATTGAGATTGGTGAACCAAAATGACATGGGACCAAAGGCATTGGTTAGAGGACTTCAAGACCTTTCCAAAATGTCCAAGAACATGATCAAAGCTTAAAAATTGAGCAATATATGCCTTGTGGAAGTTGGGAAATGTTTGGGAATTTTGAAAAGTCAACTTTACTTCAAATGCCTCAAAATTGCTAATGGGCCACATTTTCTTCCAAGATTCATCATCCAAAGGCTATGCACGACCATTTGGCCCAAAGGGGATTTATTTCATCATTTTTTATTATTTATTTGAATTTTTAATCACCATTAATTCATTTAATAAAATAAAATATGAAAAAAATACTAAACAAATGCATTTGAATCTTTTTATGCAGCCTATGCCCTCATTGGTTACTCAAGATTTCGTGCACTTCAAAAAAGGGAAGATTTGGTGCAAATTGGCATGATATTCATGTGGAAAAGATTTGAAAATATTCATTGAAAATCAAATATTTGATACATCAATGCATTGATCTTTTGGCTCAAAATTCAACCCTAATTCATCCCATACATAAGTCAGAATGCAAACCTAATGCCAAAAACCTGGAAGCTGCGCCCAAACCTAAGAACAAAGTTTGCATTTTTGTCCAAAATTTCAAAAACTGAAAACTGCATTAGAGGACGATTCAAAGCTTCTAACCAATTGAAAAAGCTTTCTGAGGCTTCAAGGAACCTAACTGCATCCTTTTTCAATCACCACACATCAAGAATTGGTATATAGAACTCAAAATTTCTCATACTTTATGCATAGTCGTGTTTCAATTTCTGGGCATTTTCCATACAATTTAATTGTTGTTTTGTACTAATATGGACCTTCTGAGTCTATTGACATTGTTTAATTGAGTTTTCATAGCCTATATGCAAAGTTACCATTGGAGGCTTCTAGGTTTTCAGAGGTCACGAATTAGGGGTTTCCTTTTCAGGAAAAATTGAGACACAAGACCCACGCCATTGAAACCAGAAGCTTATGACTAATTGATTCCATAGCTCGCGATAAATTTATGATTAACAGAATTATATTCGCTATTTTTGTATGCATCATTTAGTGGGGGTTTAAAACCCCCGCTATCCAGTTTGTTTTTTCAGGAAAAATAAAGAAGAGAGGAAGAAGACGCTTATGTGTCATGACGTGAAAGGGCAGTTCAAAGTTGGCGCGCGTTTTATTGATTCAGACCACTAATTCTTGTTTTTTCTTATAATAATTTCATTCCATTAACATTACAAAGAAAGCGCTTGGCACAGTTGGTTGATGCGTTGTCCAATAGGTACTGGGACCTGGGTTCGATTCCCAGGTCCCCTCACTTTCTTAATATATTTTGTTTCAACGTGATTCCATGCAGTTTCAATCCCATGGCCTACCATGCACTCTCATCAATGGATTGCCACACGTCTCAGAACATCCATCCAACAGCCATGATCTGAAGAATACCATATGCCTTTGTCAATGGAGCCACACGCGCGCTGAAAAGTCAACCAAAGGCCTTAAATCAAGGGGCCTGATTGCTACCATAATACCTCCAAATTGGGGTCAACACCCCTAAGTGTTTGTATTTTTTTTTTATTTTTTTATTATTTGTTTTAATTTAATTATTTCTTTTTAATTCATAAATTAATATTTTCATAACAAAAAAAAAATACCCAAAAAATTCAGAAACTATAAAAAAAATAAAAAATATATTTCATTTAATGGTTTTCTTTGTAAATAAATTGTACTAATTAATTTAATTAATTCTAGGTTTAAAGTTTAATATTTTTTGTAATAAACTAAAAAAATGTAGAATTAGGGTTCTAAATATTTATATTCTTTTTCTTTCCTTTTATCATTATTAAATATTAATTATTTTTGTAAATAAAATTTGCCATGTAAATAATTAATTTAAACTAGGTCTAATTTAAATAGTTTTCTTAATAAATAAAAAATAGTTAGAACTAGGGTTAATTAACTTTTCTTTTTAATTCCAATTTAATTTTCTTACTAAAAATCCATAAATGCAAAAAACTCCAAAAAACAATTTCTTTCTTTTATTTAACTTAATTAATTTGTTAATTATAATTTAATTTCCTAAAAAGGGTCCAACGCCCTCGCGTTCCCGACTTTAATTCTCTTCGCATTTTTGTTTCTTTTTGTGAATATTCATGTAATTCTCCCAAAGCCATGTAATAGCTTAATTAGACATTTATCTTTTCCGCATTTCTATTTTACTTCAAATCGGGTCTTGGATTAATTTGGCGATGTAGACCCGCGCCTTAGTAATAGCGTAGGACCTTTTAATTCCGCATCTTTTAAATTGTTAATAATTTGCATGAAAGAATGAATGTCAAAATAAAAGCAACGCGTAGATCACCAAGGCATGAACAAGACAAAAATATCTGAAAACGACACACAAATCACACACCACCCCTAGGGTACGCCTCACTGTTGCCTTGCCCCTCGAAAGGTGGTCGTCGAGTAGAGGATGTTTTAGTAAGTCCTCATGTCCATGAACATGGCATGAGGGTAGCTTCTAAGGTGTCTTCCTATTGCTCCGGTGATCACCATGTCCCGAACCCTCGAATTGACCCGAACACCTCCAACGGTGGTGCTACCTACCTCTCAATGGTGGGATGGCACTACTTTAAGGACATTTACACAGACGAATTCCTTAGGGTAGGTAGACGACTCTAGATACTTGCTCTAATTTCAAAACAAATCAAAAATACTTTTTACACCGACACTTTCAAAAAGCTTTCGAAAGCAACTTTTCAAACACTCTTGAGGACTGATACAAGAGTCAAACTGAAATTTTCAAAGAAACTTTTTTTAAAACCCACAGTTGAAAAGCAAACAAACCATTTTGAAAACACAAATGAGCAAGTATCTAAGAGCCCATGGATAACCATGGATAGAAAGGGTGCTAATACCTTCCCTTTCTATAAATCTACCTCCTGAACCGAGAGCAATCTCTATAAGGAATTTTTCTGTGCTTTTGTCCTTTCCATTTGGAGAAAATAAAAGACGGTGGCGACTCTTGCTTCCGCGACATTTCGCGAACCAGCGTTAAACAGTCAGTTCCAGATCCACCGATCACAGAACTGGCGACTCTGCTGGGGACATAAACTTAAAGTGAGGTGTACCTTAGGATAGTTTATAACTGTGTTTTCAATTGTGTTGATTTGCTTGCTTTAAATTGTGGGTTGCATGGGAGTTACATAGATCCTAACCCGGATCTGGGGATACCCTGTTTAGGTAGCATAAGCTGTGAGGGACCTGTCCGGCGTAGACCGACACGGGTGAAGCAGTGGCTACGTTGGTGTGGCACCTTGGTCTGTACCGATATCCCTTGTGTCGCAACGAGGAGAATATGGGTCTTCCAAGGAGTCATTAAGCACCAACAGACCTTAGAACCTTAAATGACACAACTTGGCCATTAGAACAGTAGCAGTATGCTACACCCATTGAGGCTAAACTCTCGTGATGGTTCTGGCCGCAAGAAAAGATTGCGATGCTGGAGTTATGACCGATTGAGGGTAGTCAATGATATTGGGATCCTCTAAGAACCCGGTTACTTTGATAGGACAGGTATGAACCAACAAACTGAAAGAGGGTAATACCTAGACCTCATGCTGGCCTAAACTTTAAGGGCTTGTCTTGTGTGACTTGTGTGCCTTACATGTTTGCCTTTGTAACTATTTGTGGTGTGCTTTATCATAACATCATAACATCATGAGCATTGCATGTATCCTGCATAAGGATTGACCATTTCAAAGACAAGAGGGTTTCACCTTTGCTCTGTTTTGTAGGACATCATGATGCCTGTGCGAAGGAATACCATCTGGTTCAACTTTGTTCACCCACCTGAGTTGCTTGAAGAGTTGGTTAGCAGGATTCCAAACACCACCTCCTTCATCCAGAGGCATGGTTCTCTTCTCAGTTTAGTCACTGCAAAGCGGGATCAACAGTTGATGAGTGTCCTAACCCAGTTCTATGACCCTCTGTACCAGCGCTTCACCTTTCAAGACTTCCAGCTGGTCTCTACCCTGGAAGAGTTCTCTGATTTGCTTGGTATCCCTATCTTGGATCAGACTCCCTTTACTGGTTGGGAAAAGACCCTCAGGCTTGAGGAGGTTGCTGCAGCTCTTCCCTTGACACATCAAGAAGTAATGGACAACTGGGTGACTAGAAGCGGAGTTAAGGGTTTCTTGGCCAAGTTTCTGATTGGTAAAGCTAACAGTTTCTGGAATGACTTGGACTTTAGGGCATATGAAGATATCCTAGCTCTCTTAATCTATGGGCTAGTCTTGTTTCCTAATCCTGACAACTTCATCAATGTCACTGCCATAAGGATCTTCATGTCTCAGAACCCTGTGCTCACTCTCTTGGGTGACATCCTGCAACAACTTTATGCTCGTACTACCCGAAGACGAGGAACCCTATGGTGTTGTATCCCTTTGTTGGTGAGGTGGTTTATTTCGCACCTCCCTAAGTTCGTGCTGAAGAACCAAGAAGGAAGAGGTTGGGCTCATAGGTTAATGTCTCTCACTGATAAAGACATCATTTGGACTTTCAGAGGTTTGGACGAGATAGCTGTTATTGATCGTTGTGGAGAATACCCTAATGTTCCGTTGATTGGTACTCAAGGAGGAATCTCTTACAATCCATGTCTAGCGCTCCGTCAGTTTGGAAGAGCCAGAAGAGCAGGACCTCATGAGATGTTGGTGCCTCACATCAGTTTTGAGTTTCAGGTGGATAGTGACGAGCTGCGTCGTAGGTTCATCAAGGCTTGGGACAAAGTTCATAAGGCTGACCCACAAGAGTTGGGGCCAAAGACTTCTCTACCTATGGAAGCCTACTACAAATGGGTATGCATCCGTGCTCAGAAGTTAGGTATGACATACGAAGCTGTCAGACCCATCATTCTTGAGTATCCTGACAAAGATGGTGTTCCTCCAACTGTCCTCCCTCCTCAGATACCTACTGATTATGAGACATTAAAGAGATCTTGGTCGCAATTGTGAGAAGAACGGGATTCGTATCGGGAAAAGTTCAACGAGCAGGAGTTGAAAATCCAGAAGCTGACAAAGCAGTTGGAGAATGAGCGAGCTCTGAATGACTACATCCGTACTGAGAAGAGGAGACCATGGGATCAATAAGGAGCTCTGGATGTTCTTTTACAGTTTTATTTCCCTTTTCAGTATTTCCATTTTATGTAATGCCTAAGGGCAACCTGTTGAACAATTTAAGTTTCAAAGTCGAATCTAATGAAGTGTGTTCCTTTTTTGTTTACAAAGTTGATTCCCGATTGTCTTTGAAAACATAAATCATACGCATTCCATTCATCATGTGCATAGCAGGTTTTCTTCTTTTCAGGTTGCTTACTGTTCTTCGCTGTTTATTTCAGCATCATGAACCCTGACTCATCATCAACTGAGATGTCTATCAAAGCTCTTCAGGCACAGAACGCGCAATTTCAGGAACTGATCATGGGTTTGGCTCAAGGCCAAGAGGAGCTGAAGGCTTTACTCCTGAAGAAGGAGAAGAAGAAGAAGAAGAAGAGAACTGTTCTTTTCAACTCGGGCCGAAGGTTTAGCAACACTCTGCAGAATGAAGAGGATGGTTCTTCTATAGGCAAGAGCAGTCCCCAAGGGGGAAAAGGTCCTAGTCCGGTAGTCTCTGACAACGAGACTGACTTCAATGAGGAACAGTATCCTCCGGCTGAAGACCGGTACAAGCAGTTGGAGGACAGACTGAATGCAATGGAGATCCAACAAGTGCCTGGGATGGATTTCGGGGACTTGGGCTTATCTACTGGTGTGATTATTCCTCACAAGTTCAAAGCACCATCTTTTACCAAGTATGACGGGGCGTCTTGTCCCAAGCTACACCTCAGATCTTATGTGCGGAAGATTCAACCGTACTCAGTGGACAAGAACTTGTGGATCCACTTCTTCCAGGAGAGTCTTTCAGGGACTCATCTCGAATGGTTCTATCAGCTGGATGGGACCAAAGTTCGTAACTGGGAGGAGTTGGCTACTGCTTTTTATAAGCAGTATCAATATAATGCCGACCTTTCCCCTACACGTACCCAACTCTAGGGTATGTCGCTAGGGTCAAGCGAAGGTTTTAAAGAGTATGCACAGAAGTGGAGGGATCTGGCTGGCAGGGTGTAGCCTCCGTTAACTGACCGGGAGCTGGTGGACATGTTCTTGGGGACCCTATCTGGGCCATTTTTCAACCATCTTATCGGTAACTCGTCTGCAGGGTTTACTGATCTTATTCTGACTGGAGAGAGAATAGAGGCTGGAATGAAGTCTGGTAAAATTCAGAAGGGTGCATCTGCAAGTTCTGAGAAGAAGCCCTTTAAGAAGGAGGCCAGTGCTGTATATGGGTCTAGAAGACAAGAGAAACCTGAGCGCCGCCAATCTGTCAACGCGGTGATGATTGCCAAGCCTGCTGCCGCTCCTCGGCAAACCAATCCTCCAAGGGGTGAAAGACCCAGAAGAGAGTGTACCCGTCTAAGTATGACCTCATCGCAAATCTTGCCGCAGTTGCTATCCACCAATTTGGTGACTGTTAGAGAGGCCCCAAAGGTTGTGAATACGGCTTCTCCCAAGTACAATCCAAATTCCCGCTGTGCTTATCACTCCGATAGCCCGGGGCATTCCACTGATGACTGTTGGGCCTTAAGGAATAAGGTGCAAGACCTTATTGACGCAAAAGAGATACAGTTTGAAGCGCCTGAGAGGCCAAATGTGGTGACTGCTCATATGCCCCCAGCATGGAGTGAATGTCGTTGATGAAGATGTATACGCCGTTTCTGTGAATGATGTAGCTACTCCCTTGATGACTGTTAAGAGGAATCTACTGCTGGCCGGTTTATTTCCGGGTTGTAGTGAAGGTTGCCTTTTCTGTGCTGTTTCCCTTTCTGGTTGTCCTTTGCTGAAGTTGGGCATCCAAAGCCTGATGGACAGCAAAGAGATTCTGTTCAAGAAGACTGCTGTTCAGTTTGTTCCGGTGGAAGAAGTTTCTGTTGTTACAATCTTTAATAATCCGATCAAGGCTCTCCCGAGAAAGCCGGTTAAAATCATGATTGTCGCACCCATTGTGATTACTGTTCCGGGGCCTCTCCCCTATGAATCTGATAAGGCTGTCCCATGGCACTATGGGGCAGATGTGTATGTACATGGAATCAAGCAAGAGTTTAACACTGGCACCAGCATCAGCAATATCACTGGTCCAGCAAAAGTTACCCGCAGTGGCAGGCTCTTCTCGCCTGACATTGCGCCACCAGCTATTCAAAGACCCCTCACTATAACACCTGCAAGTGTACCTGTTCCCGTTTCTGACCAAGTTGTTTCCCCTGCTGCCGAGTCATCTAATGCTCGGGGAAAAGGGATTGAAGATGAGCCTGCCCGGACGGAGGCACCAAAATCTGTGAATGCTGAGGCCTCCCAACAAGAGATGGAGGAAATTCTGAAAATAATCAAGAAGAGTGACTTTAATGTTGTTGAGCAGCTGGGGCATACCCCCTCCAAGATCTCCATGCTCTCCTTGCTGCTATGCTCAAAGGCCCATGCTAAGGCCTTGATTTCATTTCTCAAGACGGCCCATGTGCCACAGGAGACATCTGCAGTTCAGTTTACTGATTGCGTAGCCAATTTGACAGTGGACAATGGTTTGGGTTTCTCGGATGCTGACCTTACTGCTAAGGGAAAGGACCACAATGACACCCTGCATGTCTCTATTGAATGCAGGGGCACTACTCTTGTGCACGTGTTGGTGGACACTGGTTCTTCCCTAAATGTGCTACCCAAAAAGGCCTTAGACCGTTTGGATTGTGAAGGCCTGGAGCTGAAACCTAGCAATATCATCGTCAGAGCCTTTGACGGTTCTAAGAGGATGGTTCATGGAGAGGTAGACATTCCTATTCGTGTGGGTTCTCAAGTATTCGACTCTACTTTCTATGTGATGGATATCCGTCCATCATATGCGTGTCTACTGGGTCGACCTTGGATCCACAAAGCTGGGGCAGTGACCTCTACCCTGCACCAGAAACTCAAGTACCCCGTCAGAGGGAAGATCGTCACTGTGCAGGGAGAGGAGGAGTATATGGTGAGCCATTTGAATTCCTTCAGGTATATTGAGATGGACGGGGAGTTTATTGAAACCCCCTTTCAGCATTTCGAAGAGGTACCTCCAACATTGGCAGCAGCGGAAACAGTGGTCGAAGAGGATGTTCCTTTGAAGATGGCTTCCTTGAAGGATGCCCGGGCTGTGATCAAGAAAGGTGAATGTGCTAACTGGGGCAGGCTCCCTGATTTTAAACCTAAAATTGACAAGTTTGGACTGGGTTTTACTGTAGAGGGTCAGAAGGCTATGCGCCAGGCAAAGACCAGAAGACCTCCTGTGCTCATTACCAATCCAGGAGTGAATGCTGTTGGGGACGAAGATGAAGTGGAAGAGTCAGAGTTTGAAAGCTGGATCTACCCGATGACTGATGGTGGATTGACCAATTGGACTGCTAAGGATCATACTCCCGATACTTTTGTTACGCAGTAATAAACTCCTTTGTTTTGTTATTTGTAATAAACAATTAAAACTCTATGGCCCGGTGTCTTACCCGGGGCACCGTGGCTTCATTTGTGAGGGTATATTAATTGTCATTTCATATATCATTAATAAAGACCTTGGACGTTTTCTCGCATTTCAAATCTTATGCTCCTTTTCTTTCTTTCCTTTCTTTATATATTGCAAAACAGCTGTATTTACACACACTCACTCATACAGGTTCCAATCCACTCTGGATCTCACTGGTAACGACTCTGCTACTGCCAGTTATGACTTCGAAAATCCGATCAACTTAGCCGAAGACGAAGGTGAAGATGATTGCGAAGTGCCTGGCGAGCTTGCAAGACTGTTACCCCAGGAAGAGAGGGCAATTCAACCACACGAAGAGCCAGTGGAAACAATAAATCTGGGTACTGAGACGGACAGAAAGGAGGTAAAGATTGGTGCCAACCTAGAACTCAGCGTGAAGCAACGGTTGACTCAGATGCTACATGAGTATATGGAGATCTTTGTCTGGTCCTACGAAGACATGCCCGGTTTGGATACTGACATTGTGGTCCATCATTTGCCTACCAAGGAAGACTGCCCTCCGGTCAAGCAAAAGGTCTGCCGTATGCGTCCAGAGATGTCTGAGAAGATCAAAGCCGAGGTTATGAAACAGTTTGATGCCGGGTTCCTTGCAGTGACTTCTTACCCTCAGTGGGTTGCTAATGTGGTGCCAGTACCAAAGAAGGATGGTAAGGTCAGAATGTGTGTCGATTACAGGGACCTGAACAGGGCCAGCCCTAAGGATGACTTCCCCCTACCTCACATTGATGTCCTTGTTGACAATACTGCTCAGCATAAGGTGTTCTCTTTCATGGATGGTTTTTTAGGTTACAATCAGATTAAGATGGCTCCCGAAGACATGGAAAAGACTACATTTGTTACTCAGTGGGGCACCTTCTGCTACAAGGTCATGCCTTTTGGACTAAAAAATGTTGGGGCAACCTACCAACGTGCCATGGTTGCTTTATTTCATGACATGATCCATCATGAGATAGAAGTGTATGTTGACGACATGATCGCAAGGTCCCAAACTGAGGAAGAACACCTAGATCATCTGCAGAAATTGTTTGACCGACTGAAGTTGTACAAGCTGAGGTTGAACCCGAACAAGTGCACCTTCGGGGTAAGATCTGGAAAGTTTCTAGGCTTCGTTGTAAGTGACAAGGGTATTCAAGTGGACCCTGCCAAGGTTAAATCTATTCAAGAGATGCCAGTTCCTAAGACAGAGAAAGAAGTCAGAGGCTTTTTAGGACGCCTGAATTACATTGCTCGATTCATCTCGCACCTAACTGCTACCTGTGAACCAATCTTCAAGCTGTTGAAGAAAGATCAGGTAGTACGTTGGAACAATGAATGTCAGGCCGCTTTTGACAGAATCAAGGAGTATCTCCAAGAACCACCCATCCTTATGCCACCGGTTGAAGGGAGACCTCTAATACTATACCTGACAGTACTTGACAACTCAATGGGGTGTGTGCTGGGGCAGCATGACGAGTCTGGCCGAAAAGAGCATGCCATTTATTACCTTAGCAAAAAGTTTACCGACTGTGAGACCCGATACTCACTGCTTGAGAAAACTTGCTGCGCTTTGGTATGGGCTGCTCGCCGGCTGAGACAGTATATGCTGACTCACACTACTTTGTTGATTTCAAAGATGGATCCTATAAAGTACATATTTGAAAAGCCTGCTCTGTCTGGAAGAATAGCAAGATGGCAAATGATCTTGACAGAATACGACATTCAATACACAACCCAGAAAGCCATCAAAGGAAGTGTATTGGCAAACCACTTGGCACATCAGGCAGTAGACGACTATCAGTCAATGAACTTTGAATTTCCTGACGAGAGCATCATGATAGTGACTGATTGTGAAGTACCTGGACCGGATGAAGGACCTGAGGAAGGATCCCGATGGTCTATGAACTTTGACGGAGCCTCCAATGCTTTGGGTAACGGTATCGACGCTGTGATCATATCCCCTCAAGGCACTCATACTCCACTCACTACCCGGCTATGTTTCAACTGTACCAACAACATGGCGGAGTATGAGGCATGCATCATGGGTCTCCAAGCTGCGATCGACTTAAGGATCAAGTTTCTGAGTGTCTTCGGAGATTCCGCTCTCGTGATCAATCAGATCAAAAGGGAGTGGGATACGAAACATCCGAATCTTATTCCTTACAGAGAATGTGTGTTGACGTTGATCCCCCACTTCACAGAGATAACTTTTGAACACTTCCCAAGAGAGGAGAATCAGTTAGCGGACGCGTTAGCTACGATGTCTTCTATGTTCAAAGTCAAGTGGGACAATGAGGCTCCCCAGGTCACTATCTGGAAACTGGACGAACCGGCATACTGTTGTGATCTTGAGACTGAATTGGTGACTGAGAAGCCTTGGCACCATGAGGTGAAGAGATATTTGGAAGCTCAGGAGTATCCTGAAGGTGCGTCTGTCAACGATAAGAAATTCGTGAGAAGGTTCGCATCAAAGTTCTTCCTTAGCAACGACATCCTGTATAAGCGAAACCATGATTCGACCTTACTGCGTTGTGTGGACAAGACCGAAGCAGAAAGGATTATGGAAGAGCTACATGAAGGGACCTTCGGAACACATTCCAGTGGACACACTATGGCAAAGAAGATCCTTCGGGCAGGGTATTTCTGGTCCACAATGGAAGCCGACTGCTACCAACATTCTCGGACATGTCACAAATGCCAGATTTATGCTGACAAGGTGCACGTTCCTCCAGTCCCTCTGAATGTCCTGACCGCACCTTGGCCTTTTGCAATGTGGGGCATAGATATGATCAGTGAGATTAAACCTACGGCATCCAATGGGCATCGCTTCATCCTGGTGGCGATCGACTACTTCACGAAGTGGGTTGAAGCAGCTTCCTACGCCACAGTAACCAAGAATGTTATGGCACGGTTCATTCGGCATAATCTAATCTGTCGATACAGCGTCCCTGAAAGGATCATTACGGACAACGGTACCAATCTTAATAACAAGATGATCACTGAGCTCTGCGAGCAGTTTAAGATACAGCACCACAACTCTTCTCCTTACCGGCCGAAGATGAATGGGGCTGTAGAAGCAGCGAATAAGAACATTAAGAAAATCGTGCAGAAGATGACAGTGACTTATAAAGATTGGCACGAGATGTTGTCGTTCGCTCTACATGGGTACCGTACCTCAGCCAGGACGTCAACCGGGGAAACTCCCTTCTCCTTTGTCTACGGTATGGAGGCAGTCTTACCGATCGAAGTACATATACCCTCTCTCCGGATAATGAAGGATGCAGATCTGAGCGAAGATGATTGGATCCAGACACGACTTGATCAGCTAAATCTGATTGACGAAAAAAGACTTGCTGCTATTTGTCATGGTCAGACGTATCAGAAACGGATGATCAGGGCATTTAACAAAAAGGTCAGACCACAAGAATATCAAGTTGGGGATCTGGTAATCAAGCGTATCATCCTTCCTCAGAGTGATCCAAGGGGCAAATGGACCCCTACGTACGAAGGGCCATTTGTGGTTAAACATGTGTTCTCAGGAGGAGCCATGATTCTAACCAGCATGGATGGTGATGACCTTCCTCACCCCGCCAATGCAGACATAGTAAAAAGATACTACGCATAATAAACGACCCGCTAGGTTGACATACCTAGGCAAAAATTAGGGCTTCCCGGCGAACCAAAAGGGTTCGGGAAAAATGAAGGGATGAAATGAAAAAAATCTGTACACCCGGCAAGTTGAAAACCTGAAAAGGCGGCTTGGGCAAAAATGGGTATCCCGGTGGACTGAAAACCCGAAAGGGCGGTCCAGGCAAAAGTTAGGGATAAAGCGTAATACTATGTCTCATTGGATCACTTTGCATCCAGAATCCGGTATCTACATCAAGTTCAGACGGCATCGATCGATCAGCTTCATCTTCAACTAAGGTCATCAAGTGATGAGACGCTCGGAGATATAAAGGCGATAGCAGAGTTGAAACCCAGTGGATCATTCATTTCACACAGCTGTTTTATTTTCCTTTGTACAAACTTGTATAAATTCTTTTGTTCGGCGGCGTTCTCTTACTAGGACGTCAGCCTCTTGTACATAAACGCCTATTTTACAGGAAAATTCAAAATCAATACAAAAATCGCTTTTCAGATAAAAGTGCCAATTGTTTTTCCTTTTCTGTTTTGTTTTGCGAAGAACGTCCAAGGTTCAATTTGTGATATATGCATTGACAATAATTTTCTCACTCATGAATATTTGCATACGAAACAAAGGATTAATTACAGGTAACATTAGAAACAGGGGCAATAAAGAGTTGTCTAAGCAATCTAATTGTTCTGTCCACCAAGGTCCCAAGGTAGGTTCAGCTGAAGAACATAACCAGATATCTTAATTCCCCAGAGAGTGAGCCAACAAGTCAATACACTCTCCCCAAGCAAAGCTATTATCAGCCTTAAGGAAGTTGGGTGTCCCCCGCAGATCTCAACATTCCCCAGCACGATATACGGGCATTCTTAACAAGCATCCCCGGCAGTCTTGATCCTAAGATCGTTCCCCGGCGGCATATCAAACATTCAATGGAGTCACTTCCCCGTTATAGCTCAAGACTTCCACAGGAGAGTCCAATCCAGTTCCCTAGGAAAGTTGGAATCCATCTCCCCAAGCAGTAAGCTTATCCCCAGTAGATTTTGGAAGCTTATCCCCTGTAGAGCCCGAACGCGTCTCCCGACTTTATTTAAAGGTTATTTCCCTACCCGGATATAACTGGGTTATCCTCAGCCAAAAGCCACGGAAAGAGCGTCCTCGACGAAGTCTTCTTATCCCCAGCGAAGTCTATTAGCACTTCCAACACAACAATGGTATCCCCAGTGAAGTTACCATCAACATCCCACCAAAGTATCTCTCTTCCCACAGAGTATTGCTCCCCAGCAAGATCGCTAGAGTAATTTTCTCCCCGCAGAGTGTTCTATTCGCCAAGTTTATGCCCCAACGGAGTTATCTTCCCCTACCGGTATTCTTGCAACTATCATCCCCAGTGGAGACAACAAAGCACTATTCTCCAACATCAGCCCAGGATATGACTTCCCGACATCCGTCAAGGATTTATTTTCCTAGACGAAAAACATACGTTCATAAACATCACATTTCCATACATTATAGCATGCATATACGCATCATATCTTACAAATCTCATTTATGTTGAGAACATCATTGCTTGATCCATATCATGCATTGCATATGACTGACCTTTACCTTTCAGGAAAGATCCAGTTAAGTTCTCAGCTATATTTCAAAACTTTAGCCTGGTTCAGTTAAATAGACCCTAAGATTTTCCTGATTCTTATCCAGTCAAAGGCCTTCTCTGGTTCAGTCAGATCGACCCTAAGATCTCCCTGATTCTTATCCAGTTGAAGATTCCAAGACCTTGTCCGGTTCAGTTAAATCGACCCTAAGATTTTCCTGATTCTTATCCAGTCAAAGGCCTTCTCTGGTTCAGTCAGATCGACCCTAAGATCTCCCTGATTCTTGCCCAGTTGAAGTTATTCCAAGACCTTGCTTGGTTCAGTTAAGTCGACCCTAAGATTTTTCTTGATTCTTATCCAATCAAAGGCCTTCTCTAGTCCAGTTAAATCGATCCCTAAAGATTTTCCTGATGAAGACTCAGTAGAAGACATCCAAGATTCTCTCAGCGTTATTGTTGAGGTTGAAGTCGCCTATGATTCTCTCATCGTTACTGTTGAGGTTGAAGTCGCCCAAGATTCTCTCATCGTTACTGTTGAGGTTGAAGTCGCCCAAGATTCTCTCAACGTTACTGTTGAGGTAGTAATCGCCCCAGGTTCTCTCAACGTTACTGTTGAGGTAGTAATCGCCCCAGGTTCTCTCATCGTTCCTGTTGAGGTAGTAATCGTCCAAGGTTCTCTCACCGTCCCGTTGAGGTAGTAACCATCCCTGGTTCATTCATCACCTTCTGAAGCTCCAGATTTAATTCCTGTAACCAGTCAGGACGCATCTATACAAAGAGTTTGAAGACCAGCTCCTGTAACAAGCCAGGTAATCATTTTCTTTTCAGGTAAGCAAGTTCTCGCTAAGGAATCTCTTACGCGATCGACGTCCAGATGGCATATATAAGCCCATCATCCTATCCATCAATCTCCAAATGGCATCTATAAGCCCATTCCCCCATCACACTACTATGTGAGCGCAAATTTCTGGGCACTCAAGTGTCCAATCATCTTCCACCTTCGGATTCCGAAAGGCACGACAGCCAATCTGCATCCTCAGGTCTAAGAAGATTGAACAGGGGCAACTGTTGTACCCCAAAATTTTCCCTCCCATATTCTTCAAGATTTGCAAAGAGCATGCTTCAAAATCTCCCCAAGGGTTGCACAGTTCAAGGGCCTCCTAACAATCAAAAACTAGGGTTTTGGATCTGACAAAGAAAATGAAGTTTCCAAGGGTCCAAACAAGTCCCACATGCCTATAAACATGGTCAAGCATCCTCATACCATGTTTCAAGACTTACAGCACAAAATGGCACAGTCAAAAACCCTAATTGCTCAACAATCAACTGCAGGGGCAAAATGGTCATTTGACAGTCAAAAGTTCAAATTTTTGGTCAACATCTTATTTTGAAGCCATAAACATCATTTGATCAATTCTTGATCATGATTTTCAAGGCATGGCTCAAAAAGTCTCAAGATGCAAAAGTTTCCATATTTGGACAGTTGAAAAGTCAACTGTAACTTGACCAAGGCATAACTTTTTCATGGTTCATCAGAAAAATCCCATCCAATGCTCATCTTGAAGATAAAGACATTTCTACAACTCCTCTTCACACTTCAAGTCCAAGAAATGCTCTCACAAAAAGTTATCAATTTCAACATTATAGGTCATTTTCAAAAGTCAACAAAAAGGCACTTTAAGTCAAAGACCATAACTTGAGATTGGTGAATCAAAATGACATGGGACCAAAGGCATTGGTTAGAGGACTTCAAGACCTTTCCAAAATGTCCAAGAACATGATCAAAGCTTAAAAATTGAGCAAGATATGCCTTGTGGAAGTTGGGAAATTTTTGGGAATTTTGAAAAGTCAACTTTACTTCAAATGCCTCAAAATTGCTAATGGGCCACATTTTCTTCCAAGATTCATCATCCAAAGGCTATGCACGACCATTTGGCCCAAAGGGGATTTATTTCATCATTTTTTATTATTTATTTGAATTTTTAATCACCATTAATTCATTTAATAAAATAAAATATGAAAAAAATACTAAACAAATGCATTTGAATCTTTTTATGCAGCCTATGCCCTCATTGGTTACTCAAGATTTCGTGCACTTCAAAAAAGGGAAGATTTGGTGCAAATTGGCATGATATTCATGTGGAAAAGATTTGAAAATATTCATTGAAAATCAAATATTTGATACATCAATGCATTGATCTTTTGGCTCAAAATTCAACCCTAATTCATCCCATACATAAGTCAGAATGCAAACCTAATGCCAAAAACCTGGAAGCTGCGCCCAAACCTAAGAACAAAGTTTGCATTTTTGTCCAAAATTTCAAAAACTGAAAACTGCATTAGAGGACGATTCAAAGCTTCTAACCAATTGAAAAAGCTTTCTGAGGCTTCAAGGAACCTAACTGCATCCTTTTTCAATCACCACGCATCAAGAATTGGTATATAGAACTCAAAATTTCTCATACTTTATGCATAGTCGTGTTTCAATTTCTGGGCATTTTCCATACAATTTAATTGTTATTTTGTACTAATATGGACCTTCTGAGTCTATTGACATTGTTTAATTGAGTTTTCATAGCCTATATGCAAAGTTACCATTAGAGGCTTCTAGGTTTTCAGAGGTCACGAATTAGGGGTTTCCTCTTCAGGAAAAATTGAGACACAAGACCCACGCCATTGAAACCAGAAGCTTATGACTAATTGATTCCATACCTCGTGATAAATTTATGATTAACAGAATTCTATTCGCTATTTATGTATGCATCATTTAGTGGGGGTTTAAAACCCCCGCTATCCAGTTTGTTTTTTCAAGAAAAATAAAGAAGAGAGGAAGAAGACGCTTATGTGTCATGACGTGAAAGGGCAGTTCAAAGTTGTCGCGCGTTTTATTGATTCAGACCACTAATTCTTGTTGTTTCTTATAATAATTTCATTCCATTAACATTACAAAGAAAGCGCTTGGCACAGTTGTTTGATGCGTTGTCCAATAGGTACTGGGACCTGGGTTCGATTCCCAGGTCCCCTCACTTTCTTAATATATTTTGTTTCAACGTGATTCCATGCAGTTTCAATCCCAGGGCCTACCATGCACTCTCATCAATGGATTGCCACACGTCTCAGAACATCCATCCAACAGCCATGATCTGAAGAATACCATATGCCTTGGTCAATGGAGCCACACGCGCGCTGAAAAGTCAACCAAAGGCCTTAAATCAAGGGGCCTGATTGCTACCATAATACCTCCAAATTGGGGTCAACACCCCCAAGTGTTTGTATTTCTTTTCTTTTTTTTTTATTATTTGTTTTAATTTAATTATTTCTTTTTAATTCATAAATTAATATTTTCATAACAAAAAAAAAAATACCCAAAAAATTCAGAAACTATAAAAAAAATAAAAAATATATTTCATTTAATGGTTTTCTTTGTAAATAAATTGTACTAATTAATTTAATTAATTCTAGGTTTAAAGTTTAATATTTTTTGTAATAAACTAAAAAAATGTAGAATTAGGGTTCTAAATATTTATATTCTTTTTCTTTCCTTTTATCATTATTAAATATTAATTATTTTTGTAAATAAAATTTGCCATGTAAATAATTAATTTAAACTAGGTCTAATTTAAATAGTTTTCTTAATAAATAAAAAATAGTTAGAACTAGGGTTAATTAACTTTTCTTTTTAATTCCAATTTAATTTTCTTACTAAAAATCCATAAATGCAAAAAACTCCAAAAAACAATTTCTTTCTTTTATTTAACTTAATTAATTTGTTAATTATAATTTAATTTCCTAAAAAGGGTCCAACGCCCTCGCGTTCCCGACTTTAATTCTCTTCGCATTTTTGTTTCTTTTTGTGAATATTCATGTAATTCTCCCAAAGCCATGTAATAGCTTAATTAGACATTTATCTTTTCCGCATTTCTATTTTACTTCAAATCGGGTCTTGGATTAATTTGGCGATGTAGACCCGCGCCTTTGTAATAGCGTAGGACCTTTTAATTCCGCATCTTTTAAACTGTTAATAATTTGCATGAAAGAATGAATGTCAAAATAAAAGCAACGCATAGATCGCCAAGGCATGAACAAGACAAAAATATCTGAAAACGACACACAAATCACACACCACCCCTAGGGTACGCCTCACTGTTGCCTTGCCCCTCGAAAGGTGGTCGTCGAGTAGAGGATGTTTTAGTAAGTCCTCATGTCCATGAACATGGCATGAGGGTAGCTTCTAAGGTGTCTTCCTATTGCTCCGGTGATCACCATGTCCCGAACCCTCGAATTGACCCGAACACCTCCAACGGTGGTGCTGCCTACCTCTCAATGGTGGGATGACACTACTTTAAGGACATTTACACAGACGAATTCCTTAGGGTAGGTAGACGACTCTAGATACTTGCTCTAATTTCAAAACAAATCAAAAATACTTTTTACACCGACACTTTCAAAAAGCTTTCGAAAGCAACTTTTCAAACACTCTTGAGGACTGATACAAGAGTCGAACTGAAATTTTCAAAGAAACTTTTTTTAAAACCCACAGTTGAAAAGCAAACAAACCATTTTGAAAACACAAATGAGAAAGTATCTAAGAGCCCATGGATAACCATGGATAGAAAGGGTGCTAATACCTTCCCTTTCTATAAATCTACCTCCCGAACCGAAAGCAATCTCTATAAGGAATTTTTCTGTGCTTTTGTCCTTTCCATTTGGAGAAAATAAAAGACGGTGGCGACTCTTGCTTCCGCGACATTTCGCGAACCAGCGTTAAACAGTCAGTTCCAGATCCACCGATCACACTAATGTTCTCATGCAATATGGTCCTAATATTTGGATAACAAAGGAAAAACTACCTAATGTTAGCATGCAAAATGGACCTATGGGTGAGGATTAAGGGAATTACCTAATGTTATCATGCATAGTTTAAAACCTAATGTCTACCTTGATTCAAAGATAAACCAAGTGAACCTAAGGAGACATACAAAGACAAAAAAAGGATGTAAACAACAACATAAATGGATTAAGAGCCCACCAAACACCTAAGTGTAAATGTTTAGTGTGATACGGTGGGAGAACTGACTTGGGTGTTTTGCGTTTTATCGCAAATGTTGCAGTTTAGCAAGAGTCGCCACCGACTTTTCTTTTATCCAAAAGGAAAGGTGAAAAAGCACAGGAAAGACCTTTGAGATTGTTTCTTGAGTTCGGGGGGTAGATTATGAAAAGGGAAGGTATTAGCACCATTTTCATCCATGGTTTTCCATGGGCTCTTAGTTACTTGCTAGATCACTTGCTTTTGTTTGAAATTGTGCTTTGTGTGGTTTTTGAAAGTATTTTGTAAAGAGGCCATTGTTTAGGCAAACTTTGTAATGATTCTCGTTCATAAGAATGTATACAAAGATGTTGATTTTTTGAAAATGTTTTCAAGTTTGTAAGATGTTTTTGAAAGTGTAGGTGTTTGTTTTGAAAATAGCAAGGATGTTTTGTTTTGAAATTGAGCAAGTAACTAGGAACATTCTATCTACTCAAAAGTCTTTCTTGTTCATTTCCTTTTCCTTTGACATTGTTATCTTACCATATATTTGGTAAGTAACCCTATCTTTGGATGTAAACGGGACGGGCGTGGGTCATCGTATAACCATGATTAGCAATATTGCAAGGTATCTTAGCATTTTCTTTTAGGGACTAAGATAATTTGAAAGGAAACATAGATAGCGTCATCGAGGGACTATGATCTTTGTATTTTGCTTGTTTTTGCTAGGATAACTCACATTCGTAATATGGCCATTTTGTAAGGCAACCAAGTGGATTTACCCTAGGGGTGTTTGTGTGCAAGTGTATTGTTTTTCATGCTTGATTTTGTCTTTTTATTAGGGTTTTCTAATTGGTTGGTTTTAGTGTTTCCATACAAACCCTAATTACTAGCATTTGTATATAAAGCGATAAATTACGAAATTTAAAATTACTACGCTATTATAATACTTGTGGGAGGGGGTGTACAAATTACAAATGGAGATTGCAAGAAAATAAAGCCTAATTATATATTACAACCATATTGAATTTATACAATAATTGAATAAATAATATACAAAATGAATAAATATACAAGAATGTAAATGTAAGGAAAATGGATGTTTATTTGGATTTTTTTTAGGGAAAAGGGATTTTGTTTTAACCTAATTAACTAA
Source organism: Vicia faba (assembly GCA_948472305.1). Taxonomy (NCBI): domain Eukaryota; kingdom Viridiplantae; phylum Streptophyta; class Magnoliopsida; order Fabales; family Fabaceae; genus Vicia; species Vicia faba. The sequence goes on along the minus strand of OX451739.1, from coordinate 217,443,833 downwards.
AAGGAAAATAATTAATTAAATTAGTAAAATTTAAAACTTAAATTTACTAGGAAAAGAATTTAAATAAAAACCCTAATCTAATAATTGATTAAAAAAGAAATTAAGTTTATAAGAGGAATGTTTTTGGTATTTTTGTCTTAAAAATAATTTATAGTATTATAAAATATTTTTGGTCTTTTTATATTTTAAAATAATATATTTAAATTGTGTAAAAGAAAATAATAAAAAAAACCTAGTTTCTAATTAAATTTACAAATCAATTAGTAAAATAAGTAAAGTATGATTAAATAAAATATATTTTTTTGTGTAAAAAATAAATAAACTATATTAAAATATAAATCTAATGTTTTTATATTTTTTTTTTTTAATTTTAGTATTAAATAAAATATTTAAGAAAACAAATAAATAAATAAAAAGAAAATGAAATAGGCCAGGGTGTGAATTGCCAGCAAGGGGGGTCAGCAGTAAGAAAAAAAAATAAAAGCCCAAGACTGTTAGGCCCAGGCACCTGTCCAAAAAAAGTCAGAAGGTGAGAAATATGCAAAAAAATTTAAAAGGGTACCACTGAGGCTCGAACCCAGGTCCCTATAGTCACAGACGCGCGCTTCTACCATTGGGGTGGCTATACATCTGTTTATATAAATCAAACCATAAATATATATGGTAAACACGTTCCTGAGGCCAACTTCATCTTCAACCTCAGGCCCAGCCTGAACCTCGGTATCTCATTCAATTCTAAACAAAAATGAAAAGTGTAAACAGGAAACTTGTAGCAAATTTCCAGACGATTTCAAAAATACAAAGCAATAAAATTATAGATCAAAGACAAGCATGAATTTTAATGGCCCTAATATGAACCCTAAAAATTTCAGAAACTTAAATCTTAAAATTCTCTAAGCTCAAGCAAAATAAATGAAAACTATGGACATGGTTAGCTTTAGGGCAATGATATCTACATTTTTCATTCACAAATAAATCATTAATGATGCTTGTATGAAGAGTTAAAAACTCAGAAAACTTACCTTGCAAGAGGGTATCGTGTTTGGAGTTTGAGTAGCTTTTAGTGAGTTCCAATGATTGGGTTAGCTTCCTCAAGTTCCCAGGAAGCTAATGTGATGCTTAGCTAGAGCTGAAAGTGCCTGAGGAGTTCTGGAGAAGTCAAGGTGCAAGGTGCTGTTTTTGAAAATGATGGATGATTATGGAGGTGTTACAGTGGTATTGCAGGTGTTGGAATTGTTTGTGTATGTTGTTTAGAAGCTTTTGAAAGTAAAAGGCCAAAAAACGCACGAGCAAATTTGGAAATTTGATTCAAAACTCAGAAATGCCATGTTTTGAAGTGTTTTTGGTGATTCTGTGTTTTTGGTGTTTTCAGGGGTTAAGCATGCGTGGGATCTATGGAAAATGACTTGTGTATCTATAAGAAAAAAGGTTTGAGTGCTTTGGAAAGTCAGAAGTAAAGGTTACAAGCTAAATGCTATGTTACTTGATTTTCTAGAAAAGTGGGAAAACAAGTTTCAAGAGGAAGTACAAGCATGGGCTGAGTGATTATAAGTGTCTAATAAGTTTCTCTTGAGTTATAAGACATGTATGATTAGAAGAGAACATGTGCAAGGCTCAAGAACACGTTTTATGCAAAAAGTTACTTTATCAAAATGGCATTGTGCACTTTCTTCCCAAAATGGATATAAAGTATGGCCTTGCATTGAATGCTTGAATTGAGACCTCTAACAGCTGTGTGAGCAATTAATTATGGAGTTCCTAACAAGTTTGAGGCCTGAAAAGTAGATGTTATGCAGCATAAGTTTGAATTTTGAATCTTGTTCATCACAAAATGCCTTGTAATTCAAGTGTGAAAACCCTAACTTCATCTCTTCGATTCTACCTACTCAAAAATGATCTCAAGGAGTTCTTGGACATTTTGGAAATCTTGTAATATGCTCTACAACCCCTATTGGAATCACTTTTGAAAATTCTCCTTGGAACTATATGAAAAAGTGCCATGAAGTTAGGTCAAAATTCTGACCAAATTAGGGCAAAATTTCATTAAGTATTTTGTTTCATGACCATGTATTCTTAAAATTATAACTTGAGATCCAAGCACTTTTGGAAGGAGTTGTTTAAAGAAATATTGTATATTTCATGGATATCTACAACTTTCATGTTGAAAGTTTCTTCTGAATCATCTTGCATCATGGTGAAAATTTTGCTCAAAGTTGTGAAAAAATAAGAAATTTCCAACACTTAGAAAAATCTCTAAGTTTAGAAATTTTAACTTTTCAAAATGAAATCTTGAATTTTTTGATTTCTTGATGAATAAGTTTCATATTTTGACATACTTTGATGAATTGTGATCTTTGACATTTGATTTTGACCAAAAAGTCAAAGTTTAACTTTTGAGTAGACAGTTGACTCTTGATCAATTGATTGAAAATTCATATGTCAATCCATTGGAATTGAGCAATGTTTTGAGCTATGTCATTAGGTCAAAATGATGCAATTAGAATCTTGAGATCATGCCTTAAACAAATTGATCATTTGCTAGGTCAAAAATCAGAAATTGCCATTTCCTAGTCAAAACCCTAATTTTGACCATTTTGCCCTTTTGAAGATTTGATCAAATTTCTTGAGGAATTGTGGTCCAAACTTGATCAAATGATACATATGAGTTTAAAATGTTGACGTGGATAAAAAATTATGAAGTTTGACTGTAAATTGGCCACAATTGACTTTTTCCCCAATACAACTGATTTTTAGGTCAACTACTCAATTGATTGAGCAAAAGTGTGATCCAAAGCTTGAAACTTGACATGAGTAATCTTGAGGGTCCATAATGATCCATGAAAGTCAAATGGGGCATTGGAAGTTCAAATATCCTTGTGCAATCTCAAACCCTAATTTTGGTCATCAGTGCTTAAGGAGGTGTCTTGAGCTGATCAACCCTAGTGCAGTCTTGAGCCAAAGGAAATCCTGTGAGCAAATTCTTGATAAGTGAGAGGGAAAATTTTGGGATACAACATTTAGCAACAACAATCAAGTACTAGGAACCAAACAAGCCTAATATATAATATATACTTAAAGTCATCACTCAATTAGCATGAACATGTCAAACACTAACACTAAGGTCCCCTAAGGGTCATGCTTAAATGGTTTTACCCTAGGGTTTTAGACACCAAACACAAACAATCACCTCTTGTACAAGTAATCAAGACCTGAGGTACCAAAAAAACATCATCATATAACATAGGAAGATAAGATGAGTCAAATAATATGAAGATTTATACAAGTCAGAAAGCACATCATTTATATCATGAAGACATACAACAAAGTTTAAGCATCAAGGTTACAAACTAAGCATGCTCCTAATCATCAATCTACCTTAACAAAGGCAAGACATGTATGCGAATTGTTACATCCACTAACAAGCATCATGTAAGAAGGATTCAAAAGTTAACAAACTAACCTAAACATGTTATATAACATGGATTAAGATTCAAAGGTATCTACCTAATCATTAAGGCAAAAGTTTTTACAAACACCAAGTTCACATACCAAAAGGTGGAACACAAACATGTTTCAAGTTTCAACTTCTAAAGAAAACAATTAGATAACTTCATAACATGGTATCTGCACATGTAAGAACAGATAAATCAATTTAAAAGGTGTAAACACAACCTAAATTTCAAGCCTAAGGGTCATGCATCATGGTTTTCAAACCTACATTAAGCATTTTCAACAAGTACAAGAAGAAACATGCTTTCAAATATCACCATGTAGTCAAAGCTTGGCATACAAGTAAATTTTAAACTACACAAGATAAACAACCTTACAAGTCATTAACGTACTCACAAATATCTATATTAAACAATTCTTACAAGAAAAGTAAGCATCAAGGCAAACTAAGTACCCAAATTAGGTCAAAAGTATCAAACTATCAACCTATGAACCAAACACTATGATTCACTTAGCATATGAATCAAATAAAACCTAAACATCAAGGTACAAATCATTTGAACACATTAACATCTTAATAAAGAAGTAACAACAAACACTTATCAAAGCATGGAAAACTATACAAGAGAGGTATGCTCCTAACTAGGTTAACAAGTCCACCAATTTTGAATTATTTGGGCATAACAAAAATAATTTTCAAATCAAGACCTAAAGAGATCTAAAAATCATGAAATTAATCCATAAAGTATGTTATAGTGTCTACTATCAAGTCAAGAAAAATTCCCTAAGCTATTGCACAAGTGCACATCTAAACAATTCAATAGTCAAGTATTAAACCAAAAGTAGGCAAAGAATCTAGGCATGGTAAAATGTACATCAATACACATGAAAAATCCTTCAATTAGGCATCAAATCTCCATGATATCAATCATAAATTAGACATCTCAATGTGTCCAAAAAATCAGCCATAAACTAGTTTGAATAAGCATTCAAATTAAATCCACAAAGATGACATATACATCATTGCACATCTTGACAAACTTGACCTAAAACTAAATCAAATAAATTGAGGAAAGATAAAATAAAAAAATTACAAATTAGTAAATACATTAAAATAATCAGAAAGTATTTTTAAGGAGTTTTTACAAGCCTAAAAAATCAAATTTGCAAGCAATATTTAACATGTAACAAAAAAGTGACACAAATGGCCTGGGGGTGCAAACCTAATTGCCAGATTACACTAATTTTAGTTACACGAGCCAATGTTGGGAGGTGTGTAACGCCCCATACTGCTTTCAGGATTACCGACTGACTGAGAAACTTCCCAGAAGGTCACCCATCCCGGAATTGCTCCAAGTTAAGCACGCTTAACTATGGAGTTCTTATGAATGAGCTACCGAAAAGAAGATGCATCTTGTTGGTATAGGTAGTACAAATTAATCCTTATAAGTCTTCCTTCAACCATGCAGACCTATACCTCCATAGCCTTGGGATACCTCTCATTCTGATGTGGCGACCACCTTTGCCCTCTTAGGCCTCGGGTGTTACATGCGGTGCAACCACTCCTCGCCTTTTTCGGCCTCGAGTGTTACATGCCCACCAGCTTCCGCATGGTTCGTTCTTGAACCACATCGTACTGGGAGAGGTATGGCTCTGATACCATTTGTAATGCCCCAGACTGCTTTCAGGATTACCGACTGACCCCACAAACCAACACATGTCTTTTCAGCATGATTTTGCCTCACTCACACGCTTTCTGAGAAACTTCCCAGAAGGTCACCCATCCCGGAATTGCTCCAAGTTAAGCATGCTTAACTATGGAGTTCTTATAAATGAGCTACCGAAAAGAAGATGCATCTTGTTGGTATAGGTAGTACAAATTAATCCTTATAAGTCTTCCTTCAACCATGCAGACCCATACCTGCATAGCCTTGGGATCCCTCTCATTCCGATGTGGCGGCCACCTTTTCCCTCTTAGGCCTCAGGTGTTACATGCGGTGCAACCACTCCTCGCCTTTTTCGGCCTCGAGTGTTACAAGGTGCACATAGGAATTCTCTAGGCCCAGGATCCTCTAGCCCAAGTAACATTTTCTTTTCCCACATTTTATTCAGACTTTGTTTTTATCACATTTTATGACCAAATCAAATTAAAAGAAAAATAAAGAAAACTAAACTGAAGTAAAAATAAAATAGACCATAACCAATGGCCAGATGCCACCTCACGCATGTTTGGACTAAACATGAACGAAATTAATGCCGGAGTTAGGGCTCTGGTCGTCATCAACAATGAATCCCACTGTCGACGGTGGCTTACAGTAACAAAAACAAAGAACAACCACCGCGGTTCCCCTCGGATTTTCACACAGAAATCGAATCTAAGGCTAGACTTCCAAAATTCTTACTTTATTATTCAAAAAGAAGGAAGTTTCAGAGAATCCACCATTTTCACATCAAGAACTACACCCATTTACGTCTAACACCAACACCTTCAAAAGATAGGGCTTCAGATGCAATGCATGATTCTTAGCATACAAAACCCTAACATGAGAAAGACATGGAGTTTCACGATAACTTACCTGACGGAAAATGTCCGTTACATTTTTAACTTTGATACAGCTTCAAGATAACTCTACAGTTGCTCCAAGATCACCCAATAGTGATGAAAGAATATTTATAAATCTTCAAGACTTTATAGAACTCAAATGCGAATTATTTGTGTGATGATGAAGATGATGACTGAACCGGTGTCACCATACTCCCATCTCCAATATCTTTCATACATAAGGATTTACTTCTTGAGAGGAAGAAGAACTTGGAATCTCAACCAATGATGGAGAATTGAGAGAGAAACTTTAGGTTCTCGATGATGCAATGAGAGAGAGAGAGAGATAGAGAGAGAGAGAGAGAGAGAGAGAGAGAGAGAGAGAGAGAGTTTCATGTGATTGAAGGTGAGAGAGAGAGAGAGAGAGAGCGAGTTGGTTATCTTTTTGTAACTAACTGTAACTGAATCTCATGGTTGGGGTTATATACTGAAGGAGTTGGGCGCGTGGTCTTAAAAAATTTAACTTTGCTTAGTTTTCGTTTTGAGATAAATTAATGAGAAAGAATAAAGAGTGAGGTCGCGAGAAAGCTGCTTCAGTGAGTAATCACATTCATTACAAAAGATATATTGAATAGAGGTAGTAGTTTAAACAATAATTATCATATAATCCATATATCCCATATAATCACACATCACATATTATACTCACTCTTGCATATCATCATAACACATCATCGAGACATTATTCAATTCAAAATAACAACATAATCATTAATTCATCAGCGATCACTCATCAGGCTTCAATTACGTCACAACATCATCAAACATGATTACGACAATAATCATGCAATGTCACATAAGATGTAATGCAACAACATAGACTCATGCATTTGGTACTAATAATTATGAGCACCTGACTAATCTCCCTCCAAAGATCCCCACCATAGGATCGATTCCTTCTAGGAACTGGATCATAACATAATAACGCACTTAATCCACACAATGGAATTTAGGCCAACACGGGACCAACGTTCAAAACTGAGTGGACCAACATCCAAAGTATGCCATGAATGCATGATGCACAACAACATAATAAAACATGACCATTGCTAGTCAAATCGCATCATCATTCATGAAATCATTAACAACATTATTCACATAGCATGTATACCCATCAACCATGCATATAATCCACTCCATTCAATATATCATCATCGAATACATCATAGCACGACATAATATAATCATAGTAACAACAACGCATCATACACCATTACATCTTTATAATTCATCGCATAAAAGTCTAATTTAATTTTAGAAAAAGTACTGAAAAAATACATCATTTTATTCATTTAATTACAGAAAAATATATTTCATCGCGTTAGCTTTCCAACTCTTCAAACGGCACATCAAACAGAGTCCAGAAACTCAAGTTATGACCTCTACAAAAATGCAAGCAGTTATGCTCGCCCGACGAAGCTGTCTTTCGCCTGGAGGCTCACTGAGCAACGCAGAGGCGATGGGCCTTGCCCCGTGCCCACCCAGTGAAGCAGAGGTGTTTTGCTTAAAAAACAGGAGCACCCAAATTTCCCCTTCCCTCGCCAGCTATCTTGCTCGACGAAGCCTGGGCGAAGACTCTCGCCCGGTGATGCAGATGGCTCGCCCGACGCTGGCTTCATGACAACAATATGTTGTTGCATTTTCTGCACAGTCCAGTCTCGATTTCCATACAACTTCAATTCAATTTCAGTACAAAACTCATATAATTCCACATCTATTCATCATACAACAATAGTACATCAACATACATGTTATGAGTATCAAGTCATGGCATTTTAGCATAAAAAATTCATCAAATTCATCATGGATTCATCATGTCATCAAATTCATCAAAACACAAAAATGAAATCCTACACATATCTAAATCTCTATATCAATTATAATAAACCGATTACCCCCCTTACCTTGGATTTTCCTAGCAATTGATTCTCCCCTTTGCGTTCTACGGTGATTCTCTATGTTCCTCATGCCCTAGCCTTTTTCTCTGCTTTCTCCCAAAATACGATCGTAACAAATGAACACAAAACCCCTTTTCCCTTGTTTAACCCTTGAATCCTTTCTATGGTCTTCCACATTTTCCCTCACTTAACCTCTTAGAAATGACCACCTTCACAAGCTAATCTTTAACAAAGACATATTGCCCGCAAGCCTGAAATGCTCTAATTGTATTCACCAACAGATCCCCCTAGCAGACAAGGGAGTAAAATTTTTCCCCCGACAATGTCACTAACCTATGGAGTTTCAATATTTAGTAGATCATGATAACAGTACAATTCACAAGAATTCTCTTCCCTAGTTGAGTTTATTTCTCCAACACCAAAAAATCCCTTGCAGAATTATCTTCTACAGTCAGATTCAAATACCTCAGCAGAGCATATTCCTCAACAGAGTGTTTCTCCAGCAGGGTTTATTTCCCCAACAAGGTTTATTTCCCCAACAGAATCCAATCTCGCCAGCTTAAGTCTATCCCTCTAACTACTGTAAATCACCGACAAAACTCCTCTCTCCGGCAAAGGGTAGTCCAGACCACAATCCCCAGAGAGTTTATATGAAATAAAAAACCAGACCAGGTTCCAGTTAATCTTATCCTCCCCAGATGAGTCAACATCCATGTCGAAGAACTCGGTCAGATAACACATCGGAAGGTTATATATCTCTTTTATCCCTAATCAGGGTACATAAGAATTAGACTCCCCAGTAGAGCGGTGAACGACCAATGTTCTTGAGTTCTTCTCCCCAAGTAGAAATAAACATTCCCCAGTGGAGTTTCCTCAAATAGCAAGCAGGAATCCTTAGCAGACCAAAGATTCATATTCATCATCCCTAGTAACAATCAGGGATTTATTTTCCTTATCAAGAATGTTATACAAATCTACTAAAACATTTCAACGACACCTCACATTCATACATCATTTATCATAGCATATGCATACGAAACACATTACCACATTCACATTTATTTCGAGAGAATCATTATGCAATTCATTACATGCATCATGACATTACATAGAGCTAACCTTGTCTTTTCAGGTTAAGTTCACAAATAGACGAACATCATCAATAATTTTCTAACAGGTCATAGAGTAATTCCTAAAAAAGACGTTGCGACTACCTACATGATCATACAATTCCCCTCAGAGACTAAATCTGACAAGTAGCTACTTAAGAACTTTCCCCAGAGAATTATTCTGAAAAAATATCTCTTCTAGACGAAGTCGGGCGTAGGCATCTTCTAGCGTATCACTCAGATGAATTCGGGCGTAGATTTCCTTCTGATACTCCATTGGGAAAAGTTAGGCGTAGACTCTTTCCGGTACCTCTTCTAGTTAAAGTCAGGCGTAGACATCTTCTAGTTCAGATGAAATCAAGCGTAGATTTCCTCCTGATACTCTTTTTGGGAAAAGTCAGGCGTAGACTCTTTCCGATACCTCTTCTAGTTGAAGGCATGTGTAGACATCTTCTAGTTCGAATGAAATCAAGCGTAGATTTCTTTCTGATACTATTTTTGGAAAAAGTCAGGGGTAGACTCTTTCTGGTACCTCTTCTAGTTGAAGTTGGGCATATACATCTTCTAGTTCAGATGAAATCAAGCGTAGATTCCTTCTGAAATTCTTTTAGACAAAGTCAAGCGTAGACTCGTTCCAAACATATCTTCTAGACAAAGTCGAGCATAAACTCATTCTAGTATATCATTCAGACGAAAATCAAGCGTAGATTCACTCTGATATTATTTTGGACAAAGTCGGACATAGACTTATTCCAAATACATCTTCTCAAGACAAAGTCAGGCGTAGACTTATTCTGATATTCCTACCGACAATTACTTTGGGTGGCATCTATAAGCCCATCTCTGACGACTCTTCGTCACCTCTCTATATGGCATCTATAAGCCCATCTCTGACATCCTTTTACTCTCCAAATGGCATCCTTAAGCCCATTCTCAGTATAATCAACAAACAATGTTACTTCGTGCACAGGCGAGTGCAAATTTGTGGGCACTTAAGTGTTCAATCATCTTCTACCTTCAAGTCACGAATGGTGGACATGCCAATCTAACTCCTTAGGTTTAAGAAGATTGAACATGGGCAGCTATTGTTCCCCAAAATTTACCCTCCCATTTTCCTTCAAGATATTCTCATGAGATCCTCATTTGCTCAAGTTGGCTCAAGAATTGATCAGACAAATTCTCCTTCTAAGCAATGGGTCCACAACTAGGGTTTGGTATTTCTCAAGGAAGATTGGGTTTTAAAGATCTCAAGTGGTTTTCACGGTTCTTCATAGGTCTCTAAGAATGCTCATGTCAAGTTTAAAGTCTTGCATCACAAGTTTCCTCAGTCAATGGCTCAGACGATAGAAAATCAAATGTATTGGGTTAAAAGCCAACTGTGGTGAACATACAGTCAAACCTCAAGATTTTTGGCCAACATCAAGTTTTTGAAGTCATATTCATCTTTTGGTTAAGAGTTGATAATGATTCATCAAGAAAAACCCTCAAATCATCAAAACTCAAAAGTTGTTAAATTAAGGTTCCTTAGAAGAAATCAACTGAACTTTGACCAAGCATAACCTTCACATGCTTCATCAGCTTTTCCCCAACCAAAGCTCATTTTGAAGGGAATTAAATTCTCTACAACTTTGTCTTTCTAAGCTTAAGTCCAAAAAATGCATCATTTGAGAGATATAAGTCAATACATTATAGGTCATTTCAAAAGTCAACAAAAGACACTTTTTGTCAAGGAAACTTACATCAAGATAAAGTATTCAAAAGCAAAAATGATCAACATAGATATTTTAGAGGACATCTTGAGATTTCCAAAAATTCAAGGATCACCTTCAAAAGATAAAACTTGAGTGAGTTATGGCCATTGCAAGTTGGGAAATTTTGATAAGATGCATGAACTCCAAATTGAGCAAATTTGTAATTTTGAGCCGGTGGGCCTAAATTTTCATATCCAAACGTGTTCATGACATGTTTAAAGACCCATGAGTCCATTCAATGATTATATTTTATTTTTATTTTTTTTATTTTTATTTTTATTCAATTAAAATCAAAATAAATCAAATAAATATAAAATTAATGGACAAAAGCATAAGGCTTTTAATTTCAGTCATATTGGAGGCCCAAGATCTCATATACAATCTGGCAAATTCATGAAAGAGTGATTGGTGCAATATTAATCAAAAATAGCAAGTTTTCACATAAATCCAAATCAAATATTTTTCTCCTTATTATGCATGATTCATTCAATTTTTGTTGACCTAATCTCATGTCCTATATATATCTAAGACCAGACTAAAAGCACACAGAAAAGCTGCCTCACAAACCCTAGCAAATTCTCAAATTTTTCAAAGAATTAGGGCAAATAAAAACCCTATTCTCCACCCATTCTCAAGAAACTTTGAGCTTCACATCATCTTCCCGAAGCTTCCAGGAGTTGGTACAGACCCTTATCCATCGCAAAGCAATCCCAAAACCCTTCCTTACGTGAACTCCGGTTGGTAAGTTGGTGAGTTTTGATTTTTAAGGTTTAGCATTATTTCAATCGTTGTTAACATGCCAACATGATTCATATGCATTATTAGAATTTTTCTAACGTCTTACATGCAAGTTTGGATACAGAAACAAGATCGTGCCATTGTTAGGGCACAAAGCTCTTGAAGCTTCAGATCTCACGATGCAGGCGGTTTTAGACCAAACTAACATGCTCATTGAAATCATAGGACCTTAATTAGTCAATTAGGGTTGTTTTCCTTTTTTTTTTGATTGAATTTCGTAGGTTTGCAAAAAGGCTAAGTCGAATAAGAAAGAGTTGACCACTGGAGGTGGTGGTTTGACTCCATATGCATTGGTTTTTATATTATGTTTATTTTGATCAATTATATGAACAAATGAAATAGCCACCCCCAGTGGAAGAAGCGCGTACGATAGAGAATTAGTCTCAAAGGGCTTGGGTTCGATCCAACCTTTTGACATTTTGTTTCTTTAATTTCTCATATTTTTGCAGGTTGATTACAAAACGCGTTGGATGCGTATCCTAGCACAGGCGCGTGCCTGGCCTAGTGGTGAGCATGCTGTTGGAAACTGCTGAGGGCGTGGGTTCAACACCCACCCTTACTCATTTGGTCATTTTTTTCCTTCTAATTCTATGTTTCTTACTCTTTTACAAACCTTTTTTTAAAACATTTTCTAACAAAACACTAATTTTTAGGTTAGTTTAATTTTTTAGGTTAATTTAATTTTTAGGTTAATTTAATTTTTAGGCTAATTAATTTTTAGGTTTTAATTAATTTTAGGTCTTAATTAATAAACCCTAATTTAATTCTTTTAGGTTTTCTTTCTAAAATTAAAATCAACCTAGACTTTAGGGTTTGTTTAGTTTAATCACCTAATCAGTTTTTTTAATTAAAATCAATTAGCTTTAGGTTAAATCATCAATCATTTTTTCATAAAACAATTTCTTCGTTTCTTTTCCTTTTTACTGTTTCGCGCGCTTTATTATTTTTGCATTAGTCTTTCTTATTATGTAATTGCTACAGAATGTAATAACTTAACTAGGGCTTTATTTGTTTTCTATCTCCCCCAATTTTCATGGTGTGTACCCCTTCCCTGAAGCTCTGTAATAGCGTAGGACTTTTAATTTTTGCCTTTACTGCTTTCCTTATAACTGCTAGTAATTAGGGTTTGTATGGCAAGACTAAAAACAATCTAGAAAACCCTAATCTCAAGATAAAATAACTGAGTCAATACACTCTTCACACTTGCACCTCTAGGGTAACCTCACTCGTTGCCCCGAAAAAAAATCATGTCCCTCGAACGTGGGGATGATTTAGCAAAGACCCTCCAATACAAAAGACCGCAGTCCCTCGCTGACCCTTCGGTGCTGCCTTCGGTAAACGATCTTAGTCCCTTACGATAAAATTGCCAAAGCGCCCTACAAGTTACCTTTATGACAGTACAATGACCCACGCCTGTTTTTTCCCATCCAATGATAGGGCTTCCTACTAAATAATGGTAGGATAACACTATCTAAGGAGGAGGAAAATAACACAAAAGATCTTTGAGTAGGTAGATAGCTCGTAATCGCTTGCTCACTAAAATAAAACATATTTTTTCACAAACACTTTTCTGAAATATTTTCAAAACAAACACTTTGTGTGCGTTCTCAACTGATACGAGAATCATTACAAAGTTTGTCATACTTAGGCATTTTCAAAATATTTTCAAACACATACATAAAAGCATTTCAAACAAAGTGAGCTAGCGATTAAGAGCCCGTATAACTACGGATGAAAAGGGTGCTAATACCTTCCCTTTTCATAACCTACCCCCCGAACTCAAAAAATTCTCAAAGGTTTTTCCTGTTCTTTTCACCCTTTCCTTATTGGATAAAAGAAAAGTCGGCGGCGACTCTTGTTATCCGCAAAATTTGTGATAAAACACAAAACCAAGTCAGTTCTCCCACCGTATTATAGAACTGGTGACTCTGCTGAGGAGAACTAAAAGTGGGGTTACCTTAGAGTTAGATCACTTTTAAATGCTTTCCTTGTTTGATTTGGTTGATTTATTTTTAAAGGGTTGTTTGAGTTTATTTTTTTGCAAAGATCCTATACCCGAATCTGGAGAACATTTTAGGTGAATAGCAATAGATCATGGAAACTATACGGCGTATACCAATATGGTTGAGATGATGGATAAGTTAGTGCGACACATTGGTTTGTACTGGTATCCCTCGAGTCATTCGGGGAGCATACTAGGCTGCCGCATGGTGTCATAAGCACTAACTGACCTTAGAACCTTAATTGACCAAACTTAGCCATTATAAGGTAGTGAGATAGTCGGCTTTGGTGTAGTCTGAATTTAGTTGATGCTCGATACTACACTCATTGAGATTCGACTCCTGAGTTTTGTTTGGTGGAAAGTCAGTTGTCGGGCTAGACGAAACTTGTGGGAAAGATTAGTGATATTGAGATCCCTAGAACCCGGTTACTTCTTTAAGATAGGTTGAGCCAACTGAACTTAAAGAGGGTACTTACCTACAAACCTCGTGCAAGCGTTAAACCTAGGGCCTTTGCATGCTTTTCTTGTGTTTGATTATCTATTTGAACATGTTATCATGACATCATAACATCATAACATCATCATATTATGACTAACCATTTCAAGGATCTAGGGGATTTATCTTTGTTCTGTGTTGCAGGGTTATGGCTTCCAGTTGTAGGAATACCATCTGAATCAACTTCGTAAGGATACCTTCTCAACTTAAGGAATTAGTCTCAAAGGTTCCCGACAATCCTCGGTTCACCAAGAGACATAATCATCTACTCAATTTGGTTACTACTGGCTTTCAGGAAGACATGATGAGCGTTCTTTTCCAGTTCTTTGATCCGAAGCATCACTGTTTTACATTCCCGGATTATCAGTTGGTACCCACAATGGAGGAATTCTCTATGTTGCTCGAAGTTCATATTCTTTATCAAATACCCTTCATCAGTCTAGAGCAAGCTCCGAAACCCGAAGATGTTGCAATAGCCCTACATCTGAAACGACCAGACATTGTATCCAATTAGGAAACAAGGAACGGAGTCAAGGTTTTCTCTCCTAAATTTTTAATAGTGAAGGCTCAGAGATTTCTAGATGCCATAAATTTTTGTGCTTTCGAGGATATGTTGGCTTTGCTGATTTATAGATTGGTAAAATTCCCTAACCCGGACCAATTCATATATATGAGTGCCATCAAGATATTTCTCACTCATAATCTGGTACCTGCTTTACTCGTAGATGTCCTGCATTCTCTCTACACTCATACTATGAAGAAGCGAGGAACTCTTATGTGTTGCATACCTCTACTGTCCGAGTGGTTTATTTTGCACCTTCCCCGATCAGTGATGAAGAACGGACAACATTTGAGGTAGTCTCAAAGGTTGATGTCCCTCACTCATGCAGATATCAATTGGTGTTATCGATCTCAGGCAGATGTCACTATCATTGATCGCTATGGTGAATTTCCTAATGTACCTCTCCTTGATATAAGAGGGGGCATCAATTACAACCCTTCTCTAGCTCTGTGTTATTTTGGTTATGCTCGAAGATACGATCCTCATGATATGCTCATCCAGGGTATTGTGTTCGACTATGAGAACGATCCTTAGAACTACCATTAAATATTTATGCGTGCTTGGGGCTCAGTCAACAAAATTGATAGCAAGACATTGGAACACAAGAATTCCATTCCTCTATAGCCTTACCTCATATGGGTGCGGTCTCGTGCTCAAAATATCAAAATGTTGTATCCTACTATCCTACCAGTGGTCGTAGAGCCTGTTGTTGAAGGGGATGTTTCTAATATTGTTCTTCATCTTGATATGCCTAGCGACCTCGAAGAACTACAGAAGTCTTGGATCCAACTAAAGGAAGAAAGAGATACCTTCGAAGCTCAGTTATATGTTAGTGAGAAGAAAGTACTTGAGCTAATGAAAAGACTCCACGAAGAAAAAAGCCTTAACGCGTATGTCAATACAAAGAGGAAGCATCTATGGGAGATTTGAATTTATATTTTTCTATTTTGTAACTCTTTTAATTGAAAGCAATTGTATTTTGAGTTTATTACTAAAATTTCTCTTATTTCCTTTTGTTTAAGCAAATTTAAATCCCGCAATGATCCTTGAAAACATTTCACTTGCATTTGCATATCATGCATCATTACATAACAGGTTTTCCCATATAGGTTTTCTCATCTTCTTACTGTTTATTTCAGTAAAAGACGGCTCTTGAACAGACTGTTAAGGAACTCCAAGCTCAGAATGCCCAATCCAAAGAGACCCTCCTGAATCTCGCTCAAGGACATAAGGATACGATGGCGCTCATCGCCAAAAATAAGAAGACTCGGAAGCCAATTGCTATTCTCAATATGGGAAGAATATTCAAAGGTCCCGCTAAACAAGTTCAAACTGATGATATCACTTCTGATGATGATGACAACCAAGAAGAGGATGTTAGAGGTGTCAAAGCTAAAGTTGGAAGCAACATTGGTTCTGGTAAGATGCCTGAGGACAAAGACTATTCTGATGAACAGTATCCTCCTGCTAATGACAGATACAAGTAGCTAGCATATCGTCTTAGGGCTATGGAAATCCATAAAGTTTCTGGATTAGATTTTGGATAGCTGGGTCTTATCCAAGGGGTGATTATCCCTCACAAGTTTAAAGTCCCTGCTTTTTCTAAATATGATGGTGTGTCTTGTCCAAAACTTCATCTGCGATCTTATGTTTGGAAGATCCAACCCCATACTGCAAACAGAAAGTTGTGGGTGCACTTCTTTCTGGAAAGTTTGTCTGGTACACAACTCGAGTGGTTCTATCAGCTGGAAGGAACCAACATTCGTACTTTGAAGACTTGGCCGCTTCTTTCTACAAGAAGTATCAATACAATGCTGTGGATTTTTGAAGCTTGCAGGGCCATGGCTATGGAGTTCTGTCCGTAGGTAAAAGGTATTGGCCTAAGACGACGGACAGGGAAGAAGACAATGACTTGTCACCACCCCACTGGTCCATTTGTATGATCACGCGCGTTTTTATTTTATTCAGTCTATCCACCTTTTTTATATATTATATTTTGGCTTTATCCTATTGACAACTAAACATGGTAGCACAGATGGCCAAGGCGCGCATTGTATGAGTGGGAGGACCTGGGTTCGATCCCAGGTCCCAACATATTTCTTTATTTTTCTTAACATGTGATTGCAGGTTCCATGCATTACGTGGCAAGACGTCCATCATGCGCCCCACTAATCCAGCCACTGAATCATTACCAACACAGATCCAACGCTCAAACCAAGGAAAGGCCATGGTACATTCTCCAAACGTGGCTACACAGAATCAGGCGTAGGAATGGGCTCAGCATTCATGGGCTTGGCACAAATTCAGCATGCACCCCCCTAGTTGCTTATACATGCCCAATTCTTTTCCTTTTCTATTTTAATTCTTTTATTTATTTATTAATTATTTTCTTTTTTCAAATAACACCAAAAATCATGCTTTTTTTATTTAATCAAAAAATCATAAAAACATCAAAAATCATTTTTTTTATAAAAATATTTTATTAATTAATTAGTTTAATTAAATTAAGGCAATTTAATTATTTTTTGTATAATTAAAATCAACTATAATTAGGGTTTAATGTTGTACGTAACCTAATTTTTCTCAAAAAATAACCTAAATATTTTCTCAATTAGATTTTTAGGTTTCCTAGTTTGTTCTCGCATTTAATTCGCCACGCACCTTTAATTCCTTTTTCTATTATTGTAACTGCTCCGAATTTTTAATAGTAATTAGGGTTTTAAATTTCCACATCTATATTTAAAGTCAAAATAATTATGTATCTGCGAAAGCCTTGTAATAGCTAGGACTTTAATTTCTCGCATTTTAATTTCCGCAAACTATAAGCTGTTAGATGTATGTTAATAGGATTGTTATAAAGACAAATTGCAATTAATACAGTAGAAAACCCTAAATGTGCAAAGATAAATAAACTGAAAAAATACACACTTGCATATGCTCCATCCTAGGGTTTATTCCACTCTGGTTGCCTTCGATAAATGGTCATGAAGTATAGGGAATGTTAGTGGTCGTCCTCAAGTCCCAAAAGATCTAAAATGACCCATTCGGATGTTGCCTCAGAAAAAGATCTTTAAGACTTTAGGATGATTACTAAAATATACTAAAATTGCTTTTGTGATCATACTTGTCCCTTCGAACGCCCCTTAAAACTCTAACGACGGTGCTACCTATTCCTTAATAATAGGATAGCGTTGTCTAAAGGAAAGCGAACAAACTATTTTCGAGTAGGTAGATTAGTTATTAGGTACTTGCTCAAACCAAATTTTTCACACAAACACTTTTCAAAAATAGTTTTCGAAACAACTTCGTCACACTCTTGAGGACAGAAATAAGGGTTATCACAAAGTAAAACAAAACTTTTCAAAACAAGCACACACAAGCAATTTGAAAAATGAGCAAGTACCTAAGAGCCCATGGAAAACCATGGTTAGAAAGGGTGCTAACACCTTGCCTTTCTATAATCTACCCCCGTACTCAAAAACATTCTCGAAAAAGGTTTTTTCTGTTCTTTTTCCTTTTCCTTTGTTGGATGAAATAAAAGTCGGTGGCGACTCTTGCTTACCGCGACATTTGCAAATACAAAATGCAAACCAGTATTAACAGTCAGTTCTGCCACCGTATCACAGAACTGGAGACTCTGCTGAGGATTTTAAATAAGTGGGGTATACCTTAGGATCTAGGTCACTTTTAAATTTGCTTTCTTGTTTGCTTTGCCTGCTTTATATTCAAGGGTTTTGTTTGGGTATTATTGAAGATCCTAGACCTGGATCGGGGAACACCTTTTAGGTAAGTAGCAATAAACTATGAGGGAACTGTGCAGGGTATACCGACACGGTTGAAGTAGTAGCTACGTTGATGTGGAACTTTGGTTGGTACCAGTAACCCTTGAGTCAATCAGGGAGAGTACGGGGCTTCCGTGTGGTGTCGTGAAGCATCAACTAACCTTAGAACCTTTAATTGCACAACTTGGCCAGTAGGACGTAGAGAGATGGCTGGCTTTGGTGTATTCCCAAGGTCGATAGATACTCGATGCTACACTCATTGAGGTTTGACTCTTGAGTTTTATTTGGTTGCGAGTCAATCGCCTATTGAACAAAGCTGGGGGAAAGATCGGTGATATTGAGATCCCTTAGAACCCAGTTACTATTTATAGGACAGGTTGAACCAATCTAACTTCAAGAGGGTATGACCTTAAAACTTATGCAGGCCTTAAACCTAAGGACTTGGTGTGACTTGCTTGTTGTTTGCTATACATGTGATTTTCTAGCATAATCATGACATCATAAGCATGACATATTATAACTAACCATTTCAAGGATTTCCTAGGGCTTATTTTTGCTTTGTTTTGTAGGACATGGCATCCACCCGTAGGAACACTATACAGATTAACCTTGTGAAAGAGCCTCTCCAACTAAAGGACCTGGCATTAAGGGTTCCTGAAAGTTCTCCATTCACTAAAAAGCATGGTTGGTTGCTCAATTTGGTCACTGCAAAACCTGATGAAGAATTGTTAAAACTGCTGTTTCAGTTCTTTGATCCTGTGCACCATTGTTTCACCTTCCCGGATTACCAGCTAGTACCTACTATGGAGGAATTTTCTAAGTTGTTGGGGGTACCTATTCTTGATCAGTTACCTTTCAACAGTACCGAAGAACATCCAAATCCTGAAGAGATTGCTAGAGCTCTGTCCTTACAACGGTCTGACGTAGTGACAAGTTGGGAGGCTAGAGGAAGTGTCAAAGGAAACCCGGTTAAGTTTCTATTCGAGAAGGGTTACCATTTTTTGGATACCCTGGATTTATAAGTTTCGAAGAGGTGCTGGCACTTCTCGTTTACGGGATGGTACTTTTCCCTAATACAGATCAACTCGTAGATGTGAACACTACTAAGGTTTTTCTGTCTCATAATACGGTTCCTACATTACTCGGGGATATTCTATACTCTCTGCATGCTCGCACTCTAAAGAGAAGGGGGACCCTCATATGTTGCACTCCTCTATTGGCTAGGTGGTTTATTTCGCACCTACCCAGGTCTGTTTTGAAGAATGAATAGGGTTTGAAATGGTCTTGTAGGCTGATGTCCCTTACACATTCAGACATTCATTGGTGTTCATGGTTCTCAGAAGATGTTACCATCATCGATCGCTGTGGTGAATTACCTAATGTCCCCATCTTAGGCATTATGGGAGGAATCACTTACAACCCTTGTTTGGCACTGCGTCAGTTTGGTTATGCGAGAAGAGATGGTCCTCATGATACGCTTATCCAAGGAATCGCCTTCAACTATGAGAATGATGCTCAGGGATACCGAAAAATGTTCATAAAAGCTTGGGGCATGGTGCATAAAATTGATAGCAAGATGCTAGGGCACAAGAATTCCATTCCTCTTGATCCTTATCTTCGATGGGTACGAGATCGCTCCCAAAGTCTTATGATGCCTTACCCTACTGTCCTACCAATAACTGTGGAACCAGTTATTTAAGGAGATACTACTTCCCTTGGTCATCATCCTGACATGCCAACTGATCATGAAGAGTTACAGAAGTCTTGGGTTCAACTTAAAGAGGATCAGGACACGTTTGAAGCTCAGTTCTATGCCATCGAGAAGAAGGTCTTGGAGCTCACTAGGCTACTTCATGAAGAAAGGAACATAAACACCTACATTGCACTAAATAGGATGCGCTTCTGGGAGACCTAGTTTCTTTTTTGCTTTAAGTTTTGTTTTGTTTTATTGTAAGCCTAAAAGGCATTATTTGTAACAATTTGAGCTTATTAATGCAACTAACATATGTTTCTTTTAGTTAATCAAATCTGAGCCTTTAAGAATCCTTAAAATAATTGCATACACATCCCATCCATAGCATTGCATAAACAGGTACCATAACAGTCTTCTCATCTTCTTTGTTGTTTATTTCAGCAGAAATGTCTTCTGAACAAAGCATCAAAGATCTTCAGGCACAAAATGCCTAATTCCAACAGATGTTCATAAATCTAGCGAAAGGGCAGGAGGATCTGAAAGCCCTCATCCTGAAGGAGAAAAAGGAAAGGAAGAAGGTCTCTGGTATTATGAATATGTGCAGAAGATTCGGGGGGCCGTTAAAGCAACCAGTCGATCTGACCTCTTCATCCAAGGAAGAGGAGAATCAAGAAAGAGATACAAGGGAAAAGGACCCCAGTCCTGAAGTTTCTGACAATGATACAGACTACAATGATGAGCAGTATCCTCCTACTAAGGATAGATACAAGCAGTTGGAAGATCGTTTGAGTGCTATGGAAGTCCAGAGGATACTTGGGTTGGATTTCAAAGAATTGGGATTGGTTTCGGGAGTGGTCATCCCACAAAAGTTTAAGGCTCCAATTTTTGCAAAATACGATGGGGTGTCTTGCCCAAAACTCTATCTCTGTTCCTATGTAAGGAAGATCCAACCCCACACCGCTGATAGAAACTTGTGGGTTCACTTCTTTCAAGACAGTCTGTCAGGGACTCAGCTTGAATGGTTCTACCAACTGGAAAGAGCCAATGTCCGAAACTGGGAAGATTTGGTCGCTGCTTTTTATAAGCAATATCAATATAATGCCGACCTTGCTCCTACTCGTACTCAACTCCAGAGTATGTACATGGGTGCAGGTGAAGGCTTTAAGGACTATGCACAGAAGTGGAGAGACTTGGCTGGAAGAGTCCAACCCCCTTTGTCTGATAGGGAGTTGGTCGATATGTTTCTTGGGACGCTATCTAGTCCATTCTTTAATCATTTGATCGACAGCTCGTTAGTTGGTTACACCGAGTTGATTCTAACTGGAGAGAGGGTAGAAGTTGGGATCCGAAGTGATAAGATACAGAAAGATGCCTCTTCGAGTTCAGTAAAGAAGCCTTTCATTGGTAAAAAGGAAGCTAGTGCTATCTATAGCCCAAGAGGTTAAAATAGAGCTAAACAATGTCAGACAGTAAGTGCTGTAATAATACCTAGGCCTGCGGCTGCTCCACAATGCAACAATCAACAAAGGGTGGAAAGACCATAATGGAAGTTTACCCGGATTAACATAACGTTGGCTGAAGTTCTACCCCATCTGCTGAGATCCAACTTGGCAACCTTGAAAGAGGCTCCCAAGAATCCGAATACCATATCTCCTCGATATAATCCAAACGCTCGGTGTTCCTACCATTCCGAGAGTCCCGACCACGATACAAATGATTGTTGGGCTTTGAGAAATAAGGTACAGGATCTGATTGAGGCCAAGGAAATTGATTTCGATGCTCTGGGAAAGACCAATGTCATAACTGATCCCATGCCTAAGCATAATCGGGGAGTTAATACCGTTGATACCGATCTGTTTGTGACCTTAGTTGATGAATTTTCTACTCCTCTTATGACGGTTAAGAAGAATTTTTTGTTGGCCGGTTTATTTCCGGGTTGTGGTGAAGGTTGCCACATGTGTTCATCTCTGCCTTCTGGTTGCCATTTGCTGAAGTCAGGTGTTCAGCGCCTGATGGACAGTAGAGAGATTTTTTTCAAGAAAATTCGGATTCCCATTGTCCCGTTAGAAGATGTTGCTATTATAACCATTTCTGCAAATCCTTCCAAGGTCTCCTCGAGAAGACCTGTTAGGATTACATCTGCTCCAAGAGTCGCTCCGTTAATAATCACCCTTCCTGGTCCTGTCCCGTACGCCTTGGACAAATCTGTCCCTTCGCATTATGGTGCTGATGTGTACTATCATGGCATTAAACAAGATCTGAAGAATAAAGAGGTTGATCCTTATGTCAGTAACATTGTCGGGACCAACAAGGTTACCAGAAGTGGAAGGGTTTTCTCTCTTGAGATTTCCCCAAAGACTGTCAATAGGCCTGTTGTTATTCTGTCTGCTATTCCTACTGGTACTTCAACTACTACTCTTGTGCTTACTCCAATTATCACTCCCACTGTCGAGTCATCTGGGACCCGAGGCAAAGAAGTTATAGATGAGCCTGCTCGGACGGAGGCACCTAAATTTTTTTCCGTAGAAGCCTCTAAGCAAGAGATAGAGGAAATATTGAAAATAATCAAAAAGAGCGACTACAATGTGGTCAGGAAACTGGGGAAGACCCCCTCAAAGATATACATGTTGTCCCTGTTGTTGTGCTCCGAGGCCCATGCGAAGGCTTTGATTGCATTCCTCAAGACTGTGCATGTGCCGCAAGAAACCTCCGTCGATCAATTCAAAGACTATGTAGCTAGCCTGACTGTTGACAATGGGCTGGGTTTTTCAGATGCAGACTTGAATCCTAAAGGGAGGAAGCATAATGATGCTCTACATGTCTCGATCGAATGAAGGGGCACCACTATGACTCATGTGCTGGTAGATACTGGGTCTTCGCTGAATGTTCTTCCCAAGAAGGTGCTGGATCGGTTGGATTGTGAAGGCTTGACATTAAAGCCTAGTAACATTTTGCTAAGGGCTTTTTATGGGTAAAAAATAATGGTGCATGGAGAGGTGGACATCCCCGTCAAAGTAGGTTCCCAGACTTTTGAGTCCACTTTCTATGTAATGGACATACAACCGCCATACTCCTATTTATTGGGTCGTCATTAGATCCATGAAGCTGGGTGTTGTACCCCAAAATTTTCCCTCTCATTTACCAATAATTTTCTCACAAGATCTCCCTTGACTCAAGATTGCATTAGGGTTTGATCAGCTCAAGACACCTCCTTAAGCACTGATGACCAAATTAGGGTTTGAGTTTGCACAAGAATTTTTGAACTTCCAATGCCCCATATGACTTTCATAGGTCATTATGGACCCTCAAGATTACTCATGTCAAGTTTTAAGCTTTGGATCACAATTTTGCTCAGTCAATTGAGCAGTTGACCTAAAAATCAACTATATTGGGGAAAAACTTAACTATGGCTAATTCACAGTCAAACTTCATAATTTTTTATCCACATCAATATTTTAGACTCATATGTATCATTTGATCAATTTTGGACCATAATTCCTCAAGAAATTTGATCAAATCTCCAAACGGCAAAATGGTCAAAATCAGGGTTTTGAGTGGGAAAGGGCAATTTCTGATTTTTGACCTAGCAAACGATGAATTGGTTTAAGGCATGATCTCAAGAGTCTAATTGCATCATTTTGACCTAATGACATGGCTCAAAACATTGCTCAAGTCCAATGGATTGACCGATGAATTTTCAGTCAATTGATCAAAAGTCAATTGTATACTGAAAAGTCAAACTTTGACTTTTTGGTCAAAATCAAATGCCAAAAATCACAACTCATCAAAACATGTAAAAATATGAAACTTATTCATCAAGAAATCAAAAAGTCAAGATTTCATTTTGAAAAGTCAAAATTTCTAAACTTAGAAATTTTTCTAAGTGTTGGAAATTTCTTAAATTTTCATAACTTTGAGCAAAATTTTCACCATGATGCAAGATGATTCAAGAGAAACTTCAAATATGAAAGTTGTAGATCTCCATGAAATCTACAAATTTTCTTCACACAACTTCTTCCAGATGTGCTTGGATCTCAAGTTATAATTTTAAGAACATGTGGTCATGAAACTAAACACTTAGTGAAAATTTTGCCCTAATTTGGTCAGGATTTTGACCTAACTTCAGGGAACTTTTTCATATAGTTCCAAGGGGAATCTTCAAAATCAATTCAATTATGGTTTATAGAGCATATTTCAAGCTTTCCAAAATGTCCAAGAACTCCTTGAGGTCATTCTTGAGTAGGGAGAATCGAATAGATGAAGTTAGGGTTTTATCACTTGAATTACAAGTCATTTTATGATGAACCAAATTCAAAATTCAAACTATGCTGCATAAACTCTACTTTGCAGGCCTCAAACTTGTTAGGCACTCCATAATTAATGGTTTACACAGCTGTTAGAGGTCTCATTTCAAGCATTCAATGCATGGACATGCTTTATATCCATTTTTGGAAGAAAGGTTACATTGCCATTTTGATAAAGTGACTTTTTGCACAAAACTTGTTCTTGAGCCTTGCACTTGTTCTCTTCTGATCAAACAAGTCTTATAACTCATGATAAATGGTTTAGACACTTACAATCACCCAACCCATGCTTGTACCTCCTCTTGAAACTTGTTTCCCACTTTTCTTCAAAATTAAGTAACCTAGCCAAAAGCTAAAAACTTGTACTTATGATTGTCCAAAGCTCCCAAACACTTTTGTTTATACATACACAAACCATTGGCCACAAATACATAAATGCTCAAGCCCTGAAAAGACCTAGAACTCAGAAACACATCTCATACTTCCATTTTCACATAAACTGACCAAAAACATGAAACTCATAACTCCCTCGTGCGTTTTCAAGCCTTTTTGTTTCTAAAGCTTCTAAAAATCATTTAGAACTGATCCCCAACCCTGTTACAGAACTGTAACACCTTTAACACCATCCTCCATTTTCAAAAGCAGAGCTTTGCACTTGGACTTCTCCAGAACTCCTCAGGTCCTTTCAGCTCAAGCTAAGCATTCCATTAGCTTCCTGGGAACTTGAGGAAGCTAACCCAACCATTGGAACTCCCTGAAAACTGCTCAAACTTCAAACCCGATACCCTCTTGCAAGGTAAGTTTTCTAACTTTGGAACTTCTCATACAGGCATCATCAATGATTTATTTGTGAACAAAACATGTAGATATCATTACCCTAAAGCTAATCATGTCTATAGTTTCCATTGATTTTGCTTGAGCTTAGAGAATTTTAAGATTGAAGTTTCTGATATTTTTAGGGTTCAGATTAGGGCCAATAAAATTCATGCTTATCTTTGATTTATAGTTTTAATGCTTTACATTTTTGAAACCGTGAGGAAATTTGCTACATGTTTCATGTTTACAGTTTTCATTTTTGATGAGAAATGAACAAGTTACAGTTGGCCTGGATGGAGGTTGAAGATGAAGTAATCAGGGCGCATTTTGTATCATATATTTATTTATTTGCTTATGTTAACGGATGTATAGCCACCCCAGTGGTAGAAGCGCGCGCCTGTAACCTTTGGGATCTAGGTTCGAGCCCCAGTGGTACCCTTTTGGATTTTTCACAATTTCTTGTTTTCTAACTTTCTTTTTTGCACGCGCTAGGCCTCCTTGGGCCTGTTTATTTTGTTTTTTTTTTATTTCTAACCCCTTGCAGGCTATTTGCGCCCCTGGCCCAATTTTATTTATTTTCTTTTTTTATTTCGTTTTATTTTCTTAAATATTTTTTTTCTAATACTAAAAAAAATCATAAAAAATACAAAAAATAGTAGATTTATATTTTGACTTAGCTTATTTTATTTTTCTCACAAAAAATATTTTATTTAACTATACTTTATTTATTTTTACTAACTAGTCTTGTAAATTTATTTTAAAACTAGGTTATTATTTATTTTTCTTTTACACTAATTAAAATATATTATTTTAATATAAAAAAGACCAAAAATATTTTATAAATACTATAAATTATTTTCAAGACAAAAAATACAAAAAATACTTTTCTTACAAACTTATTTTCTTTTAATCAATTAATAGATTTAGGGTTATTTAAAATCTTTTCTTAATAAATTTAGGTTTAATTAATTATTTTCCTTTAATTAATTAGGTTAACACAAACCCTTTTTCTCTAAAAAATCCAAACAAAAAGACCCATTTTCTTTTCATTTGCATTCTTATACATTTATCCATTTTGTACATTATTTATTTCAATTCTGGTACAAATTCAATTTGGTTGTAATAGATTAATTAGGTTTATATTCTTGTAATCCCCATTTACAATTTGCACACCCCCTCCCACAAATATTGTAATAGCGTAATAATTTTAAATTCCGCAATTTATCTCTTTATACATAACATGCTAGTAATTAGGATTTGTATGGAAAGACTAAAACCAATACTTAGAAAACCCTAATTCAAGACAAAATCAAGCATGAACACAATACACTTGCACACAACCACCCCTAGGGTAAATCCACTTGTTGCCTTATACAAAATGGCCATATTACGCATGTGAGGTATCTTAGCAAAAACAAAGCAAATACAACATCATAGTCCCTCGATGACGCTATCTAAGTTCCCTTTCAAATGATCTTAGTCTTTAAAAAAGAATGCTAAGATACCTTACAATATTGCTAATCATGGTTATACGATGACCCACGCCCGTCCCATTTACATCTAAGGATAGGGTTGCTTACCAAATCAATGGTAAGACAATAATTTCAAAGGAAAAGAAACTGAACAAAAAGGACTTTTGAGTAGGTAGATTGCTCCTAATTACTTGCTCAATTTCAAACAAAACATCCTTGCTATTTTCAAAACAAACACCTACACTTTCAAACATCTTACAAACTTGAAAACATTTTCAAAAGATCAAACATCTTTGTATACATTCTTACAAACAAGAATCATTACAAAGATTGCCTAAACAATGGCCTCTTTACAAAATACTTTCAAAAACCACACAAATCCCAATTTCAAACAAAAGAAAGTGATCTAGCAAGTAACTAAGAGCCCATGGAAAACCATGGATGAAAATGGTGCTAACACCTTCCCTTTTCATAATCTAACCCCTGAACCAAAGAAATAATCTCAAAGGTCTTTCCTGTGCTTTTTCACCTTTCCTTTTGGATAAAAGAAAAGTCGGTGGCGACTCTTGCTAACCGCAACATTTGCAATCAAACACAAAACCTTCAAGTCAGTTCTCCCACTATATCACAGAACTGGTGACTCTGTTGGGGAAAATTCTAAAAGTGGGGTTAACTTAGGGCTAGATCATATTTACTTGATTCCATTGTTTGAATTGCATGCTTTACATTATGGTTCTTTGTTTGGGTTTGAATCTTCTACCCGGATTTAGGATACCTTATAGGTAAGTAGCAATACATTGTGGAAACTGTGCGGGGTATACCGACATGGTCTAAGCAATAACTACGTTAGTGAGACATATTTGTAGGTACCGGTAGCCCTTGAGTTAATCAAGGAGAACATAGGGCCGCTGAGTGATGTCACGCACTAATGAACTTTTAGAACCTTTACTTGACCAACTTGGCCTTTAGGGCGTAGTGAGATGACCGGATTTGGTGAGATCCGAAGTTGGTAGATACTCGACACTACACTCATTGAGGTTTGGTTTCTTGGGATATTTCGGTCGCCATTAAAGAGGCTTGTGCTGAAACAATGACCAAGGAAACAAACCAGTGATATTGAGCTCCTTAGAACCCGGTTACTATTGCTAGGACAGGTTTGAGCCAACTAAACTTCAAGAGGGTACTTACCTATAAGACTCCATGCAAGCCTAAACCTAAGGACTTGTTTTCTTTGTTTGTATATACATACTTGTACATAACATCATACTCATTCACTAACCATTTCAAGGATCTTTGGATTTTATCTTTGTTCTGTTTTGTAGGATATGGATTCTCTTCGCAGGAAAACTATTCAAGTCAACCTTGTAAGGATCCCTCCACAACTTAAGGAGCTAGCTTCAAGGATTCCTGAAAATTCTCCATTCACCAAAAGACATGGTCGCCTACTCAACTTGGTCACATCCAACACTAGTGAGGACATGATGAAGGTGCTCTTTCAGTTCTTTGATCCTTTACACCATTGCTTCACATTTCCCGATTATCAACTTGTGCCTACTTTGGAAGAATTCTCCCGACTCTTGAGGATTCCCATTCTCAATCAACTACCTTTCAACGGTACGGAAAGAGACCCAAAGCCAGAAGAGATTGCTCAGGCTCTACACTTGCAATCATCTGATGTCACAACCAATTGGGAAATAAGGAGTGGTGTCAAGGGTTTCCTAGCAAAGTTCTTGTTTGAGAAAGCCCAAAACTGTTGGAACTCTTTGGATCTGCAAGCTTTTGAGGAAATTATGGCTCTCCTCGTCTATGGGATGTGTCGTATCCCAAATTTGTCCTACCTTGATGATTTAATTTTTCAAAGGTTAAAATAGAGAGAAATATTTGATTTAAAGATGGTACAGCAGTATCTGATGGCCCATCTTAATATTTAAGTCAATCAGGGGTGCATTTTAATTCAGGAAGGCAGGGTTCTTGGAATCAGGAAGACCTATAAACTTATCCGCGAAGCATGTTGGCCTATGGCCCATGAGATTCTAAAATGGGAAATTCAATAAGTTCTAGTTATTGTTGGGTCCTTAAGGATTTGTTGGTGTTAGTAAAAATAAGGGGTGCAATTATAAATACCAAGCCCAATAAAGGTCTTGCTAAAAGAAGCCAGCACATTTGTCATTTGTTTTTTTTTTTAAAAAAGAAAAAAGATTTTCATAAAAGAGAATATTTTTTGCCATAAGATATTGAGTGCTTTAAAAGTTTTTGGGAAAAAAAGATTATTATTATAAAAAAAAATTGTTTAAAAGAAAGTAAATAAACAAAATACCTTTTTAAAAAAAGAAGAAATATATATATATATATTGTTTTGGCTGATTGATCTTTTTGATTAGATATTATTTAAGTTATTATTGTTAAAAGACCAATGGGGCCTAGTAGTATTTAATACCATTTTTTCCTGTATTAGAGAATTAACTTTGTTGGGTTTGAGGAAACAGTAACGCATTGGCCCAATGTAATTAACGCATACAGTTCCAATTGGCCAGAATTAGCATGATATTGTATACTAATAAGCACTGTGCAAATTGCTACGGAATCTGCGCAAGTCTCAGAAATAACAGTGCCTGTTGGATTCAGATTTCCAATTTAAACAAGTCCAGAACGGAAATGATTCACATACCAAATCAGCAAAAAATTTGCATAACATATTCTCAAAACCATAAGATATGTAATAATACCAAATCAAATCTAACAGAATCGGAGAATCCTATTATCAAACTGAATCAAAATCGCTTATTACAGAACAAGGATAAAACACAATCTCTGCAGAATAAAACCATGATAACAAATCCAATATATTGCACAAATAGAAAACTGAATCTGATTGTATACAACGAATCTTACAAAATCAAGATTTTACAAAAAAAACGAAAATATCAGAATCAAATCTAAATTACACAATAAAAAATCAATCACAGCCATTTGGTGATCCCTAATTTCACTATATTCCTAAGCTGGAAATGGTAACGGAAATTCATAAAAAAACCTAAAAGAAAAGTAGCTTAAATATAGAAGAGGAGGAGTTTTCGAGGGAGGGCGATTTTTCTTTGACAGAACAAGAACAAGGGAGGCGGCTAACAAAAAAGGTTGAACAAAAACAAGAACAAGGACGTTTTTACAAAAGGAGACGGAGAGAAAATCGGGTCATAACCTCGCACTGAAGATCCAGAAGAGAAAGGGGTTAGAGTTTCCAGATCGGAAACCCTAACCACCTTTGAACGCTGCTGCCGCGAGCTACCGCTAGCCACCAAACCATTTTCCTCACGCTCGAGCTCCATCTTTGAGACATATTCATCACGTCAACACACCACCTCCATAGAACCTAGAAAAGAGGGAAGAGGAAAGTCAGAATCAAACCAGAAAAGCTTGGCGTCGGAAAAATCTTGGAGAGGTATATGGTTCAGCTTTTAGTCCTAATATTGTTGCTAGTTTGGGGTTGGGTTTACAATAGAGAGGGGTTTGATTCAGAGCATGGAACTGCGGTGAAGGATAGGGGTATTAGGGTTACAGGGAGAGAGGAGAAAGAGAGAGAGAGAGAAGGGTTGAGGGGCGGTAGCGAAGGAGAGAGGATAGAAGCTACTGTAAATAACAATGGATTGTACACGAAAAATGAAAAGAAAACATATTATAATTCGTTTCAACCCCATACGCGCGCATATACAATAATTAACATACTCCCTTAATTTCATCCATCAGATCATGATCAGACGGCCTTAAGGCCAAGTCTCCACGGTAGTTACCACGCCCTCGCCACACTGGAACACACAGACATTCTCTCAATCTGTTTGGGCCTAAGCTTAACTTCTCTACACACCACCCTTCCCCTGGATTGCTAAAACGACAAACGGAATGCACCCCCTGCTTGCATGAATCATAACGGGCCCTAGTCAGTAGGCTTTTAGCACCCCCTCAGTTTTACTTGCTCATACAAATTGTACCCCCCCGGTTTTATTCAAAATTATTACTATTTTCTTATTTCTTTTATATATTTTTTTTATATATACTGTATTTTGTTTATATTTTATTAATTATTAATAATTATAATTATTATTATCATTATTAATTTCTATTACTATATTTTAATATTATTTATTATATATTACTATATGATAAAATAAATCATTTTCATGAAAAATCACATACATTATTTTCTAAACTATTTGCATTAAAACATTCTTAATCATGCATTAATCAAGATATTTTCGCAATTAATACCAATAATAAAAAAAACCTCAAACTATTTTCGCGAACAAATTAAGCTAATCAACAGTCTTTTTGCAAATAGGGTTTCAAACCGATTTTGGCTTACTTTGTACCCAGTCAAAATCTCCGTGTGATACGGTGGGAGAACTGACTTGAGGTTTTGCGTTTTGTATTCGCACTTGTTCGGTTGAGCAAGAGTCGCCACCGACATTTTATTTTATCCTAAAGGAAAGGTTTAAAAAAGCACAGGAAAAACCTTTTGAGATGTTTCGTGGGTTCGGGGGGTAGATTATGAAAAGGGAAGGTATTAGCACCCTTTTCATCCATGGTTATCCATGGGCTCTTAGTTACTTGGTTTTAGATCACTTGCCTTGATTTTCGATTGCTTGAAATTGTGGTGTATGTGTGTGTTTTGAAAATGTTTTTGAAATAGACGTCTTTGTTTCGGCAACCATTGTAATGACTCGTGTTTTGAGTATATACAACGGTGTGTATCTTTTCGAAAAGATGTTTCAAAGTGTTTTTTGGAGAGTTTGTTTTGAAAGTGTTTTGTGAAGTGTGGTTTTTGAAAAGGAGGCAAGTGTTTTTGCAAGTTGATCTCAAGTAACTAAGATTTTTGTCTACCCCTATTGTACTCAAAGGTTTTCTCTATGTTTTCAACCCTTTTTAACAATTTTGCTCCACCATTGAATTTGGTGGACAATCTTGCGTTTAGGATGTTTTACGAGACGGGCGCGGGTCATCGTATGGACCATGAATGCAATGGTGCCAAGTGTCTTTGGCAATGTGCTTGAAGGGACTTGATCATTTTGATAGGCGACTTTCGAAAGCGTCATCGAGGGACTTATGATCATTTTGAATTGCTTTGCCAAAGAAACTCGACGTGCAAGCATGGCCCATTTTGGAAGGCAACATGTGGGATTACCCTAGGGGGTGCGAGTGTGATTATGTATTGATTTCATGCATTTGTCTTGTATTAGGTTATCTAGCATTCGATTTTATGTACATACAAACCCTAGGTCTAACCATGGTATAATTCGAAAGCGGTAAATTGCGGGAATTTTAAAGTCTACGCTATTACAAATAGTATTCGGGAGTGGGGGTACAAATTGACAAAGGGGGGTGAGACTTAAATAATTACAACCAAATCGAATTGCGATCAAATGTATATGTATCATGTATAGCAATGTATAAGAAAAGCAATTGTAAAATGTACCAATATAAGTGTGTAAGTGTATGTGTAAATGTATTAGGTTTATTTACAAGTGCGAGAAAATGTGAATTTAATGAGACGATTAGATATTGTTTATTCGTCAAGTATTATTATCCACTTTTGATTTAAATTTGTATTTTTATATCTTTTTGTAAAGTATGTACAAAGTAAGAAAATTTAATTAAAAAGAAGAAAATGTTTTACGTTTTTTTAATTATATTATGTATTATTGTGTTATGTACAAAATAAAAAAAGAAATATATCCTAAGAAGAAAAAATTAATGCTTTTGTATATTTTAATTAATATATTATTTATAAATAAATGTGTGATTATATAAAAAAAAGAAAATCAAAGAGTTAATGAATGATAAAAAATAAAAAAGTGTGTTAATTAATAAAAAGATATGATATGTTTTATATATATAAAAGGAAAGAATAGTGTAGAAATTTGATGGGCTTTAAGGGTTTATACTGGCCCAAACAAAAGTAGCAACGTGGGGGTGTATGATGGGAAACAGAAAGGGCTTAGGCGTTTCAGAAAGGGTTGTGGCCCACTCGTTTCTCAAATTGTTTTTAGGGTTCCTCACAATTTGTTTCAATTGGGAAATGGCTTAGGGTTTACAGAAACGGCGCCGTCGTTCATTTCACTTCGTTCCTTCCTCTTCATTTTCCTTAGCATAAAGATTACTGAACCGGGACCCTCCGCCTAGAGCCACCGCGCCATCATCCGCCCTCATCCTCAGGCTCACTCAAACGGCGGTACAAAAGGGTATGATTTCTCGTTTGTGTTTTAAGATTTTCGTTAATCCTCTCTTTGCATGTTCAGTTTTTTCGTTTATGGATTCTGATTGAATGTTTTTTTGTTTGAGGTGTGAAGAGAAGGGAAAATTATGTTACCTTTTGGGAGACGGAGGAGAAGATGGGATTGGAGGCGCGTAGGCGGCTTGACGACGGAGGAAGCGGTGAGGATGTTGAGCTCGCGTGCTGGAAACTGGTATTTGTATTCTTTTGTCTTTTTGAGTGTTGGTTCAATGATGATGCTTGAGAACGCCTCTTTATCTTCTTCTTCTGTTCGCCTCGTGTGCCTGCTTATGTGCTTCTTTATCTCCTTCTTCTGGTTGCCTTAAGTTGCTTTTTCTGTATGCCCCGTGAATGCTTGAGTTGCCTAGCTTGCTTTGCTTGATGCTGTATGATTTGGTTATTTAGTCCAATGATGAATGTTTTCTGAGGGCTAGTGGTTGCCTTGAATGCTTAGGCCTTGACAGTAGTTTTGATGCTATGGCTTAGAGTTGGACAGGTTGGGGATGGTTTGGATGTTATGCTGCTTCTGCTTCAGCAGGGTGGAGGCAGTTTTATGAGTTTGACAATGCAGGTTTTTAGCCTGACAGATGAAGGTTTTGGCTATGTGTTTGAGGTTAGGTGTTTTGGTGCTTATGCTGTTTTCAGTTTTGGGTTGACAGTGGTTTGTTTGCAGTAGATAAGGCTTAATTTCTGTTTGATGCTTAGGCTTGATATTTTACTGGTTTATCAGGTTGAGGATGATTTGGGAGTTTTGTGTGTATTGCAGGTTTAGGCTTCTTGTAAGTTGGTCACAGGTTTGGGCAGAATGTTTGTAAGCTTTGACATGGTTTGGGTTTATGCTGGTTGATGGCCTTACTCGTTTTTGAACCAAGGCTTTAGCTTGAAAAGTTTGTGTTGTTATGATATCGGTTTTGGCCTGCTTTTTGATGGTTTAGGTTTGTATATTTTTAACTTGTTTAATGCAGGGTTTGAAACGAGTTGGAGGCTTTTGTGGAAAGATAATTCTTTTCCTTTTTATGGACAGTTTTGTTTGCATTCTGATTTCTTCATATCTCTGCCTTCTGTCCCACTGTTTTATTGCAGTTTTTACATATATTGTCTCATGCCTAAACCTGTAAGCCCATTCTTTCTCTCTTTTTCTCTCTCTCCAGTACTTAAGCATATTATATTGCTTAACATGTATTAATTCTGAAAAAGAAAATTGGCCTGGGAAATGATGAAACTGAAATTTTCTTGCAATCTACTCTTTCTCTGCATATTTGCATATCTCTTTTCCATACTTTGTGCTTCTGGGCAGCATTGATGGTACTTTGATACCTTGAGATATCTTTTGGCAGCTCTAGTTGACTTTGGACTTAGTTTTGAAACTGTGACTTTGTTTAGCAATTTGAACTTGGTTTAGGCCATTCAGTTTGTAACTTGGACTTTGTATTTGCACATGTTGTCTTGCTTTGAACTATGCAGTTGGTTGACCAATTTGAAATGTGCAATTTTTAACTTTGTGCATTCATTTTTAATTTGCAAACATTTTCATCCCTCTTTGTGAACCGGGAGAAATCCCGTGATTTGCAAAGAGGGCGAACTGATCCCGGTCATTTGCTTTTAATGATGAACTTTTTATCTGTCTGTCTCTTTAAATATTTATCTGCTTCTGACTTTTTCTCCTTTCTTATTTTTTGCAGATAGAATCCAATGAGGCAGAGGGAGCAAGGGATGGAAGATGAAGAATTGAAGACTTAGAAAAATATTAGGATAGTTTTATTTAAATTTAAATAACTGTAATATTATTATTGTAAACATTTTGTAAACAAAAACAATTATACAAGTAATTTAAAGATAAATAAAAAGTCCTTTTATTTGATTAATTCTTTTTATTCTTTTCAATATATTTATCTAATTGTTATAATCTTAAATTAAAATAAAAATGGAAATAAATTCAGATTTTCTTAACTTAAAAATAAATAATCAATTGGTAAACATTGTGGTCTTATGACAAACCTGACGCTCCAATTATTCAAAGCAACGCATAGTTTCAAACCAAGCGACAGTTAATTAAACAAAAGGTCCACCTGCTTCTTTTCACTGATTAAATCCAACAAATGCAAATTAACAACCAGCAGCCTCAGTTCTCAATTCAGAGTAATTTAACAAACATTGATAGAACCAACTCTTCTTGAGAGATATGCGCACAAAACCCTGATTTTGATCAAATGCCAAAGAAGCGTTTGCCTGATCGAAGCTGAACCAAAATCAACCAAAACCCTAAGCAGACTGTGTGAACTGTTCCAGACCCTTCAAAAACCCTAATTTTGTCTGGCTGACGAGAAAAATCTGTTTTGACCGATTCTTGAGCCAGTTTAAAAAATCAGGAAACGCCTGAAGCTGTGATTTCTTGAGGAAAAATACGAGGGTAAATTTTGGGGTACAACAGTTGCCCCTGTTCAATCTTCTTGAACCTGAAGAGTTAGATGGGCAAGTTTGCCTTTCGCGACTCGAGGGTAAAAGGAGATTGGACACTAGAGTGCCCAGAAAATTTGCACTCGGTGATGTGATGGTAGAGGGAATGGGCTTAAAGATGCCATTTGGTGATGGGCTTAAAGATGCCATCTGGTGACTGCTGGTAGGAGGATGGGCTTATAGATGCCATCTGGAAATGGGCTTAAAGATGCCATTTAGAAATGTTTGTTGAGGAGAATGGGCTTATAGATACCATCTGGAAATGATTGTTGAATTGTATGTCACTGGTGAGTGAACGAGTATCAGAAAGGTATCCATGTTTTGGAACGTCTCTGAACTGGGGGTCTGAACAAGCAATAGATTGACATCCGTGTTTGGAGAATCTGTAAACCGTTTTCAGGAGTTGAAGTTGAATAAACAATAGAGCGGCATCCGTTGTTGAAAAGCATCTGTAAACTGTTTTCGAAAGTTAAGAAGAAACTGAACAAGCGATAGATTAACATCCGGTGTTGGGAAGAATCTGTAAACTGTTTTTAGAAGTCTTGAAGTCGAGAAGGAACCAGTGTAGGGTTTCCTGATGATGAGTCCGTGTAAAACTGCATCTGGATGAATCTGGAACAAGTATCAGAATGTCGCCGTGTCTGGGTCACATCTGAACTGTCTCTGATTGAATCTGGAATAAGTATTAGAATGTCTTCGTGTCCGGGTCACATCTGAACTATTTCTGGATGAATCTCGGAAGGTGATGGTCTTTGTCTGTTGACTGATCTTTCCTGAAAAGGTAAAGAGTTAGTCGTTATGCAATGTCATGATGCGTGATGCAATGTATGCGACATTAATGTTTATGACATGAATGTGATGAATGTGCATGTAAGCTGATGAGCTGTCTTGCTGAGGATAGATGAATCCTGGATGGCTGAAGATAAAAGAATCTTGACTGCTGTCGGGGAGGACAATTCCTTGACTGCTGCCGGGGAGGGAAAGAATCTTTTGATTGCTGCAGATGAGAAGTCCTGGGACCACTGTTGGGGAATTAGAAGCTTGGGTTGTATGCCAAATTACTGGGGAATTCCTGTCTTGAGGAGATCTTCACTGGAGAATATTCGAATATTCTGTGAGGAGCTAAGAGTGAGAGTCTTCACTCTGCTTGGGGATTGGAAGTTTTAGCTCCGCTGGGAATTGGACTTTCAGTTTTAGACAGCTCCGCTGGGGATATTGAAACTTGACTCTGAGAGAAGTTAGCTTCTGGAAGGTTCTCTGGCTGGGGATTGCAAGAATCTTCTGATTGTCGCGGGCAATTGATCTCGGGAATGGGCTTATATATGCCATTTGGAGGTAGGATGGATAATTGACTGGAGATGTGTTGAATTGTGAGTTTGAAAGAAGGAACCTTGATAGGGTTGCTTCATGACGAGTCCGTGTAAAACTGCATCTGAGGTTGAAAGGGAACTGGTGTAGGGTTTCCTGATGATGAGTCCGTGTAAAACTGCATCGGGTTTGAGAAGGAACCTGTGTAGGATTGCTTCATGATGAGTCCGTGTAAAACTGCATCGGGTTTTTGAACACTTTTGACATTCGAATGCCCCAAGTGGTGATGTAGATAATTTCCTGGCTTGTTACAGGTGTTGATCCATAATCAGTCGTCCACAGATGTTTTCCTGGTTTGTTACAGGCGTTGATCTAGAACTTAAGAAAGGTAACAGAATGGCAACCGTGTCTGGAGCACATCTGGACCGTATCTTCCAACAGGTGATGAAGGAATTGTCGAACACTTTTGACATTCGAATGCCCCAAGTGGTGTTGATCTGGAATAAGTTGCTGAATGTCGCCATCTCTAGGTCACATCTTAACTATATCTGAAAGCAGGCTTGGATAAGTTATAGAATGTTGCCAAGATCTTGGGTCACATCTTGAACTATCCCTGGATGAAAATCTGAATGAGTTATAGAATGTCGCCAAATCTGGGTCACATCTTGAACTATCTCTAGATCTTGATTTTGTTCAGGGTCAGAAATTGGGGGTATACCAATCTTCTGAGGCTTCAAGGATGAGAGTCTTCATTCTTGAGGGTTAACTGTTATCTGGTCATAATCCAGTCTTCACAATAACTTGTTAAGCTGTTATCCGGTCAAATCCGGGCTTCACGGCTTGAACTGAAGATATACCACTATCTGGTCGCAATCCAGGTTTCGTAGTATTCTTGACTGCTGTCTGGTCGTAGTCCAGGCTTCACAGAAACTTGTATTGCTATCTGGTCGTAATCCAGTCTTCACAATAACTTATTAAGTTGTTATCTGGTCAAATCCGGGCTTCACGGCTTGAACTGAAGATATACCACTATCTGGTCGCAATCCAGGTTTCGTAGTATTCTTGACTGCTGTCTGGTCGTAGTCCAGGCTTCACAGAAACTTGTATTGCTATCTGGTCGTAATCCAGTCTTCACAATAACTTGTTAAGCTGTTATCCGGTCAAATCCGGGCTTCACGGCTTGAACTGAAGATATACCACTATCTGGTCGCAATCCAGGTTTCGTAGTATTCTTGACTACTGTCTGGTCGTAGTCCAGGCTTCATAGAAACTTGTATTGCTATCTGATCGTAATCCAGTCTTCACAATAACTGTAGGAATCAAGAGATTATCCGGTCAAATCCGGGCTTCATAACTTGAATTTTGGAGATCCCACTATCTTGTCGTAATCCAGGCTTTGCGGTAATATGACACTGTTATCCGGTCGTAGTCCGGTCTTCACAATGTGCTGTAGAGATCAAGATACTATCCGGTCAAATCCGGGCTTCATAACTTGAATTTTGTGAGAATTTGGTCTTTGACGACTGTAACTTCCAACAGGTGATGAAAGAATCGCTGAACACTTTTGACATTCGAATGCCCCAAGTGAGGATGAAGGAGACTTGCCCCGAGTCCACTGAACTTTTGAGAGATTTGTTGAAATCTTGACTGGACTGCCCCAGGTTAACTGAACTTTGAAAGATCTGTTGAACCCTTGACTGGACTGCCCCAGGTTAATCGGATGGTGACATGTCATGCCCCTCGTTGATAGGAGATTTGTCAATGGAAGTGTCATCCTTTGAAGTGATTTTTTGTTCACTGAGAGAGTTTTCGTTCCTCCGAACATTCGTTGTATGAATTTCTTCGCTGTCAAACAAAAAGCCAAATGCAGACAGTGATATTCAAGCAATGCAAAGTTCATGTTTGTCTCGAAGTTTTGAAAAAAATGCATTTTTTAGCAGAAAACTTTTTAAGACAAGTCAACACAAGATTTTAGAGCAAAGCCTTACAGGAGTCAGGATACCTTTGGTAACAGTATTCTTTTGAACTAACCCAAGCTTCAATTAGGACTTTTGAAGGATTGTAACGTGGCTTGGTTCACAGTTTAAGAAACAAAGGATAAAGGCTCAAAGTATATTTGTACCCACCCGCTCTTCGTGATGTTCTTCAACCCTAAGCTCAGTTAATTATGCGTCGTACTCTGTTTTGAGTTTGGAACGACTTTTGGGTGATGGTTCACCAGATGAATTTGAGAGACAGTCATCATCCCCTTTTTTTTCTCTTGCAACATTTTTCATGTTGTTGAGGATTTGTAATGGCCTCACTATTTTGATTTTGATTTGTTATCCCTAACTTTTGCCTGACTGTTCCTCTTTTCGAGATTACAGTCAGCGGGATGCCCCGGCTTTCTTAAGCCTCCTTTACAGGTTTTGGCTCAGCGGGCTTTTCTCTTTTGAGAGATTGACTGCCTATGTGATAGGGAACCACCCTTGTCTTTTTATTCCAAAGGAATGCTTTCTTTTGACGTCGTTCGTTGTGTTACGAACTGAGAGTTTGCGATTTCAACGCGCATTTTCTTTTGAATTAACTGAGATACTACCCTGCCCCAGGTTTATATCAAAGGTTTTGATTGTTTAGAATAGAAAACTTCTACTTCCTTGGCTCGAAGGGGTTGACTAGGGATTAACTTCCTTATAACTCCAGTGTTTGGGAATTGAAAGAAATGCCTGTACATCATCAGCAAAGTCTGTTCAAAAGCATACTGTATGAGATTATGGTATTGATTCGTCATCCTCCCTCTAAAGGCTTGCAGCCTTTTATCAAGAGTCAAATATCATAAAGAAAGCATAAGAGTAGTGAAAACTAATGGATGAATTCAAGACAAACATATGCAATGCATTAATGAAACAGAGTTTAACATCAACAGTTAATTGTTTGAATAACGAAAGAAATTACAACTTTGAAAACTCAAATGAAGCAAAAGTCTCTCAGTTTGAGCTTCGTCACTTCAGGTGGAGAACCCCTCAACGGAAGATCTTCATCTCTCCGTCTGGCATGAACCTCAGCACTCCAATGTCGATCAGATCTTGAATCTTGTTCTTCAAGGCCCAACAGTCGTCCATGTCGTGTCCCGGGCTGTAGGAGTGGTAAACACAAAATGCATCGGGATGATAGTTAGGAGCGGAGGTATTTGGGTTCCGGATAGGATCCCTCAAAGCAGTCAAATTGACCTCCAACAAGCGCTCCATAATCAGAGATGACGGTATGTCAGTCTCAGTGAACTATCTTCCCGACGTCCCTTGCTTACGCCGATTAACCCGTTGACGCTGACGAGGTTGTTGCTGGGCTTGTGACCCTGAAGAAACTAGAGGAGCCTTCCCCTTGTTTTCTTGAGTGGACGGAGGCTGAGCGGTGGCTTGCTCTTCAACCTCAGATGTTTGCCCCAATTGGTTGTTTTGAAGCAGCCGGCGGACGAGAACTCTGAGTTCCTCTTGTCTTTGAGACAAATCTTGGATGAGAGCCATCTGGCCCACCAACTGTCCCATCACCTGGATCCTCAAGGTTGCCAAATCAAACTGCAGCTCCACAAGCTGATCGCTCCTGGCAATGTTTGAATTCTCCAAGCCCTTTGTGAGGAGAGCTTTCATTTCTTCTTGCCCCAGAGACAAGTTCAGGAACATTTCCTGCAGCTGAGCAGTCTGGCCTTGGATATCCTTGACGGACCTTTCTAGAGCCATCTCTTACTTTAATAAACAATATGAGATTAAGGAAACCTGAAAAAGGAAAAACTTTCAAAATGCAATGCATGATATGTGGATGCATGCTTTCAAGGATCTCTTGGGGTAAACACAAGAAAATGTTAGAGGTTTGAACTTCAGTCTTTGATTGGAGAACTTTGTAACGACGGATGTCTTTCCACGAGAATCGCGCTCACCATGTCGAGTGAGTCATAGCCACTGACTCAAGTTGTTGCACTTGATCTTTGATTGGCATTTGTTTAGAGGAGGAACCTCTTGCCCTTTGGTAGACGTCTGGTTCAACGTACCCCTGCATCAAAAGAACCTCAAGATCCTTGAAAAGGTTAGTGAAAAATGCTATGGTATGATGTTATGATGTTATGTACATGTATGCACAAGCAAGTAAGTGTATATACAGGCAATCATATTCACACAAAACAAAACAAGTCCTTATGTTCAGGCTTGCATGGGGTTGTAGGTAAGTACCCTCTTGAAGTTAGTTGGCTCATCCTGTCCTAGAAATAGAAACCGGGTTCTAAGGAGCTCAATATTATTGGATTGTTTTATGTGTTCATCGTTTCGGTTTAGCCACTTACTGGCGACCAAAATATTCCAAGAAAACAACCCTCAAATGAGTGTAGTATCAAGTATCTACCAACTTCGGACTGCACCAAAGTCGGTCATCTCACTACCCCTAAAAAAGGCTAAGATGGTCAATTAAATTTCTAAGAGTTCGTTAGTGCTTCACGACATCACTCAGCGGCCCCGTACTCTCCTTGATTGAACTCAAGGGTTACTGGTACTCACAAATATGTCACACTAACATAACTTACTGCTTCAACCATGTCTGTATACCCCGCACAGTTCCCTCACAGTTTTTGCTATTTACCTAAAAAGGTGCCCCAAATCTGGGTGTAGGATTTACAACAAACCCAAACAAGAACCCAAAAGATAAAGAAATTAAGTCAATCAAAGCAAGAATGTAAAGGTGATCTAAACCCTAAGGTAACCCCACTTTTAAGAATTCCCCAGCAGAGTCGCCAGTTCTGTGATACGGTGGGAGAACTGACTTGAGGTTTTGCGTTTTGTATTCGCACTTGTTCGGTTGAGCAAGAGTCACCACCGACTTTTTATTTTATCCTAAAGGAAAGGTTTAAAAAAGCACAGCAAAAACCTTTTGAGATGTTTCGTGGGTTCGGGGGGTAGATTATGAAAAGGGAAGGTATTAGCACCCTTTTCATCCATGGTTATCCATGGGCTCTTAGTTACTTGGTTTTAGATCACTTGCCTTGATTTTCGATTGCTTGAAATTGTGGTGTATGTGTGTGTTTTGAAAATGTTTTTGAAATAGACGCCTTTGTTTCGGCAACCATTGTAATGACTCGTGTTTAGAGTATATACAACGGTGTGTATCTTTTCGAAAAGATGTTTCAAAGTGTTTTTTGGAGAGTTTGTTTTGAAAGTGTTTTGTGAAGTGTGGTTTTTGAAAAGGAGGCAAGTGTTTTTGCAAGTTGATCTCCAGTAACTAAGAGTTTTGTCTACCCCTATCGTACTCAAAGGTTTTCTCTATGTTTTCAACCCTTTTTAACAATTTTGCTCCATCATTGAATTTGGTGGACAATCTTGCGTTTAGGATGTTTTACGGGACGGGCGCGGGTCATCGTATGGACCATGAATGCAATGGTGCCAAGTGTCTTTGGCAATTTGCTTGAAGGGACTTGATCATTTTGATAGGTGACTTTCGAAAGCGTCATCGAGGGACTTATGATCATTTTGAATTGCTTTGCCAAAGAAACTCGACGTGCAAGCATGGCCCATTTTGGAAGGCAACATGTGGGATTACCCTAGGGGGTGCGAGTGTGATTGTGTATTGATTTCATGCATTTTTCTTGTATTAGGTTATCTAGCATTCGATTTTATGTACATACAAACCCTAGGTCTAACCATGGTATAATTCGAAAGCGGTAAATTGCGGGAATTTTAAAGTCTACGCTATTACAAATAGTATTCGGGAGTGGGGGTACAAATTGACAAAGGGGGGTGAGACTTAAATAATTACAACCAAATCGAATTGCGATCAAATGTATATGTATCATGTATAGCAATGTATAAGAAAAGCAATTGTAAAATGTACCAATATAAGTGTGTAAGTGTATGTGTAAATGTATTAGGTTTATTTACAAGTGCGAGAAAATGTGAATTTAATGAGACGATTAGATATTGTTTATTCATCAAGTATTATTATCCACTTTTGATTTAAATTTGTATTTTTATATCTTTTTGTAAAGTATGTACAAAGTAAGAAAATTTAATTAAAAAGAAGAAAATGTTTTAAGTTTTTTTAATTATATTATGTATTATTGTGTTATGTACAAAATAAAAAAAGAAATATATCCTAAGAAGACAAAATTAATGCTTTTGTATATTTTAATTAATATATTATTTATAGATAAAAGTGTGTTTATATAAAAAAAAAAGAAAATCAAAGAGTTAATGAATGATAAAAAATAAAAAAGTGTGTTAATTAATAAAAAGATATGATATGTTTTATATATATAAAAGGAAAGAATAGTGTAGAAATTTGATGGGCTTTAAGGGTTTATACTGGCCCAAACAAAAGTAGCAACGTGGGGGTGTATGATGGGAAACAGAAAGGGCTTAGGCGTTTCAGAAAGGGTTGTGGCCCACTCGTTTCTCAAATTGTTTTTAGGGTTCCTCACAATTTGTTTCAATTGGGAAATGGCTTAGGGTTTACAGAAACGGCGCCGTCGTTCATTTCACTTCGTTCCTTCCTCTTCATTTTCCTTAGCATAAAGATTACTGAACCGGGACCCTCCGCCTAGAGCCACCGCGCCATCATCCGTCCTCATCCTCAGGCTCACTCAAACGGCGATACAAAAGGGTATGATTTCTCGTTTGTGTTTTAAGATTTTCGTTAATCCTCTCTTTGCATGTTCAGTTTTTTCATTTATGGATTCTGATTGAATGTTTTTTTGTTTGAGGTGTGAAGAGAAGGGAAAATTATGTTACCTTTTGGGAGACGGAGGAGAAGATTGGATTGGAGGCGCGTAGGCGGCTTGACGGCGGAGGAAGCGGTGAGGATGTTGAGCTCGCATGCTGGAAACTGGTATTTATATTCTTTTGTCTTTTTGTGTGTTGGTTCAATGATGATGCTTGAGAACGCCTCTTTATCTTCTTCTTATGTTCGCCTCGTGTGCTTGCTTCTGTGCTTCTTTATCTCCTTCTTCTGGTTGCCTTGAGTTGCTTTTTCTGTATGCCCCGTGAATGCTTGAGTTGCCTAGCTTGCTTTTCTTGATGCTGTATGATTTGGTTATTTAGCCCAATGATGAATGTTTTCTGAGGGCTAGTGGTTGCCTTGAATGCTTAGGCCTTGACAGTAGTTTTGATGCTATGGCTTAGAGTTAGACAGGTTGGGGATGGTTTGGATGTTATGCTGCTTCTGCTTCAGCAGGGTGGAGGCAGTTTTATGAGTTTGACAATGCAGGTTTTTGGCCTGACAGATGAAGGTTTTGGCTATGTGTTTGAGGTTAGGTGTTTTGGTGCTTATGTTGTTTTCAGTTTTAGGTTGACAGTGGTTTGTTTGCAGTAGATAAGGCTTAATTTCTATTTGATGCTTAGGCTTGATATTTTACTGGTTTATCAGGTTGAGGATGATTTGGGACTTTTGTGTGTATTGCAGGTTTAGGCTTCTTGTAAGTTGGTCACAGGTTTGGGCAGAATGTTTGTAAGCTTTGACATGGTTTGGGTTTATGCTGGTTTATGGCCTTACTCGTTTTTTAACCAAGGCTTTAGCTTGAAAAGTTTGTGTTGTTATGATATCGGTTTTGGCCTGCTTTTTGATGGTTTAGGTTTGTATATTTTTAACTTGTTTAATGCAGGGTTTGAAACGAGTTGGAGGCTTTTGTGGAAAGATAATTCTTTTCCTTTTTATGGACAGTTTTGTTTGCATTCTGATTTCTTCATATCTCTGCCTTCTGTCCCACTGTTTTATTGCAGTTTTTACATATATTGTCTCATGCCTAAACCTGTAAGTCCATTCTTTCTCTCTTTTTCTCTCTCTCCAATACTTAAGCATATTATATTGCTTAACATGTATTAATTCTGAAAAAGCAAACTGGCCTGGGAAATGATGAAACTGAAATTTGCTTGCAATCTACTCTTTCTCTGCATATTTGCATATCTCTTTTCCATACTTTGTGCTT
The DNA here is from genome assembly GCA_948472305.1 of Vicia faba. Classification (NCBI taxonomy): domain Eukaryota; kingdom Viridiplantae; phylum Streptophyta; class Magnoliopsida; order Fabales; family Fabaceae; genus Vicia; species Vicia faba. Next base: position 217,399,129 of record OX451739.1, on the reverse strand, counting down.
CTGGGCAGCATTGATGGTACTTTGATACCTTGAGATATCTTTTGGCAGCTCTAGTTGACTTTGGACTTAGTTTTGAAACTGTGACTTTGTTTAGCAATTTGAACTTGGTTTAGGCCATTCAGTTTGTAACTTGGACTTTGTATTTGCACATGCTGTCTTGCTTTGAACTATGCAGTTGGTTGACCAATTTGAAATGTGCAATTTTTAACTTTGTGCATTCATTTTTAATTTGCAAAAATTTTAATCCCTCTTTGTGAACCGGGAGAAATCCCGTGATTTGCAAAGAGGGCGAACTGATCCCGGCCATTTGCTTTTAATGATGAACTTTTTATCTGTCTGTCTCTTTAAATATTTATCTGCTTCTGACTTTTTCTCCTTTCTTATTTTTTGCAGATAGAATCCAATGAGGCAGAGGGAGCAAGGGATGGAAGATGAAGAATTGAAGACTTAGAAAAATATTAGGATAGTTTTATTTAAATTTAAATAACTGTAATATTATTATTGTAAACATTTTGTAAACAAAAACAATTATACAAGTAATTTAAAGATAAATAAAAAGTCCTTTTATTTGATTAATTCTTTTTATTCTTTTCAATATATTTATCTAATTGTTATAATTCTTAAATTAAAATAAAAATGGAAATAAATTCCAATTATCTTAACTTAAAAATAAATAATCAATTGGTAAACATTGTGGTCTTATGACAAACGTGACGCTCCAATTATTCAAAGCAACGCATAGTTTCAAACCAAGCGACAGTTAATTAAACAAAACGTCCACCTGCTTCTTTTCACTGATTAAATCCAACAAATGCAAATTAACAACCAGTAGCCTCAGTTCTCAATTCAGAGTAATTTAACAAACATTGATAGAACCAACTCTTCTTGAGAGATATGCGCACAAAACCCTGATTTTGATCAAATGCCAAAGAAGCGTTTGCCTGATCGAAGCTGAACCAAAATCAACCAAAACCCTAAGCAGACTGTGTGAACTGTTCCAGACCCTTCAAAAACCCTAATTTTGTCTGGCTGACGAGAAAAATCTGTTTTGACCGATTCTTGAGCCAGTTTAAAAAATCAGGAAACGCCTGAAATTGTGATTTCTTGAGGAAAAATGCGAGGGAAAATTTTGGGGTACAACACTCCGCAATCACTACTCCCGACCGAGTGCGAAGTGATTCAAAATATGTTTACAAACCCTCTAAAAGACACCAACCCATACGAACTACGAATTGGGACTCTGATTCCTCGTAAGAGGATATGTAGGCACGCGATCTAAAATTGTGGCGTGTCTTGCTAATTAAAACTTAAAACCCAGTTTATCCCAAACCTAAACCTAGAGCTTAATATCCTTGTGAACAAGGTGGATGAAATGTACCTAACACCTTCCTTTCGTCTAATTGAGTTTGTAGCCTAGAATCTTTGTCCGCGAATTAGGGTTTTCTGTTAGGTTACATTCCCTAGGATAAAAACTAATAGTGGCGACTCTTGATTAAAAAATCGGTCGCAACAACTGGTGACTCTACTGGGGACTCTCCTTAACCCTAGGTTTTAGGTTTTACTTTGGGGGTTTTCTATTTTATTTATTTATCTCATTTATGTATTTTATTGCGTTTATTTATTTGTTATCAATTATTCGTATCATCATATACTTACTGCGTGGCAGGATATTCTTATTTCTCAAAATATTTTCAACAACCCTTAGAGAGAAGGTTCGTCTATTAGCTTAGGGGGTACATCATTCCTGCGAGTTTATATGACGACTTTGCCTAGAGTCGGTGAACTTCCGAAAAAGGAATACTTATCAAGAGATATCCTCTTGACGAGTAGGACTTTGGAAGGACACCCATGACTCTTTGTAATGGCCTTAACCTAAAATCTCATGATGAGACCTTTCACGACTTTGAGACGAAAGTTTCGGTCCGTAAAGAGGCCCTAACTAAGGGAGGCTCTTATGCCTTTTCCCTCTGGTGTTATTCATGACACCTTTAAGGAAACCACCTTTTGGGAGGGTAGACTAACCGTAGGTCAAAATTAAGGAGCCTACCTTCTAAGGATACTTATCACAAAAACCCCGTCACTGAACCATACATCCCTACCTTATAGGGATACTTATTACAAAAATCTTGTCACTCAACCCTACACATATGCATTCATACATTCGTTATACATTTCATATATTCGTCACCCTACATTCGTCTTATTCACATGGGATATAAAAGATAATAATAAACTCAAGATCTCGGTGATTGTATTTAAAAATGGATACCGAAGGAAACAACTTGCCTGCATCGACACGCTGACATATCTGAAATCAAGTCCACAAAAGGGAAATAACGTGCTGAAGACTTTCTCAAATTTTGTCCAGCAACAGTGGATGGTTTCAAGAGCAGATATCTACAGGCACGCCTAGAAGACTTATTTCCTTTTTGCCTGAGTTCACGCAAATAAAGTTTTGGCTTAAGATTGTAATATTTTTCAATATCTGAATTACGTTACTTTCAATAAAGGCATTTTGTTTCCACATCTCGTTTGCGTATCTATTTTAAAGATAGTTGCCGAGTAAAATAATAAAGGACAAGCATGTACCCAGAGGAATAAGACATTTAAAACAATAACCATTTCATATTCATACACATTCATTCACACGCATGCATTCACGAACACCCGCATACCATATCAAAACTCATTTTTTCAAAAACATCTCTCCAGTTGAACCATTGGTAGAAGAAAGTCTCCACCTCCTTGGCCTCCATATCAAACAAGGGCTTATAAACAAAAAGCAATGGAGAATATCGAGGAAACTCAGGCTGCATTCAAAGAGGATCTCGACCAAGTAAAGGGCGACGTAAGTTCAATGAAAGGAGATTTGAGTCAAGTTCTTCTAGCTTTGAAGAGCATTATTGACAGGCAATACCAAATTCCCAAGGTAGCTTTCGAAGAAGTAGCCCAGACTATTGGTGTATCAAGCGGTCACCAACTAAGGAAAGAGTCAGAGGTAGGACCCTAGAAGTCCGTCATGGCTCACCAAGAAGCTGAAATTGAAGGGTCTGTCCCACTACCGCCAAAAGCAGGGGCATCTCATACCTTACAGATTCCAGTCAACAATGCAGACAACTACTGGGACATGCAATACGGAGACCACGACCCAGAGGATGCTAACCAAGCGCCATTAAAGACGACTGATACTCATGTTGTTGATAATCCACTAGTGATGAACCAATACAAAGCTCTGGAGGAAATACTAAAAGTTGTGGAAGGTTTTGACACTTTCGAAGTAGACGCTCTCGAAATGGGCCTAGTTCCTGATGTGGTGATTCCACCAAAGTTCAAAGTACCTGACTTTGAAAAATACGAGGGGCACACTTGTCCAAGAAATCATCTTCGTATGTACTGCAGGAAGATGCATGCCCATGCCCACAATCAGAAGCTGATGATTCACTATTTTCAAGACAAACTGAGTGGGGCATCTTCAGATTGGTATATGCAATTGGAGAGAACGCATATTCGAACCTGGGCAGATCTTGCTAATGCTTTTCTAAAGCATTACAAATATAACCTGGACATGGAGCCTACCCGTATGCAACTCTAAAACTTGTCCCCGAAGAAAGAAGAGTCCTTTAAGGAATATGCTCAGAGACGGAGGGGGTTGGCATCCTGTGTGCAACCACCACTGTTAGAGAAAGAGTTAGTAGACACGTTCATGGAAACTTTGCATGGGCTATATTATGAGATGATGGTTGGAAGCATCTCTTCGAGGTTCTCAGACCTAGTAACCATCGGAGAAAGAATCGAGACCAGGATAAAAAGTGGGAAGATATCAGGGGGACCATCGAATGCTCCCTACAATTCAAAGAGGCCCGCTTCAAACCTCCCTAGAGGAAAAGATGGAGAAATTAATGTTGTAGCACCACAACCCAGGGTTCAACAACCATTAGTGATCCCCCTAGGGCAACAACAAGGCAGAAGGCCACCCAGGAAATTGGATCCACTCCTTATGCCACCTAGCCAGTTATTGCAACAGCTAGTTAAGGCATCCTTAGTGGAACTCAAGCCTCTAGATCCTCCAGTCGTGCCACTCCCACGAAGATACAACGCCAATGCTAGATGCGAGTATCATGCTAATTCTCCTGGACATACCATAGGACAGTGTTGGCCATTCAAACACAAGGTGCAGGATTTGTTGGAATCTCAAGACATCACCTTCGAGAAGCCCAACATCAAATCAGACCCTACGCCTTCCCACGATGGGCTGACAATAAATGCAATTGGAGTAGTTCCTGACTTTGGGGCAAGCAGACGAGCAAAAACCTCGATGAACTCGCTGAAATAATATCGGTCGGGATATGGACTCCCGCTAGAACACAATGAATCTTTCGAAAGAGCTCTACAAAGGCTAATGGATCAGGGGATAGTCCAGTTCAGACAATACCCTTAAGGAAAATATAAAGCTATTCTAAAGGGCAAAGCGCATTTTCCTCTAACCCAAGAGACTTTTGTCAATGATGGAGTAGTGCATGGCAGACATGGGGCAAAAATATTCAACGAAGCCAACACCAAAGAGGCAATTGAATTCATCCAAGAATGCGCCCCAAGAGAAAAAACTCAAAAGATGGACGACCATGGAGATTCCTAAGATCTTTTTCTTTCCTAATTAATTTTTCTTGTTTTCGAAAGAACCTATGTCAAGCCCGAGACATAGGGGTTGCTTGTAAGGGTTTCCCCGTTTTATTTCAGACAATATTCACGATTAATAAAAGTTATATTTTGTTTTCAGTCAAGATCCATGTCTTTTGCTTGCATTTATATCTTAAATTTAAAAAATGGCAATACTTTCTCTGCACATGCATTTTCAAATATTCATATACTAAATCTGCACCAAAACATGATAAAGGTGCAAATTCATGCCCAAAACCACCGATAATGCTACTGCTGCGATCCGATATAATTTTGATGCTCCTATCAACCAAGCTAAAGAGGAAGATGATAAAGATCTTGAACTCTCTGAGAAAATGTCGAGGGAAATAAAAATAAAAGCTAACAATAAGCAACCATATCAAGAGGCTATTAAGACCATTAATTTGAACACAGGGGAAGACCCGGAAGAAACTAAGCTAAGGGGAAATGTTAGAGTGGAGCCACAAAGAAGCTGAACAAGTTATTACGCATATCTACAGAAACAGGTCAAGGCCAAATACAGACAGTGCTGTAAAAATAAGCAATTCTGAAATACCAAGATCTGACGAAGAACCTGATTCAGGGGCACGTTGGGTATCCACGTTTGACGAAGATTCAAATGCACCGAGGCACGATATAGGGGCATTATTGACTTCTCCAAAGAATGCTCACAGGCCATATACCAAGTCAACGGTGAATGGGATGCTAAACATCTAAAACTGGTTCCATATCGAGATCATGTTTTAATACTGACTACGAAATTCGCAAAAATCATTTTCAGTCACGTCCCACGAAAAGGGAATCAAATGACAGATGCCTTAGAAACTATGTCGTCTATGTTCAAAGTAACTTGGTCAAACCACGAACCGTGCATCACAAACAGACGCTTCGAAAAGCCCGCACATTGCCTTGCTATTAAAAAACGACAATATAACAAGCCTTGGTTTCACGACATCCAGAAAATGCCTCCAGCATCGACCAACGAACTCTACGGAAATCATCCTCAGAATTCTTTCAGAGTAACGGTGTACTGTACAAGATGGACCACGACATGGTCTAATACTCAAGAAGATTATGCTACTTCGCCTCGACCCACGTGGTAAACAGACCCCAAATTACGAAAGTCCGTACGTAGTCAAAATAGTATCCTCCGGTGGTAATCTTGTCTCCACAACAATGGATGGGGAAGAACTACCGCACCTGGAAAATTCAGACGCAGTCAAAAAACACTATTTATAAGAAGCTCGCTAAGCTCGAACCTTAAACAAGCGACTTAGGCAAAAAGGAGCGTCCCGGTGGATCGAAAACCCTAAAGGGCGATCCAGGTAAAAATTAGGGGCATATAGAAAAAAAATTATCCCGGTGGATTAAAAACCCGAAAGGGCAATCCAGGAAAAAATTAGGGATCATTCAAAAAAGAAATAAAGAACAAAAGGACTGCGATCTAAGAACTGCGACTATGAACCACGAAAGGAGAGACAGATCTGAATCATTCAACTCAGAAGCAAAGGAGATAAGATCATTAAAAGGATATTGGGGCACAATAGTAGAAATTATCATTTCTCATTGCCATTTACAATTTTTAAACTTTCTGTAATTACCTCTTTCTAGGAATTGCATCTTATACTCTCGCCTATTCAGAGGCATATTAATAAAACACTTGCTTCCTTTGCATTTTTCAAATTGTTTTTTCTCTTTTCTCAGACTTGTTTGCAAAATATTACAATCATTACTTGAGAATATTGTCTTGAAATCATTTCGGGGGATTAACAAAATAAAAGCATTTGACAAAACATCAAAAAATATTTTGGTTAGAAAGATATCAAAAGAAAATCCAAGTCTACATCCACGCACATGGCTACTCCTACGTCTTGAAAATTTGCACACATGTTTATGCCTGTATTTATGCATATCTAGGCTCACGATGCAAAAAGTCTACGCCAATACACATGTTTGCACCTATGCTTACACTCAACAATACAAAGTCTATGCATATATCTACACGTCCCTGCACAAAGTCTACGTCCATGTCGGCACCTATGCCTGCACTTACAACGCAAAGTCTACGTCCGCACATGCATCCATGCACATGTCCATTCCTACGTCTACAATACAAATTCCATGCACGTATCCATGTCTACGCCTATGTCTACGCTCACGATGCAAAAAAAGACTACGTATGCACCCGTACCTATGCTTGCCCTCAGCAATACCAAGTCTATGCCTACGTCCCTATGCAAAATCTACGTCCATGTCAGCGCCTATGCCTACGCTTGCAGCATAAAATCTACGTCCTCACATACGTCCACGCACAGGTGTACTCCTGCCAATTCTATACATGCCTACGCTTACGCCCGTTCCTATGACATGCGAGCCTACATACGCTCACACCTGTGTCTACGACAAATGAATCGACATACGTCTACACTTACGCCCGTGCCTAAGACATGCGAGTCTACGTATGCTCGCGCCTGCAATGTACGAATCTACATACATTTACGCTTACGCCTGCACCTACAATGTAAGAATTTACATACATCTATGCTTACGCCTGTGCCTACAACGTAAAAATCTACATACGCCTACGCTTACGTCCGCGCTTATAGAGACCTCATACACACATCTGCACCGGCATACAAATCTGCACATATGCCATAACCTACATCTACGTTTATGTCTACATACAAATTTGCGCATATGCCACTACCTACGTCTACGTCTACATCTACGCCCGCAATACAAAATCAATGTTCAACTTTGGCTGACTTGGCCCACCGCATTCAAGTTCAACAATGCAACGAAGACACAACATACAACGCCAGGAATTTATAACTCTAAGCCAATGGTTTAAAAGAGAGAATGCCGGAAATAGTATGCATAACATTTCGAGGTATACGCGCATCTTACACACATTTCATACATACACACATTTTCACATATCTCAAGCATGCACTATACATTTTCACATACATATTCAGAGCTTCATATCAATGTCGAACATCATACATGTCGCACACATACGACATTCAATACGCATACATGTATTTCCTAACAAACAAATAATTTCACCCTCGATTTAACTATCTAAGGGTCAACCAATACCTCTTCTACGACTCAACCTGTTACCTAAATCTTCATGCCGTGACACGTTCAGCCCATCACCTAAGTCTTCTTGTAGTGATGAGCTCCTTACAAACTCAATATGTTGCCTCTAAGCCGCAACATATCTCCAAGCCAACACATTTCTTCTAAGCCGCAATGTATCCGCGAAACTCAGAATATTTCCCCTAAGCTGCAATATATCATCTAAAACACATTGCCTCTAAGCCGCAATGTTTTTGCAAAACTCAGTATGTTGCCTCTAAGCCGCAACGTATCTGCAAAACCCATTGCATTGCCTCTAAGCCGCAGTGCATCTTTCCAGATCAATATATTGCCTCTAAGCCTCAATATATCGTTTGACCCATTACCTTGCCTCTAAGCCGCAAGTAAATCCTCAACACTCTGTATGTTGCCTCTAAGCTGCAACGCATTCTCAAAACCCATTGCATTGCCTCTAAGCCGCAATGTATTTGCAAAACTCAGTACAGTGCCTCTAAGCCGCAACGTATTTGTAAAAATCCATTACATTGCCTCCAAGTCGCAATGTATTTGCAAAACCCGTAATGTTGTCTCTAAGCCGCAACGCATTGTCAAAACCCGACACATTGCCTCTAAGCCGCAATGTATCTCTCCAGATCAATGTATTGCCTCTAAGCTGCAATATACTATCAAAACAAGCACATTGCCTCTAAGCAGCAATGTATCTCCCCAGACTCACTATATTGCTTCTAAGCCGCAATATATTATCTGACTCAAACACATTGCCTCTAAGCTGCAATGTATCTCTCCAGATCAATGTATTGCCTCGAAGCCGCAATATACTATCCATACAAGCACATTGCCTCTAAGCCGCAATGTATCTCTCCAGACTCACTATATTGCTTCTAAGCCACAATATATCATCCGACTCAAACACATTACCTCTAAGCCGCAATGTATCCTTCTAGATCAGTATATTGGCTCTAAGCCGCAATGTATCCGTGAAACTCAGTATATTGCCTCTAAGCTGCAATATATCATCTAACTCAAACACATTTCCTCTAAGCTGCAATATATCCTTAAAACTCAGTATGTTGCCTCTAAGCTACAATGTATTATCCAACTCAAGCACATTGCCTCTAAGCCGCAATGCTTTCTTCTAATCAACATATTGCCTCTAATCTGCAATGCTTTCTTCAAATCAACACATTGCCTCTAAGCCGCAATGCGTTCTTCAAATTCAAACACATTGCCTCTAAGCCGCAATGCGTTCTTCAGACTCAAATACATAGCCTCTAAGCCACAATGTATTCATGCTCAAAACATCGCCTCAAATGTCAGGCAACGATTCTCAAACGTAATCTATGGCTTCAGTCTTCAAGCAGCCATGCATCATCAATCATTGCTATACTCACCCTCCAGATGGGTGAATAAGCCAAGACATACAGAATTGTGCTATCTTCCTCGTTATCAAACCCGAGTAAGTAATATATCATCAGCTCTGCCTACTTCTTTGAGACTCGTAAGGGTATGCTATATCAGTGTAACCTTATGTTTGTCAGACAAATTTTGGAATACTTCAAGTATTCAATAAACTTCCAATTACAATGCACAAGACTTGATTTTTCCTCACGCTATTCGACCGAAAGATAATTGAATAGGGGCAGCTGTCGTACCCCAAATTTGTCCTACCTCGATGATTTCATTTTTGAAAGGTTAAAATAGAGAGAAATATTTGATTTAAAGATGGTACAACAATATTTGATGGCCCATCTTAATATTTAAGTCAATCAGGGGTGCATTTTAATTCAGGAAGGTGGGGTTCTTGGAATCAGGAAGACCTATAAACTTATTCGCGAAGCATGTTGGCCTATGGCCCATGAGATTCTAAAATGGGAAATTCAATAAGTTCTAGTTATTGTTGGGTCCTTAAGGATTTTTTGCTGTTAGTAAAAATAAGGGGTGCAATTATAAATACCAAGCCCAGTAAAGGTCTTGTTAAAAGAAGCTAGCACATTTGTCATTTGTTTTGTTTTAAAAAAAGAAAAAAGATTTTCATAAAAGATAATATTTTTTGCCATAAGATATTGAGTGCTTCAAAAGTTTTTGGGAAAAAAAGATTATTATTATATAAAAAAAAGAAATTGTTTAAAAGAAAGTAAATAAACAAAATACCTTTTTAAAAAAAAAGAAATATATATATATATATATATATATATATATATATATATATATATATATATATATATATATATATATATATATATATATATATATATATATATATATATATATATATATATATATATATATATATATATATATATATATATATATATATATATATATATATATATATATATATATATATATATATATATATATATATATATATATATATATATATATATATATATATATATATATATTATTTTGGCTGATAGATCTTTTTGATTAGATATTATTTAAGTTATTGTTGTTAAAAGGCCAATGGGGCCTAGTAGTATTTAAAACTATTTTTTGCTGTATTAGAGAATTAACTTTGCTGGGTTTGAGGAAACAGTAACGCACTGGCCCAATGCAATTAACGCATATGGTTCCAATTGGCCAGAATTAGCATGATATTGTCTACTAACAAGCACTGTGAAAATTGCTACGGATTTTGCGCAAGTCTCAGGAAATAACAGTGCCTGTTGGATTCAGATTTCCAATTGAAACAAGTCCAGAACGGAAATGATTCACATACCAAATCAGCAAAAAATCTGCAGAACATATTCTCAAAACCATAAGATTTGTAATAATACCAAATCAAATCTAATAGAATCGGAGAATCTTATTATCGAACTGAATCAAAATTGCTTATTATAGAACAAGGATAAAATGCAATCTCTGCAAAATAAAACCATGATAACAAATCCAATATATTGCACAAACAGAAAACTGAATCTGATTATATACGGCGAATCTTACAAAATCAAGATTTTACAAAAAACGAAAATATCAGAATCAAATCTAAATTACACAATAGAAAATCAATCACAACCATTTGGTGATCCCTAATTTCACTATATTCCTAAGCTGTAAATGGTAACGGAAATTCATAAAAAAACCTAAAAGAAAAGTAGCTTAAATACAGAAGAGGAGGAGTTTTCGAGGGAGGGCGATTTTTCTTTGACAAAACAAGAATAGGGGAGGCAGCTAACAGAAAAGGTTGAACAGAAACAAGAACAAGGACGTTTTTACAGAAGGAGACGGAGAGAAAATCAGGTCATAACCTCGCACTAAAGATCCAGAAGAAAAAGGGGTTATAGTTTCTAGATCGGAAACCCTAACCACCTTTGAACGCCGCCGGCGCGAGCTACTGCTAGCCACCATACCATTTTCCTCACGCTCGAACTCCATCGTTGAGACATCTTCATCACGTCAACCCACCAACTCCATAGAACCTGCAAAAGAGGGAAGAGGAAAGTTAGAATTGAACCAGAAAAGGTTGGCGTCGGAAAATCGCAGAGAGGTATATGGTTCAGCTTTTGGTCCTAATATTGTTGCTGGTTTGGGGTTGGGTTTACAATAGAGAGGGGTTTGATTCAGAGCACGGCGATGCGGTGAAGGATTAGGGTCTTAGGGTTACATGGAGAGAGGACGAAGCGAGAGAGAGAAGGGTTGAGGGGCGGTAGCGAAGGAGAGAGGATATAAGCTAATGTATATAACAATGGATTGTACACGAAAAATAAAAAAAACATATTATAATTCATTTCAATCCCATACGCGTGCGTATACAATAATTAACATACTTCCTTAATTTCATCCGTCAGATCGTGATCAGACGGCCTTAAGGCCAAGTCTGCACGGTAGTTACCACGCCCTCGCCACACTGGAACACACAAACATTCTCTCAATCCATTTGGGCCTAAGCCCAACTGCTCTACACACCACCCTTCCCCTGGATTGCTAAAATGTCAAACGGAATGCACCCCCTCAGTTTTACTTGCTCATACAAATTGCACCCCCCATGTTTTATTCAAAATTATTACTATTTTCTTATTTCTTTTATATATATTTTTATATATATACTGTATTTTGTTTATGTTTTATTAATTATTAATAATTATAATTATTATTATCATTATTAATTTCTATTACTATATTTTAATATTATTTGTTATATATTACTATATGATAAAATAAATCATTTTCATGAAAAATCACATACATTATTTTCTAAACTATTTGCATTAAAACATTCTTAATCATGCATTAATCAAGAGATTTTCGCAATTAATACCAATAAAAAACACAAACAAACCTCAAACTATTTTTGCGAACAAATTAAGCTAATAAACAGTCTTTTTGCAAATAGGGTTTCAAACCGATTTTGGCTTACTTTGTACTCAGTCAAAATCTTCGCAATCACTACTCCCGACCGAGTGTGAAGTGATTCAAAATATGTTTACAAACCCTCTAAAAGACACCAACCCATACGAACTACGAATTGGGACTCTGATTCCTCGTAAGAGGATACGTAGGCACACGATCTAAAATCGTGGCGAGTCTTGCTAATTAAAACTTAAAACCCTGTTTATCCCAAACCTAAACCTAGAGGTTAATATCCTTGTGAACAAGGTGGATGAAAGGTGCCTAACACCTTCCTTTCGTCTAATTGAGTCTGTAGCCTAGAATCTATGTCAGCGAATTAGGGTTTTCTGTTAGGTTCCCTTCCATAGGATAAAAACTAATAGTGGAGACTCTTGATTAAAAAACCGGTCGCAATAGGATGGTTTTGTTTCCAAATCCTGACCAACTCATAGATGTGAATGCTGTCAAAATCTTCATATCCTGCAACCCGGTGCCTACATTGCTAGGGGATATCCTACATTCTTTTCACACTCGCACCATGAGGAAAAGAGGTGTACTTATGTGTTGCACTCCTCTCTTCGGAAGATGGTTTATTTCGCATCATCCCCAATCTGTATTAAAGAACGAGCAAGGTTCAAGATGGTCACAAAGGTTGATGACACTCAAACATTCAGATATTCATTGGTGCTCCCGATCCATAGAGAATATTACTATTGTCGACCGTTATGGAGAATTCCCTAATGTCCCCTTACTTGGCATTAGGGGAGGTATCACCTACAACCTCTGCTTAGCCTTAAGACAATTTGGTTACGCCCGAAGGGATGGCCCGCACGAGATGCTCATTTAAGGTTTGGTATTTGACTATGAGAACGACGATCAAGGTCATCGTAAGAGATTTATCCGAGCTTGGAGGATGTTGAACAAGGTAGATAGCAAGACATTAGGGCACAATAATTTCATCCCTCTTGAGCCTTACCTCAAATGGGTACGAACTCGTGCTCAAAACCTTGTGATGCCTTATCCCTCCATTTTCCCGGTAATCATTGAGCCTGTTATGGAAGGGGATGTTCCATACACTATCCTACATCCTGACATGCCCATCTCTCTTGAAGACTTACAAAGATATTGGATACAACTCAAGGGGGAGCGAAACACTTTCGAAGCCCAATTCTACGCTAGCGAGAAGAAGGTTTTGGAACTCACTAGGCCACTTCATGAGGAGCAGACTCTGAATGCCTACACCGCACCAAAGATAATGCGTACTACCTTTTTATCTTAGATTTTTTTGTATTATTTTTCCCAAAAAGGCATTGATGTACTCAAGCTTTAATATATTAATATAATGTGTGTTTCCTTTTTGTCTACAACAAATTTGAATCTTTGAAATCCTTGAAATTATTGCATATGCATTTACCATTCATCATAACATAAGCAGGTTTCTTGCAACAAGTCTCCTCGTCTTTCTACTGTTTATTTCAGTAAGATGGATCTCGAGAAAACAGTGAAAGACCTCCAAGCTCAAAATGCTCAGTTTCAACAGATGTTCTTAACCCTAGCCAAAGGACAAGAAGAGTTGAAGACCTTGCTGGTTGAGGAGAAGAAAAATAAGATAAAGAAAATAAACGGAGTTCTGAACATGGGAAGAAGATTCCAAGGGCAAACAAGAAGGGCTTTAGACTTTGCAATGACATCCGGTGAGAAAGACAATCAAGAGGGGAAGGGCAAAGAAACAATTGTCCGGTCAGAGTCAGAAGAGGAAGAGGAAGAAGAAGACTATTCTGAAGAACAATATCCTCCAGCCGATGATAAGTATAAGCATCTAGAAGAACAGTTAAGCGCTATGGAAATCCAAAAAGTGCCTGGATTGGACTTTGAGGAGTTGGGATTAGTATCGGGGATTGGCATTCCTCCAAAATTCAAAGCACGGGTGTTCGCTAAATATGATAGAGTTTCATGCCCCAAAATGCACCTCTGGTCCTACGTGAGGAAAATCCAGCCTCATACCGCTGTTAAGGATTTATGGGTACACTTCTTCCAAGACAGCCTGTCTGGAACTCAACTTGATTGGTTTTATCAGTTAGAAAGAGCCAATGTTCATAATTGGGAAGATCTTGCCACGGTCTTTTACAAATAATACCAATACAATGCTGATCTTGCGCCTACCCATACTCAACTCCAGAGTATGGCCATGGTTTCAAGTGAAGGCTTCAAGGACTATGTGCAAAAATGGAGAGACTTAGAAGGGAGATTCCAGCCTCCTCTATCTGAAAGAGAATTGATAGACATGTTCTTGGGCACCTTGTCTGGTCCCTTCTTTAATCACTTGATTGGGAGTTCATCAATATGTTTTACTGAATTGATATTGACCGGAGAAAGGATAGAAGCCAGGATAAAGAATGGGAAGATTCAGAAAGATGCATCCTCTGCTGCTGTAAGGAAACCCTTCATCTGAAAGAAAGAGGTGGTTGTTGTATATCCTCAGAGAAATAAAGATAGGGCTGAACACCGTCCAATGGTGGGGGCTGTCATGATTCCTAAACCCGCTCCTGCTTAGCAAAGAAACAACCAACCAAGAATTGAAAGACCAGTCAGACAATTCACCCGAATTAATATGGCACAATCTCAAGTATTGCCACATTTGTTAAGATCCAACCTAGTGACTTTGAAAGAAGCTCCAAATAATCCTAACACAACATCTCCTCACTATCATCCTAATGCCCGTTGTACATACCATTCTGAGAGTCCCAACCATGACACTAACAACTGTTGGGCTCTAAAGAACAAAGTACAAGACCTCCTTGAAGCTAAAGAGATTGAATTCGATGCGCCAGAAAAGCCCAATGTCATTTCTTCCCCTATGCCCAAACACGACCATAATACCAATGCCATTAAGGAAGATATGTTTTCTACTTTAGTTGATATGAACTTATAACCCCACTCCTGATTATCAAAAAGAACCTGTTAAGTGTCGGTGTATTCCCAGGCTGTGATGAAAGCTGTCATCTCTGTTTGTCCTCACCAACCAGTTGTCCTTTGTTAAAAGCAGGCGTTCAGTGCCTAATAGACAACAAGTAAATTTTGTTCGAGAAGGCATCAATTCCAACTGTTTTTTATAATGATGTTTCCATCGTGACCATTTCCGACAATTCTTCCAGGGTCTCCACCAAAAGACCCGTTAGAATTGCATCAGTTCCAAAAGTAGCTCCTTTGATAATTACAATGCCTGGACCAATCCCGTATTCGTCAGACAAAACTGTACCATGGAATTATGGAGGGGATGTCCACTACCATGGTATCAAGCAAGATTGGCCAGCTGCTGAAGATTTAAGTTCTGAGAAAGTTGATTCCAATATCAGTAATATTGCAGGGACTAGTAAGATAACCCGGAGCGGAAGGATTTTCTCTCAAGAAATTGCTCCTCCAAAAGCTATTTCTGGACCCATTATTATTCCTATTGTTATTGCTCCTCCAAAGGTTATTCCCAGTCCCACAATCATCTCTGCTAATGCTCCTACTGACAAAACTGTTACAATTCCTACTACCACCCCTGCTGACATTCCTGCTGCCGAGTCAACTGAGACTCGAGGTAAAGGTATTCCGATTGAGTCTGTCCGGACGAAGGCACAATCAGTGGCTATCCCTGAGACCTCCCGGAAAGAAATGGAGGAAATTCTAAAGATCATAAAAAGAAGCGACTACAATGTAGTCGAGCAACTAAGGCAAACTCCATCAAAAATTTCCATGCTGGCTTTATTACTATGATCCGAGGTGCATGCAAAGGCCTTGGTAAAATTCCTCAAAACTGCCCATGTACCCCAAGAAACATTTGTCGATCAGTTCCAAGACTGCATAGCCAGCTTGACTCCAGATAATGGTTTAGGTTTTTCAGATGCTGATTTAACGCCAAGAGGGAGGAAGCATAATGAGGTGTTCATGTCTCAGTTGAATGTAGGGGCACAACCTTGGATCATGTTTTTGTGGACATTGGCTCGTCTCTGAATATGTTTCCTAAAAAGGCTCTTGATATGCTTGACTGCGAAGGATTGACACTGAAACTAAGAAACATAGTAGTGAGGGCCTTTGACGGCTCAAAAAGGATGGTGCATGGGGAAGTGGACATCCCCATAAAAGTTGGAACCCAAACATTTGATTCAACTTTTTACGTAATGGATATTCGCCCCTCATATTCCTGCTTGTTAGGCCGACCGTGGATTCATAATGCTGGTGTTGTTACTTCTACGTTGCATCAAATGCTGAAATATCCAATTCAAGGGAAGATTATCACCGTTCATGGAGAAGAAGAGTATATAGTCAGCCATCTAAATTCCTTCAGATACATGGAGCTAGATGGTGAATTTATTGAAACTCCATTCCAGCACTTTGAAGAAGTCCCGCAAGATATGGCAGTGGCCAAGGTTTTGTCTCAAGTTCCCAAGATCACAAGGCCTCCGCTCAAGATGTCATCTTTGAAGGATGCCAAGGCAGTGATAGAAGAAGGTGGGTGCGCTATTTGGGGACAACTCTCAGATATCCCATACAAATCTGAAAAATTTGGCCTGGGTTTCACTTCAGGTGCCCAGAAGGTTATATGTCGCGCTCGTGTTGGAGGACCACCCTTGAAGATCAGTAACCGAGAAGTCAACGCGGTAGAGGATGATGAAGACAACTACAACCTAGAGGATTGGATTTTTCCAACTGTCGGTGGAGGGCTCAACAACTGGGAGGATAGAGATTTCATCCCAATCACCTTTATCCCACAGTAATTTATCTTTAAATTTTGTTGGATTTGTAATATTAAAACAATTCAGACTCTTAAAACCTTGTGTCTTACTCGAAGCACAATGGTCCATTTGTAAGGGTTATTATCTCATTTCCATATAACATCAATGAATCATGGACGTTTTTGCATACAAACTTTGTGCTCATTGTTTTTTCTTTTTACATTTTCATTTCTTTCAAAGATAGATATACTCATACACACACTCACACTCACAATGCAGGTCTACATCCATTCGGGATCCCATGGGTAACGATTCTGCTATGGCCTTTTGTGACTCTGAAAATCTAATCAACCAAGCCGAAGACGAAGGTGAGGAAGATTGTGAAATTCCAGGGGAACTCGCCAGGTTACTACAACAAGAAGAGAGGACCATTCAGCCCCACGAAGAGCCAGTGGATACTATCAACCTAGGTACCGAAAAAGACAAAAGAGAAGTCAAGATGGGTGCCAATCAGGAACCCAGTGTCAAGGAGCGTCTGATTCAGTTGCTGCATGATTATGTTGAGGTCTTTGCCTAGTCGTATGAATATATGCCAGGACTTGATGCAGATATTGTAGTACATCATCTACCTACAAGAGAGGATTGTCCTCCAGTAAAGCAAAAGGTCCGACGTATGCGACCAGATATGTCAGAGAAGATTAAAGCTGAAGTCATGAAACAATTCAACGCTGGATTCTTGGCCGTCACCTCCTATCTGCAATGGGTCGCCAATGTTGTTCCTGTGCCCAAAAAGGACGACAAGGTACAAATGTGCATGGACTACAGAGATTTGAATAGGGCAAGCCCTAAGGATGATTTCCCACTTCCCCTCATTGATATTCTAGTTGACAATACGGAACAGCACAAAGTGTTTTCCTTCATGGACGATTTCTTAGGCTACAACCAAATCAAAATGGCGCCTGAGGACATGGAGAAAACAACCTTTGTCACACAATGGAGCACATTCTGCTACAAGGTTATGCCATTCAGACTGAAGAATGTTGGGGCAACCTATCAGCGTGCCATGGTAGCCCTATTTCACGACATGATACATCACGAAATAGAGGTCTATGTGGACGACATGATAGCTAGATCTCAAACAGAAGAAGAACATCTTGGTCATTTACAGAAACTGTTTGAGAGGTTAAAGAAGTACAAGCTGAGGTTGAACCCAAATAAATGCAAGTTTGGGGTAAGGTCTGGTAAACTCCTAGGCTTTGTTGTCAGCAATAAGGGTATTGAAGTAGATCCTGCCAAGGTGAAAGCGATACAAGAGATGCCTACTCCTCGTACTGAGAAGGAAGTCAGAGGATTCTTGGGACGTTTAAAACTACATAGCCAGATTCATTTCTCACCTAACAGCTACTTGTGAACCAATCTTCAAGTTACTGAAGAAAGATCCAGTAGTCAAATGGAATGATGAGTGCCAAACTGCTTTCGACAAGATCAAAGAGTACTTGAAAGAGCCTCATGTTCTGATGCCCCCCAATCGAGGGAAGACCATTGATCATGTATCTGACTGTTTTGGAAAATTCAATGGGGTATGTGTTGGGGCAGCGTGACGAGTCTGGCCAAAAAGAGCACGCTATTTATTACCTGGGCAAAAAGTTTACCGATTGTGAAACAAGATATTCACTACTCGAGAAAACTTGTTGTGCTCTGGCATGGGCTGCTCGCCGGCTAAGACAGTATATGCTAACCCATACTACCTTGTTGATATCTAAAAAGGATCCAATAAAATACATCTTCGAGAAACCTGCCCTTTATGGGATAATAGCGAGATGGAAGATGATCCTGATAGAATATGACATACAATATACTACCCAGAAAGCAATAAAGGGGAGTGTACTAGCTGATCACCTTGCTCACCAAGCTGTGGAATACTACAAGTCCATGAAGTTCGAATTCCCAGATGAGGATATCATGATGGTAAACAACTATGAAGAATTCAGACCATATGACAGACCTGAACAAGGATCCCGATGGACCCTGGTTTTTGATGGGGGCATCTGTGATACAGTGGCAGAACCGGAACTATTTGGATGTTGGTTTGCGTTTTGTGTTCGCAAAATGTCGCGGTAAGAAAGAGTTGCGACCGAATTTTATTTTATCCAATTAGAAAGGAAAAAAGCACAGAAAAATTCCTTTTTTGAGAT